>OZ005657.1:173597149-174309370 GCA_963930645.1 Salticus scenicus
AAATGAAAATTTCTAATAATCTCTATGTTTGAAAACTTGTATACTTTTAAAGAGTGTGAGAGAATTTATTGTATGTGAAAGAAAAATTTTCAAGTACGGTCAAATAATATTAAAGGAAAGTTTGTTTTACTCAGTTAAATGAATTCAATGAACTGATATTTTTTGAGTGTTGGGGGATTTGTAGTATAATATAAGACTTGAAATAAAAAAGATTTAAAACTTCTACAAGAAAACCGATGTGTTTTGCCAAAAAACGTATCATTGTTTAAATAGCAGATACAAAAGCCTTCCCCTCCGCTTGTCCGTTCCTGTATCGCCCAATGTCACCTAGAGAAGCCTTAAGGGGAAAAATTCTTCAGCTATTGTAAAACCATCTTTTGAAAACAAGTCAGCACAGAACTAGTAAATGTCTTGGTGGGAATCCTTTTTAATTATGTTTTAAATTGGTGCAGTCAGTTAAAAACTTTATTGTTTTATTTACTTTAGATCAACACGATACAAGTTGAAAAAAGTTAGGCGTGAAAAAACTTTAAGAATTTATTTTAAACTGTTAAATACAATTAACTAATTGTAAAAAAACTATTTTTGCTGAAAATTGTTTAAAACAATAATTAGAATTATCTAATATCTCCCATTTAAAATATTATCTATTGTGAGGTAGATTAAAATATATACAATTGGGTTGAAATGAAGAAACTTTACGGGAAAACTATTTTTAAAACGAATATTTATCAATCAAGTAATTATACAGCATTCTTTGGTTTAAAAAGATCTGCGTATGCGTATTTCTAAAGAACAGTGGTTAAAGTACTTGCAAACTACTGTTTCTTTACTTCAAGCAGGCGCTGGGTTCGAATACCACTCACCCTCTATGTTTCTACGCTTTCTTTCTTTCATTCTATTTAATTTTCACGTACAATGTCATTTTTTGCTTCATAAAACATATGGTGAATTTTTACAAGGAAATCCTTAATTAATATTTTTTTAATTATTATTCTCTAATTAATATCATTGAAACGATTGAATTCTTTTCGAATAATTGCAATCATAGGTTGAAAAAGATTTGTACAGGTATATAATAGAAAATTCACTCACACATACGCAAAAGCTGCTGAAATATTTTTTACTGCAAGGTGTCGGGTTCGAATCCCAGTCAGATCTCTCTATTTCTTTCATAGTATATTCACATCAACATACTTCATTGTTAAATTCATATTTTTTATTTATTTCTTATTTATTTCTCAATTTTTAAATTTTTAAATTTTTTTAAATTTTAATTTTTTTTCTCTTTTTTTAATTTTTATAATTCATTACTCATAAACAATAGCCTTCACACAACCATACAAAAATTCTCTTTAAAACCATCGTCACCTTTTACAAAAATCACTAATTAATTTTTTAATTAAATTTACTCATTAATACCCTCGTCATCTTTTACGATACTGTCAGAGGGGTGTCTCAAGGCCAATACCAACTCGTCTAAGCCCTCAGGGGGTGGTGCGGCATCCGCACGGCTCCGTTCGCACCGCCGGTGCCGCAGTGCCACCCTCTTCTGATGGTGAACCGGTGTTTCTTACCTACTTCTATGTATGAAATTTCTTGTAGCAGCAGCTTTATATCTTTGGCATCACTACACAAAACAAAATTGACATATATTTCTTATATGCACAAAACCATGTTTCACATACAATTATTTTGAAATTTATCTTTAATTTATAGAGGCATGCAAAAGAGCTCTGAAAGATTAGTGTTATATTTGTAAGTGGAAAGAAGAGTATTTCAAGTTATGTCCCTCTTTTCTCTCTCTTTCTCTTGGTGTTAAATTTAAATACATTGTTCGGTGCATAAAAATTCGTGGACAATATACAGGGCTAATCAAAATTAGCCAAACAAGTTTAATAAAGCAGGATGGCCGACATTTTTCTGAAGAATTTGAAGTAAAGTAAAATAAATAAATAACAGTCTTAAATGCTTAGGAATGTAGCTACAACAACCAAACGGTGTTGAAAGGGCAGTAGCTCTTTTCACATAGAAGCGCAATTTAAATAAAATTGTTTTTAAAACCATTTTGAAATGTTTTTAAAGTACAATAAAAATGTTCAAATACAGTACATTCTATCTTTGATCTTAAATTGCAAAAATTTGTCTTTATAGTAATGCATGGTAACAGAAAGTAGCTTATGGGGTATATCGTCCAACAGGTAATGCTGCCATGCTGCAATTTCTCTCATTTAATAAGAGGCTAGAGCTCAGTTTCTATAGTGTTTAATGAAAGAAAAAAACATGACACGCATGATGGCAAGGAAGAGAAACTATGTTGATTTCGTTTGGGTGCATATTGCCTAACATGTGGCGCTGATATCGAGCAATTTAACCCAATTTACGGAAAAGCAAAATCTCAACTTTTATAATATATAAAGACCTAAATTTGGCATGTGATAAATTTGGCTATTATAGAAAACTATGTTGATTCGACTGAATGCATACCACTTCATACAAGTTGGATACCGAACCAGTACAAGTATCCAAGTCTTTTATGGAACTCGAAGCCGGAGCATTTTATCACTAGGTGGAACTTTCTAAGAGGATAATGTGAGAAAAAAGGGATATGCTGCTGCGCAATTTCGAAAATCAGCATTGGAAATTGAATTTCAAATAATATTTCGTTAACCATATGTATATAAGCTGTTTTCCTAGATTTGGTGAAATATAGTAAAGCATAGGAATTCCATCAATTATATTCAATAGAAAAGAATGTTTTCCCTTAATTTTGAGTAGCTCTGTCTATTGTCTATAAATTATATATAAATCATGTAGTTTAAATTTAGTATAGTATGGAAAACATATAGCATTACTTGAAATGTACTTCGAGCAATTTCCATGCGAAATATCTCCGAATTACTTTGTGAGACTCTGTAAATTAATGATGATGATGAATGACTAACTGAATTTTATGTGAAACATGCTATTACTTTCATTTATTTTTGTTTCATACAGTCTAAAGATGTTAAACAGTATTTACAAGGTATTACGTCCGCAGACGTGATGAATATGCATTATCTTGGAGGTAACTGTGCAGGACACCCCTCCCCCCCCTTTTTTTTTTTTTTTTTTGTTTCAAGAAAAAATTTCAAGCAGCATCCTCGTATGATACAGATTCAAAATACTGAGCTAGACTTTATGTGTTCTTAAGTTATGCTGATAATAAACAGACACACACACAGAACAAACGCTAAAAATCTGATTTTCCGACTCAAGGAACTTCAAAATGGGCAAATAAAAAAAAAATAATAATAAAATAAAAAACACAAATTCAAATTTACTTAAAAAAAAAAAAAAAGAAAAAAAGAAAAGAAAAATCTACCATTTAACGGGTGAAAGGATGAAAAAAACTGCTTTAAAATTAATATACATGCATCAAAAATTGCAATGTTCCCAACATTGTAGGTAGTCTTGTTATCTCTATATATTAAAAAATAAAGTTGCTGTCACTGGCGTCAATTTTTTTTGTCTGCGACAGCATCTTCTAATGGAGGACAGGGTCCTTCATATCATGAGAGCATGAGAGGTATCAATGTGTTCCGAATACTCCAAGGAAGACATTTCAGCTGCTTAGAAATTTCTATCATTTTAATCAAAGAAGTTTTTAACTAAATACTACAAGTTTATGAAGGTACTCTATTTGCCATTTTGAAAAAAGTTTCTCCCAGTGACGTTGTTCTTCTGCCATGAAGTCATTTTACACGAGAAAATTAAAATATAATCCATGGTTGTACGCTGGTAGGTAGGTTGGATTTTACGTCGCACCAGTACTGCACTATGGGTAATTGGCGACGATCTGGGATGCATCCCTAGATATGTTCCCAAAACATGCCATCACAATTTTGGTTCTTCACCGAGGGGATGTTCCCCCCGCTTTGGTTATTCCCAGAGGTATAGTGTGAAGGGGAACATGTCGGACTTTGCTGCCACGACAGATTTTATGTGCACCTGCCATTATTAGTGTACATGACGGTCTTTGGCCGGCTCAAGTATCGAATCGGCAATCTTCCTTCCAATTACGTTCTTGGTGCTTTACCGACTAGTGTACCGCGGCCCGAAACCATGGATGTAAAAATGAAAGAAAATAAATTATCAACTTTTTTTCTATACTTTTAGAAAATTAATTTTCTTACACGGGAAAATTAAAATATGATCCATGGTTGTAGGTGGGTAGATAATTAGGTAGGTTGTGTTTGACGTCACACCATTACTGCGCTATGGATAATTGGCGACGTTCTGGGGCGCATCCCTACGGATGTTTAGGAGACATGCCACCACAGTTTTGGTCCTAAACGAAGGGGATGGCTCCCTAGCTTCGGTGGACCCCAGATGTATAATTTTGATGGGAACAAGGAGGATATTGCGGCCACGACATATTTTACGTGCACGAGCCACCATTATTGTCCATGACGGTCTTTGGCCGGCTCGAAAACCGAACCCGCAATCTTCCAATTACGAGCTCGGCGCTCTACCGACTGGGGTATCGCGGTTCGGATCTAAGGTTGTAAAAAAAGAATAAAATGGGTCATATACTAAAGGTATAATGCAAAACGGTCTAGATATTATGAATTTCCTTCTATTTAAATAAATATATATATATATTCTATATTTGAATTTGACATTGAATATTAGGATTTCCATAATAATTTTCTGCTTTTGACTTGTAATATGCACTATTAATATTCCTTTTCAGTGAAAGAAAGCAGCGAATAGGCGGGCAGAGCTCTGCATGTGTTAAGTAAAGTAAGTCGGGGGTTGGTGAGCGGAGCGAGCAGGGGGCAGAGCCCCCTAGTTACCTAAACAAAGATTCATTTCTGGCATGTAAAATGATAAAATTTACTTACATTTTGTTTGTCACAAAAAAAAAAAAAAAACCTTTAAAATAATTATAATTTTAAAAAGTAATATTAAAATAGATTGTTTGAAAATTCTTTTTAATTAAAGAGAAAAAAAAAATCTGTATCTACTTTTAATTAAAATAATTGAAAAAAAAAAAAACAGTATGTTGTGGCCACCACAAGACTTTCTTCTATATTTTCCTATACAAATTCACTAAGTGCAAATGATTTATTAAAACTATTATTTATTAAAATTATCTAACATGGTGAATGCAAATGATTTTCATCTTAGTGAAAACTAATACGAAATATCCAAAGACAGACAGTTTGTCTATAAAAACATCTTAAAATATACGTTTTTATAATGGTTATCTCACATATCAAGTTTCGTACAGTTATATTCCATAGAAGTTGAGATATAGCCTTCCGTTATCGATGAAATTTGCAGTATAGAAGCGCCACCTATTGGCCAATAAGCATCCATATTAAATCAGCAAAATGACTCATAATGGCCTTCTCCCATATAGTTTGGTGATATACGAAATAGAATCTGAAATATAGCCTTCGCTTAAAGTGCGGAAATCGTTTGAAGCAATGCCACCTTTTGAGCGGTTGCCATCAAAAGTTGATAGGCACTAATTTATGTCAAAATGCATCTACATACGGATTTATATGGAATTACGGGCAGTGGTTTCTGAGATACAGCCTTCCCTTAAACTGCGGAAATTGCTGTATAGCAGCGCCACCTGTTAGCCGATAAATATTCAAATTGAATCAGCATAAGGTTTCATAATGGTCTTGTCATGCATCAAGTTTTGATTGATTATACGCAGAAGAACCTGAGATATAGCTTCTATTTTAATTACAGAAATCGCTGTATAGCAGCTCTACCTGTTGAGAAGTTGACACCAAAAGTTGATAGGCACTAATTTATGTCAAAGTGCATCTACATACGAATTTATATGGAATTATGGGCAGTAGTTTCTGAGATACAGCCTTCCCTTAATCTGCGGAAATCGCTGTATAGCAGCGCCATCTGTTGGCCTATAAGCATTCAAATGAAGTCAGCATAATGTCTCATAATGGCCTTCTCACATATCAAGATTCGATTGGTTATACGTAATAGAGTCTGAGATATACTATCCTCTTAAATTGCGGAAAATTCTGTATAGCAGCTAGAGCCTGACTATCGCACGGGCACCAGGTGCTAGTGCCCAGGGCACGAAATTTCTGAGGGTCACAAAATTTTACTAATGGCTAAAATATATGGTCTAAATCTTCCTTTTTCTTTTTTTTCTTCCTTAAAAAAAAGAAAAAACCCTCAAGTGTGTTTTACTTACATTAATAAAATTTTAAAATAAAAACTGTCGTTAGACTGACTGGGGGTAATTTATTTGTCTTTAGAACCTGGCCAAAACCAGATTAAATTTTTGATCAAATAATTTTTTTTCGATTATGATAAAAAAAGGTGTTATATTAGTAATCGGTCTTTTTTTTTTTTTTTTAAGGAAAACAAAAAAAACACAAATTCACAAAACCAGATTAAATTTTTGATCAAATAATTTTTTTTCGATATGATAAAAAAATGTGTTATATTAGTAGTCGGTCTTTTTTTTAAGGGGGGGGGGGGGCACGAAAATTTTAAAGTGCCCTGGGCACAAAAGTTTGTTAGTCGGGCCCTGACAGCAGCGCCACCTGTTGAGCAATTGACACCAAAAGTTGATAGACACTAATTTAGGTAAAGGTGCATTTACTTATAAATTTATATAGAATTCTGAACAGTAGTTCCGGAGATACACTAGCCATAAAAAAATTTTCTCCCACACACACACACAGACAGATAAAAATTTTCTAAAAATAGTCAAATCGTGATCTAGATCTATCAAACTATGTAAATCCGTCGAAAACCGGAAGTCGAAAATTTTTAGGAAGTCAGTAATAAAAGCATTATAATAAAACTGATAATAAATGCAAATCACCATCTTGTCTTATTCACTTGTGATATTAAAAAAAAAAAAAAAAAAAAAAAAACCTTTTGAAGAATTTTTGTGTTTTACATTTTGCTTATTCTAACCCTTTTTTTTTTTTTTTTTTGCATTTTTTATGAATTATTAGCATTCAACTAAAATTGTGAGGTATTTCTGTATTATGCTTAACAACTATGCAATTTTCAACATTTAAAAATGAAATTTTAATTTAAGTTGGCTTCACGAGTGGTTTACAGATTCTGCTGCAGAAGCAGGAAGGGGGGAAGTTCGATCTTAGACCTAGTCGTTCTAGGCCCACCAGCGGCCGAGCGGTTCTGCGCTCAAAGCTGGTAGATGGGAGGTGCCGGGTTCGATCCCAGGTCGCGCTCATCGACCTAGCCGTTCGGAGTTTTCCGTGGTTTCCTCCGAAACTTGCGTAAATACGGGCTAGGACCCCTTAGAAAGACCCCCACGGAGGGCATTCCCCCTATAGGCCTAGGACACATAAGGAGTCAATCGGCCTTAATCCTCCAACCAACCAACCTAGTCGTTCTAAGTTTTCTATCGCTTTCTCCGAAACACGCGTAACTACAACTAACAATTTAGAATAACCCTCATAGTCCTAGAACTAGGACCTTTGTATAGTCAGTTGGTCTTTATTACCAAATACACACACCTAATTAAAGTTGTTTCAAGCTTCTAAAACCTAGTTTTAAACGTCAAAAACTTGGTAAATGTGAGATGCCGGGTTCGATCCCAGGTCACGCTCGTCGGCTGAGGCGTACAGAGTTTACCGCGGTTTTCACCGAAACTTGCATAAATACGGGACAGAGCCCCTTAGAAAGACCCCAGCGTAGAGCACTCCTCTCAGGCCTAAGATTCCAGTGCAGTCAATTGTCCTCAATCATAACACCATCTAAAACAAAACCTAGTTCGTTTTTTTAAATAATTTAGCCATTACGACGTATTATTATTTTTTGATTTAAGAAAAATGAATAGTCCGAACGTCCGAAGTGATTTTATTATTACAGTCAGTAACAAAAGTCTCCGAACACTAGGAAAAATTCCTATGTAAAAAAAGTACACTTAATACAGTTTTGTTAAATAAATCCTTGTCGAATCCTGTTCTTAGTCAGTCTAAAAACAGGATTCGGCAAGGATTTATTTAACAAAACTGTATTAAGTGTACTTTTTTTTAGATAGGAATTTTTCTAGTGTTCGGAGACTTTTGTTACCAACTGTACTAATAAATAAAAATTTTAAATGCAAAAATGAATTTGTGGAAGAATACCAAAAGAAAATTGTCTAGTGTCGCCCTCTATGCTTACAAACGAGTACTAAACCATTACTTTTATTTTACATTTCTTTTCTTTTTTCCTCTTTCTTTTGCATATCTTAAATAATAATTCATCTTCAAATTTTAAAATATTTTTAATTTATCATTGCAATTTACGGAGAAAAAAAAAATGTTAGATGTGAACAATAAAAGTTAAGAATATAACAAGCTTCATTTGCAAAATGAAATAAGATTTTTTTTTCCCCACCCAAGGTCTCTAAGCTAAACAAATGGTTGGTACTGCCATCCATAGATATAAATTACTACTAAAAGTAAAAGGGAAAAAAATTAGCTTTGAATTTTCCAGTAGTATACACCATTTATTGATTTATAACTCAAGTACAAACATAGTTCTTTAAAATATTTCAAACTAAGGATAAAGAACATATTGCCTTAATAGTCCTTGATTTAAAGCAGATACTTTTTAATTATTTCAATAAAAACTGGACTTGAATTTTGAAAGTATTTTATTTCAGGGATAAAATTACAATTAATTTTAAAGTTAAATGATGTAGGGTAAAACACAATAAATTATCAAGGATACAAATCTTCTTCAGTCAGTCCAGCTATTTATTTATTTATTTTTTAATTTGTCACTTACCATCTAATTTTAGGTTATTTTATTAGTGCTTTGATATCTATGGGTTAATGAAGATGCAATGTGCAATGATAAATGCATCTACATCATGTACCATCTTTGTCTTCACATACTGTCTGCCCTCAACATATTTTTATTTCAATTGATTAGATTTTTAAGATAACAAGCATTCTTGATTCATCCAATCCATCTATCTCATATAATGTTATATTTAAAGTGCTAGCAAGCTTGCATACAGACAGAAAATTAATTTTATGCTGTAAAAATGTAATTGAACTGGAATGAAAATTCACAAATGGAGAACTTTTTTGCAAAATTCATATTCATCATAATTTAAACTATAAAACAGTAAATAAAAATGCATTAAGTTTTAAGAGTTCAAATTTTAAGTGTAAAATAAATATTAAATGAATATCTTTTTTCTTATGAAAGCTCTTTTCATAACTAAAACATCAATGAGACAGTGTTTTATAAAATACTACTAGAAATCTTTTGGAATTAATTACTAAACTATATGTACAAACAAAACAATTACACAACCTTTTTCTCTATATATTCATATATCTCTGTAAAAAATTATCTCAGAACAAGGAGTGAACATGGGCGTAGCCAGCATCTGATTTAGGGGGGTGCAAAAATTTTCAGGCCTAAAGTTGTATGTAAAAAAATATTTTTGGCGACAACAGAGAAATAGTTGTTATTGGTAATGGTGATCATTATAGCGTGTGTATAAGTTTGTTCTTGACAGAAGGTTTTTCTAAAATTACCCATTTTTTAACATCCCTGACCCCTCCTCCTCCCCCCCCCCCCCAAAAAAAAAGCAGATATTTTAAGTTTGCAGCCTGTGTTTGTCTATCTGAGCCACAGTAGCTTCCAAATAAATAGACCGATTTCAATGCGTTATTATTATTATTTTTTTTTTTTAATTTTTTTTTTAGAACGCTGATTTAATAGGAGTTGTTTTTAGATAAGTCATAAAACTATGTTTGATACACACCTTTAATTAATTGAAATGCGATTTTTTTTTTTTTTTTTTTTTTCTTCTCAGGCAAAATTTGCTTTAACCTTTTAAAATGTTACAGTTTACAAGTATTCATCTCCACTTTCAAGATTTAAAATAAATCGCATGGTTTATTAGACTAGAGTATAAGAACTTTTGAAAAATTAGTTTTTTTTTTTTTTTTTTTTTTAATGAATTTCAAATTTTAGTCCGATTGTAACAAAAATTAAAAAGTAATTATAAATAGGGATAAGTTCAGAGTCCAAAAATATTTAAATTCGATTGAAAATTGGGGGATTTTCCAGAGAATTTTCAAAATGAAATAAAATTTTATTATCATATTTATTCTCTAGGCAATTTGCACATATATTTTAAAATTTGCAAGCTGTCGATTTTCCATCTGACCATAGGCGTAGAGTTTTCCAAATTATTGGAGGGGCTCAGCTCGAACTTGTAAAAATTTTGGACTTTATGAATCTTCATTGCATATTATTGTCTTAGAACTTCATAAAAAATTACACACATGTGTATTAAAATAAACAATATTTAATGTATTAAAATTTCCTGAAAATTATTTGAATTAAATTTTAAAAATTTAATTTATTTTATTTTTATTAATACTGCCTGATAATTTGTTTTTTCTCCGGATTTTGCATTGTTATAGTTTAACAATATATTCTAAACATATTTGATTATTATTTTGTGTTAATTTTTTGCTTTCTCTTACTTATATATGATAAAGAAAGTATCGTTTTTGTGACTAATTTTTAACTTTGGATCTTTGGTATTTTTTTTTAAATTTTGAGGTCCTCTTAAACCGAAAAACATATTTTTTAGAAATTGATGTGTCTAAAATATCTGTCTCTCTGTGTCTGAATCATGTAAGCATAACACAAGAAAAAATATTAGCAGAAATTTTAAATCTGGTATTCTAAATTTGTATCATGTAGGTATGTTACTTTGATTTTTTTTTTTTTTTTTTTTTTGAAATTGAACAAGTGGTTGGTGTCCTGAATCTATTATTTTCCCACATATTTGTGGGATAAATATTTGGTGATTTATTGTCACATGCTATATAGCATCCTGTTTGACAACTAATGGACCCGGACAAAATAAGGGATATTTTGAAAATAGAAGGATTACTTTCATAATAAACAAGTCGGTTTAGTTTTAAAATTTCACTGGTGATACTGGTATGAATACTATTGAATATCAACATTCTGTTTTAAAAACTGGCGATGAAAAGAACAGGGTAATGGTCCGCATGAACTTGCATTACCTAGATGGAAACTAATGAAAACTAAAGTACGAAACCGCATCAGTAAAATTATGCAGAAAATTAAGATAAAGGAAATCTATTGAAAGGAAGGGAAAGGTAGCCTAGTGAGTGAGACATTTCAGTTTCCAGCCAAGCCTGACCATCGGCTGAGTTCATTGCTCTTATCATAAGTATACCATGATCTATTGTAGAAAATTATGGGAACAAATATGAGATAGATGTCTGACTAAAGTCCACCAATACCAAGTACATTTATTTATTTAAGATTTATTTGATGGTCAAAATTTCTCTGTAATATAACAATCCCACATACGATAAACATCTGTCCTCTCACTGAAGGTGGAAAATACTTGTTTAAGGCAAATTTAAACTTTATAAAATACCAAGAATGCAACCAAAACAATTATTGTAATACTGCAAAGTACACGTAGAGTTTTTTTTTTTTTTTTTTTTCCTATTTTTCTTGGATTCCTTTAATTTTATGAAAGAAAAAAATAGCTGAACCTATAATGAAATTTCAACATTATAGTATAATATTACACTCAAATCAATAAAAAGTAAATAATTTTAAGGGCCATATTACTCATATAAGAAATAAATAACATATAAGCAAGAGCAATGGCATATTGATAAAAATAATAATAATAATAATAAGAAGAAGAAGAAGAAGAAGAAGAAGAATATAAATCATACATATTGCTCGTTGTTCCTTTGAAATTTAATTCATTGTTAAAACTTAAATAAAGTATGAGCAATTTAAACTTCACACCAACAAAGTTAATAGGAGTGTTTGGAATTTCAGTCAGTCTGTCTGTTGATTCGTTCATAAGTGATGCGTTATAATTTCCCTAAATATTTTTTGAATGCATTTATAAACTGATAGATAAGAATCATGTTTATTATAGCATTCTCTATTGAAAATGGAATAAATAGAACTACCGTACTGGTTTGTCTGCAAGAACTGATAAAAGAAAACTATTACATTATAATCTATGAGAGGTATCTCTTTAAAGACTAATTTAATCCTTTAAAGTGTACAAAATATAGTGATACATTATACAAATGTACAAAATTTATAAAGTTTTTTTTTTTTTTTTTTTTTTTTTTTTTTCTGTATCAAATTAACTACACTATATATCATTAAAAAAAAAAAAAAAATTATAGAATTTTGATTTCCATTCTTTCTTTCTCCGTACATTTCTAATTTTTCGCATTAAACTCTCTAACTCTCTTTATTAATAAAACCTAATGATATTTTTGTGATTAAACGCCCACCCTTTCATAACAAATTTATACAAATTCAAATTTATTTCTCATAAACTAAAATAATTTTATGCAGTAATCTTAGACATAACAAAAATTATTTTTTCTGTATTATATAAATAAAAACGGTCAAATATGCACTGTATGGTGCTACACTTTGAAAAATTGTTGCAATTTCATGTTGATGGCTTGACAGTGAGAAATTGTAATTAAATATTTGCACATATTGATAAAAAATTATGCATGTTTAACTTTAAACTTAACGACTGACTATCTGAAGCTAATTCTTTCTGCTATCTGATGTAATCTGGTCGCTATTCAATGGTCATTGTCATTTCCGTAACAAAGTACAACATTTTGAAGATCTTTTTCATTCGCACTGACCCACTCAAACTTGTAGAAAAAGATAATATCTTTTGCTCATGGGTAATCAGTGGAGGAAGGACCCCTGCTACGAGATTTCCTTTAAAATGCTGCAATCTGATACTTGACCATTTTAGGATATACTGTACACTCTCCATGCCCTAGGGTCCACATCACTTCCGGTAGACGTAATTTATTGCTGTTTTGTTGTGATAGAGAAAGAATGGTCTTTTTTTTTTTTTTTCTTTTTTGTATGTGTGTGTCTTTATTGCTTATTTTTCATGAAAAATAGCAGAGGAAGCAACTTTTCTTAGTTTGTTTACAAAAACGAATCTTAAAACGCCAAATTTACAGGAAAAATAACTTAACCGAAGCAAAAAAAAAAGTTGTGTTAAAAATGCTATTTTTTTTGTTATTAACTAGCAGGCTTTGCCCACTTCACTAGTATATTTAAACGAATTAAAAAAGAATCAATATTTTTTATACCGTTCTACAAATTAAAACGAAAAAGGAAATATATTGAGATTGCTTAAAAACTTCGCTTCGGGCCCTCGCTGACTTCGGCAGAGTCTTCTTCACAGCAAAGTCTTGGTACAGGATAATTTAATTTAATTTATAGAAATGTGAATAATATTGGGAAAACTGCATTAGTCATTTTCTTTTTGGTAATAAACAAAACGGAAAGCGCATAATATTTTACTTGGAGATATTTTCTATAATTAGATCAATTGAAAAAAAAATGCTTTTCCTTTTTTTTCCCACTCGCATTACAAAAACATTCAAAATAAAATTGAGAAAAATTGTGCAAAAACATTGAAAGAGTTTAGACCTCTTGGCAGAATTTGAAATTTGGTACTGAAGTAGCTCGGACGCTTCTCGCCAAAATGTTTACTTATGTATTTGCGATACCTATATCAATTCATCGCCGAAATGACAACAAAATTATAAATAATTATAAGATTTAAAAAAAGAAAAAAAAAAACATTTTATATAGATATACCATGCTTTTAAATTTTCTGTTGAATCTTATAGCTATAGAACTACATTAGCACTTTATCCATGTGTAGAAAATTTTAAAGTGATAATGACGTCAATTTTTGTGAGATGCACAATTTAATTTTTTACAATTTTTTAATGTTCACATTTAATTAAATGTATTTATTTTTACACACACACACACACACACACACAAAAAAAAAACAGAATTCGTAATATATATATATATATATATATTTGGCAACTTTTAAATTATAACTAATATTTATTTTCATATTTTAATTAATTAAAAGAAAACTTTGCAACGGTAATATCTTTAATAACTTGATATAAATAGTGTCCACACAAAAAATGAACAATTTTTAGAGCTCTTTTAAAAAGTGTAACATCTATGCAGTATCTTTTTAAAAAAATCATAAATTTTTACTAAAGAAAAAAAGACCCATTTTCATCACTAAAGTAGTTAAATCTAGACCAATCAAATATAGGAGTGGTCCACCCGGATTTTTTCCTGACAAACTCTTTTCTTTATTTATATAGACAACTAATTAGTTGTACGGCGACTAAGGGGCCTATTGAAAAATAATCATTTCATTTTATTTATTTCTCACTTCAAATGATTCATTTTCTAGCAAGACTGTGCGACATTTTCGAACTTTATTTATCTCTTCGTTACCTTTAAAATTTAAAATTATTATTTTATAGACGTCATTTTTTAGATCATCACGACATTATAAGACGCAAATTTAATATTTTGTTTATATATATATATAAACAGAATAATCAAAACCAGATGAAAATTTAATCCCAAAACACATGAGGGCCTTCATCAGGGAAGCTCCCCCATGTAGGGAATGGAATATGAGTAGTTTCTGACGAAACGCTGGTATTAACCAAAAAACACGTTTCTAGCCCCCAACTTCTCACAGATGGAAGAAAGACCATATAGCAAACGAATTTCAATTAATACATAGCATAACAAGTAATTAAATTCAGAAATAAAGCACAAAATATATTATTCAAGAAATATATAATTCATCCAATATAAAATATAAAATACAAGAAATTAAATAAAACAAGAATATATAAATAAATACATACGCGGACAAACTGGAAAAAATTGAAAACCACCCCCCCCATTTTTTATAAACATAGAACCCTTTTCAGCTAGTAGGGCCACTTACCAGCACTTAAATGTCGCCCAAAATGGAACAACAAACCTTAAGTGGGATTGTCAGCAAGAACACTGAAATGTTTATTGATTAAAATAATTGGATAGCGGTTAACAGTTAGTATATTTTTGAGATTTTTCAAAGCCAGATTCAGGTCTAAATTGTTATTGCAAATCTTTTTAATTCTATTTATTTGGGTGAACATAATATTTTTTAAAACTTTATGACTAATACAGGAGAACCAATTTGTTAAATTACAAACTTTAAAGTTAAAATCTTGTCTTTTATCATAAATCCCAATTAACCAGTTATTATTTATTTTTTTAATTTTTAAATCCAGAAAAGAAGTTTGGTCTTCAGAGTCAGTACGGTTTAATACAAGATCGGAGGGATAAATTTCAGTAAACCGTACGGTCATTAAACCGTACTGACTCTGAAGACCAAACTTCTTTTCTGGATTTAAAAATTAAAAAAATAAATAATAACTGGTTAATCGGGATTTATGATAAAAGACAAGATTTTAACTTTAAAGTTTGTAATTTAACAAATTGGTTCTCCTGTATTAGTCATAAAGTTTTAAAAAATATTATGTTCACCCAAATAAATAGAATTAAAATGATTTGCAATAACAATTTAGACCTGAATCTTTGAAAAATCTCAAAAATATACTAACTGTTAACCGCTATCCAATTATTTTAATCAATAAACATTTCAGTATTCTTGATGACAATCCCACTTAAGGTTTGTTGCTCCATTTTGGGCGACATTTAAGTGCTGGTAAGTGGCCGGATTTATCCACCCCAAAAAAATCCGGAAGGTTTTTTTTTGGATAAATCCACTTAAAAAAATCCGGAGATTTTTGGAGAAAATATAAATATATAAGTAACTGATAAATAAGATGAAAAAAGTTCATTTAAATTGAATCAGAACTTTTTTTTTTAAATAGAAAGCTGGAAAAGAATATGAACCATTATGGTATACAGTATAATATTAATTCAGCATACAAAGACAAGCAAATTTTATGACTTAATTTATTTATGAAAATGAAATCATTTGAATTTGTAATTCTGTTGAATAAGGAAAAAAAAAAAAAAAAAAAAAAAAAAAAAAAAAAAAAAAACATTTTTTTTAATAACATTAAAGAAACAGTTGCCTTAAACAAATAGATGATTACAAAGCGTAATGTTTAAAAATGAACATAAATGAATTTCAATACATAGTATAAGATAAGAATCTATAATTAATTCAATCTTAAAAACAGTATTTTTTTTTTTTTGATTGTTGCTGCATAATTGCTTATAAATGAACAGTTTTTAATGAAAAAAGGAAATACAAAAAATGTCACCAATCGTTTGGTTCTGTTCTATAGTGTCGATATACTTTAACCAGCTTCACTGCTTTGTCATTTCCTAAACGAAACGAATTCTCCAAACAAAACCATAAGTGGAAAAGATCTTTCAAGTGATGCATTACTGGGTGGACAGCTATGTAGTTTTATAAAAAAGTCACAAAATTCTTCAGCTTCAGGTACAGTAATGATGCTTTTTTTAATTGATTTTGACTTAATGAGATGTCACCACTTTTTTGCAGAAAAGTTTTCAATAACTGAATTTGAAAATATAGTGGCTGAAAAAAAAAAAAAAAACACTGTCCTTTAGTTTCAGTTTTAAAACATAAGGTAGAAAATTCGGATACATGTCGGCAAGCCACTGCTCTGCCATTTCTTCTTGTTCAGAAGTTAGTCGTTTTCCAAAATACTTTGGATCAGTCATATTCGCTAGGAAATGAAATGGCTCCATGTTTTCAGACAATCTCTTTTTCAGCATAGGTAAATAACTGCTAAGAGACGGGTTTTCTAAAATATCTAACCATACCTCAACAGCTGTAGACAATGTGGCTTTGTCATCTTGCAAAGCATCTAAACCCTTACTTATAACTTCTAATTGTTCACACAAATTCAAGGCTTCTGAACACAGGCCAACATTCATTAGATACTTTCCTATTTCCTTGTTGAAATCTTCAACGTGTTCTAACTTTATTTCAACGTATTTGTGATAATTTTTCAAAAAAGTTTTCAGACATTCTTTTTGTGAGTTCCATCTAGTATCATTTGGAATTTGGGGCATCATGCCATCTTTATTCTTTAACCAACCATGTGCATTGTGCTTGTTTCTAAAGTATTTTTGAACTTCAATTATATGTTTCATTATATTAGCCGGAGTTATGTCCTTTGCACATAAATTTAACATATGAGAGGAGCATCCATATGTTAATAATTCAGGGTGATTTGACTTTAAGTTATTTCGCATAGCAATCATTTTATTTTCATTGTCAGAACAAACAGCAAAAATATCTTTGCCAACTATTTCTTGAATTTCCTTTATTGCTGTTTCTGCAAAATCTGAACAAAATTCTGCAGCTTTTTTTGCTGCTCCACAATCAACAGTTTTAAAAAGGTAAGAATTCTTACCTGTATGAATGCTACATACGAAGATGGGGTCATTGCTTATGTTTGACTAGCCATCTAATATTAGCGTTAGACATGTTTCGATTGAAATTTCTGATTTTAATTTGTTCTCAAGTTCATCATATGCATCACACAACAATTTTTCAGACAACTGATTTCTGCTTGGTGGAATATTGAATCATATTTTTTAATTCTACATTATCTGCAACATTAAATGCAATACTATTTGCATAAAAGAAATTGGCAATCTTTTTATCAAGCATTGACTTTTGAATTGCAGTAGTTTTGATTCCATATAAAATTGATGCTTGATCTCTAGTTTTAGAAGTAGAGGGAAATATTTGTTGCTTAGGAGAAACCTGTTCACATGTACTTGTAGATGTATTTGGTGAAGAAATATCAGTATTAGGATTAGCTTTAGTTATTTTTAATGGAGGTTCCCATTCACTGCAGTCAAGCTGAAAAGTATTTTCATCACTCAAATGAGAAGAATCCAATTTAATTCTTTTGCATTTTTCTAGATGTTGTTTTATCCTTTCTATCCTTTTGCTGATAGTAATACCACAATACTTGCATTTCACTTTAGTTCCAGAATCAATAACCTCACCCCACTCTGGTGCTGGCTTTCTTCCACTTCCAAATGGCATAGTAATCCATATCCAATACTTTTTTAAGAACAAAATTCTTCTTATTGCTCCAACCTTAACACATGCTTTGGAAATTCAAGCAAAAATTTGTAAGATTAGTATTGAGGAAAAATATTCTATTTCCACTATTAATATAATGGCATATTTGACTATATAAAACTAAATAACATTTTTGACTATGGCAAACTATTACCTATTTCACTGCAACTCATTCCCAGAGTGCACTGAGACTGACCACAAGTGTGAAGCTGATAATAGCATTAGCACTAGCACCTGCCTTTTTCTGCCAATCATCTTAAAGAACCACTTTTAAAACAGGCTTGCAAAGGTTGGTTGGTTGAATTAACGTTGCGCATTGGGCTATGGTTTGCAAAGGAATGATGGTAGAAGAATGCAGGTGGCAGTTTAAGTAAGTAGATGCACCTGCCAATACTGGTGCACGATTGGAAAAAATAAAAGAAAAAACTGCTGGGTGTTAGTGTTGTATTACAGAATGAATGGAGACTTAGAGAAAATATTTGATTTATAATTGAAAGAAACATAAATTTCTATTAGCAAAGCTTATGGAAATAACTAGTTACACATTTAATTAAGGCAAAAAATTACTTGCATTTTTTATATAAGATGACCTCCAAAGAATAAAATATTTTATATTTTTTTAATTCATTGGATGAAATAACAATAACTATTTGTTTCATTTTATCAATTTATTTGACTTATTTTTTCTTTCTAACTCTGTTTTAAAATTCACACAATATAAATATTTTTACATTAAATAGGAGATAGGATCCTAGGAAAAAATCCTGCATATACCTCTGAACATAATCTAAAATAATTTTGATATCTAAAAATAACAAATATTAAATTTTATCAGCAATTAATAAAAAGTCCAAAAATCTCCCAAAACCTCCAATTTTCTCCGGTTAAAACCAATAAAATCCACCAGATAGGATTTTTTAAATTTTCTCCGGATTTAATTACAACCCTGCTACTAGCTGAAAAGGGTTCTATGTTTATAAAAAATGGGGGGGTGGTTTTCAATTTTTTCCAGTTTGTCCACGTATATATTTATTTATATATTCTTGATTTATTTAATTTCTTGTATTTTATATTGGATGAATTATATATTTCTTGAATTTTATATTTGATGTAATATATTTTGTGCTTTATTTCTGAATTTAATTACTTTTTATGCTATGTATTAATTGAAATTCGTTTGCTATATGGTCTTGCTTCCATCTGTGAGAAGTTGGGGGCTAGAAACATGTTTCTTGGTTAATACCAGCGTTTCGTCAGAAACTTCTCATATTCCATTCCCTACACGGGGGAGCTCCCCTGATGAAGGCCCTCATGTGTTTTGGGATTAAATTTTCATCTGGTTTTGATTATTCTGTTTATTTATTATAGTTTTATATTTCCTTATGCTGCTTTTGCGCATTGGTTTATTAAAACTTTGTTCTAATTCAATTTATTTTATAATTCATGTTTTACTCCCTCCTATATTTAAATTTTATCTTATATATATATATATATATATATATATATATATATATATATATATTGCGTGAAAGCATATTTTATTTTATGCTGAAGAAAAAAAAAAGGCAACATTAAAAAAATAAATGTCCTTTTTGAAGCTGTTGTTTACATATTTTAACTAATTTTAAAAAATCTAATCGAAAATTCGTTAAAATAAGGTACCGAATGAAAGGGGCAATTTTTCTGAATCCGTCGGATTAAACAGCTTATCGATCGGACAATTAGATTTTTTAAAATTAACTAAAGTATGAATATTAGGTGAGAACTTGTGTTCACACACAGACTGAGTCCAAGGAAATCTCTTAAGCCTAAAGCGTGACAAAGTTAGGCACAGATGAGCGTAACTACATATGCTGATTTGAAGTTTTAAACTTTGCTTCATTTAGAGAAAAAGAGGGAAGCACCATCTTAGAAATTATTAGAGGGGGGGGGGGGCTCCCATATAACTCTACGCCTATGCTTCTGACGTTAGATTTTTTTTTTTTTTTCTTTTTAATAATCATAATTAGCCGATTTTGACAAAAATTAAATATGAGTTCGTATTTTGTTAAGCTTTAAAGAGGGACAAATTACTAATTTACATTATTAAGAAATTTTTTTTAAATGAAATTTTAGGACAGAAAAACATACTATTTCAAAACTTTTGCCAGACACTGTATGTAATGCAAATTTTCATTTTTATGTCTGTGATCTAGGGGGGGTGCAAGTGCACCCCCCCTCGCTACGCCCATGGGAGTGAACATGTACAATAATAAAAAGAAATTATTAATTATATATTAGACGTAACAGCAAAGTAACATGATATCTAACATTCATATTTCTACTTACTTGATTATTTTTAGTACTAATTCTTTGGCTTCTAGCAGGAGGAAACATACAAAATTAATAAAGTTTTTTAAGCCTTCTTATTGAGGATTATTAAATAACAAAATAAACAATTATATATATATATATATATAAATCTACATTAAAAATGGATTATGTTTCAGACAGGAATATATATAAATAAATTTTTAGGTAAATATTGGTCATATATAATATACAGTTGAACCTCGTTAATGTGAATTACTTTTAACACGAACTGCTTCCACAATCTCCGTCAAAATGAAGATAAATTTAATTATATGAAGATTAGTTACTGATAGCATGAAATTTTTTTTTAACCCCCTTGAGATTCATGTTAATGAGATTTGAATGTATTCTAAAATGACCCTTAGCAAACTATGTTGTGATTAGAGCCCTCGATATACAGAGTAGCGACACGGGAGAAACGGACGCCATTTTGTGGATTAGCTCCCTCCACTCTCTTCGTGTTTTAATAGGAAAGAGAAAGAGATTAAACGGTTGGAAACAAGAAGGACTTTAGCAGATCGCATACATTTAAATATATGTTATTTTTAAGTACCCTTCATTTTTTTAAAGTATAAAAAATAAAATCCATAAATGATTTAATTGAAAAATGACATTTATATATTATTATTATTATTATTTCTATTTTATCGCTGGTGAGATTTGCACAACTTTCTTTAAAAGATAAAAATATTTATTTGATTAAGCTACTGAAATTAAAAGATCGACTTCAGTTAAAAAAAAAAAAAAACTCTTTCAAGAACAAATAGACTGGTTTATTATATATATATATATATATATATATATACATAACAATATTTTTTAAAGTGCTTGTATAGCATTAGCACTATAACAGATACAGTTAATTGCAATAGCATTATTTGTTTATACATAGAAAATAGCGTTTTCATTTAGTATAGTCATTAATTATAGAGAAAGGGTAAAGCGCAAAACTAATATTATAAAAAATATATCAGTTTATATTACATACATAATAATAATAATGAGAAACAAAGTATTTAAATTTATAAATAAAACTTGATTAAAATATGATAAGCATATGATGGCTTTCTTCATTAATATAGAACATAAATTTAGTTGCATATTTATAATGAGATGCTTTTTGGATATTTCTTTCAAATAAATAAATAATAATAATAATAAATAAACAGAAGCATGTTTTTGTTTTATGAGTAATAGATAAAAAATTCAGAACAAAACAAAATTTAATTTAGAGCGACAGGATATTTATTTATTTATTTATTTTTTTTTTTAAGTTTATACTTCCATATAAAGTCACGAGGTAGGTATCTGTGTTGCGTTCTTTATCAAAGATTACTGAATTTATTCCTTAATTTATTTCTTAATTTTATAATATATATATATGATAAGGTAAGTAAAGTAAGGTAAGTCTGAAAAGAATAATTTCAATTTGTTTAACTGACAAAGAAATATATATATATATAAAAGAAAAGAAAAAAAGAAAAAACTGGTCTAGATACACAAGAAGTGTAAAAATAAGTAAATAAAATAATATTACATAACTGACTTTATATTTTAAGACCAAAAAAAAAAAAAAAAAAAAAGAGTTGCGTTTTATAGCAACGATTAGTATAAAAATTTCTTAAAATTTCTATTGTAGGTTTTATATCAATTTAAATTTAATATATTCTTAAATTGTTGCCAAATGGGAAAACATCCTTATAGATTCAAAGCGAAACATGGCAAATGATGACAACGCGAAATGTCATATTGAAAGCAATATTCTTATCATACTAAAAAAGGGAAAATAAATATATGTTAAAAAATATCTGAAGCTGCAATTCTCATTCCCAAGCTTTTGGCAGAGCACTTTTTGGAATGGTTTGGTTGATGATAATTGTTGTTCCATTTAATGAAAATATATATACGATGTTTAAAAAAAATTAAAAGTAATTAAGTCAAAAATGGAACAACAAGTTGGAAATTCAAAAAAAAAAAAAAAAAAAAAAAAATTCTTGTTCATATTTACATAGAGATGTCATGTTTAGTTTAGAGGATAATAAATTCTCTTTTTTTTTTTTTTTTTTTTTGAAAAATAATTTCAAGGTCGAGGAAGAATTTAAATATAGATTTTGAAGCATATGTCAAATTTGATTTATTTTTGAAACTTTTCAAATGTATTAGCATTGCTGATTCATTTTCTTGATCTAGTTGATTAGTAATCATATAGTTTATACATGAAGAACAAATTTTGTGTTTTTTCACAATTTTATAAATGATACAACCAGCAAGGTTATATAAAGCATCATTTTAGGTTTTGTTTATTTTCAATTCTCGACGATTTGATGCGCCACCAGGTATTATTTGCTAATAATTTTTATCTAAACTGATGTCGAAACACCATCGATTTTTTTCAAACTTATTTTCTGGAATATCATTTATTTGTAAAGTATCGGAAAAAAATTTTACGTTTGTGTTTTTGAAACTTATATCGAAGTAAAATTTTCTTTCCAAAGTATTTTCTTCTTCTATATATTTTTTATTTTCCTTCTCAGATTTAAATTCAGAAAATATGGACATTATATCTTTTTCAGAATTTTCATCAAAGCCATAGCTTCCTTTCACACCACCATAAAAAAAAATGACCTAAAATAACAATTCTTAGATTTCTTTTGAACTCTTTGCAATCGGGAACCGAATTTTTCATTCTTATTATAGAAAAAAGGTTTTCAAATGCATCCTGTGTAAATCGCCCTAATATTAAATATTCAAATTTATAAGTATTTAAATACAGCTTTCTGTCTTTCCTGGCAATCCGATGAATTCAAACTTTTCTTCTCTCTGAATTGCGTTTTTCAGAAGGTAATCGAAATAAACGGAAACCAGTTATATTACTGTTAGTGCAGAATACTGCACAACAAGTAGGCATCTTTTTTTCTTGTAAACAGTAATTACCTAAAGATGATAGTGATCTCTTCAATACACATTCAATGGCTAAGAATCAGTATCATCCACAAAATGGCGGCCGTGACGTCACTTACCTTTCTTGACCAATCCGAGGGGGAGCGGCGATGAGAAAAGCGTGTCGCTACTCTGTAAATCGAGGGCTCTAGTTGTGATAACAGTTGTGCTATATCTATGTTAATAATTGGACAACAAATGGATTGTGTTTGCATGTTAATTTATGAAGCATATAATCAATGTGAATGATTTCTTTACTGAAAGTTGTTTTCATAAAAGTGTATTAAATTTGCTTTAGATTGACTTCTGAAAACTTAGTTATATCTATATATTAGAAAGAGAGAGGGATAAAATGAATTAATTTTAATTGTGATATTTTAAATTTTAAAAATGTTATTTCTCCAAATTTGCCACTTACCGTTTAAGATTATTCTCTTGGTATTTTCATTTACGGGATATATGAGATGTGCTTCTGCTTCATCATCTTCTTACACTGTCTGCTCACATTTTTATTTAAGCAGACTGATTTTTTCAATACCAAATGTTGATTCATCATCCAATCCAGCTCCACCATATAATGCAATACTTGATTTACTAGCAAGATTACATCAATAGACAGAAAATAAATTTTATGCCTGAAGATGTAATCCAACTGGCATGAAATATAAACTAGTTGGCATAGGTGGACTCTGCTCAGTTCCCCATCATATTTATGTTCTCAGAAATTTCTAGTGCGAGACATATTATAATCAGGGTTGGGTTTTTGCCGGCAAAAATGCATTTTTGCCAGGACAGCGGCAAAAAGTGAAAAAAACCAGGCAAAAAGTGGAAAAAATTGGCAAAAATGGAAAAAATTAGGAAAAGTGGAAAACAACACAATCCCTTTGAATTTTCACCCTTTACACTTTGGCACCTCAATGAAAAAAATGTTTGAAGATTTTTTAATTTAAAAAGTAATTATAATTAATTAATTAATATAATATATATAACCAGTGTCCGACAAATTCCGGGTGCCAGGGTGACTATAAATATCCATTGGTGACCAGTTACGGCAGACTGACAAAAAAATTTTTATGCATTTACAATATTTTTTATGTATATTTTTGTTTTTCCTCCCACCTTCTTGTCTTGGTATAAAAGATGACATTGCTGATGTATTGAATGAATAGTATGAGTTTAATGTTTTCTGAAAAATTTAACAATTATTTCTGTTTTTGAAAGATGTTTTTCCATGAAAGATAAATTCCCATATTTGATAAATCTTCTTACTACTATACTGGTACTTTCCATGTCAACATCTTTATGTTAAACAAGATTCAATAAAATAAACACTATCTAAAGCAAACTATGTTCGAATTTACAACGAGAAAACTTAAATAGTATGATATTTATCAAATGGATTCTCTTTAAAGGAATTCTGTCCTGAAAAATTAATAGACAAATAGTATTTTAAAGCCAAAACTTAAACACTCTCAATATATTTGATTATATTAAAGGTAAAAATAATATTTATTTCTGTGGATTTTTTCCTCCCAATAGTTTGTTTTTATCTTTATAAATAAAAAATAGTTATTATTATTATTATTATTATTTTTTTTTTAATTTCCTTAGTTCAAATTTTTAACTGAATAGTTCATTTATTCAATGTAAAATAATATGTGAATGACCTGCATTAATTATACAATTATGAAATATTATTAATTTTTGCTGTGAGTATTGTCATAGAAATAATTCACTATTTCTGGCTCCTAAGATATTGAAACTTTGTCAGTCCCTGAACATAACCATAAAAACAAAACTACAAAATTATATTTTTATTTTATTGAAGTAAAAAAAATCTTAAGTAAGACATATTCAGAGAGAGAGAGAGAGTTCACTTGCAATTTACATTTCAATTCCAAAAAATGCATGATCAGTGACTGGCTGGCAAATTTTAGAGCAGCTGAGTCAATAATTGACTCAATATTTGACTTTTCCCCACTGTAAACAAAAATATGTAATACACTGAAAAACACAAATATTCTAGTAATTAATTATTGAAGAATATTTTTTAGATAGGTAATTTAAATATTTTTAAAAATAAAAAAAAAATTTTAATTGTTGATGTTAAAAATTTCAGTTTAAAGAAATTTTAGAATGCATTATTTTAATGATGGATTCATGATCTCTGGTTTTAATTTGTTAAAATTATGATTTAAATATTAAAATCCTTAAAACCCTGCTTGAAATACTGGTAATTTTTGCCACTGGCAAAAATTGTGGCAAAAACTATTTTTGCCGGGGTGGTTTTTTCCGTGGTTTTTACCATGGTTTTTTCCACTTCGGCAAAAATTGGCCAACCCTGATTATAATCATGTTAAAAGAAATGAATTTGACCAAAGCTTGATACAGTGACAGAATGAAATCCCCGCCTAATAGGCTATCCACCGTTCACTTAGATATAATTATCTTATTCTAATTTATTAATTTATTTTATCAGGGTCAATTTTGTTGTTTAGTTTTCATGCTACTATTTCCAATGCAATAAACCTCAAAATTGATATTTATATGAAAAATTTACAATTTCGCTATGTTGATAAAATCGTAAATTACGAATAATTTACGAAAATTTCCTAGTAGAATATTTGTATTCAATCATGTTCAAACAAATATCATAAACTTAATTTTGAAGTTGTCTAATGTATTTAGGATCCTCAAAATGGAAGTTTATGATCAATTTTGCCTTATTCTGACATGTTAAGTAAATCGTAAATTCCAAATAACTTACGAATTTTTTTTTAATTGGAAAAATCATAGTCTATGATATTCATGCCAATATCCTAAATAATATTTCGAAAGTGGTTTGACATCTTTACGCTGAAAATATCCCTCAAGATTGACGTTTATGTGAAATTTTGCTCTATTCTGACATGTTAAGAAATTCGTAAATTTCCAATAACTTACGAAATCTTTATATTGGAAAATTCATAGTCATTAATATTCATGCCAGTGTCCTAAATAATATTTCAAAAGTAGCCTGACATCTTTACGATGAAAATATCTCTCAAAATTGCCAAATGTAAAAAATATATTGCCAAGAAGGCGATAAGTAGCGAAAAAAAGTTAGCGCAGCGAAATTTCCCGTGATACAGTCGGCTGCAAAATTATTCGAGCACTAGCAATAATCCTTGCCAAAAAAAAGTACACTTAATACAGCTTTGTCAAATAAATCCTTGTCGAGTCATGTTCTTAATCAGTCTAAGAACATGATTCGACAAGGATTTACTTAGCAAAACAGTCTTAAATATACTTTTTAAATATAGGAATTATTGGCTAGTGCTCGAATAATTTTGCAGCCGACTGTACATGTTGGACACGTTTTCTTCCGTAGAAAAGAATAGGGATTCTCCCTCTACTAGTATATCTGCTCGATGAGGGAGATCGGGGAGTTTCTAAGCTCCCCCGTCTGGAATCATGAACAGCTTTAGGGAGGCATACTATTGTAACAATCGCAACTACGTAAATCACAAGTCGGATCGTACACTCCGCAGAAAAAGTATCCGAGCACTAGCAGTAATCCCCGTCTTAAAAAAGTACACTTAATACTGCTTTTTTAAATAAATCCTTGTTGAGTCATGATCTTAGTCTGTCTAAGAACATGATTCGACAAGGATTTATTTAACAAATCAGTATTAAGTGCACTTTTTTTAGACAGGGATTACTGCTAGTGTTCGGATACTTTTGCTGCTGAGTGTACGATCCGACTTGTGACCTGCGATAGCCGCGATTGTTACAATAGTATGCCTCTCTTATTTTCTACCCGAGTAACTCAAAATGGGACTTGTGAACAGTTTGGGGAGTTATTGGGTAACACGAACTTTTCGGGGAGTATACGTGAACACACAGATTATCATACAGATAGGACAGTGAAGCTAAAACGCGAACCGGAAATAAAGTAGCACCACTAGTGTCAACAGAGGGGAACTACATGTGTTAAGTCTACATGAATAGCATCTTTGATCGAAAATTGTTTTTCTATCTCGTGAGTAGTTAGTTGCAGGTTAGTATGGGAAGTTTTCTTTTTCTTCACTTTCTATTGTTTTTGAATTCACAAAATTATCCTCAAAACATTCACAGCTATTCTTCTAAGAAATAAAAATTAATTTTATAATGTTTAAAAAATATGCTTTATCAAACATATTCATATTCAAGTACAAATTAAAATTACAAACTGTAATTCTCAAATAGCAGTATGAAATCATTAAATATTTAACGTTGTTGGTTTAAATAATACAAAATGCTTTAAAATGAAAAAAATGGCTATATTTTATGTATATTTTCAAAGTTTATTTTTCTTAATATTTAGCACTTGCTTCTTAAAATAAATTGCTTTTGACAATCAAGTGTGTAAACAATAATAAAGTTGCCAAACGAAAATGTATGTGCAGTATTTTTTTCCTTTACTTTTTCTACTACTTTTAAATTCACAAAATCATAACATTCACAGCTATTTTCTAAGATATAAAACTACTTTTTATTATGTTTGAAAATAAACTTTGCCAAACACAATCGTGTTCAAGTGTACAAATTAATATAACAAACTGTAATGCTGAAATAGCAGTATGGTATGAAATCTTAAATATTTAACATTGCTTGGTTTAAATTATACAAAATGCTTTAAAATGAAAAAAAATTTCTGGTTTATGTATATTTTCGAAATTTATTTGCATAATATTTAGTACTTGCTTCTTGAAATAAATTGCTTTCGACAATCAAATTCGTAAACAATAACAAAGTTCAAACGTAAACATCAATACAATGGTTAGTTGGTTGGATGTTGTGTTTAACGTTGCACTAGTATTATGATATGAACATAGACACAATAAAAATAAGACAAGCGATTGCGTAAGCTGGAGAGTTCGAGAAACTTACAGCCGTTGACAATAGGGTCGTTGCAGTCAAATTCCGGTTACCGAAGAATATACGGGAGTGTCCTATCTGTATAATAATCTGTGACGTGAACACGGCCCCCATTTACATTGACGGAGGTGACAGTGATTAAAATTCGATTGGCGGTGGTGATTAACATTTGAAAAGAAACTCAAATTTAAAAGAAGTGAGAAAAATTAACAATTGATTGAATTTTTAGTCGATTATAAAAACACTTTGTATTATAAACCCCATTTAACACGTTGAGGTTCTTGATACCGGTTTGAAATAGATTGGCGAAAAAAAGTCACTACAGAAAAATATATCAAAATAAATAAATAAATGAAATGCTTTTTAAAAGCTTCTATGTGTTTTAGAGTGAGTATGGGCTCATTTCTTCTTTCTGTTTGTTTGCTTGTTAACTCAATAATCAAGTTCTAATTTCCGCTAGCTAGTGTGGTGTTCAGGCTCTCGACCGATCCAGGATCGATCCAATTGGTCGTGGAACATTGCATCCAGTCTCATCGACCGGTCTGGATCAAAGTCGTCCAGTGTAATGTGTTCCATGGACCGGTCGTGGATCAAATCGCCCAAGAAATTTTTCCGAGTCTTTCGATCCATTTACAAATCCATTGCTATGATTGGACATTGGTTATTGCTCTGGTTACGCCATCTATCGGTCCTTACAAACGCGAATATGCATTCAAGCATTTTTTTTTTTTTTTTGGTAAATAACTATATAATTGTTTTAGAATTATAAATATATATGCATGCAATGGATTGAAATATACAATAATGCAAATTAAAATTCATCGAATATTATTTAAATTTAATAAAATAAATATTTTTAAATGCTCTCTGCTAACATTTTTTTAAATTTTGAATTCAACAAAATATTTTAAATTTGTTTGTGAACTACTTTGGACCAGTCAATTTTTATGAAACATTTTTATGTTTGAATACTAAATATTTGCATTAAATTTCAGCATTCAAACATAAAAATAACTAACAATATTTTAAAATCAAGATTTAATTTATATTTAAATAATAATAATATTAATAAAAAATCATAAATATATTAAACATTTAAAATGTTATTGATTGAAATCAGAATTAATTGAATTTAACAAACCAATTTAATGAAGATTTGAATCAAATGAATGATAATTTAAAAAACTGTTATAAAAATCTTTTTTCATTTTTTTGCAATAATTGATTTAAATTTAAACTTTATAATTTTTTGCGATGTGTAATAATTTTATATTTCTTACCTTAGATCATAATAAAACTTGAACCTACTTCTTATTTACATCGAATATTTGAGTGCTAAATATTTGTTTTAAATTTCAGCATTCCAACTTAAAAATATTTAACAAAAATTAGCTTGATAATAAATCCACAAAATAAAACTTAAAATTGTTTACAGTATATCATTAAAATACAATAATGCATAATTGAGGGAAATAATTAAAAAAAAAAATTGCTGGAAAAATTTCTAAAATTAAAATTTTATTGCTATTATTTTTTTATTTAAATAATTTTCAAAAAAGAATTATATAATTAATATTATTTTATTTCAGTGCATATGTACCCAACTATGCAGAGTTAAAAAAAAAAAAAAAAATATATATATATATATATATATATATGCATCTATCTTTTTTTTAGTATTCATAGTTAAATTACATTTTTAAATAATGAATTAAATTTTTCTTTAATTAAGTTAACTTTATAATATTCTATAGCTAATTTCAAACTAAGCCTATAGATGGCAGCACTGATTTTGATCCAATAAAAGGATCGGAGTCGTCCAGCCTCTGCTTTCGACAAGTCGGAGTCAGTTGGTAGCCTCCGTCGTGGTAAGACGTACGTTTCGCCTCATGGAGCTTTGTCCCGCCTACTTTCAATAACACTGTTACTTTCCGTGGAATCTGATTGGCCGATGATGTAGCTTCCTCACACGTCCGCCCATCGTCTCTTCTGCTATATGTAACTTCCGTTTTCTCTTTTCTGGCTGATGATGTAGTTTTCTCACACGTCCGCCTTTTTGTTTTCTGAGTACTCTGCTTCCGTGGGATGCAGATGCTTTTTGCCATGCTCCCAAGTGTCGCCACCTATTACTGATTTTTGTTGTGGAATGCTTTTTTCGACTTATTTTCGAGTTATACTGCCTCTGTTGCCAACTACTTGAGTTTCGCTACACTAACTTTTGTTCCCTTGGATCTGGGCGTGTATTCGCTCAGTAGGCCACGCCTACTCGCTCAGCGAGGCTATTTCGGATTGGTCGTGGATGGAGATGTGAGCGGGGAAAAAACCCTGGTTTAAACCAGGTTTTTTGGGAAGGGAATTTTGAAAGTTTTCAAAAGTTGCGAATTTATCTTTTTTTTTTTTTTTTTTTTTTTTTTTTTTTCTGAGATTAGAGATGTTCTAAAGCATTTCAAAATGTTATCTCACATGCAGATGTTTTTATGATCTTTCAATTTTTAAATAGTGCTTCTAACGTCTATAAAATTAAAAAGTACAAGTTTCAAATTTCAGTAATTAACAGACTTATTCTCTGTTATTGCCATATATTTATATTTTAGTTCTGACTGTATACACACTGAGTTCAATATAACACTTTTTTTTCTTTTTAATCGCAATCGCATGTTTCAGTTGTATATCTTTAACATTTTATTTCAAAGAGAAAACAAAAATGCTTCAAAATATTCAGCATTTACTAAAACAATGAATAATATTACACTGGAAAATATTATTTCAATTAAAATTTCAACAATATTAATTATCAAAAAATAAATGAAGAAAGAAATAACATCCAAATTATTAATTATTAGCTATTGAATATTTTATGAATTGATTTAATGCATTAAAAATTATTGCTTGAATTCTTAATAACCGAAGAACTCATGTTCGATTTTGTTCCCCGTGCTCTTTGACTGATTATAACAAAATTTCATCAACTAATTTGAAATTTTGTTCAATGAATTATAGTAAAATTTAATAATTTTAAAGTATTCTTACCATAATTTAATTTCATTGTATTATTTTTTATAATATATTTTATTATGTATTAAAAAATAAATAAATAAATAAATAAAATTCTAAAGTTATTTAAATAGGCAGACAAAACTTCATTTATTATTGTCAATTAGGGCTGGATTATTTATCAATATATCCCCAAGTATCGATATTTTTTAAATATCCCGATAACAATATTTAAGGGTTTGCTCTGCCAATATATCCCTTTAACGATATTCCGCGCGATCAATTGATATGCCGATACGTACCGTTAAACGCCAACGACGGATTAATAGAATTGTGCTTCCGCGCAAGCGCGCATCACGAATGAAACCCGAATTCCCGAATGAAACCCGAGCGAACGATCCCATCAGCGAACGGAAACCCGAACAAAAAGAGCGCGCAATATCTTATACTAATATACCCATTCTCTTATTTTTCTCCGATCCCTCACTGATAAAATAAAAAAATATAACCCCACCCCCAAACGATCACTGCACTCACACAATGCATATACTTCCCCTTCCTTTATTCCTGCATGAGAAACCTCACATCTAAATTATCACTGCTTTAATAAGTCCACCGCATAATAAAAAAATAAACAGTATTTATTGAAAGCCATCTGCTTTTCCCGCAGTATATTGACTTATTTATTACTGACTCTAAACGATAATATGAAATAATTTATACTACCGTTAGTATTTGATAATATTCCACATCACCACTTATGGATCGTAGGTGTAATACCAAATACCACAGTAACCAAACCACAGACAGGGCGATATGAAAACAAACGCTTATTATGACGAATGTATACAATATCTTTTGTTTTAGCTCATTTCCTGCTATTGGTTCATTGATATTGGTTTATTTCAAAGTGTGGATAACTTCTGGCCAATAAGATGCGACGTTCAATGTGTTTAACTCGCTTTGGGCTCAGTGATGCCAGAGTGGGGATTTTTGAAGCTTCTGGGGACAATTTTGGGGAATTCTAAAATGTTTGGGGACAAATCTGGGGAGTTCAACTTTCTGTCAATGTTGGCAACGTAATGATTTATCCCTACGACTAGAGACTTTCAATAGCTTTATTGTTATTTGGGGATTTTTTTCAAAAATTGAGTTCATTTGGGGAAAAATCTGAGCTCAAATCAGAAAAATCTGCTTGATATTCTTTTTTGAAAAAAAAATGTTTTTTTTCCTCTTTTCAGTGGAAAACCTGTTGGGGATTTTTTCGAAAAAAAAAACCCTTGATTTGGGGAAATTTAGGACCTGTTTGGGGAAATAATTTTCGATCATCTGGCATCACTGTTTGAGCTCCCTTTCTCCTTTCCCATGTTATCCAATGGGATTTTCGTTGCTTCGTTTTATAAAAATATCTCATTCAAAAATGAAGTTTTTCGAATTCTGTTTTTTGAATATTACTCTTTGAACGGGTCGCCTTTAAACTTGGTGAACAATTTTTCGAAAAAATTAGTTTAAATATTTTATTTCAATAAGTAAATTATGGACTCTAAGTGTGGATCTCTAAGTAAAATATTTAAATTTATTTTTTCGAAAAATTGCTCACTAAGCTAAAAGACGACCTGTTCAAAGAGTAATATTCAATAAACAGAATTTAAGCTAAAAGACGACCTGTTCAAAGAGTAATATTCAAAAAACAGAATTCGAAAAAGTTCATTTTTTAATAAAATATTTTTATAAAACAACGCGACAAAAATCCCATTGGATAACATGGGAAGGGAGAAAGGGTGCTATCTGACTGATGTAAAATAAAGTTTTATCTTCAGTAATTTTACAGTGACAGTTTCTTTATAGAAATATATAATATTGGATAGTTTATTACTTTTTTTGTGTAGCGTTTATTTTTTCTCTTTCCTTTTCCTTCTTTCTTTCTTTTTTTTTTTTTTTTTTTTTTTTTAAGCCGTACATGTTAAATAAAATTGGTTTAAATGCAAAATGAGTTACTTTAAGTAACAAAATGAAACTTTAACATAATATTGTTTAAATAATATAATTTTTATACTGACAATGTATACATATATATATAATGTATACATATATATAATATATATATAATTCAATTTTCAATTGTTGTGAAACTATTATGAATGTGAATTGAACACATATACATTTAAAAAATATTGTAATGATTTGGTAAGCAGAAACAAAAATAAAAATGACAAGTAACTGACATTTAGGATGCATATAAGAGTTTTAAGCAAAAAATATTACTCTCTACGACCAAAAAAGGTGTATCCAATTCCAATGGCATTTCTTAACTATTTAAAATGATTTTCCTTTTTATTTAATACCTACATCTTAAGACAATTTTCTTAAGCTTTATTTTTAGTAGAATTATGAATTTTGATATACTTGGTACAAATAAAACACAGATCACATATTAACTGTGTTAAAATATGATTTTAAAATAATTAAAGCTTAAAATGGGAAGAATAGAGGATAAACTATACAGAGGTATACTAAAAAGCAATAGTATAAGTTATAAGAAACACAAAATATTGATTCACTTTTTATGATTTTTTTTTTTTTAATGATAAAGTTATGGTAGTAATATACCAGAAAATACATGGAAAACAATCTATACTTGTATACTTTAAAATTCGTGTGCATATGTTGTTAAAAAATAACAAATGTCTATTTTTTCCTATCTTGAAAGAAATATCGCAATATATCACTAATATCGATATTAACTTGGTGATATATCGCGATATTTAATTTCTGATATCGTCCAGCACTATTGTCAATAACATGTTTATTTTTTTGACAATTTTCTATAAAATAATCACATAATTGTTGATATCACTTTTATTTAAGCAAATATTATAGAATAAAAATGTCTGGTACTCTTAAAAGAAGTCAAATTAAATCTAAACGTTGAATATCAGTTTCTTCCCATCAAAGTTCCCAAAATTCCCGGTTTAAACCCGAAAATTCCCACGTTTATTCCCCAGAAGCAATATTCCCGGGTTTTTTAAATCTCTAGTCGTGGACTTTTTTCAGCCAAATTCGACTTTTTTCACGATTAACATCATTTTAAGTGTCTTTTATCGATCATTTTCGCCAAAATATGGCAGATAAAACTAAAATTAGTAATACCATGTTCGATATTAACGGACACATAATCTCTGCCGAAGCTTTTACTTCACAAATTGCCTCTGGAGCATTAAAACCAGATTTTCAAAGACTTTTCAACATAAGACTATTGAACACAATGAACTTACTCACATACTGGAAGAATACCTCCAATATATTGATTAATTGCATATATGGAATACACCAAGAGATGCTACAATCTGATGATACATCGGAACTGGAAAAAGTGGCGAGTCTATTTTGCTTTGATGCTTTCTCTGCTATTGTTGAGCCCAATTTTGAAACTGTTACTAAACTTAAATTTTTTGAGAAATTTTGTTTAGATATCAAAAAATCATCTCATAACGATATTCTAACCCATCTTAATAGTGCTGATTTCAGCTTAATTAATTCTAATACAAGAAAAAGGAAAACACCATCAAATACCGATAATCATGAAATTACTACTAGTAACTCATTTGCTCCACTGGAGACCGAATCCCATAGTCAGGAGAACTCCAACCAATTAGACGATGACAATATGGATGATTCTGGCGGCAGTAACACAGCCAATAATTCTAAAACTCTCAAACAGAACCCTTTTTTCATCGAATTAAACACTAATTGGAACATACTAGCCAAAGAGAACTCTACAAAATGCGTAGAGAAACCCTTAATAAAACTTTCTGGGCAATTATTAAAAGTCCACTGCAAAACTAACAATGATTTTAGGCAAATTCAAAGCTGATTATCTTTTATTTATATTTATAATGCAAACGTAATACACTCATGTCCATAAATTAAGGATAATGCTAGCTGAGGCAAATAAAGGTTCAGAAGCAAAACAAACATGACTTATTCATAAAGTACATTTATTAAACAAAAGATCAAGAACAAAAAAAGGTGGTTTATGTAGGATACCATTTATAAAAACTACGATTTTTTCTCCCTGAAGCAATTACAAAAAATATCTCCCTTACAAAAACTTAACATTACATGGTTGGTATGATGATTAATACATTGTGTGTGTCTCAGATGATGAAATACAGTCATTTCAACGCCTAGGAATGCTGAGTATTAAATTATTGATCTGATCTTGGGGAAGATTACTCTACTCAGTAAGGAATGCTTTCCGAAGTTCCGGTACACATGTTGGAGGTGGTTGACGGGCTACAACTCGTCGGAAAAGCATGTCCCACACATGCTCTATCGGATTCTAGTCAAGTGAGAATGCTGACTATTCCATGCGGGTAATAGCTTCAAATTGTAGGCATCCGTGTACAACATTTTCACGGTGAGGACGCGCATTGTCATCCATAAACACTAATTCTGGGCTCATGGTACCTTTAAACAAACGTACATGTTGTTCCCGAATGATGTCCCGATAAATTTGACCTACCATTTTTCCGATTCGAACATACTGATCTGTTCTGGTGCCCAATATGCCCCCCCCCCCAAACAAGCACTCATGCCCCACAGTAACGGTGTCGTTCAATGATGTTGTTTTGGTGGTAACGGGTACCTGACGTTCCACATATAAAAGTCTGGAGTGAATCACACTGGAAGCTAAATCTGGACTCGTCGGAAAACATCACACAAGCTCACTGTGCAGCTGTCCACATTGCATGTTCTCTACTCCAAGTTAACCGCTGGCACAATGGATTGCCGTGAGTGGAACATATCTAACAGGCCTGCAAGTATATAGACCACTATCTCCCAAATGTCTATACACGGTTTGTCTTGAAACTGTAGCACTTGTGGCTGCAGACAGATGGCGAGACAGGTCTGATGCTGTGCTTTATCTGCTTATTTTAGCAGTTTCTGCCAAAGACCGGTGGTCATTCGGCATTGTAACTGGGGGCCGACCAGTACTGTAACATCGACTGGCATTTCCATCATTTTGGAATCGTTGCCAAAGCCTAGAGATGACAATTTAGGCGATTCTAAGTTCCCCCGATACTTCTATCTGAGTACGACCACATTCTAGATGGCCGATAATTCTACCACGTAAAAAATTATCTGCATGCGTCCTCTGTGTCATAACCATTCGGTTGTGGCACTGAGCGGCACACAGAACGATTGTGAACAATTTTCCTTCTTTGCTCCCATTCCTTATCTACCCCCTTCTTACACTTTCGTCACTGTAACATCATAACGGCGTCATCTGATGGCTTGCTATAATTTGCATATTATTCTTAAAGATGTGTGTGGTATTTCTATAGGTGAAATTTTTGCATTAAAGTTCAATTTCAGTGTGAATCTGAATTATCCTTAATTTATGGACATGAGTGTATTTTTAACTTCAAGATCACACAGATATATAAAATACACTCACTGATGCTTTTTCATTTGCATTTCAATTTCAAAACAACAGTTTTAAAAGGAATGATATCAAAATTCCAGTGACGCCTCAATGTCACTTTAAAAGATTTGTTTTTAGATTCCACTAAAATTACCTTTATTTTGTCTAATAAAGTATATTTACACATTGAAACAGTGCTTTTAATTTTCAAATATATACTGTCAAATAATCACACTTTCACTGAGTTTGCATTATAAATTGAAATTATTTATTTCAATAAATCGATTTGTCTTTTGCGTCACGCTATCCAAAACTGTGAGTAAAATTTATGTTAATGTTACTTTGTATCATAGTACCCAACTAAGTCAAAATGTGTGCAAAGAGATAGTGTGATGCAAAGAAAACATTTGCACAAATTTTACTTACAGTTTTGAATAGCGTGACGCAAAAGACAAATCGATTTATTGAAATAATGTAATTTCAATTTATAATGCAAACTCAGTGAAAGTGTGATTATTTGACAGTATATATTTGAAAATTAAAAGCACTGTTTCAATGTGTAAATATACTTTATTAGACAAAAAAAAAAGGTAATTTTAGCGGAATCTAAAAACAAATCTTTTAAAGTGACTGAGGCGTCACTGGAATTTTGATATCATTCCTTTTAAAACTGTTATTTTGAAATTGAAATGCAAATGAAAATGCATCAGTGAGTGTATTTTATATATCTGTCTGATCTTGAAGTTAAAAATATTACGTTTGCATTATAAATATAAATAAAAGATAAAAGTAAATGATCAAATAAGAAAATCTATGTATACTTTAACTAATTGCAAGGCGTCACTTAAAATTTGATATAATTATTTTTAAGACTCATATTTCAAATTCTTATAGCGATAAAGTAGCTGCGTCACAAACTTTTAACCCGTTAAGGGTTTTTGTACTGATTAACCTAAGTAACTAACTGAGTAACTAAAGGCTTATTTCAATTTACACGATTGCCATACGGAATTAAGAGTTCTCCAGCAATATGGCAGAGAACAATAGAACAAATTTTAAAAGGTATAGAGGGTATTTCAGTTTTTATTGATGATATATGTATCTCAGGGGAAACGGAGGAAATACATTTAGAGCGAATAAAACAAGTGCTAGAAAGGTTACGCGAATATACTCTTAAAATAAAAAAGGAAAAATCATTTTTCATGAATGATGAAATTACATACTGCGGTTACAAAATTGATAAAAATGGCATACACAAAACGCAAGAAAAAATTTCTGCTATTTTAAATGCTCCAACACCTAAAAATGTAACTCAGGTAAAAGCATTCTTAGGATTGGTATCTTACTATTCTAGATTTGTTCCTAAATTATCTACGATTGCTTATCCTCTAAATGAATTATTACGTAAAAATGTAAATTTTCAGTGGACAAAAAATTGCGAGAATTCATTTAATGCAATTAAACAGGAAATTACTTCCAAAAGGATTCTTACCCACTTTTAATCCTAAATTACCCTTGATTTTAGCCACTGATCCTTATGGAATTTCGGCAGTACTTTCGCATACAATGCTTGATAACTCCGAAAAACCCATAGCTTTTGCTTCTAGAACCTTCTCTTCTGCAGAAAAGCGGTATAGTCAGGTAGATAAAGAAGCGTTATCAATAATTTTTGGAGTAAAGAAATTTTTTCAATTTTTATATGGTAGGAGATTTACCCTGCATACTGATAGTAAACCTCTAGTTTCCATATTTTCACCCGTAAAAAATATTCCAGTACTTTCGGCAGCTAGAATGCAAAGATATGCATTATACTTACAAACATTTAAATATATTAAATATAAAAAATCTGCAGAGCATGGAAATGCCGATGCTCTATCACGTCTTCCATTACGTAGTGAAGACTTTCTGCTGCCATCGTCCGATTCGCTACATCTAGAAAAAGTGTCACCAACTTTGCCATCAAATTTATTTGGCAACACTGATGAATCCGATTGTTTATTTATTCATCAAATTACTACTTTACCTTTAACTACAAAAATGTTGTGTGCAAGTTCTAAAAAGGATCCAGTATTAAAAGAAATTTACCAATACTTAATATCTGGCACACAGATGCCAAATTACTTACTTTTCGGACATAAACAAGAAGATTTTTCATTACTAAATAACTGCATATTACAAGGAAATCATGTTGTAATTCCGACTGTTCATAAACAAAAAGTTTTACAAGATTTACATTTTGGCATAGTTAAAATGAAAGCACTGGCACGTAGTTTTGTATGGTGGCCAGGTATTGATAAAGACATTGAGGATTTGGCAAATAATTGTGCTATTTGTGTTAAATAAAAACACAATCCTCCTAAAATGGATAATCATCACTGGGAATGGTCTACAACACCTTGGAACAGAATACATGTAGACCTTTTTGGTCCAATTATGGGAAAAATGTTTTTAATCGTAGTAGATGCCCACAGTAAATGGACAGAAGTGTTTATTGTTCCTAGTACTACTACTGAGAACACTAGAAACTGTATTTCTTCTCTTTTTGCCAGATATGGCTTTCCTGTGTCCCTTGTGTCTGATAATGGGCCACAATTCACTTCAGAACAATTCGAACATTTTCTACAAAGTAAAGGTATAAAACATATCTTAACTGCACCATACCATCCCTCTACAAATAGTCAGGCAGAAAGATATGTCCAAACAATAAAAAAAGGATTGAAATCCTTAAGTTCAAAACCAGGAAATCTACAATTTCAGTTAAATGAATTTCTATTCCAATACCGAATAATGCCTCACATTACAACAGGGGGAGAGTCCCGCATCATTATTTCTCAAAAGAAATATAAGATCAAAATTAGATTTACTTGTACCAAATGTTAAAAATTATGTTGAAAACAAACAACATAAAAATGTTTTTAACAAAAAAAAGATAAGAGAATTCCAAGTAAATGAAAAACTTGCAGTACGCAATTACACACAGGAGATAAATGGAAAATAGGTAAATTGCATTATAAAATTCAAGTAGGTTCATGTGTATGGAAAAGACACGTTGATCAACAGAAAAGTGTAGGTTCCAGAGTACAACTGGAGGAAACTACAAGTCCTGGTGAAATTGAAGAGAAGACCCTTGATGCAAACATTCCCATGGTTCCCGATAGAAAGAGTCCACACCTACAAAGCGATGGAGAATCTAAGTCTGGTAGGAGGTCTGCCATTACCCCAGATCTAGTGCCAACCGATCCTGCCATTACACCAGATCCAGTGCCAACCGATTCTTCCATTACACCAGATCTAGTGCCAACCGACAGTAGATCTGTGTCTACAAAGCCTGGAGAAATTGACTCTGATAAAAATCTCAACAGTACTGTAAATAATAAAAAAATAAAACCTGAACATTCAAACTTTAAAAATACTAATTTGTCTTTTTCTGAACAGGGTGTAAGAAGATCAATTAGAGTAAGAAAACCTCCCATCAGGTATGGTATGCGGAATTAAGGGGAGGAGAGTTGTGGTGTATTTCACCATTGCATACCTGCCAACCTGCAAGAATTCCTAGGAGTAAAACAGCACACAAACAAAAAAATTTGCAGACCCCCTCCTAGTTTTTTTTTTTGTTAAAAATAAAAACTAGTATGTTGTGGCCACCACAAGACTTTCTTCTATATTTACCTATACATATTCAATCAGTAACAATAAAAAAAAAAAAAAAAAAAAAAAAGTACGATTTTTTTTTTCTAAGTTTTTTTTTTTTTTTTGTTAAAAGTGAAAAAAATCGGTAACTTTGTTTTAAATTATCACAGATTTATAGTTCAACCATTCGTTTTAAAGGTATTGACGAGACCTTTCGAAAGATACCCATCTTGAAAATTTATCCCCCCCGGGGGGGTACTTCCCCCCAGGGGGGGAAGCGATGCCCCCCCATGCAGAATATTTTTTTCCTAGTTACATACTACTATTATCAATAATTCATATTAAATTTACAATCACAAGTTTAAAACAACTCTAATTATGCACATTTATACGAATTTTTGTCCTATGCTGCCATGTTAAAAATTTAGATAAAATGCTATCACAGCGCCACCTGTTGAGCTATTGATCCCCAAACATAATCAGCACCAGTTTATGTCGGGGACCAACTAAATACCAAGTTTGGTTAAATTTCGTTAAAAAAAAAAAAAAAAAAAAATTGCGATATTTTTCTAAGTTTTTTTTTGTTAAAAGTAAAAAAAATCGATAACTTTGGTTTAAATTATCACAGATTTATCGTTCAACCATTCGTTTTAAAGGTATTGACGAGATCTTTCGAAAGATACCCATCTTGAAATTTTGCCTCCCCGGGTGGGAACTTCCCCCCCCGGTGGGGGGCAACCGATGCCCCCACATGCACAAAATTTTTTTCCAAGTTAACTATTACTATTATCAACGAGACCTTTCGAAAGATACCCATCTTGAAAATTTACTTCCCCGGGGGGGGGATTTTCCCCCCCAGGGGGGGAACCGATGCCCCCCCCATGCACAAAATTTTTTTCCTAGCTAACTACTACTATTATCAATAATTCATATTAATTTTACAATCACAAGTGTAAAATAACTCTCTTTATGCCCATTTATACGGAATTTTGTCCTATGCTGCCATGTTAAAAATTTGCATAAAATGCGATCACAACGCCACCTATTGAGCGAGTGATCCCAAAATCTAATCTGCACCAGTTTATGTCAGGGTGCAACTAAATACCAAGTTTGGTTAAATTTCATTCATTGGTTCTTGAGATACAGCGTCCACAAAAAAATGATACAGACAGACAGACAGACAGACATTTTCTAAAAACTATTAATTCGTGTTCTCCATATCCCAAAACATGTAAATCCATCAAAAAGTGGACTTCGAAAATTTTCGCGAATCCAATACTTTCTCTATATTACATATAGAAGAAAGTAAAAATCGATAACTTTGTTTTAAATTATCACAGATTTATAGTTCAACCATTCGTTTTAAAGGTATTGATGAGACCTTTCGAAAAATACCCATCTTGAAATGTTGCCCCCATATGCACAAAAAATTTTTCCTAGTTAACTACTACTATTATCAATGAAACCTTTCGAAAGATACCCATCTTGAAAATTTACTCCCCCCAGGGGGGGGGGGGCAACCAATGCCCCCACATGCACAAAATATTTTCCCAGTTAACTACTAATATTATCAATAATTCATATTAATTTTACAATCACAAGTTTAAAATAACTCTCATTATGCACATTTATACGAAATTTTGTCCTATACTGCCATGTTAAAAGTTTGCATAAAATGTGATCACAGTGCCACCTGTTGAGCGATTGATCCCCAAATCTAATCAGCACCAGTTTATGTCAGGGTGCAACTAAGTACCAAGTTTGGTTAAATTTCATTTATTGGTTCGTGAGATACAGCGTCCACAAAAAAGTGATACAGACAGACAGACATTTTCTAAAAACTATTAATTCATGTTCTGCACATCCCAAAACGGGTAAATCCATCAAAAAACGGAGGTCGAAAATTTTCATGAATCCAATACTTTCTCTATATTACATATAGAAGAAAGTAAAAATCGGTAGAAAAATGTTGAATTAGTAGAAAAAGAGTAAAAATAGTGATCTAGGAGTAAAAGTGTAAAAAATGTCAAAAGAGAGTAAATTTTATTCCCGGGGAGTAAAACTTGGCAGCTATGCCATTGTGTTCCTGATTCAATCTATTGGTCTTCTGGTAAGTGACGTCACATAAATGTATAGGTACCTATGAACTGTATCGTCCAATCCATGATCTGTTATTTCCCCTTTACATTTATTAATGCTAAAACAGATCAGTCTTCAATATGTAATCTTTTGTGTAATGTGTATGTCAGCTGTAATTGTCTTAGTCATTTATTAAATTCTATGTGTTAAAATGTAGCCTCGTCATATCATAGTAATGGATTACTTATAAATCTTCTTCCTGCCAAACAAAATACTATAGCTACTATAGTGATGTGGAAGCCTTTAAGTGAAGAAACCTTATACACAAATTAGCACATTTATTTAAATTTATGTATATATATATATATATATATATATATATATATACACACACACACACATATATATATATATATATGTAGTTTTTCTGTACATTGTGACTTTCCATCTTTTATATTCACACTTAGAAGACATGGTAAGTTTTTACTTAACTGTATGGGGCCATACAAAATACATTACCTTCAGTAATTGGAGCATGATCATAAACAGATCATTTCAACAGTGCATTTAATTTTAATAGTGTTTAATTTCTAATAATATGAGATAACATAGTTTAGATATCATTGGTCAGAATTATATACATTGTAAAATTTTATATTATTGTATTATTTCATACCATTATTAGGTATTTTATTTTCAAAAGATGAATACATGTTTAATTAAAAAACTGATAACTATCACAGCTAAGATGAAATTTATTCTTTGCCTCTGAGGTTTAAATTTCAATGGAATGATACCCCCATATTAATGATCATATTTTCAAAAGATGAATACATGTTTAATTAAAAAACTGATAACTATCACAGCTAAGATGAAATTTATTCTTTGCCTCTGAGGTTTAAATTTCAATGGAATGATACCCCCCATGAATGATATTCAATGGAAGGATTCCCTTACAAGGGAAGTATGAGTCAGTAAAATTGCTATTGAAACCAAACCAAGCTTAAATTAAACAGCATGGTCGAAAACCGAAGCAGGACACTTTGGTCCCGCCGTTTTGGTCCCGCCGTTTTGGTCCCGCCATTTTGGTCCTGCCGTTTTGGACCCGAGGAAATTTTGGTCCCTGGACATTTTGGTCCCGAGACATTTTGGTCCCGCCAATTTTTTGCAGTTTTTTAAATATATGTCAGTTGTTTAATATGATAACATATTTATTAATACAGGAAAATTGAAGTGCTCTTAGAATATATTTAATGAAGGAATATCTTGCAAATAAATATATAAATTTTCGGCATTGCGATTTCTGCCTAGCTATTGAGATTCGGAGAATTTTCTACTATTTTTTTTACGAGCATTTAATATATTTATTTATTTATTTATTATTATTATTATTATTTTATGTAATTACACTTTTATTTTCATTTATTCATTTATTTATTTTTTAATTGCGATTTTTTTCATTTGATTTCGATTTAATTTGCTTCAATTGTAATTTAATTTTTAATTTACTATCAGTGACAAAATTTTGTGATTTTAAAAGTTGTTAACAATAACAGTACCTTCTTATTAAAAAAAGAATCCCCATTGAATTATATTTATTGATAGAGTTTGAATTATTTTAAAAATAATAAAATACAGAAAAATTTTGTTTAAAAAAAGGGAAAAAGAAAGAAAGAAAAGCTTACGATATTAAATATAATTTGTTTTTAGTGGTAGAAAGCAATTGCTTTCAAAGAACTAATTATTGGCCTGCTCCTATCATAGACTCTTCTTCATAATCATAAGCTTGGGATCATTTATGAAGTTTTTGAATTTATATATGAATTTATTCATAAGTATATACATATGTGTTGTCTCTTTAATTAATTGCTGCCCTTTGTCGCGTGGGATTTTATATACGGCAGCAAATGTATTTTTTTTTTTTTTTTTTTTTTTAATGTTTATGCAATAAACAACTGGGGAGACTTAACCTCTAGAAACAGGCTCTTTCAAAATTTCACATTGTTATGTGACATTTGTTGTCAGAGCCCCCCTTTGGAGGTTAAAATCGTTCAAAACTGCTGCATAGAGGTGAGCGGCCTCCTTCCGTCTTTGAATCTTTGAATATATATATGTGTGTGTGTGTGTGAGAGAGAGAGAGAGAGAGAGATACGTTTCATTCGATTTGATTGTGATTTAATTTTTATCATTAATCTAAGAGGAATTTATTTCAAAATCTGTGTTGTATTGATAATAATAATAATAATAAAATACATTTGTTTGTCCGTGATATTTAATTACGTTAACCGTGTATATATGTGTATAAATTACTTTTCTTTCAATTACAATAGTTTTATTTTAAAAACGAAAAAAATGTAAGTAGTCCAATATTTAATTAATTATGCTCGCATTCCAAGCATAAATATTCAGAAAATGTTGATGTACAATTTTTTTTTTTTATCTTTTTAGTTTAATAATATGTTTAAAAATAAATAAATATATATATCTCTGATATGTCTCTATGACTAAAAACAATGCCCGCATTGCAGGGCCTGATCGAAATTTCTGAGGGGCACAAAATTTTACTAATGGTTAAAAATATCTGATCTAAATCCCCGAGGTTTTTTTTTTTTTTTTTTTTTCGTTTTATAATTCAACTGTGTTTTATTTTTATAAATAAAATTTTAAAATAAAATCTTGATTGGTACTGTACATAAGATCATTTGAAATACATGAAATTGTACAGTTAACGTACGGTTAAGCATCGATAATCCGGAAACTTATAATCCAGCACCATCAATACTTTTTGCAGTCAGTCGGCCTCGCCTGCTATAAATGAGCCGCTCAGTGCACACATCGATTAACTCCATAAAACAAAAAGTTGAGAAACGCGATGATGTAATGTATATTGTTTTTTAAAATTCCTCTGATAATATGAATTCAAATATATAATGTAGAATGCATAATTGCAGATATAGCTTTCATCTAACGGTGTATAAAATTAATAAGAAAGAATAGCCAACAAACAATCGTCAGTAATGTTACAGTTTTTATGTGACTGGTGGAGTTAATCGATTTGGCAACTGAAAAAAGTAATAAAGTTAAATTAAGTCTTTACATTTTTAAGTTTTTTATTACAGAAAAAGTTAGTTATTATACATTTTTATCACAGCTTTTCCATAAGAATGTATGTTGTCAGTTCTGTTATATTATAATTTTTGTAATTAATTCATAGCAGTTTTATGTCAGCGGCATTATTCTTTGGGATGATTCAGCAATATTATAAATAATGTCTTCTTCATCAGCTGTATGCGAGGATTCGTCATTTCGATTTGTTGACAAGTTCTTATAGTAATCGTGTTTAACAGGAGGAATGAATTTTAGCAGGTCCATCATGTCTCTCCATTTTTCCCTTGTCACAGTTCTACCTTTAGGATATAATAAAGGCTGATCTATATTTTTCAAACTTTGCGGTCTACCCACTAAAGATTTTCTTATATTAATGGTTTGAAATTCTGTATCTTCATTATAGTCACATTTGAATTGTATGAGATAGGGTTTGGACCTTTCTAACTTTATCCAGCGCATTAACTAATATTTTAGCAGTATAATTTAATATTTTAGCAGTATAATTTAAAAGAAAAAAATATATTACTTTTACTACAGGTAAAGTCTACTGTAAACGTTGTTCTTTTTATCTGTTTACCGATGCGATTTTGTTACGAATATTATTGAGAGGGAGAGAGCATCTTCCGCTGTTTAAAAACAAATAAGCGTCGATGCACGGCCAGAACAGATACAGCGTTACCGAAACGATTTACATTAGAGTATGGAGTTAATCGAAATGGCTTCTGAAATAAATTACTTATTATTCAATGGCCAAAAAAAATTTGCCATTTAACGGTGCTAATCTTTATTATTCCGGAAAGTTATTATAAATACAAAAAGTTATGATTATACCAAGTGCTTTGACATAAAATTTAAGATTTTTCAAAAAGTGGAGTTAGTCGATGTGTGCACTGAACGGCTCAAATCATAGTATAATAATAGGGGCCTTTTTTTGGGAGGGGGAGGGGGGCACTAAAATAAATTTTGTTAGTCGGGCTTTGCCGCATTGAAATCTCTGTAGCACCTTGGGATTCGTTTCACACCTGTTTCTCCCACACACAATGAAAAGGAATTTCAGCGCATTTGAAGAAAAAAAGGGGGTGGGAGGGGCTTTTAATGGACATTTTCTTAAACAATATTGTAAGTGGTTATAATATGTAACTATTTCCTGTGTTTGACATTTATATCCAGATTGACAGAGAAGAAAATGGCTTAAGTTTAGCAGATCTGTACAAATTATTCCCGAGATCATTATTTAGGTTCCTCGCATCTTCTTTTATTATTAAACTCTAACATTTAGGAAATACTTCGATAAAGCATCGATTTCATACAAATTTTGTATTCGAGCACTCTGTCTAAATATTAATGATATAATTAACAGCCGCATTACAGTGTTTTATATTAAAAACCTTGCATTTTATTTAAACTGAAATTTTTGCAGACTTAGATAAATTAACACCTTTATCATCCAAAATTCGATCCGAAATAATAAATTTTCTGTTCCATGTGTCCTATAGTTACATCATTTTCAACAAAGGTTGTAGATATTCAACTCTCCAATTGAAAACATTCGTCAAAGTTCTCTTTTGCCCGAAGTTCCCTCAAGTATTTGCTGTCCTTTTTCTCTATAGTACCAAGAAAAGCTCTAAATTTCAAAATTTTAGGCGTTTTTTCAGTTTTATTAGTTACTACAACTTTCTGTTGCAAAATAATAATAATAATAATAATGAGGATGATGATAATTTTGACTTTTCCTACCCCCATGTTTTAATTCAAATGACAAAAATTCGAAATATGAAAAAGAATTTCGCTTTTTTTTGTGTAATACTTTGATTATTCCTGATATCGGGACCAAAATGGCGGGACCAAAACGGCAGGACCAAAACGGCGGGACCAAAATTTCCTCGGGACCAATTCGGCGGGACCAAAACGGCAGGACCAAAGTGTCATGTACCCGTCGAAAACATTGGGTACAGTACAAATTTGCTGCAACAACCCTCATGGGGTCAAGTTATGACCCACTAATAATTTTAGTTATTTCTATAAAACCAAAAAAAAAAAAAAAAAAAAAAAAAACAGCGTAGTGAGAACGGATGGTGCAGTGGTAGCATGCTTGACTTCTGTTACGGAGGTTCTGGGATCGAGTCCCTGGAAGGGTGTTTTATATTTTAATTTTTTATTTCAACTGAAATATTTACTTTTTACATTTTTAATTAAATTAAATCATTATTTTGAGATAAAATATTAATTATATTAAAACAAGTTTTTTTTTTTTTTTTAGCGCGGACAATTTAATATTTTTTATTTTTAACCAATTTATTTATTTATTAAATTTTTAAAAAAATTATAATTTAACGGGAAACACTTTTATATCAAATTTAGATACGATTTTGTTAATGATTACATTTAGATAAAATTTTGTTAATGATTATGATTTATGTAAATTTTTAATTACTATTTTTTAACGACGAAATTAATAGCAAGAGTTAATCGTCTGCTCTCAATTGTATTATACTTGCAATTTTTTGCATGAAAAATCATGAATGAATGACAGTTGTTGCTTAATTATTCGACGTGGCATTTAACTTTTATTTCAAATATTTCATTAAACAACTGTCAAATTTGGTGGTGTCGGAAGAACTGATAATAATGTTGAACACAATGATAAATTTCTCAAAATGATTTTACTAATTTATAATTAGTTTACATCTCAAAAATTTAAAATCTTGGTAAATATGAATTTTACAAATCTAGTAACAGGGTAGCTTTTAAGCTTTTCTAAATTCCCTGACTATTTTTCGAGATTTTCTTCTACTTTACCCTGACTCTTACTGTTTATTTCCCATGAAAATTTCACAACATTAGCAAGAAATTTAGTGATTTAACATGGCATTAATAACTTTAATGATTAATATAGCTTATTTTTAAAAAAATTGTCACATTTCCCTGACTTTAAAAGAAATTCCCTGACTTTCCCCTGATTTTCCCTGACTGCTAGACACCCTGAGTAATCTCAACGAAAAGCCAAATATTTAACAAAATGTTTGGGATGAATAATAATTGACGGTGAACAAAATTGTAATTCAAATAATTGTGATCAATCTTTTTATATTTCTTGTTATAATTGGGAAAAATACTTATGGTTTCATGATTTTTCTACTTTTAATCATAACTGTTATAAATTAGAAACTATATTCGTAGCTTTAAACATGATTTTCTTTTTTATAAATAAAAAAATAAAAAAATATATTTCTTGAATTCATGGTCAATACTTTATTAATTTGAATACTCAAAAAAAAAAAAAAAAACTTAATGTAATAAATATTTTCTCTTAAATTAATATTTTAATTAAAAAACATAAAGAAAAAATAAATGAAAAATTAAACAAATTACAAAAGGCCTTTGCGGGGATTCGATCTCAGGACCACTGTATCAGAAATCAAGTATGCTACCACTACAACATCCGTTCTTACTATGATGCATGTTTCGTTGGTTTTTATAGAAATAACTAAAACTATTAGAGGGTCATATCTCACCCCCATGGGGGTTGTTTTTAAGCTTGGTTTGGTTTCAATAGCAATTTTACTGATTCATACTTCCCTTGTTAGTGAAGGGGGAAAAAACCCCAAACAAATGCTAATTGCACCGAAGTAGTATGCACAATAAAAACTTTTCTCCCTTTTGGTTTGTTCTAAAGAAGCAACGCTCCCCAGGGTTTTTCTTGTGACGGTAGGTCAGTAGAATATATTCATAGATTTTAGATATGAGATCAGGAGGGAGATTCTAGATCAGGAGGGAGATTCTAGATCAGGAGGGAGATTCTAGATCAGGAGGGTGCGTTGGTGCGCAGGCAAGTCATGCGGATGTCTTTTCCCGAACACAGCATTATTAAGAAGTTTGAAGAAATTCTTCTCAAAGGTGGACTTGGATTCTTTTCGTTTTTCTGTGTTGAATGCAATGTAGGGTTTGAGCCATGGTACTTGTTTAAATTTTAATACTTTATGAATGTTGGTGAGAATTAATCCTTGTTGAATGTAGTATTGCAGGTTTCTGTAATGGGTGACATAGTTCGACTTGTTGTAAAGATTGGGGGTTAACTTGTGTGAAGGGTGGAATTTTCTGTCTTGTAGCATGTGTTGGGCGAATGGTGAGAGCTTGTGTTCAGTGATGTGTAGAGATTCTGGTGCCAAAGGGTAGTCGTTGTGTTCGTCATGAAGATGTTGTGGATATTCCAAGTCCACCTCAAAGATGAAACCTTCTGCTGTGTCGGGTTGTAGGTTGAGGATTTTTTCAGAATTAAAGTCTTGAGGATCAGCCCACTGGAAGCTTCCATAAGGTAGTGGCTCCGAAGCAGAAAGTCCATATAAATTATTTGCATCCCAATACATAATGTATTGAGATAAAGCAGAGGGGCCATAGTCTTGAGTGTTTGGGATATTGGAATTTGCATGCCGATGGCTGATCATGGAGACCCCACCTCTCACACCTTTTTCTATGAAGAGGAGCATATTGATGTCTATAAGAAGTTCGAGGTCTACCCCTGTCATTTTTAAATATGCCTGCCATGACAGACCGGGTGCTGTGAAACAGTGCGTTGGGTCTAAACCATAATATTTTAAACTAAGTTTTCTGAAATTTTCAAAGACGTCTGCTAACAGCAGCACGTCGGTCTTGACATAGAGGTCATGGTACCCCCCAAGATCTTGAATGTTGAAGGCCTCCCACACTTTGACAGCATGCTGATAATCTTCAGAAGAGATATCTTCATCAGTCAAATCATTGTGGAAGGCACTTGGGGGAGGCAGCTGTTTTTCACCAAAGATGTTGAAATTGGTGATGTAGTTAAAAGGGTAGACCCCTTTTCTTAACAGGAGAGAAAAATCTATTGTAGGAGGAAAGTTTTTAAATAATAATTTAAATTGATCTTGATTCTGGATGAGTTTATCTAATGATGAGGGGAGGAACTGAAGAGAGTCCAGGAAGATGAGCTGGATGGGACAATTTTTCTTAGTTAATTTGAAGGCAATATATTTTTCAAGGGTGTTGGGGATAACTTCTATTGAGTGGTCTTGCAGTCTTCCAAGTTGGGTCATTAGATGGTGAGTGTCATAATTCTTGCTATTATGGAATATTATTGGGATGGATTACGGTTGTTTATAGTTAAGGTTGCAGCTATTGTGAGCAGCGCCACGAAAAGCACCAGAGAGATGATTGTGGTCGCGTACTCTATTTTTATATAACCTGTTGTTACAAATACAACATCTCGTGGCTTGCTGGAAAGCTCTCTCTTCATATGGGGTTAGTTGCATGGGTGTTATGGAGTTTAATGTTTGGTCTATGTCATCTTTTTCGTGTAGGATGGCTTCCAAGAAGTGCCCAACGGCATCGTCACCACGGAAGACTTGTATGGGTTTGTACGATTTACCGTCGGGCTCCACGATAAGATAGGCATAGCCACATGGGATGTGCTGCGAGGTTTTTATGGTAAATGAGGTGTCGTTATTAGGTGCGACAGTGGAGACGGGTTTTAAAAGTGCCTCAAAATCAGCATAGATGATGTAAGATTTTAAATGCTGCATGTGAATGGAGGTGAAAGAAAGAATATTATCATTATTTGAAGTCATTTTAATTTGTTGAATGGGGTGGTGTTTACAATATTGTAAGTGGTCTTTTAATAAATCAGGTCTTGTAAATCGATGAAGGCATCTATAACAGTAGTATGTTTGATGTTGGTAATTTGTTAAGTGGCCCATTAATCTTGAAAATTTTTTTATATAAATATAATGTTGATTCCCCTCAGTATCCTCTAATAATAATAAATTTATCACATCCTCATCTTCTCGTGGAGAGATATACAATGGACAAATTTCTTCATCAGCATCATAAATGAAAATATTTATTCTTAAATTATTTAGTTTTTCAATTTCAGGAATTTTATTATATGGAACTGGGCAGGTAATGTCCCCTAAAATAATTTCTTGCTCATATGGATAATATTTATTAACTCTGTGAGGAAGATGTTCAAATTTATATTTATGGGCCAGAAGACACCATATGAGACATTTATCATCGTTAAAATTCTGTATATTAATTAATGCCTTCTTAGATTTTAATTTTTGAGGGGTATTTATGAATTTACCACCACGAAGAGGTATGTATTTAGCCACTTTAATTTCAAGGCATTCTATTTTATTGAAGATCCAGCCGGACCCCTGATTTTGAAAATCCTCCATATTATTTTCAATTTTTTAAAACATCATATTTATATTTTCATTTAGGTTTTGAGGGGATAATTCTATAAAGCATTTAGACGAGAAGTACAATGAGGCTCGTTCTTTTATTACATCTCCATCCACTTTGACAAATTCAGCCTTCATTATTCCATGAAATTTTATTGCCTTATTGAGATTAATTTCATCAGTTAAAATATTATACATTTCATTATGGCTATTATTAGAAAAAATATTTAGATCACTCTCCTCCTCTGGTTCCGGATAAAGATAAAAAAATTTAAATGTATTAAGGGCTTGATTTATTTTTTTAATTCTGGAATTATGACTATTTTTTTCTTGCTTGCATGTTGCTGCTACTCCCCACACTTCCATGGACTGTTCTTACATGCTGAAGCAAATTAAAATTAGAAATAAACTTTTGGTTGCATTCCAGACATGGGTAAGAGAGAACCTTCTGATGTATAGCTACATGTCTTCTTAAGTTGTCCCATCTATTGAAAGTACTCCCACATTCATCGCAAGAAAACAGATTTTCCTTTTCATGAACTTTCATGTGTCTTAAAAGATGTTTCAGTTTGAAGGCTTTTCCACATACATCGCAACTGAATGCCTTCTCATTGGAGTGGATCTTTTGGTGTCTTGAAAGATCATAATTTCTACTAAATTCTTTCCCGCAAACAGGGCAAGTCTGAAATAGACAAAATACCCTATTTTAGATTTATTTAAACCCTAACAATTTTTCTGCTAACAAATTTTTTTCTAAGATTTTTCCCACTAACTTACTTTTATTTTCAAACTTAACAAGTTTTTAAAGGGGATTTTTTTCTCCTAACAAATTTTTTCACTAACAAGTTTTTAAAATTTTATCTTCGATCATTTTCTTTTTTTCTAACTTACTATTTTGAAATATTTTTTCTCCTAACAAATTTTTTTCTAACTCACTTTTTTGAAATTATATCTTTTTTCTAACCTACTTTTAGAGAGAATTTATTTTAAAACTTAAAGAAATTTTTTTTTTCCTAACAATTTTTTTTCTATCTCATGTTTTAGAGAATTTATTTTTCTAACTTAGAGAGAAATTAGTTTTAAATTTTTGAAAACCTAACATTTTTTTCTACAGTATAGGAAAGAGAGAGTTTGCGCTTGATTGCGGCGACTGAGGGGCGGTTTGTGTCTGAAATTCAGCTCACGCCTTTGCTCCACCTCGAGTCATGAAAAAAGGACAAAACTCTCAAAGTCATGAGAAGTTTTTACCTTAGATTTTGAAGCACTCCCTTCCGCCTCAGCAATCATCTCATCGTCATCCTCGTCTGAACTATTGTCATCCGTCGAAGCAGGCATAGGTGTAGCATTGGTGCAACCACTAATCTCACCTCCGTCTCCAGAAGATGCCTGGTTCGAGTTCTAAAAAATAACAAAAAGAAAAGAAAAGAATTTTTAATTATTTTCACTTAACAACTGTTTTAAAAATTACTTCTTTGTAGGAATTTAATTTTTTAACAAAGAATTTAATTCTAACTTTTAAACTTAATTTTTTTACTTTTAATGATAATTTATTTTTTTAAGAGAAATTAATTTTTAAGAGAAATTTAATTCTAACTTTTAAACTTATTTATTTTTTAAGAGAAATTAATTTTTTTAAAGAAATTTAATTCTAACTTTTAAACTTAATTTTAGAGTGACAAATTTTCCTTGAATATTTTTTAAGAGAGAATATTTTCTTTACAACTTCAATAATTTTGAAACAGACATACTTGAGGTTCTAGACAAGCTGATCTTGAATTTGAACATTCTTCCCTAGAAGTTAATCCATTACCAATCTGAGTAGACTTCTGTAAAAAAGAAAAGAAAGAAAACTTTTTTTTTAAACATTGTATATTTTTCAAATAGTTAAACAGAAAAAGTGAAATACTTACCATATGACTTTTCGAATGATCTCTTAATTCACCCGTATTATAATAACCATTCCCACAGACGCCACATAAAAGAGTCGGGTTGACAAGTGCTTCACTCATGCGTGATGTCCCAGGCTCACAGTTAATGGTTGTTGGTTGCTAAAAGAGAAAAATATTTTAAGTCCAAATCATATGTTGAAATTGTCTTTGAAAGAGAAAAAAATACATTTTCCTTACTGGTTTTCAAAGGGGCAAGCTATTAGCAGGCACCGGGTTCGAACGACGGACAGGATCTACGCCTTCAAAGCCAGGGGGTGCGCGAGTCACAACCTTCTGTACACTAGACTGGATTACATTCTCCTGAAAGAATATAAGAATTTTTTGAGTACAAAATCACATTTTGAAGCATTCTACAAGTTTTTTAAAGAAATTATATTTACCTCCAGATCACTATCTGAAAAACTGACTGGTGATGACTAATCGGTAAAATTTGTCTCCAAAGCTTCTGCCATAACGATTTCTTGGCTAAGTCCAAAATCAAATTCAAACTGAAAAAAGAGAGAAAAAGATTTTATTTGTATTTTTTTAAACATTTTTTTTTCAAAAATAATCTAAACATTTCGAAATATTAATTAATGTTTTTATTACTTACGTTAGAAATTGCTGGCAAATTTTCATCGAACTTGAACTCCATGGTAAATAGTATTAGATAAAAAAAATGATTCTAAAATATAAATGCTTAAAATATCTGTAAAAAAAAATGCAGAGAGAGAGAGGTGTTTGCTGTTAGAATCCAGAGAACTGAATGAAGAACCCTCTACATCGCGTCTTGGATGAACGGGGGTGAAAAAAGAGGTGGGTCGTTATATATCTCATCCCCTATGATACACCGGGGGATTCAAGTAGGGGTGCGGCAGTTGGAATGTTGAGGACTGAATCCCCTCCATCATTAAATTTTAAGGAGTGGCATTTTTTCTTGAAAACATGATTTGAGTGAATACTGTGATATTAGATACGGCTAATTTTAAGACGTGGTACATTTTACAACGAAGTGAAGAAATACTTTTGGAAATCTTTCTCTCTTTTATAAGGAGGGAAATTAATATTTCTCATCAAATAAATATTAATATTTTTCCTCTTTATTTAAAATTAATTATTTTTCTTACATAAATTAATACATTCTTTTTATTTCTCAAATAAATTACTTTTTTTCTTACAAATAATTTTTAATTGTTTTTCAAATAAATTACTTCATGTAAATTAATATACTCTTGTTACTTTTCTAAGAGGAATTATTTTTCTTATTCAGTTAATTTTCTTTTTATTTTTCTAAGAGGAATTATTTTTTTTCTTAAGTAAGTTTTTTTCTTTCTAAGATAATTTTTCTTCCTGAAATAAGTTTTTAATTATTTTTTACCTAGAAAATAAAAATATACATTCATTCTAAAATAATAAATTTGAAATAAAACTGACACAGTTTACAGTTAAACAAAAAAGTGATTTATTCAATCAATTTACACATTCTTTGAAAAATATTTCTCAAAGTGATTTTCAAAATATTGCATTGTAAATTCGTTGAAGAAATTATCATTATAGTAACACAAACATTGTTTTGAAATAATGTTTTGGACAATTTTAAAAGTGTTCAAATGTAACAAAACAGATTCTTGAGATCTGATAAATTTATCATAATTATTTAACATAATGCATTCGTGATCTGATTGACAATCGATATTCAATTCACACGCATTACATTTGAAAAATGAGTTAATATTTGTTTGAACCTCATTACAGACAGATGTCAAATAATGATTTTTCGCTTCATCGAAATTCATATGATTTTCACATTCAATGACCTTATTTAAAATTAAAGTTGGGATTTGTCCATTGAGGCCACTTTCCATCAAAGAAAATGTAATTACACTTTTCAATTCGACCAATCTATTGATTTGGTCTTTGCTTAATTTTATGCCATTTGGTTTAAGATAAAAACCTGCATTCTTTGTGGAAAACATTTGTTGCAACAAACACAAGTCCTCTTTCACAAATGCCGTTAACAATTGATTCAGATTGTTTGACAAAAAAACTATCTTTCACAGAATTATTGAAATGATGATAAATTTCTCTGACAATCCAACCACGTCATCGGTGAGAGTATTTTGTAGGAAAGCGATCACCAGCACTATTTTTGACAAAACTACGAATGTGTACTCTCAGATTTTTCTCATTTTCCAAAATGATTTGCAAGAATGTACACCAATTTAAATTCCATTCCCCTAGAATAGGATTTGATTTCTACCTCTGTTGAAAAAATTTATCCAACCAGTCATTATTTGGAATTTCAGAAGACAGTTCATTGCTGTTAGAGAGTTCATTTTTAGCACAAAATAGTTCATCAATACATTTTGAAGGTAACAGTTTATCGTTATGAGAGGATCGTTTTTTTCACTAGAAGACTGTCCACCATTATCAGGAGACGATTGTTCTAAATCCAATCTAGGTCTTTTCAAAGGTCGAGAAACACTAATAATATGACAAAAAGTTAGACTTATTCTTGCATTCTTTATCGAAGGATCTACAGCAACACTATGAGTGAAAAGTCCATTCGTAGGTTTAGCCATAGTGTATAAAGAACAGTTGTCTAATTCAATAACTGTAGAAGGTGTGTTTGGCTTTTTAAATTCAATTTTCCTTTGTGCACCAAAACTGAGCACTGCGATAGGAAAAGTATCATCCAGACTGAATTCGTTACCTTTATGTTGGGAAATGTAACTTTGTCCATTGGCATACAAATTTAATAAAACATAGTTGTAGGCGCATCCAATATGCATTTCCACAAAATTTCTAAGTTCCATCATGATTGGAGTCCAGGGTTGGGCAGCAATTTGAGTACCGCTGAATGTATAGACCAGTCCGTCAACACCAAATGCTAACACTTGTCTTTTCGGCATAACATCTTTTCCCCAAATGTTGAAGATGGGAGTGTAAAACGGTAAAGTTTTCAACTCGTTAAAATAGACATTAGCTTTTTCCTTCTCAATAAAGTTAGGATAATAACTAACATTAAGACCGTTTTCATAAAAGTGGATACTCATTTTGAAACAAAGTTTAGCACGATGAAAAAAATACAACTTGCAAAAGCAGGAACAGGAAGCAGAATGAATGCTACCCCCTCAACTCGTGACGTCAAACCCACGCTCACAATTGATATTAAATAACCAATGACCAACCTGTGACGTCAACCGCAGGAAATCAATAGTTGCCACACACCTAAAGGCTGTTAAAGGAATGTCGTCTGCCTGCACCTGGCGCCTCCCAACCAACCTGTGGGGTCAACCGTGGGAAACCAATTGTTACCACATACCCTAAAGCTATTCAAGGAATGTCTTCTTCCCTCCACCTGATTCCTCCAGGGTCTTGTTCAAACTTGCACGTGTCTACATATTTTAATGAAAGAATGAGGAGACAGAAAATAATATAAAAATAATTTTTATTTAAGACTAATCCAAAATGAGTTTACATGGGATTGTTTTCGAACTTTAGGTGTTGACATAGGACGTGATAACAAATTTTTATTTTTAATGAAACTTTGAGGTATGTGCATTTCTTTGAGAACTTGTAACAATTCACCCTGCGCATTAATAGGTACTTTTTTGTTTGTAGAAAAAATTAAATGAAAAATGTCTGCAATGTTAGAGTTCTGTATTTTTTTATTTTTAAAAGACACTATCCCTTTTTCATTCCACTCTAGTTTGTGGGGACTTGTCTTAAGAAATTCGAGTAATTTCAAAGCGTGTTTTTTCATTCTTGTAGGTACTAAAGTTAGAGGAAGTTGGTGATAGTCAATTTCTTGTTTGAAATTTTCAGGATTCACAGTCTCTTGTGTTGGTGAGGGTTCTTGTTTCGCAAAATCTTGTTTCGGCTGTTGTTCAACTTCTTCATCAGAATGTTGAATCTGTAGATTGTTTTCTTGTAAATTCATTTTTCTTTGCAATAATTCATAATAGTGTTGCACTTTTTCATAATCGGGTAAGGAACTGTTTAATATTTTTAGCAAAGCTTTATCCAATTCACTTAATTACTTTTGAGAAGGTGTGTGTTTGTTCAATGCCTCTTCAGGCACCAAAGCAAATTTTTTAGCGAATTCCATGGAAGAGTGTGCTGATGGCTGATGTGGCAGCGGGGATTAAAACGTTTAAAAATCCACCTTGTTGAACAATCAGTTTCTTTTTAGTGAATAAGGATCCTTTTTTCGTTCCAATTTTTCTAAGAGTCGATTTATATTTAGCCAACGATCGCTTCTGAGTAGTAGAAAGAGGCACGTTTCCTTTTAAAACATTCAACGTACACTCACAGATGGCTTTAACAGTACGATTAGGTAATTTAAGAAAATGCTTACGTAATATCTTGGGGCAGGTGCGAATCAATTCCAAATCGCTAAGCTGTTTCATGTTAGCAACTGACATGTTGCAAAGTCATGTTAGCAACTGACTGTTCACACACACTAATACTTTGTTTATACTTCAATAAAAACTGAATTTGATTGGGTAGAATTTGACTTCGCATTCTCATATCTTCATCAGTTTTATTTTTCAAATCGATAAACAAGCATGAAAAGGGTTTCTTTGTAGCATCTTCGTACACTTCTTGAAAAAATTTTGATTTTTTGGGATACAACTGCCTACCCAAATGCATAATTTGACTCATGTCGCGACGATTTTTAAACAGTAAAATCTACTGAGCATTTAAAGACACTGTTCTAATTTCACTTCCTTTTTGAAAAAAATTTTGGGTTAAAAAAACAACACTTAGATTTAAATGGTGACTACCTTTCGTGAATAACGAAGTCAAACGTTTATTGTTACTGCATTTGGTCATTACATCATCTATCACAAACAAAGTATTACCATTCAAATAATCTTTATAATTCGATGGGAAACCTTCTACAAAAGTAACATCAGGTATTTCATCGTATAAAGTTTGATAAATACCGTAAAACCAAACCACTTTGTCGATGGTAAGATGAAACATTTGTTCTTTAAAATGTAACAAATCTCTCATAAAAAAAGACTTGCCACATCCTGTAGGACCAGTAAGAATCATAGTACAAGGGTGTTGTAGACGTGGAAACTCCATGATAAATGAACACAGACACAAAATGTATACAGTTTAAATAAGTGTTTATTGATAAAAATTAGCATACACACGAAATCTTTTGGTAACAAAATTATAGACTCGATGGTCGTTACAGATATTCTTGGTTACAAACATAGACAAAAAATCTTTCAGGGTTTTTCCCCTACATCTACAATATAAATAATAAACGCAAAATTGGCCACAAACGGCAGTTATAGCACTCTGAAGCATCAGAGGATTATAGTTCACATGTGAAAATCAGGATGTAAAGTTCAAGATAGGTTCTTTAAAATAACTAGGGTCGTTTCCATACGAATCAAAGAATTCCACTTCATCATCAGATTGTATGAAAAAGGCTAACCAGTGGGTTCCGGGTTCAGACGAGTCATCTGTATTACATACGAGGCAAGCTGGACAACGCACGACCACCTCGGGTAGATGATCACTTGGGAAAACATCTAAAAAATATTTTTTCGTAATTGTATTGTTACCGTTAAAACGCAAAATCCGTTAATCTGCAGATTACCTAGCTAGTCTGCAGATTAACTAAAATGACCCGCTAAAGTGCGGAATAAAGAGTTTTCTGCATTTTAACTAGGTAATCTGCAGATTAACGATTTCAGTATCGTTAAAGTTCAAATGTTTGTTTCGAGCCTTAGTTTCACATTCACTATGACGTCAAACAGCCATGTGATACAGATACGCGAATGACCTTCACACATAACTAAAACTTTTACCCCTTCCCTTCTGCATTTCCGCTACGCTATGATGATAAACCGACAAACGGCAAACGCAAAATGTGGAGGATGGAAGCCATGATTAGGTTTATTATTATGACTAACACAAAATTTAAAGTAACAAGTAAGTTATAATTGTTTTAATTTTGATTTTATTTCTATCTTTTATAATTCTGTCAATATAAGTTTGATAAGGGTCTGCATTTTATTAATGAAATGTAATCTTTATTAAAAGCTGTCTCTCGTGAAACTCCATTTTGAATTATGAATATTAGATTTACATTACAGTAATTATTTCCTTCTGAACTAAAACTATTAAACCATAACTTTTTTAAAACTAATTTATTTTAAAATTGATTTAAATTACTATTACTTACTGAAAAAAAAAAAAAAGATATATTAATTATTAACTTTGAAAAATATTATGGCATTTAATAAATACTTAATATGAAATTTTTGTACATTTTTTAGCATTTCATTACATTTTTTTTTCTTTCAGTTTCAAGTTTCGTGTACATATTTTATATATCATGATTATATTTTTATTTATTTATTTTTATTTTTTTAATTTTGTTCGCTTTTTCAGACAATTTCGTTGTAGTTTATCACATAGAAAGTGTTAATAAAGGTTTTTTTTTTTTTTTTTTTTTTTTTTTTTTATTATTATTATTATTATTATTATTTTTTTTTTTTTTTTTGTAAAATTAATATATTTGCTAAACTTGTGCAGATATATGTATGCTGCAAAATGTGGTTTAATAAAGCATTGAAAACTGTCATTTTAATTTTCATGCATTCTAAAAAATGTTAAAGCAGTTTTAATTATTTGAAGTACTTCTTAAATAATGCTTCTGATTTGTCTAATTTAATATTTCTAGTAATATTTTATATAATTTAATACTTTTAGTATTTAAATAGTAATAGCAATATAAGTTGTTAATAAAACTTTTTTTTTTTTTTTAATTGTTAAATATTTTTATTTTGAAAAGAAATCGTTACTGTATTACAATTCTAACATTCATTTATAAAATAGAATTTATTGAAAGCTATTATATTTCATATTAAAAATACATAACATCTTCAAACTTATTTTGACAGAATAAAAAAGATGAAATAAATAAAAAATAAAACATATAACTTTAAAAGATATAAAAATTAAAACACATACAGATTAAAATAAGTAAAGAAATAAATAAAAAAGAAAAGAAACTATTTTTTTTTTCCGAATGAAAAAACAAATACAACACAGCGTGCTGTAAAATTACAACACCAGATATCTTATTTTCACTTTAACTAGTGCCTAGTAGGTAATGTGTAGATTATCTAGATAATTCGCAAATTACCTAGGTAATTTGAGAAATAAAACAATTTTCCTCACTTTAACGGATCACCCTAGTTAATGTGCAGATTACCTAGCTAATCTACAGATTAACTGATTTCTGCACTTTAGCGGTAACAGTATCACTGGATAAAATATTCTTGATTTGCAGAGAATCCATTTTCATTAATTGGCAAAGTCACATAAAATGTGTCGGGACTTGGTGATTTCAATAATGTTTTCAAATTCTGCATACACAAACACAGAAATGGTGGATTGTAAAGCTGTGGTGAATTTTATCTCAATTCTAAAATTTCCTTGTTGTTGTATGTTGAGATGGGGACCGTCACACAAATCAGGACTTAGATTGAAAGCATACAAAGTATGACCATTCACAAAATCTTCTCGTGAAATATAATTTCCAGCATCACGATTGAAACCAGAGAATAATCAATGATAAGCTCTTATATAGTTTTTATCCTGGAAATTCAATTCCAAAAGGTTTGCTAGGAACAGGTTGACCATCCATATACACACTTAAAAAGTTAACATTGTAGTGATGAAAGTAAAAAGGGTTTAGTTCATATTTACCACTCATGGCGGCATTATCTAACAATCCAATTATGACACGTTTTGGCATAGCACCCAAAAGAACATTATCTTGCATAAAAGACATACTTCCCGCAGGTATTGTACAAGTCTTGCATAAAACTCGACCGATGGGGTATTTTGCAGAATTTTTTTCCAAAGCTTTAGCATGTCCTAATAAAACTCCGGGGTTCACTTTCACTTTGCGAATAAACAGCGAGGCATGTTCTAACACGACGTTATATTTCTTTTCTTGCCCAGCCACTTGCTTTGCCATTAAACAAAACTGGGAAGTGCTTCGAATCATTTTAATTTTCAAATCCACCACATTCAGTAAAAGTCGATTCTGTTGAAAAATGTCACAGTGTAAAGGTCCGATCATATCTAAAATTTTACTCGTCTTGGTAAGTTCATGTCTTTTTAACAATCCAGGGTTTTGGGGAGTAGCTTGTGTGGGATCGGATACAGTTAAATTTTCATCTTTGAAAAAACATTCACAGGTTAGTAAACTTTTTTTAGCATCTTCACCGAAATTCAACAGAGTTTCAATGTAGGCACGGTAAGGATAAGTGTTACTCGAAGAAGATATTAATCTTTCGTTCAGACTCACATCGATTTGAGAAAACAATGCATGAAAAAATAAATTAACAGGTGCAACAGATTCTTTATCAGCCAGAGCAGTTCCGTCAGCATTCACAATTTTCACTTTTAGGTACATGTGCGAGGAGGATAAATCTATGTATTCTTCACCATTATCCGTGATGTTAAATTCCACAGGTCCCCATCGCGAATATTCGCCAGAGGATGAAATTTGACGAAATGTCCTTTTTCAATAGCCGTCTGTGTAGGTGGTATCAAAAACAAGTCCAGTTCAGATTTGACACAGGCAGGGGAATCTTTATGAATGAGACCAGACATGATTAAGCAAAAATATCGTGTGTCTTCGCTCTCTTCACTTTAGGACGAATGATGGTTTTGTTAGATCGCTTTCTCTTTTTATAGCGTTGTCCTGAACCAATCATAGTTTTCATTTTTGTAGCAGCTTTGTCAGTTAAATTTTTTCCAGCTTCTTTCAACTGACGCTTAGCAACATTTTTTATATCTTCACCTCGTGACAGGTTGTTCAGCACATCTACACCCGTATGAAACAATTGTTTACCAACAGCTTTCGCACCTGATTTAAAATGGGTACTGCAGCTCGAAAAAGAGATTGAAACACTCCACCTAATCCATATCCTTTTTGTAATGTAGAACCTTGGTAGTAGTTCAAACCACTACCTGACTGGTGAATGTAATAATCTTCAAAAGATTTCACACAACACTTGTAAGGAACAAACATTATGAGAGGTACTTTTGTCTAAAATGAAGTTTCACGATCAACTGACCACGCTCGAATGACACCAATCGTTCTGTGTGTGTCCTTATAACAGTTTCAATTGTTTGAAAGTTTTTCCTTGAAAGAGGGACATAATGTGGTCTGTCAAACATTTCGTGAATCATATCACCATCTTTACCTTTCACAGTAATTACTCTAAGCAAAGGGGATACTATATGACCAACGATCTGAGGTTCTGTTATATCCGAATATATGTAAAGTAATTTTAAATCGAAATTCGGGTCAGCTTCTTTAACCCCTTCAAAGTATTTAAAAGGACTATCGCATATAGGGTCCTCATTGTTAACCAATTCGGTCGGATAAAAACCTAAAGTTTCGGCGAGTCCTGGTAATAACTTTATTCTAGCTGTTGGTTTTAATCCAATTTTCACTTTTCTAGTATGTTTGTTGTAGGTTATCTGAATTAAACCGTTGAAGTCTTGATAGTTCATCCACTTTATAATGTCTGAAGGGCTTTCAAAAAATCCGAAGGGGATTTTAGTTCTTTTCATCACCCCAATACCTGCATCATATTCGTATTCATTTCCTCCGTCAAATATATTACTCCATATATGCGGATAAATCAATTCCACAAGTCCGACCTCCCATTCACCTTACAGATCAAGAGGGGAATGTAATCTCGTAATAAAATGTGAAATTTTATTTTCTGGGTAAAGTTTCAAAGAACTGTCCGAAGGCAGCGTCACGTAGAAAGACATGTTGACGAATGATTCTCAAAAGAAATGCCGTTTCAATTTATAAATGAAATAAATTAGAAGCCAGTATCCATTGGTCGAATTTAGAAGGATAACTTTTATATTTCACTTTATATTCTAATTGCCCTTTTCTCATTCACTTTTTTAAGATTTCTTCGATAGCGAAGTTCTCTTTAGGTTGAACTTTTTGAAGTTCTTGCGCGTAAAATGTCCCTAAAATAGGTTCGTTCATCAAATCCTTGATCCGGTAGACGGGTGGTTCCCGTGGTATGCACTCGGCACACGCACGACTTGCCTGCGCACTAACGCACCCTCCTGATCTAGAACCAGTGTTTTTACCTACTAATAGCATGAGTAAAATTCTTTTCCAGCTGTTAGAAAAAATATTTAAGTAGATTAAACAGCTGCCAACTTTAAAAAATTTCAGGGAGGAGGGGGGATCAATCTTTTGTTGTTTCTGAGTGGCAATGCCTCCCCCCTCCCATCAAATATTCTTTCACTTTACACTCAGCCCCCCCCTCTTTTTTTTGTGTTTAGTTTTTTCAATATAAGTTTATATCAGAGTATTTTATATCCATTACTTTCTTTTGAGACATTTATAAGAAAACATAAAACAAAGAAGTTAAAAAAAAAAAAAAAAAAAAAAACTAAAACTTCAAACTAGTATGTTATGGCTATCACAAAATTTTCTTCTTTATCGCCCTGTATAACAATGCTAAACGTTGTTTAGCATACACAGAAGAAACTTAATCATAGCTTCTCACAATAAAGATTTTAGATATGGATTTTAGTGCAATTTTAATCAAAAGATTTTGAGATGTAGTCATGTGGATAATCACAGAAGGTAAGGAACAGCTGTGCCACCCGTTGGTCGACATACACCCAAATTAAGCCAACTTTCGTTCTCATATTATTTAGCTTGCATATCAAGTTAAGTGCAGTTAAATGTTATTGATGTTGAGATTTAGCCTTCCTATTCACCAAGTAAATTGCAGCATAGTATAGTCACCTACCGACCAATATGCACCAAAATTGATTAAACACGTTTTATAAAAATAGCCCTCTCACATACCAAATTTTGTGCAATTATACACAAATGAATCTGAGATGTAACTTCTCCATTCAGGGGAAAACTGCTGCATAGCAGCATCACCTATTGGACGATATGCACAAAAATTAAACATGTTTCATAATAGCCCTGTGACATATTTATTTATTATTATTATACACAGCAGAAGCTGAGATATAGACTTCCTTTAAATGAGAGAAATCACAGTATAGCTGCGCCACCTGCTGAGTGATTTGCACCAAAAGTTGATGGGTGCTTTTTATTTTTATTTAAAGTGCAACTGTGTATAAATATATGAAATTCTGTGCATTAACTCTTGAACTAGAGCAGCTACACAAAATTTTTGTCAGAGAGACATTTTCTAAAAATAGTCAAATTGTGTTCTGGTTCCCTCAAAATGTGTAAATCTACCGAAAACTGGAAGTTGAAAATTTTTATGAATCCAATACTTCCTTCTATTTAATATAGAAGAAAGTAATAATTCAAAACAAATTTACAATTTTTTTCTTTATATACTTTTTACTTGTTTTATATTTTTATATTCTGTACATATAAGAAAGAAAATTTTAGATTATTTATTAAAATTATTATTAGAGCTGTACCGAGTACTCGTTATATACTCGGTACTCGGCCAAATATGGACTAAGTATTCGGCCAATACCGAGTAGTTGTAAGAATTCCATTATTTTTATGTATTATTGAAAGAAATGTATTCATAAGAGTTGTTTATTAATAACTAAACTAAAAAATATGAAAATATAAACATAGTCATTAAACAGCTTTCTGCAGTTAAAACGAGCAAGCAGATTGCCACCAAACTCTCTATAGAGACGATTCAAGATATGATCTTATCCATTTTAATTACAAGAATTTGAGTATAACCAACTTGTATGCGTGTAATGTACAATTTTTTTTTTTTTTTTTATAAAAACTTATTGTTTCTATAAAACAGACAAAAATAAAATATTTTAGAAAAAAGAACCCTTATATAATACTAATATAGTAAATAAAACTTTAGTTACATATTTGTTCAAATAAAAGTAAGACACTTTTAAAACTGTAAGAAAAGATTGTTTTTTATTTTAAAAAATAATAATTATGAAAAAGGTAAATACACTAAAATGTTATTAAAAATATATTATCAAATTTGTTGTTCTGCAAATTATGGCCCGGAACCACCTATCTTTTAACTCTTCTAGAATTTGAAGATTAATGAAGTCTATCATGTTGGAAATAATGATAAAATATTTATTTTAATGTTCTCATTTCATATGTAAATTTCATGCATCTTAAATTAAGCCTGAGTGTATAGGAACTTTTATAGTCTCTAAAAATTATCTGAGAATGATTCGCATCTGAGAAAGACTATATAATAAAGAATGAAGTTATCAGTTATTATGGTTTTAATAATCCACTAAGCTGGAAGTATCAAATATAACAATGTACCTAATTGTGTATAAACACTACAAAAGTTCTGAAACGTTTCATGAAAACATGCTGTTTGCCATTTAACTTAATTTCGTGTTCAAAAAGCCTTTTTTAAATTTCAAGATGTGCAAAATTATTCATATATAAATCAATTCTTCTTTCTTACTACTACTCGGTACTCGGCCGAGTAGTAAAAGGCCGAGTACTCGGTACTCGGCCAAAGTGCTACTCGGTGCAGCACTAATTATTATAACTTAATTTTTCTAATGTACAAAATCAAAAGCTTTAAATATTTTAACTTTTTTTTTCTCTTCTTTAACAATCTGAAAGTACAAACTTTCTGAAAATTTAAACAAGTACTTTTGTTTGAAGTAATTTTAATTTTTGGGAATATATCTACGCAATGCAACGAGGAATTCTAAATTCAGATGCTTTAGCAAAATATTCCATTAAAAGTGTAAATTTATATATATATATATATATTAATCCAAATCAGATAGGTAAATTGGTAAATGGCAAATTTAGTCAAATAGGTAGATGGTGCAAGCAATGTAGAGGCTCTGCTAGTATAAATATGTGGTCACAAGAACAAAAACTTTCTTGCGTATGGAAAATTGGATTGTAAATAAACAGGCAGGTTCTAGTCAATGAATGTACATTATTTGACTCATTCTCGAAACAATCTAACAACTTTTACTTTCAAAACTAACAATATTACTAAACAATCTAACAACTTATTAAACACAAGTCATGAAAACAGAGTTATATGCACTGCAGAGCATGAATATCATTTGTTCAGGAACAACAATTAACAAATCTTTTTAGTGTTATGGGTAATGTTATAGATCACTCTGGAAAAACCTAGCTAACTCTGTACAAAATTAAAATAGGGCTTCTATATTTCTTAGACATGAAGCTACTTTTGGCTAAATTTGTTTGCTAAAGTGGGCAAATTGACTTTCGCAGAAGCCATTTTTCTATTTTTTTTTTATTTTTAACTTTTACAAGCTACAACTGATCTAAAAAAAAATTACAAAAATTGTTGCAAAATTTTCCTCAGAGGAGAGTTTAAGCTTGAATTTTCTTCTTAGGATATCTGGCTTGAAACTATCGGATATCCGTATCAGGAGTGCTGATATCCGGTATCCCATCGGATATTTAAAACTCAGCCGAATACCGGATATCCGTTTAATCCTTAATTTAAACTAACTTTTAAAAGGGAATTATCCCCTAAGCTTCATAGTCTAATGTGATAACTGTTTTTCTTCTTTATTGAGGAAAATATGTAAACAATATCATAGCATCATATTACAAAATTATAACTTAACTATCAACAAGATGGTTTCACTTAACACAAAAATATTTTAATTTTAAAAAAATGGTAGTACAAATGTATGCTCTTATTTAGTTCAGCTCAAGATTTAGGTAAATAAATTCATATTTCAAAACACTAACCTAATTCTTATATAGAATTATAAATTTTTTAGTAATGAAATACCATAAAAATTTTAAAAGTTAAATGACAGGTACTTACAAAGATAATCCTTTTTTCTTCTTACACACTTCTGTTTGTTGCAGACCACAGCTGTCTGTCCAAGTTTTTGCCCCATCTGACTCCATCCAGCATAATAGCCTTCTATCGGTTTACTCCTTTCAGTTTCATATCCTTTTGAACACTATCCAGCCATTTGGTGGTTGATTTTCTTTTGTCGTTTACCTTCAATTCTTAAAAAATCATATCTAGATAGATATATAATCTGAAAATGAACTTAACATGTTACGTCAATACATCAAAACTGACATAACATATTAATTCTCATTCAGAAGTAGCATATTTTAAAAATTAGACATTCCCTTCAATCTTCATCTTTTCAGGCCTTCATTACAGATAAATTCTAAAAAAATAAATGCATAATGAGCTAGTTGAAGTACAAAACCATTGATTTTACTCAGCTATAATCAATATTTTATACTAGGGATGGACCGCATATGGATATCCAGCATTCCGGATTTTTTTTTTTTTAATTTGCCGGATCCGGATATCTGGTAATCCCCTTTCCCAGTACTCATGAAAATTTCAGTTTTTTAAGAGTACACAGTAATTAAAAAAAGGTATTTGCATTTGATTTTTATGCAACTGGATTCCATTCACATACATAAAAATGCCAATACCATTGGGATAATAAGCCATAATAGTTTTATTTTATTTTTTAATATCAATTCTTATGCTTATGTGTCACTTGATAGTTAGGTTATCAGAATATAATGTGCAATGTTGTCTGAACTATGTGCTTTGTCTGCCTTGATATGCATGTAATTGACAAAACTTACTTAAATAATCTGGTGTGTTGCTCACACGACTTTCTCTTACCCTGAAATTTTATATTATGAATAGAGATTGGAGATTAAGGGGTAAGAAAACAAGTACTGTTATGTAAACCTATGTTAAAACAATTCAAATTAGGCTTCAGAACAGATTTATTTGACAAATAATATGTGAGGGGGCCCCTCTCTTAAACCCCGTTTCATTATTATACATACATTTATATACATTTCAAATATGGTATTAAAGTTCAAAAAATCGTTTAAAGTTATTCAGACAACGTTCACATGCAACATTTCTTAAAATGATGATCAAATTTTTCTACTATCAAATATATTAACTTCAAAATACAATATTTGGATTGCCTAAAATTACTTGTTTTTAATTTAAGTGACACAGGCCTGAAATACACTTCCAACGATTTTCCAGTATTGTTGTATTCTTTTGTATAGCTCTGTAAACGAACAGTGAATGATTTCCATACCATATTCAGTATGAAACATGTTTTTACGCATATAAAAAAAAATATATAAATTCATTTCATTTGGTTTAGTGCAGTTTATAGTTGTTAAACTCTACTTACCTACGATTTTCCCCATAGATGTAATATATTTGAATTCTCTCGGGTGTCCCTGTACAGGAATCATTTGTTTGATCTCCACGAAAAGTTTAGTGTAGCACCCCTATATGATACACATTTAGAATACCAAGTTTGAACTTTCTGGTATTATTTTTTTCTTGAGATATGCTGATAACAGTCACACAGACCAACCGCTAAAAATATGATTTTTGGATTCAGGGGACCTCAAATCGAGTAAACATAACAAAAACTCGATTTCGAAAATTTGACCCCAAAAGAATACTTCTCTCCCATTTACATGGGTAAGAGAAAGTAAAACTAGTATGTTGTGGCCACCACAAGACTTTCTTCTATATTTTCCTACATAAATCCACTCAGTTCAAATAAATTACAAAAACTGTTACTTATATAATCTAAAAATTACGTATAGGAAGGGGAAGAATCAGGGCCATGCCGATTCTTTATCTAGACTTCTTTAAAATATTTCTAATAGTATTTCAGTTGTATCTAATTATTCAAATTTAATTTACCTCGTGATATACTATACAATTCATGTATATTGCTGTTGTTGTTTATTGCTAAATATACTATGTATTTCATTGTTTTTTTTTTCTTCTTTGGGCATATGCAGAAGCTCTTCCTAAAGATTTTACGATATATAATTTTTTTTTTTATATATAAACTCTTGATATAAACTTTTAGGATTTATATATATGAACATTTATTTTATAAACTTTTTATAAAAAGAATTTCAGTGGTACATACATAAACATTTTCTTAGAAACTCTTAATATTATCTGTTGGTGCTCTTTCTATATGAAAAAACTCATCAAAAACTATTCAGCATTATCATCAATGTGAACATTTTATGTAGAAACTCTATATCATGAAACAGTTTTCTAAGTTTGGTAGCATCATAGTCACTCCTGTGACATATGAGCTCAAAAATTAGAGATGAGTAAAGTTCCATGACGTCATGAAATGGTATTAGACGGGAGATGAGTGGCAACAGCTGAAAAAGAGAGAACGGAGTTGGATGGACGAGAGGAATGACATGGTTTTAGTTCGTCCGAGAAGAATATTTTTATTTGTGTTTTAAATGTTTTTATATATGTTTTGTGCAGTTTTAGTAATGTGTTATTAAAATTAGTGATGCAACGAATAGTGATTTCGCCGAATACCGAATATTCGGTCAAGCTTGACAAAGACCCAAAAGGTCAATCTTTTAATTAATATTATTATGCAGATTGCATACAGTGGAAACTAATTAATTTTAAGTTTTCAAGGGCTTCAAAAATGACCTGACCAGTGTTCAATTGTTATGACACATTAAGTACAAAAGTTTTAACAAGAAACCAGTTTTATTCAGCAAAACATAAATATATATTAAAACTTTCAAAAGATGACAAAAAAATTATTGTTACCTCTTCAGGCGTTGAACAAGATAAAGAAGCAAACATAATCGAACATCTGTAACAATGCACTTGAAATACACTCACATATTTCGTTCTTTAACAACAAAGCATTCGCGGTCGCCATGTTGACCAGCGGAAAATAGGATGATGAACTATACTTCCGCAAGCACCATGTTGACCAGCGAAAGAAAACAAGATGTATTATCACAGTGTAACAATGATGAAGATTACGCCTACACACTATTAATTCTATGATTTAATTCAGAAGACTTTAATTTAAATTTTGAAACTTAACAAACGTGACTTAAAAAGCCACTAAACAAGATTTAACATTAATCAAAAAACAAATGTAACAACCTCATTTCAAACATCGATTATCATTTTTGACTTTGGTCTCTGCCATTCACGAATGACGAAGCTATATCCTTTTAACAAGGAACAAACTTAACGAAATTTAAACAAAAAACTTAACAATTAACATTTGTAAAACTTGTAACAACGGCAGCCATCAAGATAAAAAATGCAACAGCCAAAAAGAACATAACTAGCTTAGCTGTAACAACACTAAAAGCACACCTGCCAGTGCTTAGCCCACCAATAGCTTAAAGCTGCTCAATTATCCAAAGCTATTACTACTTCATCTCTAATTGAAGACTGGCTGGCTACTGCTGACAACTGCAATCTAACACACACGCCACGATCTATTTATACTGACTGAAAAGTCAAAATCTGCATATAAACAACACATCGCTATTGCCACTCAACGATCATAACCAAAATGTAATTTATTATAACTATTTCAATAGAAGTGGCAACAGTCAAAATAAGAAAAATTATGCAGATCAAGATTGGCAACGGCAAAGATGTAAACAAACATCGATTGTTAAGGCGTGATGCAGGCAAAGATGGCAGACCGAATTTTAAGTAAATAAAACAAGTAAACATTTAATAAACTTAAAGAAAAAGGTAAGCTAAAAGTTATTTCCTGAAAAATAAACATTTATTTATAAAAATTAACAACTTTTATATGTGAGGACAATTGATACTGATATATATCAAAGTTCAATGCCGAATATTCGGTATTCGGTCGCCGAAAAGTGAATTCTTTTTAAAGTAAAATAGCATAAATTTTCTACTGACAATTATTGCTTTTTAGTTAAAATGCACTGTTTTCTTTTACAAGAATCAAATTTATAGAAGTTTTACTTTTTTAAAAGCATTTATATATATATATATATGAGCTAATTTTTCTAAAAAGAAGCCCTTCTTTCCCTCAAACTCCCTTCAAAACAAAATATTTTATGTAAGCTTTTACATAATTTGTTTTACAATATTATATGTATATATATATATATATGTAATACATCTTCCTTTTAGTAGGATGATGAATTCCAGTCACTCCATATTAAGAGAGTTCACTCAAAGAAATACTCCACAATTGATGATGCAGTCGTTTATTTGAAGACAGTCATATTACACTTTATTAACAGTCACATCATTTTGAGCACGCTGTACAGATCCGTAGCCGAGTCGGGCCGAAATCGTTCCATTAACGGCGGAACCGCGAATCAATCCCCCTCCTGGGACCGTTAACTTAAACTTGTTATTGACGTGAACTATTTAATCAAAAGATTCCATGGAAAAAGACCCCGATTTTCGGGTGCTCCCGTTTTTATATGGATATTTCGGCGGGAACCGAAACTATTCTTATGAATGCTTATTGGATAATTAGGTCAGCCAAAATCCAGCCCACATTCTTTCATTGGCTGACCCGGATATCCAGGATTTCGTATTTCGCAATGCATTGCCGCTAATTTCAACTATTGCATAATTTTGATTATGAAACTTCTTCTAACTACGATTCCCGCGCTATGATGTGTTTTGCTGAAAAACTAACTTTACTGGGGCGCTAAAAAAGAACTCTCACAAAGTTGTTCTTAAAATTAAGATTTATTCTGAGCTAATATTATTAAGATATCATTTAATATTAATTTAAATATTAATTTAGAATCTTGCTTATTTTATCCTTTCATATCCCCCCCCCTCCAAGCCGACGTTCCCCCATACTTGCCTGCAAGTATGTGGGAAGTCCCTCAGAAGTAGAAGATACTCCAGGAGAAAGTTAAACTTAAAATGGAAAATTTGACAAATTATAAAACTTAAGTTTTTGAAAAATTTATTTAAAATGGAAAATTTTATTTTAAAAATGGAAATTTTTATTTTTTAGAAAATTTCGTCCGAAATATTTTGTTATGGAATCATTTTTAAGTAGGAGTTATGGCCTTTCCCTTTATTTATTAAAAAAATTAATTTTTCTTTTTTAATTTATTTACTTGTATGTTGGACTGGTCAACGTGCTCGCCTGATACATATAATGGTATTTACAGCACTTGTTTACAAACATAAGAAAAGTTTAATAATATAATGTATGAAAACGTATGACATACTAAAAAAAATTATAACATAACATGTTTACCGGCATAACATTTTTGACAAAATATCTTTCTTATGTACAAACTAGTTTGTTGAGAAAAGTCTTTAAAATGTAAAGTTCCTTTTGGCCAATAAAGTTTTTAAATGTCTTGAATAATAACATTGATCGTTGACAATAAATAATTGTTGTAAAAAGTCTGATCTTGGTTATTGAGTCCATATAGAATATGTATAACAATAATTATAACACTGTAATTTTAACAGTACATTGTAAAAAATGTTTTGTAACTTGTAAACAAACTTTTCTTTTCACAAAATCTGTGTTTTTCTTTGTGTATCTTTTTAATAATGCAAAGATATTTTAATCAAACATAAAGTATATGAAAAACAATTATATCATAGTACATTTTTAACAATTTCTAGAAACTTTATTTACATACTAACACAAATAATTTTTTCATAAATATAACATTTAACAGACACATAAAACTATTTAATAAATACAATAGTGTTTAATATACTCTAATAATACTACTATTAATATTAAGAATACCAGTACTACTAGGTCTTTTCTTTTTACAAACTATTTACATAAAACCAACTTAATCACTTTATTTAATAATTAATTGTTTTAAAATACCACATTGGCATCAACATAGAGCTTGGTCAGCCATTGGCAAGCCAACAAAAAAATTGTTTTTGTGGGTAACTTGACCCCTGAACTTGTGAGAAGTCAGGCTTTCCAAAAAGGTGAGTTGGGATAAAGGTGGAAACTGGTGAATTTCTACAGAGGGCAAAAATAAATCATTTTTCCCGTGCTCTCTGATCATTTTACAGTGGTGAAGATCAGGAGATCACGAGAATAATAAATAAAAAAAAAATACTTGGGGCATGGAGTTGATCCCTAACTAAAATTATTCATGACTTAATTTGAATTTTTGAGGGTTATTATAGTATCTTAACTTAGATGAATGAACAATTTCTGAATTTCTTTTAAAATGGGGACTGAGTTTGTCTATTTCAAAATTAACTTCAGATATTTGTTTTAAGATTGTGTAAGGGCCTGAATAAGGTGGACTTAACTTACGTGTGTTGGGATATTGGAATTCTTCATAAATAATTTCATCACCAACTTTAAATTTAACAGGGAGAAATCGAGCATCAAATCGGATTTTGTTTTTTTTATGATATTGTATTGTTTTTTCTTTTGCTATTTTTCTAGCTTCATCAACTGAAGGATAGTAACTATTGTTTACTAATAATGGATCATATGGTAATTCTCCTAATAATAAATAACTAGGTGGGAATTGAGTTACAGAATGAGGTGTTAAGTTATATTGATTTAAAACTTCACCAATTAATTTAGTCCAGGGAATTTTATTTGAAGAAGAGTTAACCTTACATTTTAAACGCGTAACAATAGTCTGATTGAGGCGCTCGACTTTCCCGTTGCATTCGGGATGATGACTACTTGTTAACAAATGTTTTGTATCATAATTTCGAAGGAATTTTTTGAAACGGGATGCCGTGAATGCTGCATTCCTATCTGTTAACAATTTTTTAGGTACTTGAATTTGAAAAAGTTGTTTTAAAAAGTTTGTATAAGTTTCAGTGGTAACGCTTTTTGATGGAAATCCCCACACATAACGGGTTGCATGGTCCACGACCAAATGCAAATATTTTTTTGTAGAATTATAGTAGTTAAACCCACCAACAGTGTCCAAAGACAAACATTTAAAAGGTTTATCTGTTGGCGGTACTTCCTGTAATGAACCAAACCGTTTTTGTCTGCATTTTTTATTTATTTGACAGGTATGACAATGTTTTACAAAATTTTCAATATCTTTATTAATATTAGGCCAATAATTCTGTGGTGTAATTAAATTTATCATTTTATAAATTCCTGGGTGTCCAAATTGAGTGTGAGTTTTCTGTAGGAGGCGTAATCTTAATGACATCGGGACTATTACCTTATACAAACCTTTCTTTTTAATTACAATTACATCTTCAATTTCAAGAGTTTTCTTAATGTTAATACCTATGTTTTCTTTTTTCTGGTTTTCTTTAATTTCATTTAAGTCTAGGAGGTGTACATGGTGTGACACATTTTCCAAAACAGGCAATCTAGATAGCATATCAGCTTCAATATTTGTTGATCCTTTTTTATATTTAATTTCATAGTCAAACATACTAAGTTTAAGGGGACCAGCGGAATAATCTTCCTCTTAAATTTTTAACATTTTTTAACCAAGTGAGAGACGCATGATCCGTATGTATGACAAACTTTTGACCGTGCAAATAATGATAAAAGGTATCTAAGGCATCAATAATTGCTAAACATTCCAATTCCGTAATTGCATAATTTTTTTCATAATCTCGTAAATTTCTTGAACGATATGCCACTGGGTGTAAAGTACCATTCACATCTGCCTGTTTAACAACACATCCCACACCATGACTCGAGGCGTCAACAAATAACTGACAGGGAGTTCTGGAATCATAAAGTATTAAAATAGGTTTACTTATAAGAGCATTTTTTAATTTTTGGAAGGATTTTTCACATTTCTGGTCCCAAACATAGGGGACATTTTTCTTTAATAAATTATTTAAAGGAGCTCTTGTTTCGGAATATTTTGGAATAAATCTAGCATAAACGTTAACTGATCCCAAAACTCTCTGTAATTCCTTGACATTTTTTGGCGGTTTCAAATTTTTTATTACTTCAATGTTTGGATTATCAGGGGTAATTAGGCCATTAGTTATTTCGTATCCTAAAAATTTAATTTTTGTTTTGGCAAAATTGCATTTTGATAGTTTTAATTTTAAGTTTTCTTTAACACATATATCAAAAAGTTGCTGTAGGTGTTGGAAGTGTTCATCTTCTGACTGTGAAAATACAATTATATCATCAAAATAATTACAGGCAAAGTCTATTTTGTATTTATTTAGAATCCTTCTAATGGTTCGATTGAAGATAGCAGGGGCATTTTTAAGCCCAAAGGGAAGGTATTTCCACTCATATAATCCGAAAGTTGTAGCAAAAGCCAATTTTTCAGTATCTTTTGGGTGGATAGGAATGTGCCAATATCCACTTGCCAAGTCAAGAGTGGAAAAAATTTTTGCTTTAGCTAGTTTATCTAACAAAGTATCTATTCTGGGAAGTGGTTCAGCATCTGTTTTAGTGATCGAATTGAGTTTACGGAAGTCAATACATAATCGCGTCTTTTTGCCTTCTTCCCGTTTATACACCAAAGTTACAGGTGTGGAATAAGGCGAACAACTTTCTTTTATAATACCGGCCTGTAATAAATTTTGAACTTGGGTTTTAATTTCTTCTTCTTCCTTAGGGGAAGTTCTATATGCTCTGAGAGAAATAGGTAAATCTGAAGCTAAACGAATCCTCTGTGGTTCCATATGAATTCTTCCAACATCATATTTAGATTTTGCAAAAATTTGGACATTTTTGATAATAAAGTAGGAAGTTTTCCTTTTCTAGCAGACTGAGGATTTACGTGGTTCTCAGTGGCTTGAGTGTACTTGAACTCCCTTACTCTATTGTTTGTTGGAATATTAAAATTTTTCTTTTGACTATTGGTATTTTCACTTTCAGAAGTTATATGTAAAGTTTGTGTACATTTAGATATATTTTTTAACAATGGGAGAATGGTATTATTTTGTTTTACCAGCTTTTTAGCACAATCAATAGTCAATTGAAACAGACAACAATGTGATAAGCTAAGGAGAGCATAAGGTAAGTTATTATCTAATATAAACATTTCTATATTTTTTGTAATATTACCAATTTGTAATTTAATGTAACATTTTTCTCGAATTGTCAACATCCCCTGTGTTTTAATGACGTGTAATGGTGAGACCTTTTTTGTTTGAAGTTTAAATTTATGGACAAAATGTTGAGGAATAATGCTTAAGCTGCTGCCCGTATCGAAGATTAAAGGAATAGTAGAGTACGATTCTGGATGTTTAACACCTTGCTTAGTTTGCTTGTTTTTTCTTTGGATATCCTTGTATATAATGCGACCGGTCGCTGCAAACTGTCAATAGGTGTTATTTGTTCCTTCTGTTGTATTATCTACCACTGTTGACTCTTCTGTGACATGAGTTGGATTTTCTTGTTTGAAAGGGCATTCACTATGCCAATGAAAGGCATTAGGGATGTTGAGTTTTGAACAATATTTACATGGGAGAGGAGGCAAAGTGCCTTGAAAGTGAGTATGTGTATTTGGGTTTCAAAATGGGGTCTAGGCCCTCTTAGATTGGTTCGAGTATTGTTTGTGAAATTTGTTCTGTTTTGATTAGGGTATCCCATATGTGGTCTCTGCACATGAGGAAACCGGTAACTCCAGGGTTGTGGTCGGGGAGCATATTGAACTGGGTTTCTATTTTCCCTGTCTTGTGGATAGGTGAACCTTTGAAATTGACCTGGCAACTTGTTTGGAAGGGGATCAGCGGATTTTTCAGATATCTGCAGTTTATTTAATTTGTGGACAAGATCCCTCCATTCATTTAATGTTTTTGGCGCATTAGCCACAACAAGTTGTCTTAAAGTCAGTGGCAATCCGTCGGTTAATCCTTCCATGAGAAATTTGGGCTCTAGGCCTAGTGCTCGCCCTACTTGGAGTTTTTTATGATAGTACTCTATGACATTTTCACCTGCCTTAAAGCAAATGCTCGAGAAATCTGTTAAAGATGTTTCACCTGGTGTCGTGAATTCCTCTGTAAAAATTTCAACCAATTCCTCCCAATGAAGCATGTTTAAGCTGTTGTTGATATATACTGTGAGGGCTTTACCCTTCAAAAATCTTTGTATATTACGGACTCGCCAAACCTCATCTTTTCCATTCTCCTCACACCAGGCTTGAAAATACATTAGCCAGGACGTCCACATCATGCCGTTTTCAGGGCAAAAAGCAATGAGGACATCGTCCTCTCTTACAGTGGGAGATTTATTTATATTTAAAGATTTCTTTACATCATTTGCATTACTCATTGCCTTTACTAGTGTGTTTGGGGAGGGCAGTTTACTCACATTAAGTAGGTTATTTTCTAAATTGGTATCCACAAGTAAATTTTCCTCTGTTCCCTTAGGGGGTGTCAATAAACATGTTGGAGTGTCACTTTCGGACATGTTTCGGACAAAATTTTGAAAAAAAAAAAACTTTTTTTTTTTTTTTTTTTTTGAAACAGGCAATTTATTTAATTTTGCTAATTAAATTCGGTATTTATTAATTATCACAGCTTTAACAAAGTATTCAATAAATTAAATATCACAATCAATATAAATAGTCTATTTTTTTTTAATATCACAGTTGTTATATCACCTAAATAAATCCAAATAATAAATAAATATAAATAATAAACAAATAAATCAACTTTATTGAGGTTCAAAATAAATACTTCTGGCTATTCTTTGTCTATAGTAATAAATAGCACACAACAAAATTCTTATTTCTGAAAACAAGGAATCAAATTTTTCAAAAAAAAAAATAAAAAAATAATTTTCTATATAAATATTTATGAAAATTTTATTTTTAAATCTCTTAACATAAAATATAATAACCAATTAAGAATTTATTTTATTTCTTTATCTTCTTTTATTTTATTATTATTATTATTAATTAATTTTTTTTATTCATTTATTATTATTTTATTTTATTTTATTTTTTTATTTTTTTAATCAAATTTAAAAAATTTTAGTTTTCTATATAAGTATTTATGAAAATCTCTAAATTTAACATATGAAATATAATACTTTTGCAAACTTAATAAAAATCTGTATATTATTATTATTTTAAATCTGACAACAAGTAATTAAGCTTAAAACATTTTCAATTCAAATCATAAAATATATCACGAAAATAAACGATGTCAAACATATCATAATTCATTTTTATTAACAAATTAAGATAAATATAAAGTCAATAAAAAATCATCCTTCCTAAATATAAATAAAATGAAATCACTCACCCCTTTTGTTGCTTTTACACTGAGATGAAAACACAATAATAAATTTAAAAAAAAATAAAAACCTATTTTTATTTCCTGTGGAGAAAGAGAATTTTATTCAAAACATCTGGGCTAACACATAAAAAAAAGCAGGTGTTTCTGGCAGGCTTGCGACACATCCCGAAGAGGCCATCTGTTTGTTATATCACAGCACTTGAAACACGACACTTAAGAGAGCAATCGAAACAGCTTGGATCAAAACTGGCGTAAGTCACACGTCTTGTTTTCCTTTTACCGGCATTTCAGAACGTAATCGGAAACATTTGAAGCAAAGTGATGTAAGTTAAGTCTTTCCTTCTTTTTTCCTAAAGGCACTGTCTGGCATCTTTCACACAAAACTGGTGTAAGTCAGTATTCTTTCTTTCTAATAGCATTTGAGTACAGATGATGTTACTAATGTTGCTTTCTTTTTAAGGGCACTATTTCTTTCTGACATCGTCCGGCTTGGTTTAGAAAAGTCCGGTCTGTTTTTGCAAATTTCCGGCTGGTTTTGGAAAAAACTTCCCGGTTGGTTTTGGAAAGTTCCGGTCCCAGGAGTCATATTGCAAAATATTGCAGTTCCATTCAAATAATTAAAACTAATATAAGGTGCTGACCACAACTTATTTCATGCTGACTTGTTGGCTTTCTTTTACAGGTAGACTATCCTGTCCGGATTCATTGTAATCCATCTTCCTTTTAGTAGGATGATGAATTCCAGTCACTCCATATTAAGAGAGTTCACTCAAAGAAATACTCCACAATTGATGATGCAGTCGTTTATTTGAAGACAGTCATATTACACTTTATTAACAGTCACATCATTTTGAGCACGCTGTACAGATCCGTAGCCGAGTCGGGCCGAAATCGTTCCATTAACGGCCTAACCGCGAATCAATCCCCCTCCTGGGACCGTTAACTTAAACTTGTTATTGACGTGAACTATTTAATCAAAAGATTCCATGGAAAAAGACTCCGATTTTCGGGTGCTCCCGTTTTTATATGGATATTTCTGCGGGAACCGAAACTATTCTTATGAATGCTTATTGGATAATTAGGTCAGCCAAAATCCAGCCCACATTCTTTCATTGGCTGACCCAGATATCCAGGATTTCGTATTTCGCAATGCATTGCCGCTAATTTCAACTATTGCATAATTTTGATTATGAAACTTCTAACTACGATTCCCGCGCTATGATGTGTTTTGCTGAAAAACTAAATTTACTGGGGCGCTAAAAAAGAACTCTCACAAAGTTGTTCTTAAAATTAAGATTTATTCTGAGATTAAAAATTAAGATTTATTCTACTATTAAGATATCATTTAATATTAATTTAAATATTAATTTAGAATCTTGCTTATTTTATCCTTATATATATATATATATATATATATATATATATATCTTGGAATTTAAAAGACAAATTGAGAAAGAATCAAGAGTAATATTTAATTTTAAAAATTTTAATTTAAAATATCATACAGAACTTTATATTAATATAATTGTTTCATATTGCTTTAAACATAAGTCACAAAAATCCATTTCAAACTTAATGATGAAGGTAATCTTCTGTTTTTCATTTTATACTTTATTTTCACGTCACAGATCACAAAACATTTTACACGGATTTACAATTAAACACAAATGAACATTTCTTAAGCGCTATATATTTTAAACGGTCAAGCACGACCGACTCCTTTCAGATCACATTTTTCAACTACTCAGTAATCATACATCGGCGCGTCAAAAATGACGACTAGTAGCGCCGCCTGAGAGGATGCAAAAAAAATTCAATTTGCAACATCAAAAATTCAAACAAATTGCAACATCAAATTGCAACATCAAAAATTCAATTTGCAACATGTACCCGTATTTTCATTTAAATCCGACGCTACTTCCTCTATGATGCCCTCCTTTAAATGTTCCTGAATAATTTCCTTATATTTTAAATATAACTCCGGATTCCTATCAAAAACAGTGTTCAAATGAGACAAACGTCGTCTTGCTATCCCATAATTACTGTCCAATTCCTTAACATTATTTTTCCACAACAATCGCGTTTCATATCTTTTATTCCTATAAGTAGTGGTTTGCCTAAATAACTCTAAAATTTCATCATCTGATTTAGAATGTTCCTTGTCCGGATTAATTCCAATTGCCTCTAATTCCCATAAATTTTTAACCCTTTGATGGTCCAATTCCTCCTTAACAACATGTAAATGATTAACGCGCACTTTCTGACAATTCTTAAGTGCTTTAGGGTCCCTTTCCTTTCCTTGTATCACAAATCCAAATAAGGTATCTGTTGTCATTAATCGTTTAGAAATTCTCACGTTCCTTTCTCCGAGAATTTTCCCAATGTAATCCGATCCAATAAGTATATGAATTTTACTTAAATTACCTTTATCTGCCAATTCAATGCCCTTTTCTAGTGCGATGTTACGCACCCATTGTGAAGGAATTTTAATTTCCCCAAATGTAATTGAATCAATAACCACAACCCTTAATTTAATTTTCCTATTAGTTTCTCTTACATTATGTAATACAATTTCTACAATATCATAGGTTTTCCTTTCAGTATTCTCATTGCCAAAAGTATAAATTAAAAGGGTTTCCGTCCCGATTGGTTTTAATCCCAATAAATTGCACACTTCGCGCAATACAAATGTCCTAGAACTTCCATTGTCAATAAAATAAGACACCTCAATAAATGGCATTTGGCCCGAATATTAAATACACTTGCCGTAACAGTCTGCAACAACACCGAATCATTCGGCGTGTCCTCAAGCTCTTTATTCTTATTACAAACTAAATTTAAAGAACTTTCTGACTGTATTTGTTTTTTATCCTCAACTGAGCGGGATTCACTTCTTTCTGTATTACATATTAATGAGTTATGCCAGGGAGACGCGCAATACTTGCACTTATGATCTTTACGTGAACAAAATTTACTCAAATGGTTTGAAAAACATATGAAACATAATCCCTTGGCTATTAGAGCCTTTTTCTTATCATAAACATTTAAAGAACAATCATGATTCATATGTGCCGAGGAACAAAACAAACAGCCCTGAACTTCTGTATTTTGAGAAAATGAACTCGTATTTCTTTTGTTATTAAATTTAGGCCTATTATTATCATAAGAATACCTATTATGATAACCAGATAAATTTCTTTCCGCCTGAGTCGCTAAAACGGAAGCTGATGATTTAGGGGGATGATATTCGCTCCTTTTGGAATTTAAGTAAGGTTTATTGTGGCCTGTCATTTTGTTCCGAAAATTATTTTCATTTGCGCTATTATTTCTGGGATTCGCTAAAATTATCGATGCTTCTCGTATTTCTAGTTCTTTACGTATAAAATCAACTAATTTAGAAATATCAAACAATTCATCTGAATTACGCTGTCTATTATAACTTAAATTTAATTCTTCCGGTAGTTTTTGTAATATTACAGGGCATAACAGATTACTGTAAGTGCCTGTTGCTACATTTAATGATTGTAACGAACGAATTTGTACCTCAATCGCGTCGTACAGTCTCCTTAATTCAGTAACATTCGCGCACGATTTCACCGGCTCTATTAATAGTAACTTATGCATGTGGGACGATATAATTACGTCACTCCGTCCAAAACGTTCTTTAAGTAATTGTATTGATGCATCGTAATTCGATTCCGTCAATGAAAACCCAGACACAGCGCTCAAGGCGATACCTCCTAAGAAAGATTTCAAATACGTAAATTTCTCAATTTTGCTTAAAGAATTATTATTATGTATCGCTACCTCGTAAGAGTTCCAGAAGTCCAACCATGAACTACAGTCACCAAGAAAATGTACAACTTGTAATTTCGGAAGTTTGACTGTACTTCTGGTTTCAGTTCTAACTGTTAGGTTCTCTGAACCAATTCCTGTTTGATCACTTGATCTAGCGATCTGAATAACACCAGGCAACGGCCTGTCATTTAAATTATCCACTAGCCTTTCTAATTTTGTTTTTACATCGATCCCTTTTTCCCTGTATTCCTCGCAGCCTACTACATCTTCAGCTATATCCTTAACTTTAATTTTTGTTTGTATTTCATAATCGATGTTTACGAGTTCTGCTTGTTTGTCCAGGAGCTGAGCCTTTAATCTAAGAAGCTCCTCAATTTTCATTAATTTCGTGTATTCCTCCGTAATTTCGGAGTTCAGGATTGTTTCTATTTTCCCCAAATATTTCGTAAATGAGGTTCTTAAACCTCTTCTTTTTTCCCTCAATCTCTCTAGATCCATTTAAAAGCCAATATCATAACAAGAGAACAAAAATAAAAATTATGAAACCTTCTAATTGCTTAATAATAACCCCTATCCAAATATTTATTAAATAAAAATAAACATGTATTATCTATATATCATAAAAATGTAACCATCATCTTTAAATATCATTTAAGAACAAAAAATTAAATATCGTTAAAACAGAAGTAAATCAATTTAAAATAGCTTTTAATGAAACAAAAACTAAATAAATAGTTTTCTATTAAACCAGAAGTAACTCTATTTTAATAGCATTGCAAGAAACAAAAAATAATTAAATAATATTCCATTAAAAAAAAAACAATTTCGTTTTCAAAGAAACAAAAAGAAACACCATTTAAACAACATTTTATGAAATGAAAGTGAATTTCAATTATTCAAATGTTGAATGAAACCATTTATATTCAAAACCAAAACTAATTTTTAATTATTCAAATTTTGAAACCATTTCTTTCATATATCAGCAAAAACTTATAAATTATAAATAATATTAAATATTAAATATAAACCAAATAATTCGGTGCCCCCACAGACTGCAACCATTTGAGAACAAAAACCACGCGTTCGCTTTAAAACGAAACCATAACTTTTAACTTTCTAACCCGAACCAAAATAATTAAATAATAAGGGAAAAAGCCTACCTCCCATATCCGATGCCGCTTAGACGATTTTTATTACTCCATAATTATCCAAAAAAATGCATGTCGTCCAAAAAAATGCAAATAATCACATCCTAGGGTCACCAGAATGTTTCATATTGCTTTAAACACAAGTCACAAAAATCCATTTCAAACTTAATAATGAAGGTAATCTTCTGTTTTTCATTTTATACTTTATTTTCACGTCACAGATCACAAAACATTTTACACGGATTTACAATTAAACACAAATGAACATTTCTTAAGCGCTATATATTTTAAACGGTCAAGCACGGCCGACTCCTTTCAGATCACATTTTTCAACTACTCAGTAATCATACATCGGCGCGTCGAAAATGACGACTAGTAGCGCCGCCTGAGAGGATGCAAAGACAATTCAATTTGCAACAATAATCATTAGAATTTTATTTGTTATCAATGTTTAAATGCAAATCTTTTAAGTTTCAAGTCAAAGAATAACCACAGATTTAGAATCAGATTGATGAATTTGCATATGATTGCAAAGAATAATTTAATTACATGTAACTTATTTTTCAATTAACAAAATACTCAAAAATCCCCTCTTTTTTTTAATTTATTTTGTTTCATTTTAACTTCTATTGTATAATATAAAATATTAAGCTAAAGCTTATCAAACTACTGAAGAATATATTTCTATATTTACTACCCTTCACTCTACAAAACATTTAAACTGATCTGATTGAAAGAGAGTTTCCTCTTTCTTTTCTCCTCTCTTAAAAAAAAAAAAAAAAAACTATTCCCCTATACAACCTAAAAACCTGTTTCTCCTCTCTTTACCCCAGTCCCCTTTTTCCAGTAATGGTTTAGCTCTAACTGATAAGGAATGTTTTTTACTGATATTAGTTCTAACTGTTAAGGACAGGCATTTGACACTAGTTCAATAATTGCAGTTTTTTAGCAGGTTTTTCTTAATATTTGTAGTTTGGTTTAGTTTGGAGTATATTTGAACCTTTAAAAAATGATGAAACAAAAGCAACATGCACTTTGTGCAATGTTGTATTATCAAGCGAAGGAATTGGAAGAAAGGCAGGCAACTACAACTTCATTAATAAATCATTTGCAAAAAAAAAACATCCAGAAGAATATAATGAAAAGAATAAAAAAATCTGTACTAGTGCTCCTCAAATAAGTACTCCCAGTTCAAGTCAGGGAGTAAAAAGGAAGCAGGAAACCTTAAATGAAATTTTTGAAAAGGAGTGATTCCATACCAACTCACCTAATGAGGGTTGCACGACCGACTCGGATTTTCTTTAAATTTGGTACACAGATTGATGATATAGAGGCATGAAAAAGTCCAAATTTTTAGTTACCTGCTCCAATTATTTATAGATATACAGGTCCTTGAAGTTTGCCCGCCCCCTCAAAATGCCAAAAAATTGATGTTATTTAATTTTTTTTTCTTAAAAATTGTACACATGCAATATGAAAGTGTTAGGTATCTATGGAAACTAGTTATCCCAGGCATTCAGAAAAAAAAAAAAAATACTGCAATGTTTATAATGAAAATCATTAAGGTACAGTACTCTTAAAAGTTGCAACTACAAAAATTTGATTTTCCCGATTTTGCTAAAATTGAGACATCAATTCCAAAAAAACAAAAATAAAACCAAAGGTTTATTCACTTTCTGGTTGAGTACAGGTATTCACCATAAATTACTACACAATAAATTACTTGGGTTTCTCATTCCTTCTTGGAAATATTTAAGCTTAAAGACAAACCGTAGGGCAAAAACATGCAATTTCGGCCATCTTGGCAGCCATTTTTCTCCTAAAAGGGGAGCACTAGAAACTTTTTTATTTTTTTTAAATAAGCTACTGATGTGTTAGCTATTCACAGGAAAAGAGTATACTTTTGGTTATTATTTGCATAAAGAGATATCCTGCTGATAGTATATGCATGTTTTTCTCTAATACCACATGCTTGTGTTCCCCCTCTCATAGACTTAATATCAATAAAAAAGAAAAATAGTAATGCATGTATTAATAACTGCACTATCTATACAAGAATACAAGAAATTTAATATATTAAATTATTTAATAATAATTAAAAAATAATTTTTACATTTTATAGCAAAATTAGATATTTGATGAAAACAAGAAATATAATTTTTCCAAAACTGAATGTTGTCCTTTCGTAATTATAAAGTACTAAATAACTTCTTAAAAAATCAATCAAAATAAAAGAGCTATAAATATTTATTTCATAAGCAAATATATTTGAAATACAGCAATACATTAAAAATTGATGTGTACAGAATTTTATTCAAATGTAAGCATAAGTTCGTGTACTTTTCATAGTATCATTTGATATTAAAAACATGCATCTTGTGGCTACTGCTGCTGATGGCATTGGTATTATGTCTAACAGATGCTTGTATGAAATCCAGCATGTATCTGGTTTCTCTGGCCAGTAGAAATTTTGGCAGGGGCCATGAGGATGCATAAATTGTATTTGAACATCACCTTTTTCCAAAACAGTTTTCTAAGACAACTCCTATCCACCATTTCTTATCATACATGCAAGCAACATAAAAACCTTTAGAAATGTTATTAAGACTAAATTTTTTATATGTTGCTTACCTACTGCAGATACTTCAATCTGATTCGATATGTTTGTAGATACAATGGAAACTAAAAGCACAGACTTACTAATAGGAATAAATTTATGATAATCCCTGATACTCTCAATTCTTACAGTGAAAATTAGTCTTTCAGAAAGCAATGCTCTTGTTTCTGCTACATATTCTTCAGATGCAAAGAAAAACTTAATATTTTAAAAATTACCTGTGCGATAATGAAACAAATCATGTGGAGAAATTATCTGATCCTTGTAAGGACATTGCAAGCAGACCTTTTAACTGTGCCTCCAGTGGCATCACAGGGGCTTTTGCCATGGGAGGTGGCAAAAAAATGTCACTCAGCATTTAGTTTGAAATAATTTTTATGTTGGCATAAATTAAAAAAGTTTTTCTTGTTTTTGTACTGCGCTGAGCTACCACTACTGAAATAAATTATTTTCTATATGTCTGGATATTATGATGTTAAATATGGAATTACAGGCATTTGAAAAGAAACTACTGCCACCGTATCATGTGTCAAACAGTCACTGGTAATACACATAGAAATAACTTTTAGGTTATCATTTGGCCGAACATAACATACACTAAAAAAGGATGGAGTGTAGCTTGCGTGTTTTGCCAGTGATATCCCTGTATTGCATCCTGTACAATAAAAGTAAAATTTTCAAAAAAATCAAGTAATAAAATGCACTCATCTGGTTTTAGTTCTGCTTTTCTTGATTTTAAGTACTCTGATTGAGATTTTGCAATGTAATGGTGTTTTGCCAAGGACTTCATTTTCAATAAAAGTTCCTATTTAAAATCAGGTGCAGACAAAGTAATTTAATGGGTGTTGAATGGACTGTAGTTATCCACCGTCGAAACGTCACTTCAGATTCTTCATTCATAATCATCCATTAACATATCTAAAAATTCTTCAAATGCAGTTTGGAGTGGACACTGTGAACAAAATCCTAACTTGCATGCTTCATTGTTAATGTCACACACATAATGAGACAAAAGAAAAAAAAAAAATCACTGATAGATTGTTTTAGAGATGCCATCATTAGCCTGTCATTTTGGTGAATCATACAGACATAGACTGAATGAGTTCCTGTACTACCAACTAACATACACCACTTTGGTCGCAAATCAGCAAATTTAGATAATTCAATCTTGTGATTGGGATATTCCTGTTTAAAAAGTGTGTACGCTTCTTTGAGATTACATAAAATGAGGTGTTTCTGTTTTGTAAATATTTTATTTCTTCACTAAATACGAACTTTAATTTTTTTTAATTAAAAAGGTTTCCGACATCTTTCTTTAAGATATCACAAAAATAGAGTACACATTAGTTTTGTTTTAATACCAGAATATAATAAAATCAGAATGCTACTCCCTTAAATTCAATGCTTCATTCACCTAAGAACACTATTTCTAAAAGTAATTAAGTAATGTTCAGAGGGTAAATAAAGTCTGATACATGTATTAAATCAATATTTATATAATATTCAATAAGTTTTGTTTTTTTACATCTTTTTTTATTAATGTTAAGTCTGTGAGAGGGGAAACACAAGCATATGGTATTAGAGAAAAACATGCATATACAATCAGCAAGATATCTCTTTATTCAAATAATAACCAAAAGTAAACTCTTTTCCTGTGAATAGCTAACACATCAGTAGTTTATTTAAAAAAAATAAAAAAAGTTTCTATTGCTCCCCCTTTATGAGAAAAATGGCTGCCAAGATGGCCGAAATTGCATGTTTTTGCCCTATGGTTTGTCTTTAAGCTTAAATATTTCCAAGAAGGAGTGAGAAACCCAAATAATTTATTGTGTAGTAATTTATGGTGAACACCTGTACACTACCAGAAAGTGAGTAAACCTTTGGTTTTATTTTCCTTTTTTTAGAATTAATGTCTCAATTTTAGCAAAATCGGGAAAATCAAATTTTTGTAGTTGCAACTTCTAAGAGTACTGTACCTTAATGATTTTCATTATAAACATTGTAGTATTTTTTTTCTGAATGCCTGGGATAACTAGTTTCCATAGATACCTAACACTTTCATATTACATAAGCACAATTTTTAAGAAAAAAAATTAAATAACATGAATTTCTTGGTATTTTGAGGGGGCGGGCAAACTTCAAGGACCTGTATATCTATAAATAATTGGAGCAGGTAACTAAAAATTTGGACTTTTTCATGCCTCTATATCATCAATCTGTGTACCTAATTTAAAGAAAATCTGAGTCGGTCATGCAACCAACTTTTATTTTTTTAGGTGAGTTGGTATGGAATCACTCAAAGAAAAAAATCTGGGACATAAACCATAAACGATCTGTAGTACCTTCATAATGCTATTGCTGAAATGATAGCCTGTGACAATCAACCATTTAGTTTTGTTGAGGATGAAGGTTTTATTAACTTAATGAAAATGGCTGAACCCAGGTATCACGTCCCTAACAGAGAATATTTCAAGAACAATATAATTCCAACTTTATATGAAAATTGCGAAAAGAAAGTCTCATCCTTATTATCATCAGCAGAATTCGTATCCTTAACAGCTGATATCTGGACAAGTACAATAAGCAATCACAGCTTTATTAGCTTTACTGCTCAATGGATTTCGGATAATTTTGTACTTCATCATGCTGCACTTGAGGCGAAACATTTTCCAGGGAGTCACACAGCAGAAGCCATCAAGGACATGTTCCAAATTCTTCTTTAAAAATGGAATTTAAATGACAGGATACACATTGTTTTGAGAGATGAAGGGTCAAATTTTGTGAAAGGCTTGAACATTACTAATTTGGAAAATGAATCCTGTTTTCTGCATTCACTGAATTTAGTAGTAAATGAAGGACTGAAATCACAAAGATCAATAAATGATCTGATTGCTTTGAGCAAAAAAATTGTAGCACATTTTAATCATTCAACTTTAGGATGTTCAAGATTAAAAGACATTCAAGAGAACAAACTTAAAATTCAAAGTAAAAAGCTTATTCAAAGTGTACCAACACGTTGGAACAGCACTTACTATATGTTAGAGAGGTTGCAAGAACAAAAAAGTGCGATTACTATATACGCAACAGAATTTGATGAAATAAATAATTTAACATCAAATCAGTGGATTCTTGTGGAAAAATTGCTAAATATATTGAAACCATTTGAAGAAATAACTAGACAAATTAGCGCTACAAAATCACTAATTTCAGAAATTATCCCAATGGTTACAACATTAAAACTGTACTTATCTAAAGCACAATCAGAAGATTTTTTTGGAGTAGGTACAGCAAAAGATACCTTACTACAAAGCTTGGATAAGAGATTTTCATTAATCCAAGATAAAGAACACTATTCCTTGGCAACAATTTTGGATCCCCGATATAAGTTGTTTTTCTTTGATAAACAAGAAGGAAAGGATGTTGCTGTTAAATCAAAATTGATTAATATTGCAAAAAAGATCACCAAGAGCCCAGTAACTCCATGCTCTCAAAGGGCCTGTTTTCAGCCGTCACCCGCGTTAACGCGCGCGCGCGCGTTGGGCGATAGAGACTTTTCACTCGGGGCAAGGCTGAACTGGATCCGACGCTCCACCGCAGCGCGGATACAAGGCTATAACAATTCTGAAAATAACAAAAGAATTCAAAAGACACAAATCTACGTAAGATTTCTCACCAGATGGCGCTGCGTACGTAGGTCTTTACGCGGTTTATTTACATGGAATTATTAGGACGATCTTGAGTATTTATTTTGTTTTCTTTTCTATAGATTGTGAAATTATCGAATATATGTTATATTAGGATTCTGGTTAAATGTTGTTTTAAATAGTAACTTAAGTTCTGGTAAGAGCTTGATTTCAGTCAATGAAGAGATAGATTATAAACTTCGTGAATATAACATACTACTATGTTCCATTTTGCAAATCGAATTCCAGAAAAAATAAAGACTATCGTTTGATGAATTTTCTTCGGACAATGATGGTTAAAAGCCTGGTTAAAAATTATCTCTCGTAAGGAATATTATGCAATCGATAAATCCAATTCGTCACGTGTTTTGTAGCGAACATTTTAAAAATGAAGATTGCATACAGAATTAAAAAAGGCGTCGGCTGAAGCCTATGTCTGTGCCTTCTGTTTTTCCAGTATATCCTTTGTATAAATTATCTTCTGAGGATAAATTTAGACGAATTTTAAAGCGGCAATTAAGGGAACCTACTTCTAATGCATAAGCAAAACAAAACATAAGCATTAAGAAACCCCAATTGTAAAAGTAGAAAGTACAAGATGCAGAGCTATTGTTGAATTTTTCTCATAACTCTGAACTAAACATGCCACCTGTAAATACTCTTAAAGATCAAGGAATTTTGAATAATACTTAAAATGTATAAAATTTGAAGGTGGATACCTTAAATTAAATGCTTAAATCGCCTTTATCTTAAAATAAAATAAATTATAATAAAGGAGATGATGATTCTGCAGTTGAAAGATTATCTAAACAGCTTGCTAAAAGATTGACATGTATGTCATGTTTTGAAAATGGATTCTGTAAAAACACTTTTAGCAATTATCAAATTTGCTTTTTTAGAAAAGAGTTAAATTAAAAGTTTATTAAAATGATATTATCTGTATATATATATAAATTACGTGTCACGATGTTTGTCCGGGGTAAACTCCTAAACTAAGGAACCGATTTTAATGAAATTTTGCACACTGTGTGCAGTTTGGTCCAACTTGAGAGATAGGATAGTTTTTATCTCAATTTATTGTCACAATATTGTTTTATTGCAATTATTTGTTAATTATAGACCTTTATTAAAGTTGCTCCAAAATATCTGTGAGTTCCATTAATTTAATTGTTGCCAAAAAAAAAAAAAAAAAAAAAAAAAAAATACGAGTTCATTTTCTTTCGACATAAAAATAAATACATTTAATCAAACGTGAACGTTAAAAAATTATAAAAAGTTAAATTATGCATCTCACGAAAATTGACGTCATAATCAATTTAAAGATTTTATACACGTTGATAAAGTGCTAATGTAGTTCTATCATAGATATAGTAATATATATAGATCTCTCATCCCCATGTTATCGTACAAAAATTTTTGATGCCGAAAAAAAAAAAAATAAATAAATAAATAAAAGCTTTGGAAACAGCCATTAAGTGGTATTGAAAAAAAAAAAGAAAGAAAGAAAGAAAGAAATATGAATTTGAAACTGTATCTGGAGTCTTCCATTCCCCTTTAGCAAATAAATTATTCATAAATTTTATTTGCTAAAATATTAGTATGAATTCCCGTGTGTATTCACTCGGGGAAAGACGGCCATATTTTGGTAAAAACGTCGTTTTTCCCAAATGAAAAGGAATAACTTTTTTCTCCCCAATGATCACTCTATTCTATATATGCTATACTATATCTATGAGTTCTATACGCAAGCGAAGTGTGACTCACTGACCGTCTGTGCAGCCAAGAAAAAGATTTCCTATGTTAATTGCCCACTGGATTTTTTGTAAGAAATTATTAAAAATCGAGGAAATTTATTTCCCGATTTTAATCCTTATATTTGGGTATAGATATGTATTAGTTATCGCGGGTGTTAGATTGAATTATTTTGCTGTCAAATTGAGAAAATTTTAATTTTAAATTTCAAAACTCTGTCGCCCTTGGCTTTTATTATTATTATTATTATTATTTGGCGATCAAAAGCGTAACACGAAAATATACATGCCAGATGTATGCATTGTACGAAATGTAATAGGTATTATTCATTGTACGTATGTATGACATGTAATATGTATTGTACGAAATATTGTTTCATATTGTTCATTACTCTTTTAATATAAGTTGTTAAAATAACCATGATTTTTGAAAGGAATTAAATATTTTCGCCAGATAATTTGGCGATATTCTTTTTTTTTCGCCAAGGATGACAGAAATAAAATCTATTCCGCTGCAAAATATTAGTATCTTACATCAGATATTTTATTTAGACATTTGAAAACAAATTTGACTTCAAACTATGATAGAATATTTATCATTTTCCTTTTAATTAGTATATTATTAGTATATTAAAATTTAAAAGCATGGTATATAAAAAGTTTTTTTTTTTTTTTTTTTTAAATCTTATAATTATTCTTATCTTAATCCTCAATGTTTCCCATCTTTATTAACTTGAATTTACTATTAAAATTTTAACATACTCAAAAACTTCTCATCACTTCGTTAAAATACACTAAACTTTTCCAAAATCTTTTTCTATTTAAAATGATACATGTATTTACTTTAAATGTCCAATATTTCATAAGATTTCCAATTTTAAAGTTTTAAAATATTTATCAAATTTACTTATTTTTCTGGTTTAGCCTTATTGTTTTCCTTTTTATAACTACAGCTGTTGCCCTCTTTAAAATATTTAAAATGATGAGGTCATTTTATAGTAAAATTATCCATTATAGCATATATTATATTTCACTCCTCCATAAAAATTGATTTTAAAATCGTCTGTTTCTTTTATATATTTATTTTAATAGAATTTTAATAGAATTTAATTTATATATTAGTCATTTTAGCAATTTTATCCAAAGTAGCATTAGAAATAATATATATCACTTCTCCATTAAAATTTATAGAACCCTACAATAAAATTAATTTGTGCTTAATATCAACACTACGAAAATTTTTATCAATCGCTTCCAAATTTTGACCTAAGTTTCAAATCTCAACCCTGTGGTTTTTACATCGGCTACAACGTTTTCGTCTTTGTTCGTAAATAATAATTTGACTGTACTAAATAGTTTACAGCCGTATAATTCAACGTATAACTTAGTCACAGCAACGCGTGGCCGGGTCTGCTAGTAGTAATATATTTTGCTTAAATCATTACATTGAGATTTACTGTTTAATGAAGAATTAGTATCAAAAAACAATTGTGTATCTATTTTTTTTTCTCTAACACTTGAAACATATGTAAAAATAAAATGTGTTTTCAACTTTGCTGGATTAAAAAACATTCCAGGATCATCTCGTAAGTAATTGAATAATTTATTATTTTTTCAAGAATTTAAAAAGATTGTTTCAAAATTCTCCTTTTCGAAATTGTATTTGTACGAAAATTCATGTTGTGTTAGACTATTATATTGTTAAATAACTTTTTTCTAAACTACTTTATTTAACTTTTTTCCAAAACCATACTGTATATAGATATATGTGTGTATACAGTGGTGTATCCAGAGGTATGTGTGTGTGTGTGGGGGGGGGGTGATCGACTACAGCCCCTCTTGAAATTTGTAGAAAGTTTTAAAAAATAAAGATTAAGAGTAATATTTATGATTTCTGTATGCTATGAAACATTATCGAACTTAACTCATCCCTCCTCGAAATAAAATCCTGGATACGCCACTGCAAGGTTTTAAGAATTTTTTTTTTTTTTAAGCCCAACCCGGGTGGAGTATTTTTTTAGGTTTAATTGGTTTTTTTTATGTTAAATGTAGAATAACACAGTTGGGTTTGAATTTTAAGTTTATTTAAAAAGAGAACAGTTTTAGACTAAAAGAAAACTTATTACAAAATAATAGTAATACTAATTTATTATAATTAATTAAAAGTTAAATGACCTTCATATTCTTAATATTTATGTAAAATGAATTATTTCTTTCTATACAGTATTTCAGGGTTGGCAAAAACCAGTTTTTTTTTTTTTTTTTTTTTTTTTACCAGGTTTTATTAGTATATGTTTTCCAGTCATATTATACCTATTCGTAAATAAATTTGCCACTTTAAGAAGTAATTAATATTGCAACATTAATTATTGCTTCATCTAAAAATAATTTAAATTATTAATAATAAACAGGGATGAGATTTTTCAGCTTTTTTTTTTTTTTTTTTTTTTTTTTTTTTAAGGTTGTGGTGATTTTCTTTCTGTAATAATGTATACAAGATGTAAAGTTTGTACTTTCAGACATGGAATTCTCTTATATCTCATCCAATAAAAAAGTTTTCACATAGCCATGTTAATAAAATATTTTTTATTTTTATGTTTAAAAATAAAACAATCAAATCATTTATTTCTGTAACGCAGGCTTTTTCCACCTAAATTCTTATATTTTGCTTTAATATTTATCCTTTACATAAAGCGTTTTTTTTTTTTTTTTTTTTTTTTACACTTTTGTCGATCTCATCAATGAATTAAAGAACTGTTATATAAAAAAGGATTAATTTTTTTCATATTCAGAACTTCTAAAAATATTCCAAAATTGTAGTATTGAGTGCTCATTAAAACGATGTAAATGGTAATAACAGGATGACTGTGAGTTGACAATTTTTTTTTTTTTTTTTTTTTTTTTTTTTTTTATAGTGAATGTTAAACCTAACATGCCTTTCCTATAATTTAATGATAACAAATTAACTTAATAACAATAAAATTCTTAATTTAATGAATTAGGTAAAAATTAAAAAAATCTTCAATACAATAAAAAAAGAGTTATAGGAAGAAATTTAAGAAAAAAATATACTTTTGGATTATGTAATGGAATATTGCAATCCATTTGAAATTTACATATTGAATAGAATTTGCATTTAATATTTTAAATAAAATTAGAAGTTTTATAGCTTTTATTGAAACTAAATTTTCTATTTCAAGAAAACACTCTTCATCGGTTGTAGAACCTTTTGCGATTAGAATTATTTCAACATTTTTCAATACTTGGATATTAAAATTTTTAATATCATTTTCTTAATTCTAGAGCTGTTACATTTTAATAAAATAATTCTCAAAATGTCCTTGAATGGAGAACTTTTTGCATAAAATTTTAAAATCAATGTTTTTTTTTTTTTTTTTTTTTACTGGCTGGACAAATTCTAATGCAGCTTCTTTTTTATTTGATAATTTAAAAGCAGTATATCTTGCTTTTGGATTTAGTATATAGATAAGAAAATGGGTTGCTATTAATTACCATATTATAACAAATACCACATACATAATTTTTTTAAAGACTACTTTGTTCAGTTTTGCATAAAACGAAGATGAGAGCAATATTTTTAATTATACAATTTTCACTTTATATTTTGAACAAAATAAATGTACGTCCAATAATATTTATTTTATTTTACTTTACTGCGTTTAGCGTTAGACCCTTTAATTTATAATTTTTTAAGATAATTAATATAGACATTTTTCTTCTACAATTTCTAGATTCCCCCCTCCCATACATAATAACTTTTAATAAAGCCTGCTAATCACATATAAAACACATAACTGAAACCTTCTCTAAAGCAAAAGTACAAATGAAATAATCTGAATTAAAAGTCATTTACTTAAAAATGACACAAGTCATAAAAGAGCAAATTTGAGTTTGTCATTGAAAAATGTGTATGTAGTACCCCAACATGCATGAAAAGCAAAATAACAAATAGCTTAAAAATGAAATTTAATTTAATTTTGTAATTGGTTATTCATTACATAAAATTTAAAATCAAAACAAACAATCAGTCTCATTTTCTGATAAAAGATCAAATAACCCTTTTAGACCCAGATCATACGATCGTGCAGGTTAAACATCCACTTACATTTTTGCATTTGGAACAGTCGTATGTAATAAAATCAGGAAAAGAACGATCAAGCTAATTAGCAGAAAGTGTAAAGTACCATTTTCAATCAACAAATTTTGGTTAGTCCATATATAAGGTAAAGACACCAGTGCTCGTCACCCCTAAAATCTGCACCAGTAGTCGTCATTCTCTTAAAAGAAGTGTTAAAATAACCGTTTTATAACCTGTATGAATTTGAATCTAACCGCATAAGATTCTCCAAAGCTGTCTGCTTCTTATGACATTAAAAGTTCGATTTCAACTATTGGGGAAGAGTAGGGAGAAACAAAATAAGGGAAGTATACGTTAAATTACAATTGAATTGAGTCAACGTAAAGCAAATGATTAAGGGAATAGATATACATTGCTTTATATATTTTGTTGTTCGCTGCTTTTGACATTGCTCATAAAGCATTGTATGTAATGCTTATGAAATGCAGAATACGATTTATGTGCAACTTTTTAAAATTTGACATAATATAAAGGTTTTTAAGGTATGACGACTACTGGTGCATATTTTGCACGTTTTACCAGTGCTCGTCACCCCTGACGAACACTGGTGTTTTAACATTTTTAATAACTGGGTAACATTTTTGATGAAAAATACTATATTTTCGTTTAGAATTATGATGGTATAATTTTTACTTTAATTTGACTATCGGCACCAGTAGTCGTCAGGGGTATTCGTAAATGTAAACAAATGTATTTTAACCTCAAGAACGTGAACTTTATTGCACTTGTAACTTTTGTATAGCTTGTAAAAATAAAGTCAGTCATAGTACCTTTAATTCACTCTGACTGACTTTAAACCACCTAAAATTTTCCATATTATTTTGCTGGAAAAATTAAACAATGGCACATAAACATATTTAGTTATAAAGCGCTTTATCTAGTTTTCTGTAATATATTTTAGAAAAACAGACATGATTACTCCATACATCTGTCTAATGTATTTTAAATTTTTATGATGTCATGGTTTTGCGAAGATGTATTTAAGTGATGTTTAAGTTTTTTATTGACCGTGATAATTTAATTTTAATTCATATATATATTTCGAAAATGATAAAATACATAGGGTTAATTTCATAGTTAGCAAGACTGTGAGTCGGTTCAAAATTATGTTAAGGCTTTTTTTTTTATTTTTTTTTTTTATGTTAGATGCAGGTGAATAACAACTTATATAGAAAATATTAAACATTAAAAACATTTCTTAAGCAAGTTTTCTGTTTATACATTATATTAATTATGCAAGATAAACAAATAGTTAAAATGTTGATAAAAATTACCCTGGTGACTGTTCTTAAATAATTAAAATTGTAAGATAATATTTGATAACGTTAATTAACATTAACATTTGATAGCATTAATATCCATAATATTTGATAACATTAGCTTGATGTGTAGAATAATACTAGCAAGCTTTGCCACCTTCGCTGGTCCCTATATTTAAATAAAATAGGAAAAATCCCTATCATTATCAAAAATTAAAAAAAAAAAAACTTTGAAATCAGTCGAAACCGCAGTTAATGTTCTCGCTGGCTTCTGTAATAGCTTTCCGTCCCGCAATATGATGATTGGCTTCTACTGCCTTCTGCATAGAGTTAACCGCTTTTACCCCCCCCCTCTCTTATGGGTAAATTTAGAATTTTAACGAAATATTATCAAATTCCATATTCCGTACTTTTAACCAATACCCAGACATCAAAACTCGCCTTTCTGAGTTAATTTGGAGTAGAGCTAAGGTTAAAAACGTATTTTTTGTCCGCCCGGCCGAGGGAAGAGGGGAAGGGTAATTTTGCAAAATCGCCTTATAATGCGTCTAAGGTACACACACACAACCAACCAACGCATAAAAAAAATCCCCTCCCGAAAATAATTTGCAACGGAGTTGAGCTTGAAAACATATATATAAATTTTTTTCCCACCCTCACATAGACGAAAGATCTTCGCAAAATCTCTTTATACTAGGTGTTGGATGCATATGACCAACTCACACATCAGAAATCGCCTTTGTAAGATTATTTAGAGCAGAGTTATGCATAGAAATACGTTATTGCTATCCTTTCTCAAAATTTGGTCGGAAAAAATTACGCAAAATACCTTTACAGTATTTTTGGGTACGCATAACCAATCAACGCATCAAAAAATTGCTTTCCTGATATAATTCGTCCTGATATAATTTGGAGAATAATTACTCTTGAAAACGTGTTTTTGAATAAACCCCACACTTAATGAGGAAGAAGAGGCGAAGGATTTCTCAAAATTCCTTTATAGTATGTGTTAGGTACGCATAATCAACCCATACGTTTAAAAAAAATAATTGCAATACAAAAATAATTTTTTATATACCGCGTTTTAAATTTTTCTGTCGAATCATATAAATGCTATTGAAGGCAGCGAGAACCTGAAACAATTGGCTAAAAGTAATTTAAAAATGCATCGTCACTGTGTTCTGAGCTATTCTGAAAATTTCAAAAGTCTAGGTAGTCGGGTAGATTGATGATCGGGACGAGTATATGACTGATGAATCATATAAACGCTACTGAAGGCAGCGAGGACTCGAAACAATTGGCTAAAAGTATTAAAAAATGCATTGTTATCGTGTTTTGAGCTATTCTAAAAGTTTCAAATGTCTAGCTAGTCGAGAAGTTAGTTAAATAAATTTTCTGTTGAATCATGAGAACGCTACAGAAGGCAGCGGGGACCCGAAACAGTTTGCTAAAAATATTTTAAAAATGCATTGTCACCGTGTTTTGAGCTATTCTGAAAGTTTGAAATGTCTAGCTAGTCGGGGAAAAAGTTAAATAAATTTTCTGTTGAACCATATAAACGCTGCCGAAGGCAGCAGTGACTCGAAACAATTGGCTAAAAATATTTTAAAAATCCATTGTTACCGTCTTCTGAGCTTTTCTGAAAGTTTCAAATGTCAAGCTAGTCGAGAAATCAGTTAAAAATCGATTGCAAGATTTGTACTGATAACGCTGCCGAAGGCTGCAGGGACCAGGAGCAGTTGGCTAAAAGTATTTAAAAAATGCATTTTCATCGTGTTCTGAATTATTCTGAAAGTTTCAAATGTCTAGGTAGTCGGGAAGTTAGTTAAAAATCAATTGTAAGATTTGTACTGGACAAACAAACAAGAATACGCGTTAATAAAAAGCATGGTAAAATCAATCTTACTGCGATAATTTGGAACAAAGTCACTCTTAAAAACGAGATTATTACCCCCTACCCTGCTACTTACCCTCTGCTTTAAGTAAAGATATATTTGAGAACAAATAAAATTTTGAAAACTTTTCTTAAAAGCAAAGAATTTTCAAATTATTTCGCATATGAATTTGTTTTATTCGCAATATTTTGAAATTTACCATTTAATGTTTTGTGTTTTAAACCCTAAGAATGGATTTGGGTTCTAAATATGTTCCAAAGATATTCTGTTTCAATAATATTCTGTTAATTTTGCAAAAACGCAATTAAAATCAAACTATTGAGCAAATTGTTGCGTTTTATTTACATGACGACCACTGGTGCAATCACCTGACGACTACTGGTGAAACGCAGTTTCCAAGTGACGAGTACTGGTGCATTTTTATAGGTTTAATTTTTATTTTATTTTTTTTAATTGGCTTAACGTATTGAAAAAATGAAAGTGTCTAACAACAACTAGAAGAATCAGTGTATAAAATAGACCAAAGTATAATATTGATACATAAATTCCACATGAATGCCACGCGAAAAAAACAAACATTTTAAAAATAAGGCCTTAAGAGTGACGAGCACTGGTGTCGTTACCTTATATATATATATTTTTTTTTTTCAGTTTGCAAAAACAGAACAATGTAATGTTTTAGGATAAAAATGTTTCGGGTCGGAAAGGGATAAGCTAGCTTCTTCAGTGCTGGACAACTTATCTAATTCTTTATCATCAATATTACCTACTTTGTATAAACTCAACTGTTTTTGCTTTTTATTTGGCTTTTAATTTAATATTGTTTACATACATCCATTTGCCATTTTTTTCTACCAACACACTTTTTCTTTTTTATTTGAAAACTTTTTAAATAGCTGTTGGATAAATTCATTTTTATCTCATACAGATACGTGTAAAACATTTTAAAGCGAAAATATAAATAATTAAAAATATAATCTTCTTCTTTTTTTTTTTTTTTTTCTTTTTTTTGTCACGTTTAAAAAATAATATCGGTCATGAAATATAAAAAAAAAAAAAAATATCATTAATGATTTGTCGCTTAATTACATGGATTATCACTACATTTCATGTTTAGTAAATTACAAGATTTTATCTTTTAGCCTTAAAGAATTAATTTTATTTTAATACCTACAACTAAATAAATTTAATTATTTCTTTAATCAATCCGATTATTTTATTAAAAGCAAAATTTTAAAAAATTCTAAATTTCCACATAAATTAATACTTACACAGAGCACACTTTTCAAAATTGCCGGTTATTATAGCTTCTATAAGAATATTCTCGATTATTCTCTTCAAGGAGGTTATTCTCGAGAATTTTACAACTCTAATTATGTATAATGATGTGAAGTAAGAAAATATATATGTAAAAAAATAATAAATTATTTTTTAAAAGTGAAAAATTTTATCAGGTAAAAAAAAAAAAAACTTGAGTGGGTTTTATATTTTTATATATTTTTTTAAGTGGGTAACCCCCCTCCCCCCCCCCCAAAAAAAAGGCCATTTTTTTAAGAGGAGGGGGGAGTTTGTGGGTGGGTCCGAAACCCTGTGCCACTGTGTGTATATATATACATGTGTGTGGAAATAAGGATTCCACATAGTCCTTAAAAAAATCTTCTGCAAGCCCTTAAAAAGTCCAAAAAAGGAAGAAAGGGGCAATTTTACTGATGTGCAGCCTTAAATAATAGTTAATCCTGCATACACCGAAGACCTATATTATTTTATGGGAAAATTTATTTCCACAATTACTCATTACCTGATGCATTTTTTAAATTTCGTTTTCATATTTAAAAAATTCGTAACTATTAAATTAGTATCAATTAAAAAAAAAAAAAGTTTATTTTAAATTTATATTTTTAGTTCAAAAATGCAAATTTTTACTAAGTGCATTTTTCTCAATTTTTAGATGAAAATTGAAATAAAAAAATCAATTTTTGAAAAATAAGTGCTAATTTAATGGTTATGAATTTTCTAAATGTGTAAACTTAATTAAATATATATATTTGATAATGAATAACTATGGAAACAAATATCCCCATAGAATAACATGGGCTGTTGGTGAGGATAAATATTATCTGCTCTTAAGATGAGTTAGCTGTTTCACTTCAAACTAGTGAGAGCTAATACGTAAATACCGAATTGGTATGTATTTTGCATTATATTTGGGATAGGTTTATGAGTTTTTTATATTAATACAATAAAATACAGACTTTAGTAATACAATAAAAAAAAAAAAAAAAAAAAAATCCAATGTTAAATTTTTTTTATCAACATAAAGTTTAATTAAAATAATTTGGTGGTTAAAAATGGCCAAATAAAACATGAAAAGTAATCATTCTGCAGTTTTCGAAGTATCTGTAATATTTCTGCAGTAATAAGGGTATGCTTAACTTTTATGCTTAATTTTTGTTCTTAACTTCGTAGGAAATTTGCCTTGATATTACTTCAAAGATGAAATGTAAGATTAAGGGGCAAGGCAAAAGCCAAATTATACCAATAAAAAGGGGTTTAAAAAAAGGGGGGGGGAGGTTAAAGATAAGAGTTTCTACCTACTACATTATAATTAGAAGTGCACACAAAGTTGCATTTATTTAAGATAATAAGAGAGGAAGGAATATATATATATATTTATTTAATAGAAATCATTTAAATACATTTCTGTACTAGAAACCATTTAGACAAAATAAGCTGCACGAATTCAAATCAGAAGAGAAATTACTTTGAACTTCGTTTTGAATACGAGACTTGAGAATATTGTTTATTTTAGAAAATGAAATAAAAATAAATTGACAAAATATACTAAATCTTTTGCTTTAAGCTGTACGAGTAGTAGTTTTTATTTATCTATTTCTTGTTAAATAAAATATTGTCAAATATTAAAATAACTATTTATATTAGTAAGCAACACACACACACACACACATGTATATATACATTCGTAAATAAAAAAAGCTGCAATATATTATATGTTGATGGTCAAAACATATTTTTATGAGAAATTTCAAATGTGTCAAAGTATATTTTTATGAGAAATTTCAACAAATAACATGTTGCAGACGAAGAAAGAACAGAAATTTTAATGATCCAGCGCAGCGCCGATAAAAGATCGCGTCTTATGTTTACGTTTGTAATTCAGCTTTTGCCGCTTGGTGCGCTTTTACGTTGCAGGTTAAATCCGAAACTTGTCTGGTGAAAATAGGGGAAATGTTATGAAATGCCTTGAATCGGCGCGAAGGAGCGTCTGATCCAGTTCAGCCTTGCTCGGGGGATAGTTGGGTTATTGGGTTGAGCGCTCGTTCCGGACGGATGGGTGAATGAAATATAAACAAACATGGCTGCTCATATTCAGCACCATCGGATATGATGCTGACAGTAAAATATCTATGAATAAAACTGAAAACAAAGAAAGAATTTTATTTATTTCCCTCAATAAACCTTCTATACAGCAAAACTGAAAAAAGTATTTCGAAATTTCGTCTCAAAATGTCTGAAACGATATTTGTAATCTCTTACAAGTATAACCGAACAAACAACTGATATTATTTTCAGAATGTTTATTTTTTCACTCATGTTTTACAAACAGAATAATCTAGTTGTGTCCATAGATTTTTATTGCTGACACAAGTTTTATTGTACAGTGTTAAGTTTGAAACTAATGATAACATTTAGTTTGATTTTATAAATTTTTTGTAAACATTTGATTAGATTATTTTGAAATTATATTAAGCATGTTAATAATGAAATTTACCAAGAAATACATTAGATTACTTAAATAATCTAACGCATTATGTATTCAACGCTTCAATCTGAATTAAAGAATTGCTATAATCACTAATTTAACATATATATTTCAGATGTTATACACCAAATGCAATTTTACCAGGGTCATTAAAAAAAAGTTATTGACCATGTATTTTTAATGAACGTGAAATGGTACATGAACTAATTTATAAAAAAAGTTTTTAAGACAAAAAAAAAAAAAAAAAAAAAAAAAAAAACTTGAGAAGGAAATTTATTAATTTATCAATATAATTACTCTTAAAGTCTTCATTTCCTCATGGTAATGAAATATTTATTTTAAAAACTGCACATATGCAAGTCTTATACATTGTTTTAAATATCTGATGTAATTTATTGTCATATTGAGATAAATTACAAATTCTTTCTTGACACACAATATGTATGAGTAAAATAATTACTAAAGTTTTCATAGAATCATGTACATATTTTTATCGTTTCTGCAGCTAAAAAATATGAAATCTTGGGGAGAAAATACAAATGCTCAGATTTTAATATCCAGATACTTCATACCAAATATTAGGAAGAAAGGAGTTTTCAAAATTTATAAAATCTCCTGTATTACCATGTGATGCAGTGTTTCTGATTACAGGAACTAATTTATTTAAGAGATTTTAGAGTAATCATTTGTCTGATATTTTTTTAATAATTTGATAAATTGTTTGCTCTTGTTTTCCTTAATCTAAAAAATATTTTAAGCCAAAATTTTCATAATTAACATCTGTACCTTTACAAGTAAAAATTTGTGTTTACATGATAAAGCAGTACCTCGCCAAATTAGTTAACATGTTGTTCAATGCGCAGAGGATAAAACGCTGTACTCTGTCAAATAAACTTATTTATGGCACTGGAATCACACACTTTGACAAATGGGCTTTGTACCTAAGAAAACAGAGATAATTAGATTCATGCTGGTACAACTTGTAGGTGGTGGCTCATGCAGGGGTGCAGAAAATGTTTTCACTCCCAACATTTCCCCCAATCCATATGAAAATTTTCTCCAAATGGGTGAAAGATTTTAACAGTGAGTTTTGTGATTCGCTATTAAAATCAAAATCACTTGCATGTTTTTCTGCAAAATTTCCCCAGATGGTTAAAATTTCCCCCAATCCTAGATTGCCGGATTGGACATATTCTGCACCCCTGGGCTCATGAACTGAAAATTGGTGAAGAACTCAAAAGTAATATTCAAGTATGTTTAATGCATAATTTTTATTAAGCATGGTGTTAACTAAAATTAATTAAAAATACTTTTTCAAATGTAAATTTATATTCTTTAAATGAATACAGTGTCTCTCTTCACCTATTTTCGATGCACAAGCCGCCACAGTAGCTCAGAACCTGGTGACAACACAATATTTCGAAGTCAGATTTTCGAATAGTTTTCTTTTAATTAATTAAATATGAAAATAATAAGCTCCTAATAGCAATAAAAATAGTCATTAAAATATTAGCTATAATTTAATTGTTGCCAAAAAAATTTACGAGTTCATTTTCTTTCGACATAAAAATAAATACATTTAATTAAACATGAACGTTAAAAAATTGCAAAAAGTTAAATTATGCATCTGGCAAAAATTTATGTCATTATCACTTTAAAGATTTTCTACACATTGATAAAGTGCTAATGTAGTTCATGATGCAAACATGTTGTTCTGAAAGGATTAATATTTTATTTTTAAAACCAACTTTTTTTTTTAAATTCAAATTTCCTGTAACTCTTTAAACAGTCACATTAGAACGTCCATCTAGTGGCGGATTTAAGGGAGGGGGGGGGGGCTGAAGCCCCTCCCCCAAAAGAAAAACACTGACATTCACAATTGGATATTGCAATTGCAAATTTTTTATTGGTCTAGAATAACACTTTGAAAAATTTTAACCCCCCCCCCTCAAAAAAAAAAAAGTCAAATTCACTGCGTCCATCTTTGGAATATCGACAATAAGCCATGTTTAGCCAGGGAGTCAACCTTTTCGTTACCCGGAATATCACAGTAACTGCTAAAGTGATATAAATCGTTCAAATTTTGCATGAAATTTTTGGAGAAAACTACGGAAAACTCAGAACTTTTTTATTCTTTTATATTTTACAGAGTTTTGAATTCCGATTTCCGCTCACATTTTGTACTAAAGGTTTTTAATGTTATATAGCCCAGAATTATGCAAGTCTCAGAGAAAACCATGGATAAATCAGACACAAATCTTTTTATAAAAATGTTTATATTACCTTTGTATCTCAGCTCTAAATTAATATAATTTCATAAGTAATATATCATTTTAAAAGTTATTTGAGTTAGAATTGAAGAGTATATGTTTCAAATCTATTGCCAGAGGGTGCTTTGAGATTTTAATAATTCAATATCTAGAATTCTAATTATGATTAAATTGCTTATAATACATAATATGAAATATTGCAGACTTTTAAGCTGATATAAGCTGTTAAATTTCATATGGGAGTTTCAGAGAAAACCACAGAAAACCCAGAACACCTTTATTCCAATATATCTAATTCTAATTATGATGCAGGCTTTTGAATTCTGATATTCTGCTCCCATTTTGTATTAAGGATTTTTAACACTCTTTAGCCTCCAGTTATGCAAGTTTCAGAGAAAGCCACGGAAAAATTACACAAGTTTTTTATAACAATGTTTATATTACCTTTGTGTCTCAGCTTTTAATTAAAATAATTTCATAGTTAATATATCACTTTAAAAGTCATTGAAATTGAAGAGTATATATTGCAAATCTCTTTCACCAGAAGGCGCTTTGATATTTTAATAATTCAGTATCTGCAATTCTGATTCTGATTAAATTACTTATCGGGAGAAGATCAGGAGACCGTAGGCCCTACTGGATTGGAGATTTGTTACAATCAGAACTTTCAAAAGCGCTTTATATGGTGAGCAAACAGGCCGTTTCAAATAATGAAATGTAAATCGGCGCCTTAGTCGCCACAAAGCAAAATTTTTCTACACTTAAAATTTTCAAAGCTATTTGCACTATAAATGAGCAAGATGTTGAAAGTTTTAAAACGGTGATAAGGTACGCAAGGCGCCATCACATGGGAATGTGCTAAAGTCAGAATTTTCAAAGATCATAACATTGTGAATGAACAGGTTGTTTCAGATACTGAAATGGGAATAGGGTGCCGCAGGCACTACCGAGCAGGAATTTACTGCAGTTACATTTTTCAATAAAGCTATTTGCACTATATGTCAATAAAGCTGTTGCAGGACCTGAAACGGGAAAGAGGCACTGCAGGTTATACCAAATGGGAGTTTCAGAAATTCAAATTCTTCAAAGATCGTGAACCAGCTGGTTGCCGAAGGTGACTAATCTATACATATAATAAAATAAGATGTTTGTGTGTGTCGTGTATTTCCAGAGCCTTTTAGGAAAACGGCTATCGCAGAGCTACACACATTTGCATGGAGGTTTGTAATGACCTCTCCCGATGCACCTCGAAGCCCGATTTTCGAATTCTTTATTAGTTTTCATTTAATTAATTAAAATGTGAAAATAATAACCTTCTAATTTCTAATAAATAAGCCATTTAAATTTCATCCATAATTTAATTGTTGCCATTTTTTTTTCGACAAAAAAAACAACAACAAAAAAAAAAACACGTAAATTTATTTCAAACGAGGAATATAAATTAAGAAAATTAGAAAATAAATTAGAAATATCACTCGTATCGTTACACATAAGGTACTAAATGAAAGGGAAAATTTTTGCGAATCCGATAGATTAAACAGCTTATCGATCGGACAATTAGATTTTTTAAAATTAACTAAAGTATGAATTTTAGGTGGCAACAGCAGAAGATTGTATGGAAACTGTTAGGAGGAATAAAAAAAAAAAAAATTCTGCTTCACATTAAGTTAGATGTTTTTGAAGATGTGATTAAAAATTGCAGCATTCAATTTTTTTTTTAATTTTCTCTCAAGAACACAAAAATATAATATACAGCCGGTACCCCACAAGACCGACTTGCATTTCAAATTTCCTCAATTTTTTTGGTTAATAAACAAAAAAGTTTTTTTTTTTTCCCCAAATAAAATTTTATTCTAACTTCGACAGATTTATGCGATACGATACATTAAGAATCTGGGTTTTAAAAGATTTTTTAAATAAATTATTTAAACTCTATGAACCATATTTTTGTTTTTATCAGTTTCATAAACAGATCCTGCTGGACGATTTTTTTAATTTTGTTGTTGAAGTACAAACGTTTTTAGACAAGACGTTAAATATAGCAACAGCCATTTTAATCTAAGTAGCGCATCAAAAATATAAAAGATTTATTTTTACTCAAAATTTACAGAAAAAATGCAGTTTTAAACATAGGAAATTTATTTCAACAAGCACTATTTTAAACGTAAAAACCATTAAAAATATAAGCAGAATATGAAGGATTCTTATGTATAAACAAAAAGGTGTCTGATAAAATTATTAGCAAAATAGTCTTCCCCTTTCCATACAAAAAAAAAAAAAAAATCCATCGCTAATATGGCGACAAAAATTCAAAAGCCACCATTGGATCGGCATAATAAACTTGTGTAGCATGATAATGTTTACCTATTTATTTACTTTTTTATATAATAATCACTATGCTAATTTATCATACAAACGTATGAGCCTTTGTGTGTTACTGCACTTGCACACTGTCGAACAGAAATATTTGATTAATTCAAATTAACATTTAAATAAATAAATAAAAATATGTTTAATGGGAAATAAATATAAAAAGATTAGTTGTCTAAAATACGGCAGAAATAGAGCTCATAGCATATTGTTACAAGGGATTAAGTCTAAAATGGTGACAAAAGTTCAAAAGTCGCCAAAGAGAACTATATCAAGGCTGTACTATAATCAGGTTTACAAACCATGAATTATGTATAACCACAAAAAATTGTCTCATGTGACAGACGTAGCCGGTCATAGCATATTGTAATATTTGGCGTGAAACTGCAGTCATTTTATGGTTGATTGGATAAACAAAATAAACATAGGAAATAACGTAAAAGCAAATATTATGTGCACCAAGTATAGTGTTGTTCACATGTAACTGGGATTCAAATATAAAAGGGATACTCCAATTTTTTCGATACTATCTATTTCGAAACTATAATATAATAAGCACCTAAATGGAAGCTCATTGGTAAACCATTGTCGCAAGTAATAGGGACAGGCGCCCGAGTTTCAGTGGATGACCAAATTGCTGCCAAAAGCAGCAAGGACATAAAGCGAGCTTTTAAGCAATTTCAATATTTTATTTTTATAAAGCTATATAGAAAAGAGTTTCCTTTAAATTTTGTGACCAGCGAAGCGGGCAAAACCTGCTAGTATATAATAAAATCAACTGCTCTTAAGAAAAACTTTGAAAAATTATGTATCAAGAAACAAAAGATAAATAATTCTATGAGAATGTTACTTACAGAGTCTTGTTTTAGAAAGCTTTCTGTGCATTTTGGCTACGTCAGTCGAAATTTCCTTTCTCAGCTTGACCAAGACATTCTTATGTATATTAATTTTTTTCTTTACGTATTCTTCATTCTTCTAACTATTATATCAAGAAAACTACTTCACAGTATCTATGGTCTTAAATTACCACATACACTGTAAAGTAATTCACTTAATTTTTTTTCCTCTTTTCCGTTTTCCTTTTTATCAGCCAGCATATTTCGTTAACCTGTAAATAGACACTTTCTTTCTCGTTTTTTTTTTTAGATAATGAACTCCAAAGCAAAAAATCCTTCAAAGTAATAAGAAAGAAGATAATGTACTTATCAATGAAACTTTCCTGACAAATTCTACATAAACAATGTATCATTTTACTAATTCTTATTGATATCTGGTACTTTTCCGTAATAGGGGGGGGGGGGGGGCAACGAAAAATCACCAATTCAATATTATCGCCAATTTATATTATTGCTATTTATATTCAAATCGCATATTGCATTCTTTGCCAATAAACCTTTCTCTTGAAAAAAAAAAAAAAGACTGCATCTTCTTCAGTTGTGGGCAAATCCCGAATTTTCATCATTTTTGTAAAACAAAAATTCGGGTAGAAGAAAGAATGTTAATATATTTTACTTAGAAAACAAAAATGTTCTAATGTTAATAATTGGTGATTTTTCGTTTGCAAACGGAAAAGTACCTGATATTTTCACACACACAATTAAAAGGTCATTTAATATACCTATCAAGGGCAAAGTATGCAACAGCAACTTTATATTAAACCTACAACATATATTAATGTTAGTAGTATTCTACGTAAATTTAAAACATTAACTGTGACATTGAGATGTTTCTACTAAGTGAATGATATAGTATGTTATGTTATTTATGGCAGATAAGAAATATCACTTTTAAATTTTATAATAAGTGTAAATCATACAGCTTTACACTTTTATTAAAAATGATTTAGATGACAAATGATTAAGTTCAAATAATGATGATGACAGTCACTGTATAAAATTATACTCTCTCAAAAAAGAAAAGAAAGAAAAACCAAACATAAATGTGAAAACAAAAAATAAACAACTGAGTAAAACCAAAAAATATTTAATTGACTATAATTAAATCAGAAAACATTGTTAATATTTATTGCTGATATAAATGTTTAAATGCTGTTAAAATGCACTACAATGTAAACATCACCTGAGTTGAAGGATTCAGTATATACTATAGTACATAGGTAATAACTGTTGTACCATGATAACTATAACAAATTGGAATGTAAAAATATTATACTAAAAGGATTTAAAGTAAAAAGTATTTCCAATAAAGTAAATACATAACAGTAGGTAAATTCTAAAGCACTTGTTGTTAAGTATAAGAAAACTTTCTGCACAGCATAATGATTAATTAAATTACACTATATTGCAGACAAATTCACTTGATTCGTTTTTTAATTTTTACAATCCTTGAAAATAGGTTTATCTTTTTCAATATATTATTATAGATATATTTTCCTAATAAAATTATATCTAACACTATTATGTTATCCTATGTAATATATATATACATATCTAAATGTTATGCAATTCAATAGGAAATAAAAATAATTTCATTATCAAACGAAATGGATAAACATATACAGTATCAAACTTAATTTATTCTTTGTATAAACAGAATTGAAATCATTTACATAAAAGAAAAAGAAAATACCCATGCACTAAGTAACTTTAAAAATTAATATGACAATAATAACATAATGTTAATTATTATCATTATTCAATAACGTAAATAAGTTGTCTGAAAAATTTTGCATTATAAAGAACTTCTCAAGAGATAAAAATTGCAAGAAAAAAACAAAGTAAAATAATTTTTTTCTATAAGATAAAAAATATAAAATTTTTACCATCAATTAATTATAAGTTTCTTTAGATTATGATTTTCATACTAGAAATTTATATTCTGATGTCGAATTTCGTAGTTATATACTGATTTAAATATACATATTGGATAGGTTTCGCAAACGTAAATTACGAAAAATAATCTTGCTTAGCACTATAAAAGATTTATTTTATCATATAAATTAACACACATTCCATCAATTTCATAATCATAATTCGCTCCGCTCGGCATTCGCTCTGTTTTGTTTTGTTAGAAAACCCATCACGTGATCTGAAAACCCAAAGAAATTATCTGGGTTTTTTGAGTTAAGCCCGAGTGAAGAAAATGTCGTCTTTGAACGCTGGGCTTGGGTAACCCAAACCACGTGATACCATCTCTGAACGCTTCTGGGCTTGCTCTGCGTAACCCACGTGACGACCGAAAACAGGCCCAAAGTGATTCTAGAATGCAATCATTTTCTCAAAATAAAACTTCTTTGTGGGAATGTTTTAATGAGATAACGAAAACAAGTAAGCCAAGCAACGAAAGTTTAGATGAAAATTCTGATCAAGCAGAACTCTAAGAAATCAACAAATTTCTTTCCCAGCCTTTGCTAGAAAGGACACAGTGCCCATTAAATTCGTGGAAAGAGAATAAGAAAGACTTTCCTAACCTATCTGGACTTGCAAAAAAATATTTATCTGCCCCAGGAAGCACTGTATACAGTGAAAGACTGTTTTCTGAAGCAGGAAACATATGAAAAAAAAAGAAATAGAATATCACCTAAACATGCAGAAAAGTTACTATTCTTGCATCACAATCTATGCTTATTAAAAAAAAAAAATAACTTTATTATATTTTTAAGAACTTTATATTGTAATTGTTATATCTAGTCAAGATAAAAGTTAAAATGCTTTGAATTAATCCAGAAAGTGTAATATTTTGCAATTAAGGGGGTATTCTGGTCTAGAAAAAAAAAAAAAAAAAAAAAAAAAGAACTTCTCAAGAGCTGAATTATGAGAAGGAGGAAGGCCCAATGTATGGATCTGGGATCGCCGATTGATGCAAAGTGAGTATAACATTATTTTCACTCCATCGGCCTGTATCTCGGCGAATTTTGGTTTTTTTTTTTGGTGATTTTTCTTTACATTCTCAAAATGTCAATAAAAAACATAAAAAAATGGATAGTAAAAATGTTTTTCATTTTTTTTTTATCTTATACTTTAAAAAATGCCTAAAATTCAGGCTTCTAGACCAGAATACCCCCTTAAAGAAAATTCACATCATAATCAGGTGGTATTCATTTAGGTATTTTTAATTTATTAATAGAGGGTAAAAATATTCAATATCTATATTGAGCTTTATTTTCATTGCTCTTTAAATGTGAGTCTTTAACACGTTGATCGCCACGCGAATTCTTAATAAAATCCATTAAAATTCCTTAATGATATTATGTAATAAATAAAAATTAAGTAAATTTTAAATAAATTTTAAGTAATTACTTGAAACAGTGTAATATTTTTAGTTTTATATTATATTTTACACTGTCAACCACTGATGGTTGACGCTGTTTTATATCATATTTGACACTGTCAGGCACATATGACTGACATGCCGATTAACGTGTTAAGAAACTGCATATGTACAACCTACATATTAAAGTCTTTTTTAGATAAAAATGTCATTATGAAAAAATATATATCTATATAACAATACATAAATATTAAATTAAAAGATTTTTTTTTTTTTTTTAATTTGCAATGTATTTTAATTGATTCCATTAATCATTTAAAAATTATTAATATGAATTTTTTGAAAAGTTATGTGTAAATTAATATTATATTTGTTTTTAATACTTACAATTATGAATTAAATTCTAATAGTACTATTCGGCTGAATACTAAGTTTGATATTCGGCCGAAGCCGAATATTCGGTCAAGGCGCCGAATACCAAATAGTGATCGAATATTCGTTTCATCACTAATTAAAATGTTTTGTCTTCAAGTACGATATCGTTATTTCAACGCCATGACTGAATTTATTTAAATTTAAGTTACTGTGTCTCCAATTAAAGGTGGAAATTAAGAAATTTCGTTGGTGGCCACTGGCCACTAGCCTTCATTTTTTTAGTGGCCACTTTTAAAAAGTTAGTGGCCACTGGCCACTCTCTGATAAAAGTAAAATAAAATTTTCTTTTCTTTAATTTTTTCAATGTTCAGTCTTGACAAATCATTGAAAATAATTAAGGTAGTCAACTTTTTGAAACTCATCCACAATAATACATTTCTGATAAATTTTAATAAATGAAATAGGAATAGATTTACATAATTTATACTATGAATGTAAGAAAATACTATTCAATACAAAATTCATATGTTTAAAATGCTCTTTTGGTTATATTATTTTATAACAGAAAAATTCTGATTATATTGCCCCTTCACTATCCTGAATGGTGTCGATTTTCTACTTTTTCAAAAAAAAAAAAAAAAAAAAAAAAAACACCTTTGATTCATAAAAATTTATTAGTATATGTAAATAAAAAAAAATATATTTTTAATAATACTTTTTTATTTTGCAAGTTTCTTTTTCCTTTTTTTTTTTTTTCCATGTTACTAATGAATTATAAATTAATTTTTCTATAATAATAATGAATTTTTAATAATTTGCAATTATAATCCCCCTCTCTAACTGAATTTAGAGAGTGTGGCTGTAGTCGAGATTTCACAATGTGTGTTTCACACACACACACAGACAGACATTTTTTAAAAACTATCAATTCGTGTTCAGGAAACCCCAAAACGTGTAGATCCGTCAAAAAACGGAGGTCAAAAATTTTCGCGAATCCAATACTTTCTCTATATTACATATAGAAGAAAGTAAAAAATAGTTCATATGCAATAACAAATATTAAATAATATGTAGTAAATAAATAAAATATTCAATAAATTATGCATTCTTCTGATTAAGAACTAAAAATATACATACATATATACATTTTTTTTTTTAAATAATAACAAAAAACGCACTTACCTTTTTCCGAAAAAAGATGTTATTTTTACAGAATTATCTGTAGCTCCACGTTTATTGCCACTACGGTTGCTTTGTGATTCAGGATTTTCTTTAAATCTCTTCATATTAAAGCAATAAATCAAAAATTTATATTACTATATAAAGCTTGTTTTAAATATTGAAATTTCGAGAAACCACGCGTATGACTGAATGCGATACGGCCGTTGGGAATCTATAGAAATGCCAAGTTTGAAAAGAAAGTGGTATAAAATAACAAAGAAAATGTGTTGAATGACGTTTTTAATTTTTCTGCGAACGTAATACAATCGGAGTTTCAGCCGATTGATTATCTCACGAGCTTCCTTTTCGTCTCTGTCTCCCGAAAGTCGGCCGAAACTCTCATTTTGACATTTTTTAAAATCAAAATCTGATACTTTTATAGAAAAACGGAAAAAAGCCATACGTTTTTTTAGTATATGAATAAGACTACCTGCCAATTTCCAGTGTTTACTGTTAAAATTGACTTTCAAAAATGTCTGTAAGTGGCAATGTTAGATTTGAGAAAGCCTGAATTCGAGGCGCACGGCGCGCGTTTACTGCGAAAACACCGCCGCGCGATCCAAGTTTGCATTGGAATGGGGTATTCTATAAAGAATGGGTAGAAGAATTTTAAGTGTTTACTATTAAAATCGACTTCCGAAATATGTTTGCAAGTGGCGAGGTTAGATTTTAGAACAGCCTGAATTCTTTGCGCGGCGCGTTTACCGCGAAAAAGCTGCCGCGCGATCCAAGTTTGCTGTGGAATGGGGTATATTTTATAAAGAATGGGTAGAAGAGAAGTGGCCACTGCAGTGGCGACTAAAGGCAATTTCTTTAGTCGCCACTTTTAAAAATCTAGTCGCCATGTGGCGAGTGGCGACCGCTAATTTCCAGCTTTATCTCCAATTATGCAAGATCAAACAGTGACAAGGATCTAATTTAACTCACTATCTCCTACAAAAATATCCCAACTTATGAACATCAGCTTTTAAAAAATCTTGATTTTTATCGACTAGCAAATAAATAATAGCACATCACACGTAAATATTTTACTAGCAGTGAAACGATCCCATATTTCTAAAATTTACTGTACAATTAGTCAGTATTGAGAGATTCAGCTTTGAAAATAAAAGTGCAAATTTCGTTGCTTAGCGGCAAAATAGCCAAGTATGTGAGCTTTAGCTTTCGAATATGATTTTAATGTATTAGTAGCTGAATATTAACGTGTTTCTGCAATCGTAAAAATGTGAATTTCAAAAATAAGCTTTGAAAAAAGCGTGATCATCATCATCTATTAGCTGGAAAATAGATTAGTTGCAGTTTTTCATACATTTTTGACAATTAGGGATGCAATGATTAGTTATTTTCCCATGTTTTTATTAACTTTGATTCTTGTTTGTTTGTCCAGTACAAATCTTGCAATTGATTTTTAACTAACTTCCCGGCTAGTTAGATATTTGAAACTTTTAGAACACGGTGAAAATACATTTTTTTAATACTTTTAAGTCAACTGTTTCAGGTCCCGCTGCCTTTGGCAGTGTTTATATGATTCGGCAGAAAATTTATTTAACTAACTTCCCGACTAGCTAGACATTTGAAGCTTTCAGAGTAGTTCAGAATACAGTAAAAATGCATTTAAAAAAATATTTTTAAGCAATTGCTTCAGGACCCTGCTGCTCCAGCAGCATTACCAGTACAAAGCTTGCAATCAATTTTTAACTAACTTCCTGGCTAGATAGCCATTTGGAACTTTTATAATAACTCAAAACATTATAGCAGTGAATTTTTTTTAATACTTTTATCCAATTGCTCCAGATTCCCGCTGCCTTTGGAACAGGGTTGGCAGGTTTTTGACACATGACAGTTTTTGACGGTTTAAACCACAGTTTAAACTGTCATGTCAAAAACCCTGTGTCAAAAACTCATGTCAAAAACCTCACATTTTACACTTCTTGGTATATTTTAACAATGAAGCGGTCATATTTAGAGAAATAAAAAATTGTAATTTTACAAAAGAGTGTTTAATTTATATGTCTGTCATGGTTAAAAATAATTCTTAGAAGTGTATTATCTGTTTCCTATGAATGCTAATGATTTCTATTTAAGTAAAAAAAATTTATAATTTATATGTTTACAAAAAACAAAAATTCGAACATAGGAATTTGTATATTCTAAGGTAAACTACTTATTGCGTTTTAAGTTATAAAAATTTTACAGTCTTGTTTTTTAAAAAATAAGCTCTACTAATTATATGCTGATTGATAATTAAAAGGTGACAAGTATTTTACTCCAATGAATGAAATTATTGTGCTATTAAATATTGCATCATGTTCTTTCATTTTGAGTTATAATGTTGCATGATTAAAAATTTGAGGTATTGTATTGCATGACTAGTTGAACTAAATTTTAATATGAATTACATAATGCAATTTTAAATTATTTATTTTTAATGAAAGGGATGATGAACAGATCTCTTTCGTAAATTACTGCCTTAAAGGTATGAAAATCTGCATTTATATGCATTGAAATATAATATTAAATACAATAAAATTTCAAGTGAAGTCACTCCAGATTTTTTAGTGCTAACTCAAGGCTAATTTGGCTGGGTACTGCACCTGGCGGCTCTTTCAAACACATTTTAGCACCCTTTTAAAAACATATTAGTACCAAGTGATTATGTGCAAAAATCACAACATAGAAAACTGCAAATTATGCAAATAATACCCCTTTTGAAAACAGTTTGCCCTTTTTATTGAATTCCCACTGGGGGCTCTTTTATTCTAGAGTCAGCATTATTTTTTGTTTTTTAAATATGTTTGAATGCTAAAAATTTTCATTGAAATTTCAGCACTTAACATAATTTTAAAAATTAACCTACCATTGAATTCACAAAGAAATAACCTAATAATACATTTAATATATTTTTTTAAACCATAATAATGCTAAAGCGAAGAGGAAAAATTAATAATGATATTTAGCAGGAAAATTTGACAAAAATTAAACAATATTTAATTTTAATTTCTTTTTCTTTTATTATTCAATTAGTTTTAAAGAATTTTTAATTTACTTAATTGTATTATTATAATTTATCACCTATATATGCAAATTTGTATAGCTTTAAGACAATTTACGAAAAAGATTTATATTGTTCACTCTTTCCTTAAGATGATGCATTGATATGTTTCCTAACATTTTTTTTTTTTTCTAGAGAAAAATAATATATATATATATACAAATAATGAATGTTAATTTATGTACTTAGTACATTGCAACTTAAAAATATGCATAAAATCATTTAACATTATAGTTTAGATTTTTCGCATATGGTTTTCGACAGTTTTTGACGGTTTAAACCAGTTTTTGACAGTTTAAACCAGTTTTTGACACATGTCACGTCAAAAACCAGTTTTTGACGTCAAAAAACCAACCCTGCTTTGGAAGCGTTTATATGATTTAACAGATAATTTAAAAACATGGTATATAAAAATTTCTTTTCATCTTGTAATTATTTAAATTCAATTATCTTTAATCAATGGAAAAATAATCTTAATTTCTGAAATAATAAATGATGATGAATCACATTTCAACTATCACAAAACATAACTTAATACAGTAGAAGATCTTTATAACGCAAACTTAAAAACATGAGGTTTTGCATTATATAGAATTTTGTGTTATATAATCACAAATCGTACCTCATTAAATTTACTTTGCATAAATGGCCAAATATGTCTGAAACCTATCAAAATAGAGCAGAGTATCTTTAAATTATTTTCCTTGTAACATAAATTGAAAAGATTAAAATTTCATTATTAAATTTATAAATATAGTCCAAATATGCCTGGAGCAGATCATTCATTGTAATACTCATTTTCAAAAATAACTAAATAAACAACAATAATAGCTCTTTTTACTTTAAAAAGCTTTCAATTAGGAAATTAAAAAAAATATATGTATATCACATTTAGTGTTAGACAGTAACAGTTTTTGGCAATAAATGCAAGTAGTTCTTAGCTGCAAAATTCATTGTTTATATTTGAGAGGCTTTGCGTTATATGGAGAATTAAGTTATATAGATTTGCATTATAAAGGATCTTCTACTGTATTTACACAAGCACACACTATAAGTAATATATGGGTCATTCCATGCCAAATCAACCACTCACTCAACCTGACCCCCCCCCCTCAGATTTCTATGAAACTTGCAGAAATCTTTCTCCTTGATGATATAAATGAGAATATATTTTTTAAAAAATTTTATCTTGTTCGATTTTTTTTAAATTTAAAAAAATCAGTATTTTTTAGCTTGTATAAGCGTTTTTAATCTCAAATTTCTCAAGTTCTATAAGGGATAGCAAAGTTTATGACCCCTCATTTTAAAGAGTATTTCACAAGGTTTAATTTGATATGCAACATCATTATGTTGGGTAAAAATTTTAAAAAAATTGAAATTTTAAAAGATTTAAAGATAGTGTTTTTTAAAAAATCTAAAAAAAAATATATATGTTTTTGGTTATACCAAAAGCCATATAACCTCAAACTTTTAGAGTGGGATCTCAATGGGATCAGGAGTTATGACAAAAAACCTAGCTACTCTACATTGTAAATTGTATTACAATTATCATGTAATATGCTTACTTTATAAAATACCTGTTAATTAAAATTCACACATACAGTATTGCATGCTAATATACAATTAAACATGGGGGGGGGGGGGATCAATATTCAATGTGATTGTGCTTAATAAAAAATAAACAAGAAAATTTTTTTTTTTTTTAAATTACTGTGAGTTTTATAGCTGGAATGTTTTAGAGTAGGTTCATACTGCGATTAGAAATGATAATAAAGAAACAAAAAGGTACATATAAATACATTGTTCAGTTAAAATTACTGGACGCTTTAATATAGCTTTACGACATCCAGTACATGTTTATACAAATTTGGACTATATCTCAAAATGTTTTCATTTATTATAAATGAAAACATATATAAAATATAAATTTTTTCATTATTACAAATCACAAACTTTTTTTATAATAATCATGGCCACCTTTCTTGAATGGGTTATAGCAATATATAGAAAAATGTTTTGATGTGCTAGGTTTACTCATCTTTACACAAAGCCTTAATGATCATACAAATTTAATCATAAAGATTATACTAATTTAAAGTCAGGTTGTAAGAAGAAATAAAATTTCTTACATCACAAAAGTAAAAACTAAGTAAAATTGATTAAATTTTTTATCTGAAGCGGGTACTCATTGTTTAAAATAAATATGTCAAAAATGTTTGATTTAAAAATAAAATAAAATGCTTATTTTACTCCTACTTAAAAGAGTATGGTAGGGTTCCCATGGGTCAGGGAGAATCTGGAAAAGTCAGGGAATTTGAAATGATTGAAAAAAGTCAAGGAAATGTCAGGGAAAAATCACAAATATTGTCTAAAACGCTGGAAAAATGATATAAACCTGGAAAATGCTTTTTGAGCATTCAGTGTATGTTGCGGGTCACATGACAATGCTGTCTTTTATGTCGCAAGCTGTTTTATGTTTTACGCTGACGCTGTGAACTAACCTTTTATGTTGCAAACCAAATTTCATGACTTGAATTTTTTAAAAATAGACCTGGAAAAGTCAGGGAATTTTATTTTTGAAATTGAGTTGGAACCCTGGTATGAACCCAAAATCACAACTAACTTTTTCTACATTGAGATCTCAGAAGAGATATAAAAAATTAAACTACAGTGGAGATGCAGATGAGTCATATGCCAGCAACAACATAAATAAAACAATCTTTAAATAAAGACAATTTTGAACCAGAACATCTCTAATTAGCAAATGAATTGATCATTATTTACTTACTTGTGATTTGTGCTGTCATTAATTTGTAAGTGTAGTAATTTATTATCTGAATGGCTTCTGATATAAATTTATAACCTTATATTGTAATCATTTTGTAATCTGTCTTTAAAAAACTGCGTAAGTTTTAAAACCATCACTAATGATTATAATCTTAAAAATTTGAAACTTGTAGAATTACACACACATTTAAAAAAGAAATCAAATAATCAAATTTTTAATGATCTTAGAAATTTTCCCGAAGAAAACTTTTTTTTTTTACTATTTTACTAGTCATAAATATGAACATTCAAAATAATGTCTTTTATCAAGTAAGCATATTATATGGTACAATTGAACCTCGAAAATCCGGACATCCAAAAATCTCTAAAATCCAGACGATTTTTCAATTTTAATTTTAAATAAGACTTAGCTGTATCTTATTTCTATATTTCTTGTGCAATGCAGCTTAAAATTCATTTAATTGAACACTGAATACATAAATTTGAACAGAATCTGACATATTTTTATATTGTTTGATTGTGAATTAAAGATTTTATTTCTTTACAAAAGAAGGTAGGTTATAAAATGAAAAAAAAAAAAAAATAATAATAATAATAATAATAATAATAATAAAATAAATAAAATCATAGTGAAAAATAATTACTGAAATGTTAAAAAAAAATTGTTTCCTTAGTTTATTAGCAGTTATTTAGGAGGCATTATCAGTTGTTTATTATATTTTAGTGTAATATATCTGTTTTAATTTAACATAAGTCTTTAATTATATTTATATTTTAATTAACCAATTTGATTTGTTGTTTATTTTCATTAACATAAAATTGCAGTTTGTATGTTATTATAATATCATAAAAAATTAGTTTTCAATAAATCTCTAAAATCTGGAATCGCCGTGGTCCTGCCAAATTCGGATTTTCGAGATTCAACTGCAATTATAATACAATTTAACATGTAGAGTAACTAAGTTTTTTATAATAACTTCTGATCCCATAGAGATCCCACTCTAAAAGTTTCAGGTTATATAGCTTTTAGTATAACCAAAAACATATTTTTTTTTTTTTTTTTCAAATTTTTTAAAAAACACTATCTTTGAAATTTTTTTAATTTAATATTTTTTTGAATTTTTACCCAACATAATGATGTTGCATATCAAATTAAACCTTGGAAAATACTCTTTAAAATGTGGGGTTATAAACTTCTCTATCCCTTATAGAACTTGAGATTGAAAATCCTTACACAAGCTAAAAAATGCTGATTTTTTGAAATTTAAAAAAAATCGAAAGAGAAAAAAATTTTCTAAAAATATATTCTCATTTATATCATCAAGGAGAATGATTCTTGCAAGTTTCATAGAAATCTGGAGGTGGTCAGGTTGAAAATTGAAATTTTTTGGTTGATTTGGCATGGAATGACCCATATGTAAAACCACATACTGAAATCACACTGACACTTAAAGTTATAAGAATACTTTTAATGCAAAATCTATGATAAATTATCAAAATTTAAAAAAGTTGATATTTTATACCTATCTATTTGTTTATAGAACTTTTCCTTTTAAATATAAAACAAGTATTTATTCCCATTTTAATAAAACTATCCTAGAGTATCAATACTATCTTGAAACATCAACAATCTACATGTAGGTTTACATGTCCTAAAAGTTTTTTTTTTTTTTTTTTTTTTTTTTTTTTAAACACATATTAGTTGATAAATAAGTCAACTACACTCTCAAAAATGTAGAAAGTTAACTCACTGCTAAACCAATTTTATTGAAATAGTAACCCAATTACCACTATAATCAAAATAAGTTCTAACAATTTTGAGTGTCCAAGTCCACTTCTTCTCGGAATTCACCATTAATAAGCGTTTGTTATTAATATATTTATCTATTTTTCCACAATAATTCATAAAAATAAATATTTAGTCAAAATTTGGCAATGTAGTTTCCCTCTACTTTTATATGAACAAAATAAACATAAAAATTTTAACATCATTTTTACCGAAAATGATTTTAAAATATTGTTATTATGTACACAGAGAGAGAAAGGTTGTACAGTAATACAACGTGAAGTAAATAATACTAGCAACCTTCATATATTTGGATATAAATTTAATATTCAAAATATTTTATAATTAAATCTAACATTTAGTTTATATAACTTCATTAAAATTATAATAATTAAATTACATTTTACCACGATTAAACTAATATTAACATAGTTGCTGAACGAATTTTACAATATAAATAATTTTTATTCTTCAATCGCTGAAAGTTAGAATGATATATGATAAATAATATCCAAAGTATTTTGAACGATTATCATGTCTGTACAAGTTATAAATGCTTGAATTAACAATTTATAATTACTATTTTCATATCGGCAAATACCTTTAGCCGATATGAAAATGAATCTCAGTGTCATACTTTAGATTAAAATAAGTAAGATGTATCTTAAATATAAATAAAGAAAAATATATATATAAATTCTTACCTTATTTAACAATAGATCCGAAAACAGTTAATGATCCCCACTACACTTTAGCCCGTCGCACGAAACGAACTTCCATCACAATGGCTTACTTAATTCAATACGCAATTTTATTCTACTTTCTATTTTTAAGGCTGCTCGTTTAGGAGCTTCCTTGAATCAAAATTTTGATTTAAAAAGAACAGACGACAATTTCCAGGCGATCGTCGCTTTATATAGTCAATTGATTGGAGCGGGGTTCCCAGATCTCTTAAAAATTGCTTCTTAAGAAAACTGATTATAAGGCAAAAGATGACCAACACATTAATAAGCAAGTTACCATGGCCTATAGCAAACCTAACATTGGCGCTGAATTTTGGCAGCTTGCAAAACTGAACAATGTTAACACACTTGTTGGAGTTAGAAAAATCCCGCGCCAACGTAGGCGCATTTTGGTACCGGTTTTCTGCAGCAACCCTATACCCTATCATTGGCGCTGAACTTTGGCAGCTTGCAAAACTGATCATAATGTTAACAGACTTTAGACTTAGAAAAACTAGCGCCAGCATTGGCGCGTTGTGGTACGCTGGCGCAAAAATTCCCTGCTCCAGGCAGTGTTGCCAACTGTAGAGATTTGTCCCTATGCATAGGGAATTTTAGCCAGTTTCTGATCATTTCTTTCTCAAGACTCTTTTGCGAATCAATCTTGCAGCACATTCACGACGCCATTTTTATATTTATTATTTTAAATGATCGCTTTACTATCATTGCTTTTTGTTGAATGCGGCATTTTAATTTATTTTTTGAGCTAGTGTGTTCTGAAAAAAATCTTGAAATCAATGTGGGAGATTTATTTCCCTGATATAATGATTTCGGAACGGGATTTCGATCAGAAAATAATTGAACCATCGATCTGTGATAATTTAAAATACAGTCGATTTATTTTGCAAAACATAAAATTTACTTTTTTTTTCTTTTTCTTTTTTTGTATATTTAGCGTTATACTTTTCTGGGATGAAAATCATTTGCATAATTTTTCATAGATTATTTGTATTGTGTGAATTCTTATAGGAAAATGAACACAGTTTTGTCATGGCAACAACATACTAGTTTTTTCTCATATCTTTTATTTGTTTTGTACCATAGTAGAATTTGTACTTATTTAAATATTAATTGTTATAATAAATGTAATTAATCTTTTTTAATATTGCTGTGGAAGATTTAAAATATTTGCTTTCATATACATCATGGGTGTAAAACCACTTAGATGCAGAATGAATAGTGAAGGAAGACTTAATAATAGTATGTTATCTGCAGGATTCTCTTCAGTTGTGTCTCTGAATTTCATGTTATTTTGTTTTTACAGAAATTTTTCATTTTGAATATTTTATTTGCATTGTAATTTTCTTAGAACTTTGCTAATATCATATTATCATTTATGATTAGTGTAAATAAATATTTTTAATAATAGCCCTTTTACATATCATTAACATGTCTTGCCATTCATTCTGCATGCAAGTAGCAGTTTTTAGGTTTTTTGCATGTTGCAAGCATATAATGCCTAATTTCACTGACAGTTATTGTATGGGAAAATTTGTTTCCATAATTATTCATTACTTAATGTATTTTTTATAATTCTATTTTCACATTCAAACAATTCATAATCATTAAATTAGTACTTGTTCTCCAAAAATTCATTTTTTAAATTTTTAGTACTATTTCATTTTATGGCTAATAATTGAGAAAAATGCACTTAATGAAAACTCGCATTTTTGAACTCAAATTTAAAAATATTAGTCTTTGTAAAATGAGTACTAATAGTTTTCTGAATGTGAAAATGGAATTAAAAAAAAAAAAAACTAGCATGTTGTGGCCACTATATGACTTTCTTCTGTATTTGGAACAACTTCAGTATACACCCACAACAATATTTGGCGATTATGGCTAAATCATAAATCTAAAAATAATAAATCATAATCTAAATCACAAATCTAAAATAAACAACATATAGGCTGCCATATTATATCGCAAACAGTCCAGAAGACATTGTTATCATTCAAAACAGCGCCAAAGAAAAATCGTCAGCTATGGGTGTATACTGAAGTTGTACCATATATTTTCGTAAACAAATTCTTTCAGTAAACATAATTTATTAAAATTATTTTCCATGATAAATGCAGATGATCTACATTTCTAGAGAAGTCGTAACATCAAATATCCAAAGAAAATCAATTTTATTCTCGAAATAACATTTTATAAAAATGCATTTTTTTCTTTTAATGAAAAAAATCAATAACTTTTACCACAGATCTATAGTTCAATCATTTGTTTTAAAGGTATTGATGAGCTCTTTTGACGTAATTAAAGCTCTTTGGGTACATAATAAAAATTTACAGGAGACAGTTGCAATGCTCCTACGTATATAAAAAATTTTCTCAGTTGACTCACTGTTATAAACAATTCTTTTTAATTTCATAATTATTAAAAAATAATTCTCTTTATGCACATTTACACGAAATTTTGAGATATATCACCATGTTAAAACTTTAGAAAAAGCAGGTTGGCAAAGCCACCTTTAAGACTATTTTCACCAAAAGATGACAGGCACTAATTTATGTCAAGGTGCAACTACATACCAATTTGCATTAAATTCTTTGCGGTAGTTCCGAGATACAATTGCCAGAAAAATTTATCACACACAGACACATTTTTTAAAACTGGTGAAATCGTGTTCTACTCCTCTCAGAATGCGTAAATCAAAATCTATTGAAAACCCAAGGTCAAAAATTTTTACGAATACAATACTTTCTTCTACTAAAATGTAGAAGAAAGTAATAAATGAAGTTTTATAAATTTGGCTAATTGAATAGCTTACCAAATAATTGGATATTTGGACAAACTGAATATTCATCTAGCCAAATAGTTTCAGATTCGGCCAAATGGAATAATCAGTAATGTTGCCAAATATTTGGTATATCTCTAGTATGAATATTATGCAGAACATTTCAGTAATCTCCACAGGGTGTCTACTAGGTCATGAAATTCGACTGTCGGTTTGAGCCACGTATTGGTTCAGGTAACCCAATTTCACCGGTCGGGTCAAACAATTTTTTCTCTTGCAGTTCGGTTTGAGTTAATTGAATTTTTTTTTCTACGAATCGGGTTGACTTGAGAATATCTTTCAAAATAATTTCTTTAGTAGACAAAAAAATAATTTGGCAATGCACCCTTTGGTGAATTGTCGCTTTGCTTGTAGCACTTGTTCCCAATTTGTTTGCCTGGTGAATGGTTGTGTTTTATGTTTCAGATTTTAAAACTTTTAACTTGGTGCATTAGTAATTACATTTTAAATTATTTACCAGTTGTATAGCAATAAAAATTTACTTTATAACTTAAATTACAAGATTTTTAGATGAATTATTAATTTTATTGTTAGGTTTTGAGTTGGGTGTGGGTCATTAAAATTCTCTATTGCGAGTTCAGGTCGATTTTCAGGTTACTATTATTTAGTAGCGTAAATATATAAGCATGATTATAAACCTAGTATAGTCAATTATATCTTTAATGTCAAATTGTCTTCTACGAAAATCTGCAGGCATTCTAACTTTTGTTGCAAAAAAAAGTAATATTATAAAATATGTTCCTACTGTACGACCGAGATAAGAACGACCCTGGAACTGGTTTAGTCACTGTCCAGTTGCCAGGGTAACCGATCAGTCGACTTAATTTTAGGGATGTCCGGTATTTTCTTTTCGCGCCAACACTGGAATTTCTCGCAACATTCCTCTCGTTCAGTCGTTCCGTTCAGCGATTGACTTACCGCATTTCCTATTGTCAAATCGTTCAGACAGGTTGTGTATTTAGAGCTCTTGCAATTTCGAAAGGAATATTCTTATTTGTTTCTTGTTACATTTTCTTTATTTTTTATTGTTAAGTTTTCAATTGTTAACGCTGATTATCTACACAATAAGTTTTATGTATATTTAAATCGTTATCGACAAGATGTCCGAGCTCTTTTTTTTTTTGGTTAATATACAATATGGGTTAATTTTTTTAATGGAATTGTATTGAAGTCAGTATTATTCTTGTATTCATATCTATATTAAGGGGATTTTGAACCTTTGGCAGCACCACTAAAATATGTTTCATATAGAAGCTTATGTTTCCATTTAATATTAATAAATTGAACTATTTTAGGTGTGTTCTGTAAGATATATATTCATTCAAAATTTCTTATGGTTTTCCATATGTCTTTTTAGAGATTTGAAATCTTTAAATTGCGTTTTCTCAATTTGCATTTTTTCATGTATTCAGGCTCTTCAAAATGATTAAATTTCTGCAGCTATTAACGAAAAAAGTTATTAACAGGGATCGCGGAATATTAAAAGAAAATCCCACTTAAAAAAATTTCATATGCGCGCTTTTCCCGCGATTTTTTTTTTTTTTTTTTTTTTTTTAAATCTAATTCATTGAACTCCGCGAATTTATTTTTTCTATCTAAAAAAAAAAATCGCGCATATCGTTCGTTAAAAAATAAATAAATAAAAATGGAACAATCGGTGATCAAATGTCCTACAAAAGCTTCTGATTCCTAATCTTTCTCCATCCACAACATAAATGTCAATATCCATTTCAAACTTGCTTTATGAGATTCTAGAACCTGTAAATAAATACAATTGTTAAATATTTCTTGCTCATATAATTATTTTTTGCCCACCTCCCCCTTTATTTATCTCTATCTAGCGATCAGCAATCAAATGTTCTGCAGAAGTCTTGTTTCCCAATATTTACCCATCTGAAACATAAATTATATTTATAATATTCATTTTAAACTTGCTTTATTAGATTCCAGAAGTATAATTGAAAGAGTTTAATATTTCTTACTCTGTAATTATTTTTTTAATCCCCCCCCCCCCCTCTTTCCCATCTCCGGAATACGGATTGTGGTCAATGATCAATTCTAGAAACAATAAAGCAATAGAGGTGCTCAATATTTCTGACATAGGTAATTATTTTTAGACCTTTAGTGCTGAACTTATTGAATCTATTTATTTTTTCTCAATTAAATCTTTATGGGGTGTCATACCTATACCCAATTTGTAAACATGGGGGAAATGAAGAATAGATTTTTCAGGTAAGAAAATTTTTTCCAAATCAATTTAAGAAAATTAATACTCAGTTGGTTTTATGCACATTTTAAACTAATTAGTTACTGCTACTTTTATATGAATGATTAATGTACATACATAAAAATCATATTTTATATTTGCTTGAAAATTTTTTTTTACTCTTGGTGTGAAATTTTAATAAGATTTTAAGTGGATATAAAAGTTATTGCCGGTATATTGAAGATTTTTTTTCGCTAATGAAAAAATTCTTAATGTGTATAAAAACTATATATATAAATGTTTATGCCATCAGTTTATTGAAAGTGACGTTATCAATATCCAACTAATCATCCAATCAATCATATTAGCAAAAAAATTTCAGCTAATTTCTAATTTCAGCAACCACATTGTCTGTAATTTGCATATTTCTTGAAAATACTTTTTTTTTCTGTAAAATGTAATTACTGACTTAAATTTCAAAACTCTCACTTAAATTTTCAAAATCCCACTTATTACTTTCTCTTACCCATAAGGTAGAGAAAGCATTGTTTTTGGCTCAAATTTTCGAACGCGAGATTTTGTTACATTTACACGTTTTGAGGTCCCCTGAATATGAAAATCATGTTTTTAGCAAATGGTCTGTGTGTGTGTCTGTCTGTTATCAGCATATCTCAAAAACAAATTATGGCAGAAAGTTCAAACTTGGTATTCTAAATGTGTATCATATAGGGATGCTACAGTAAGCTTTTCGTTAAGATCAAGCAAATGGTTCGTGTACAGGGACAATCAAGAGAATTCTAATACATTATGTCTATGGGGGAAATTGCAGGAAAATAGAGTTTAACGTCTATAGACTGCACTAAACCAAATGAAACGAATATATATTTTTTGTAATAGAGACAGTTAACTGGGAAAAAAATTTTGTGTATGTAGGAGCCTCGCCTCCCTCCCTGGGGGGGGAAGTCCCCCCTCGAGGGGAGTAAATTTTCATGATGGGTATCTTTCAAAAGAGCTCGAAAATACCTTTAAAACGAATGGTTGAACCATCGATCTGCGATAATTTAAAACAAAGTTATCGATTTTTTTTTTTTTTACTTTTAACGAAAAAAAAACTTAGAAAAAAATCGTACTTTTTTTTTAATATTGAGAATAAAATGGACTTCTTTTGGATATTTGGTGTTAAACTACTTCTCTAATATGGAAATCGTCTGCCTTATCATAAAAGATAATTTTTTTAAATAATAATTTTAATAAATTATTTTTTAAAAAGTGAAATATTTTTTAATAACCGAATTAAATTCTATATAAATGTAGGTGCATTAATGAAACGGGGGGTTGAGGGGGGTGGTAGCCCCCCTCACACAGAACTAATTATCATATAAAACTCTTCAGAAGCCTAATATGAATTGTTTAACATAGGTTTACATAACAGTACTCGTTATCTTATCTCTTAATCTCCAACCTGTATTTATAGTATTAAATTTCAGGGTAAGAGAAAGTCGTGTGAGTGACACACCAGATTATTTTTTTTTTTTTTTTGTTAGAGTGGGAGAATCCCACTCATTTTTTTTTCCTTAGTGCGAACCCTGTATTAATTATTATTATTTGGGGGGGGGGGTATTTAATAGAATCTACCTAAAAGAATAAGGGATGAATTCTGCAATAAATTAATATATACAGTATACTCTCAAAAATCCGCACAGCTTAAAACGAAGTGTTTTGTGGATTTCTGAATTTTGCAGATTTTAGAGTAATTTCTTTTATTTACATCTAAGAACCTCATTTGAGTAGAAAATCTTTAAGAAACAATTTATATGTTATACATACAAATGCTGAAATAAAGTGTGCCTAATAAAAGTACAAATATTTCATTAAATTTTAATATGAAGAACAATTTTTATGCATCATATTATAGTGGCAAATTATCTAGATTTTTGAAAAGTCTGACCAATAGTTAAAGTAAGAATATTCATACATATTTATTTTCCTATAACCTGCAAAAAAGTCAGCAATTTTTGGTCAATCACATAAGTTTGTGCTATGAGAAAGTTTGAATATTTATCTGCATGAAAGAAAATCTTTCATGAAAACTGTCTTTCTCCTTCTTCCTCTAAATTAATATAATTTATTTTTTGATATAATTATCATAAAAAACGGCAGTTTTTTGAGTGACGCAGCAAAGCTCAAACAAAGCTTAGCAGTGACACTATTATACAGCTAGTTTTACATCAAAGAGATTTGGAAACGCCGACACCTAATATCTCAGTAAATAGGACATATTTTGATCTGATGTTTTCAGAATAACGTTTTTTCTTTTGCCTGATGCTATCCTGAAAGTTTCACACTTCAACATTATATATATTTTGAGATCTGGAGTTGCAATTTAAGACTTTAAAGGAAAAATGAGTTATCGTGTAAGAGCTCGGAGAAATTTTATGAAATTGATATATATTAATTTATTTTGTCTGTGAAGCGTGACGTCGCCCGTTTTTCCCAAAAAACTCTTGTTTCTTAAATAATTTAGCTTAAAAATCGAACTATTTTTTCCTCCGCCAATACATGTATTTGAACTGCATATTCTCAGAATTCAGAACAGGCGTCATTCGGTTTTCTGAGGCTGTGGTTGGTTGGTTTAATCTGAAGGCAGTCAATAAATTTTTGTTATGAAGAAAATATTTTTAATTTTAAGATTTCCCATTTCGTCAAAAAAGTATTTAGATAATATTTAAAATAAACGAAGTATTTTGTAATCATAGATATTCTATTTCATCATTATTCATAATGAATTAAAATTTTTTTTAAAGCGAAAGCGTTTAAATCCCTCATGCGCACGAATTTATACCATGGTCCATGGTCTTTGCAGCGCATGCATATATCATACGGATGCGTACATCCTGTAGACGCAAAGCTAATTGCTTGCACTGTATAAATCCGCGGTGTTTGTTTAATAATTTGTTGATTGGATATAGAAATTCTTTCCATGATTTAGTAGTAAGTGTTTTATAATTTTATATTCTTAAAACTTGCTTATATTTTTTAACTTAATTTTACATATGTAATTATTGGCTTCGTCTGATGAACCGAAAGTTGTTTTCATTTTTTACAGTCGCTTTTTTCACAAAATGTTAACTCAGTTTTCTTGTTATTGGTAATATGTCACCTTTTAGCTCAGCTATTTTTGGAAAAATAAATTAAAATGTTTTGATTAGAGATCCTAACTAATCGATATACTAAGAGATACTTCGATTAGAGGCCAAAATTTATTTATTGGAATAAAATAGCTGTATTATTCTTTTCAAAAAACATAATCCGAAAAACTTTATTTTTGAATGATACAGCCTTGTAAAACGAAGCAACAAAAATCCTATATATGATAACATGGGAAGGGAGAAAGGGAGCTATGTACAGCCATAATTAGATACATCACAAGTTTAATGTAATGGGATAGTTGGGGAATGTTGTGTGCACTGTATTTATACATTATAACTGAATATTGTTAAATTTTAAATGAATTTGAATGTCTTAGTTGTGTGTCATGATAATCATTTATAATGCTTTTGACGGATATAGCTAAGGTAGTTTTCATAGGAATAGTCAGGGAATTTGAAAATCGACTATAGAAGTCAGGGAAAAGAAAAAAAAAAATCTGTCAATGCACGGTTATTTCCCCCTCCCTTTTCCCCCCATTAGCTTCTGCTAATTTTTTTAAACACCACCACCCTTCTTTTTTGCTCATATAAGGAATTTCTTATCTCGCTTATAAGCGACAAATGATATCATTATATGCAACTTTTGTCATATGTAAATTTTGTGTTTACAAGTGGGACCTTAATTATTTTGCCCTCAACACAGTCAATGCTCAATATACGGTTAGACTAAACCTGGAAAACCTGGCAACCCTGTATCAAGCTTATACTGTACTCTACCTCTAAATATAATAATGCAGCACAAGCAGTATAAAGAAAATAAGGCTAAGCTTTACTATAGGGTACCCATTGGCAATTCATGATGTTTCGCCAACCTTTTGTATTGGAACTTCATTTAACTGTCTTGGAACTTTGTTTTTCTTTTTGCGCCAGCCGCGCGCGTCTGTTTATCGTAATGCGGCCCAGCTGAATGATTTTTCTTTTTAATGTGTTTTTAAGATACAAAAATTAATTTTTTGAGTGTATTTTATTATTTTATTTTACTTTTTAATAAATGGAATTATTTAGGGGAAAAAAGTGTATTCTAGTAATTGATGCAGTATAGATTTTCATGCATTTTCTTATTCATGTACCATGAATTAGGAGTATCCAGTGATGTTTTTTTTTTGTTTTAATATCGGGATAGTGACAACTGTAGTACAGATTTTTATGCATTTTCTGATTCATGTGCTACGACTTTGGGGTATTCAGTGATATTGTTTTAGTTTTAATATTTCGTGCACGACAAATTAGCTGCATCCAGTGATTTTATTTATTTTTTGTTTGTTTTGTGATTGCTTCTGTACAGATTTTCATGCATTTTCAGATTCGTGCTGCAAGGCTGTAATTTTGAAAATTTGGGGCAAATCTTCAAGTTATTTTATATTACACATCATTTATAATGCTGAATTTTATGTGTTAAAGCTTGAAAGCTCTCTGATTTTTTTTTGTGGTGAAGTAGCCTAAATTTCTATTACTGTTTTAAATATTTTATTAATCTTTAAAATAGTATGCTTAATTTATTTCAGTGAATTTCAAAACAAGCACCAGAGTGAAACAATAATTTATTTTCTTAAAATGTGTTTTTGATGTTTTGTAATAATTCAGTGTCGATTTGCAGTAATTGACTCATTCAGTGAGATGTACATCAGCAGCAGCGATGGGCGCCTTATAGTAAAGCTATTCCAAAGATAAGCTAAATGAAACTTATCAAAAGCTTTCTTACTTAGATTTCTTTTTTTTCCCATAGCAGTTAATTGTACAAATGCATCTTAAAAATTAAACCCACTTTCAAGGCCTGCATTATTTATCAATAATAGATTGCTCACACTGTTTAGTGACAGTTTGTTTATAATTTCATTTCTTACCAAATTTATGCAACTAAAAAACTATTTTCACAATTCGTCCGAAATCACAATATTTTTTTAAAAAGTTCATCCTGAATGAGGAATTTGCACACATGGGGGATTTGAACAAAATACTTCTTCTGGTAGTTTTAGGCCCATAAATTTCAAAAAGGTTATTAAAAATGCAAAAAAAGGTCTCATTAATTTAAAAAATAACTTTAAAATTAACCAAAAATCACGTGACTTCAAAACGCTGCCTGACGTCACACTTTATGATGCTTCAATGTTTACATTCTGTTAGCCTGGTTAGTAACCAGCAATTCATTTTAACTTTCGTAATTATTAATCGTTTATGTGATTTCTGAGCCTTTCTTTTTCATCTTATAATCATTCAATATCATTATCACCATTTTCCGTTATCATCATTTTCAAATGTTTTCTTTTCATGGCGGTTGTCCAATGTTCCCGTTTCATAGGATCCTGTGGAATGCTAATGGATAACTTTTGAGAAGTGTTAGCCGCTGTATTAGTGCAAAATGGTACAATGCAATATTTATACTACATTTTTTTAATATCCAGTCATTATTATAACATAGAAAACCTATTTCACTGATTCAAGAAGCAAAGCAAAGCACGAAATCGAATGTAAATAACGATTACTTTCGTTTGTCATAAAGAGTGACGTCACGGTATATTATACAAAGTTTTCTCTATACAGTAAATAGTGCGATGTAAAAATTGTTATAAATCAGTCATTAGATTTCAAATAAAGAAAATGTATTTCTTTTCTTACCTTTTTATTTTCTATTAAAATAAAGTCAGAAAACATGCAAATTGTCTATTGTGACTTTTTTGTGAAAGATTTTTTTATTATTATTATAGAATGTAATGTAATTCTTTAGTATAAATGTGTGATCTTGTTCTTTAATTATCGTATTTTGGATAACTGTCTAGCATTTTGCATAAAAAGCGACTGTAGTGAAAACACTGGTTTGTTTATATTTGACAACATTTTTGTTCTTCATAACAGACGAAACATGTAATTACATTTTATGAAAAACTAATTGTAAGTTTTAAGAAAATAAAACTATAAAGATATATCTTACCGCTAAGTCATGGAAGGAGGTGGAATATCCGTAGACATTGATTAAATATAAACAACTCCTGCTGCCAGGGATCACTCTAGAGCGTTTTAGCGGTATGAGCTGCCACAGGGTTGGCATAATACTTACTGTGTAATGGTGTAACGGGTTTTATCAGTTTTTACCGCCTTCATTTATCTCAAACACTTTAAGAATATATTTATAGTTTTTAGTTCTCAATTTCCCATTGTATTATTTAATATTTACTATGAAACTCCTACTTCTGCAATTTCTAAACATTTCAAAATAAAATTTAAAGCACTGTTATAAATAGTTGGCCGAATACCGAGTAATTGTAAGGAAGAATAATTGATACATATGTGAAGAATTTTGCACATCTTGAAATTAAAAAAGTCTTTTAAACACAAAATTTAGTTAATTGACAAACAGCATATCGTAAAAGTGCCTTTACTCTATATTTAATTGCCCCCTCCCTTTCTGCTTTTCACATTAATTTTGTTTATGAAATTTTATTTTTCCGACTGAGTGAAAATAATGCCTGGACCGGGAGTCGAACCCCGGATCATTGACTTACAAGGTCAAGGCTCTACCATTTGAGCTATCCAGGCCGACAATCGGTCGGCATTACTCACTCAGACAACTGGGGATGAAACGGATAGTGATTTTGCCGGATATCGGATATCCGGAGCTCTAATATAAACTAAAAGTCTATGTTTTAATTAATTCCTATTAAGCAGATTATATACAGTGGAAACATTAATATTTAAGTTTTAAGGGTTTCAATAAAAATTAACCTGACCAGTGTTCAACTGTTATAACACATCAAAGACTAAAGTTTTAACAAAAAAAACAATTTTATTCAACAAGATATAAATATATATTAGACTTTCAAATTTATAACAAGAACATGATTACCTTTTTCAGGTGTTGAACCAGATATAGCAATAAGCACAATCAAGAATTGATGACAATGCACTTTTAAGAACCATCACAGAGCCTCCACGATCGCCAGGTTGATCAGCGGGAAAAATAGGACGAAAACTATACTTCCGCGATCGCCAGGTTGATCAGCGAAAGTGAGACGAGATGTATTAACACAAAGTTCCATTCAATTTAACACTGTGCTTATTTTTAAGCACTTTAGGAAATGTATAATAAATCCCGTCATGGAGTTTAGCAGGGAAAAGGAAATCACCATACTTGTCGACCACGTTTATTTTGCCAGCCTCACCAATAAATTTTGCACCACCCTGGTCGAATCTAGAACCACTCAAAAGATTTTTCCTCAAGTTTGGAGAGTATAAAACATTCCAGAGTTTAATAACAGTCCCATTAAAATTCAACTCCACTTCACCTTTGCCAGTAATGGGAAAAGTGACACCATCAACAGCCACGTGTAACTCATCACCAGAAATTTCAGAAAAATTACAGAAAAAAGATTTGTCTTTGCAGAAATGATGAGAGGCCGCTGTATCATAAGCCCAGCTTCCCTCTCTATCAAAACTACTTAAGTTTGCTTCTGCAATAAAATTTTGAGCTTTACGAGTAGGAGTTTTATCACGTTTTGACTGTTGACTGGAGCCACCCCTCCTAGGAAAATTACTTCTGAGTGGTTTTTTCTTTTCTTTTGCAGCTAGATCATTATTTAATTTAACTTTACAATCTTTAAGTACATGGCTTTTTTTTCCACACCTCCAACAAGTAAAAACAGGCCTACGTTTAAATTTTACATTCTGGGCCTCAATAGAACATTCCGTTCTACTTTTATCAAAATTCCTAAGTTGGAGACGTGTTTCCTCGGCACAAAGCTCAATAATAATTATCTTAAAAGTAAAGTCCTTATCAGGCCAACGAAGAATTTGTTGAACAACCTGATCGAATTTATCAGGTAGGTATCTCAAAACTTGGAAACATATATATTCATCTGCGATAGGTTTATTAATGGATTTTAACTGATCAGCAATTTTAGATATTCTAGCTGCAAAAAGACCAATAGATTCGCCAGGTTCTAAATAACATGTCATTATTTCAGAAAACAGTTTCATACGATGACTTCTACTATCTGGCTGGAAGTTAACTTTTAAGATTTTCCACGCGTCTGAGGGGTCAGTACATTCACTTATTAAACTTCTAAATTCACTACCAATATTTAAATATAAAATTGACATGGCAGCATTCTGCCTTCTTAATAAGTCTTGCACTGCCTCCTCAGTCACGGTTTCACTAACTTTGGGTTTAGTTTCGTCACCAGTGACGATATCATAAGCATTTTTTTCCATAAGTAGAAATTTAATGTCACACTTCCAACCAGAATAGTTAGTTGCATTTAACTTGGTGATTTGAGGTACAATATTATAAGCCATTTTAAATAGTTACTAATTATCAATTATACAGAAAACAAAAGGAAAAAAACAACTGGTCAAGTTTAAAAGATGACATCCTCAAAAAACTCGCCCATAACCAAATAATATAAACTAAAAGTCTATGTTTTAATTAATTCCTATTAAGCAGATTATATACAGTGGAAACATTAATATTTAAGTTTTAAGGGTTTCAATAAAAATTAACCTGACCAGTGTTCAACTGTTATAACACATCAAAGACTAAAGTTTTAACAAAAAAAACAATTTTTTATTCAACAAGATATAAATATATATATTAGACTTTCAAATTTATAACAAGAACATGATTACCTCTTTCAGGTATTGAACCAGATATAGCAATAAGCACAATCAAAAATTGATGACAATGCACTTTAAGAACCATCACAGAGCCTCCGCGATCGCCAGGTTGATCAGCAGGAAAAATAGGACGAAAACTATACTTCCGCGATCGCCAGGTTGATCAGCGAAAGTGAGACGAGATGTATTAACACAAAGTAGGGAAGATTATGCTCATACACTATTAATTATATGATTTAACTTAGAAAACTTTAATTTAACTTTTTAATCAGCTTCAGACTTTTCAAACTTAACAATTGCTACTTAAAAAGTAGCTAAACAATATATAACATTAATTAAACCTCAAATTTAACAGTCTCATTTAAAAAAACTTCGATTATCAATTTTTATCTTAAGAATTCTCATCACCCGCGAATGACGAAAAAACTTTATCCTTTAAAAAGGAACAAAAGTCAAAACAAACTTAACAACTTTTAACATATGTAAAATTTCAACAACGGCAGCCATCGTTTCTTAAAAAAATGCAATAACTAAAAGAGGCTAATTTAGCTTAGCTGAAATAACGCTAAAAGCACATACTCCAGTGCTCAGCCTACAACAGCTTAAACCTGCTCACAAAAACTACTACTTCATTTCCAATTGAAGATTAGCTAGCCATTGCTGATAACTGCACTTTAACATGCCTGCCGCGATCTTTTTATACTAACTGAAAAGTCAAAATCTACATATAAACAATACATTACTATTGCCACTCAACGGTCACAGCCGAAAATACAATTTGCTATAACTATTTTAATAGAAGTGGCAACAGAAAAAAATAGGAAAAGTTATGTAGAGCAAGATTGGCAACGGCAACGACGTAAACAAAACATCGATCGTTAAATCGTGATGCAGGCAAAGATGGCTGACCGAAATTTAAGTAAAGAAAACCTTTAAATTTAAAGAAAAGGTAAGTTAACAGTTATATAATAAAAAATAAGCATTTATATTTATAAAATTAACAATTTTTATGTGCGAGGACAATTGATCGATATCAAGCTCCTTTGTCTGCCGGATACGGATATCCGGACCAGATATCCGGCATTAGTTTTGTTTTTTGTTGTGTTGTATATTTCTTTTCTTTTTCTTTATTTTAAAACAATAAAATATAAATGTATTTCATATACTATTCTTTTAAACACATTTTAAATATAATTTATTTAAGCATATTTATTTAGCATTCTATTTATTTGTGCAATATTGCGATGAAGAATAAAACTTAAGTCTAACATACTCATTCCTATACTTGCAATTTGTCACAAATATATAGGTTTTGTTCAGAATTATAAAACAAAAACTTATCATTTACACATTTTTTACAGTACTAAAAAATGTGTGTTTGATATGTATTTAAAAAAAATGAAACAAAATATTTTACTAATATAATTATAGTTGAAGGGTTGGTTATTTTCACAAGAAAACATATTTATTGTGGCCATCACTCACCACTTACTGTTTAAATTGTGCAAAAGTTTATCCATAGCTTCAAACAATAAATATTTTACATATGGAGTCTGGTGCAATTTTAATCAATAGATGCTGAGATATAGACTTGTGAAAAATCCTAATAGCAGATCCACTTGTCGGCTGATATACACCTAAATAAGGCCGAAATCAGTTGAACGAATTTTTGTCACACACAAACACAAATTTTTGAAAATTGTTCAAACCAGGTTCTGGACCTTTTAAAATGTGTAAATCCAGCGAATACCAAATGTAGAAAATTTTTATGAATCCAATATTTTCGTTTGAGACATTTATAAGAAGAAAACAAAACAAAAAACTAAAAGCTGCAATGGATTAGTATGTTATGGCCATTACAAAACTTTCTTTTATATCACTCTACATAACAAAGCTACATGCTGTTTAACATGCACAGAAGAAACTTAATAATAGCTTCACACAATAAAGATTTTAGATATGGAGTTTAGTGCAATTTTAAACAAAAGATTGTGAGATGTAGCCAAGTGGAGAATCATAGAAGATGAGGAACAACTGCAATATCTGTTGGTCAATATACACCCAAATTAAGCCAGCTTTCGTTCTCTTATTTACTTGCATATCAAGTTAAGTTCAATTAAATGTTATAGATGTTGAGATTTAGCCTTCCCATTCACAGGGTAAATTGCATAGTATAGCCACTTATCGACCAATATGCAGCAAAATTGAATCAACATGATGTTTTATAAAATGGCCCTCTCACATACCAAATTTTGTGTTGTTATACACAAATAAATCCAGGATAATTTCTCCATTCACGGGAAAATTGCAGCATAACAGCATCGTTTATTGGCCGATATGCACAGAAATTAAATAAACATATTTCATAATAGCCCTGTGACTTACTTAGTCTTTTTTTAATTATACACAGTAGAAGAGATATAGTCCTCCTTTAAATGGGAGAAATCACAGTATAGCCGTGATTAGCACATTAGTGAGTATAGCAGCACACTATTGAGTAATTTGCACCAAAAGTCGATGGGCACTTTTTTTTTTTTTTTTTTTTTTTTTTGTTTGTTAATGCGCAACTATGTATAAATTTATATGAAATTCTGTGCATTAACTCTTGAACTAGAGCTGCTACTGTTTGTTCTGTTTTAAGTAAGTTTTTATTTTTTGATTAACTTATTATTATTATAATTATTATTATTATTATTTAAGTATTAAATGCATTCATAAGCTCAGAAAAAAAAAAAAAAAAAAAGTATGTATAAAAATACATTTTTCAAAGGCTTGAGTTTTTTATACACGAAAGTTAAAAAATGAATATGCTTATACTTAAAAAATAAATTACTGAAAAATTAAAAACTTAAAGCAAAACAAATGATAGAAGAACTTTTTTAATTATCTGCTGGTCAATTGATTTTTAAAATAAGTCAAATAAATACCATGTGTGAGATGCTAGGTGAAAATTTTTATATTGCTCATTGAGTATTCCATCAATTTTTTAGCTAGTATTCTATTAATTGCTTCGAAGCCTGTGGTTATCTTTTTTTTAAACTTCTTTAGAATTTCTTGATAAAAGGGGAAAAAAATGGGGGGGGTATGTAATTATTTCAAAATACTTCTTAATTCTAAATGTTTGTTAAGAGGATTTATGAATTGTTTATTTTAACAAGAAATAACTACGAAGTGTAAAGGCTAAAAATTGCAATAATATTATTACAGGGTTGGTTTTTGACGAGACGTGTTAAAAACTGGTTTAAACCATCAAATGCATATTTTTAAGTTGCAATGTACTATATGAACTAACATTCATTATATGTATATATACTATATATATATTTTTTTTTTTTCCCAGAAAAAAGTTTTATGTTAGGAAACATATCAATGTGTCGTCTTGTAGTGAGAGTGAATATTATAATCTTTTTGTAAATTGTCTTATAGCTATAAAAATTTGTATATATAGGTGGTAAATTATAGTAATACAATTAAATATATTAAAAATTCTTTAAAACTAAATAATAATAATAATAATAATAAAATAATCAAAATTTTATATGTTTTGAAAATTTTTAAATTTTTCCTACTAATTATTTTTTCTATTCGCTTTAAACATTATTATGGTTTAAAAATATATTAAATGTATTAGGTTATTACTTTGTGAATTAAATGATAGGTTAATTACTATGTTTTTTTAACTTCTGTTCTTGTTTGTTTGTGTGTGTTTGTTTGTCCGGAACAAATCTTGATATCTATTTTTAACTAACTTCCCTACTAGCTAGACATTTGAAAATTTCTCAGTAGCTCAGAACCTGGTGACAACACAATACTTTGAAGTCAGATTTTCGAATAGTGTGCAACGATGTTAAAATTTATATTTCCAACGAATACACAATTTTGACTTCTAGATTCTGGAGAAAATTTTACAACCAGATACTAAATTTGAAGTAATTTAGTCAATATGCTTAGCAATTATACTTATTGGGACTTTTGAGTTTTTTAGTGTTTTTTTTTTTTTTTTTCAATCTTAAATCTCTTGGTGATATTAGTTTTTTAAGTGTAGCTCAAAATCTACTTGACCAAAAGAACTGAAATTTCATAAAAGTATAATTAAAATAATTAGGAGCCAGTGAAATATTTGTTGCAAAATACTTCTAATTTGCAATTTAAGAGTTTTTACTTAAATAATTTCTAAATATTTATTTTTTACATAATTTTATTTAAAAATTCTTAAATTTTAATCTACAATATTTTTAAGTTATTGCAGGCTTTAAATATGTAGATTCCCTAAGCACTTTTCCCCATAAATAATTAAATTACACATAATTCTATAAGGGATGGTAGGTATCTATTGTTCTCTCTCGATATTTGCTCGATCTGGTAGATAAGAGTATCATCTTTTTTTTTTTTTTTTAAGTCTATACATTATTATTAAAAAAAAAAAAAAAAAAAAAAAAAAAAATTGCACAGCATGTGCAAAAATAAATGTGAAATTAACAATATTTATACATATAGTCACCCAGGGGTGCAGAATATGTCCGAAAGCCTGAACGAGGTTCGGGGGAAATTTAAACTGACTGGGGAAATTTTGAATATTTTTTTTAGAGAAAATAAAAATGTAAATCAAAAATAACAATTTGCTACTTTGAAGTGCTTATACACTAACAGCGATATTTTTATGTTACACTGTATACTTATTCTCTTAAAGAATTATTACATAGAACAAATGACTTTGTATAGCAAAGTAGATTTTTGCATTATTGAGGAAAATTTATATTGTGTTTTAGGGAAATTTCCGAGGTTTGAACATTTTCTGCACCCCTGGTCACAACCACTTGTTAAAATATGCTATAATTTCACCAGTTATCGATAAAATTCACATCTTTTTTCAAGATTGATTTCCAAAATTTGCAATAATTTTACGATTGATCGCCGAAATGCATAATTTTTTCATTGCTAATTAATAAAATTTCTGTGTTTTTTAAGTTAAATTCCCAAATACTCAATTATTTCGTTGATAATAGACGTAATTTGCACTTTTTTCTCAAAGCTGAATGCTGAAATACACAATTTTGCAGCTGATATCGAAAATACGGGATTATTTTCACCGCTAACTATGGTGTCAATTTTTATAGTTAAAATTTACATTTAATCACATTTAATTCCCAAATACCGCTATTATATCTCTGCTAACCAATAAAATTCACATTTTTTTTTTCCCCCCTGTAGCTGTTCCTGAAATTCACGAAATTTTTTGTGGTCGATTGCTGAAACCTTGTACACACAGAAAAATAAATTGGTCACAGTGACCTGCCAAAATGCTCAGCTGACAATACAGAATTGACTAACCAAAATAACTGACTAGCCAGAAAGTGTACTTGCTGAACTAGTCTCCAAAACTGAAAAGTGTACTTGCTGAACTAGTCACCGAAACTGAAAAGTGTACTTGCTGAACTAGTCTTCAAAACTAAAAAGTGTACTTGCTGAACTAGTCACCAAAACTGAAAAGTGTACTTGCTAAACTAGTCACCAAAACACTACTCCAGACTAGGAAGGTTAATATTATTAGACAAAGAAGGCTAGTCGATAATCATAATTATCAGACCAGGAAGGTTAGTCAACAACCGCAGTTGCCAGACAAGGCAAGTTAGTCAGAATCTGCACTTGATTAAGACGATTAGTCAGCAGCCAACAGGTATTTTACGAAGCAAGCTAGTCAATTTTCAATGAATATCTGAAGAGGCAGGATAGTCAAGACTATTTACCTGACTAATCTGTCTGGTAATATTTGAAAAGGAAAACTAGTCTCTATTTGACTAAGCTGCCTCATAATATTTGTGGAGGAATTTTATCCCGAAAAATATATTTGACTAGCCTGTCTCATAATATTTGAGGGAGATTAATCAAAAAAATTTAATAGATTAAAATCCCTCATATTTTATGAGGAAGTGGCCTCATACTTGTTTGCAGGGGCTTTTAAAAAAGCATTGATGTTAGTTTTAACCTCTTTACTTTTGTAATTGTTTAATCCCCCCTCCCCTTTTAAATGTTCAACCTTGAAAAAATATTTAAAAACTTTTCTGAAAAATATTACTTGTCCATCAACTGGAATAAAATACTCATAGCTGCCAACTTTTTCAATTTATTCCGGAATGTTGTTAACATTCGCCCTTTTCTTCATACCATATTCTTAATAGAATAATTTTCTTTAGCATGTAATTACAATTAAATATGAAGATAATTACTCCTCAAAGAATATGGTTTGAAGATAGGGCGATATACTAACAACATTCCGGAATCAATTAAAAAAGTTAGCAGCTATGAATACTGGAAATTTAACAAACTACTGAAACAAAGAATTTGCTAGTTTAATCATTCTTCCCTACCTTTATTCATCATTAACGCACGCATTTATCCAACACTTTTTTATCAAGGCATTCCAAGAGGATTGTGGCGCCACATGATTTAGTCCACTTTTTATGCACATCCTCATATATGGATTTAGAAATATATATATATATATATTCTCATCGATGCTTTCATTTTGTACGCTGTGGTTACAAAAATAAATGTAAACTTTTTTTTTTTAAGTTCCTTTTTTTAATATTTAAGCCACCTGAATATATGTATATATTTTTTTAAATAATGGATTTTTTCCACCTGATTAAAATTACAGATAAGTACGACGATACAATGTGCTTTAACAATTGATACAGGCAATATAAACAATATGCATGGTATAGACGATACAATGTACTAAACTATAAATAACATCGAACTCCAAATTTCAGGTTATTTAATGTTTTAAAATCATAAATATTAATGATATACTTTTTTTTTTTTTTTTCAAGGTGAGGGTGTACATAAAATTTGCATAAAAAACACGTTAACATATATAATAAGAATTTTTATTTTTAATCATCTCTGTAAATTTTATGCCCAGAGAAATTTTAATATATAACAATAATTTATAAGTATTTGATCATCCAAAATAACTCTCACTTACCTGATAACATTACTTTCAGCATTCTTAAATCAAGAATTTATGTGGCTTATTTAAATAAGATTTCTCCTTCATAAAAACTATGCAATTGAAATAATACATAAAAGACAAAGATCAAGATAAAAATAATTTTATTGAAAATTATAAATGTTTCATATACATGAAGAAGATTGCTCCACAATTTACATAAAAATTAATCATAATAATAATATAAAAGCACAATTATAATTAGGTAATAAAAGGTAATTTTTGTTTATCCCTAATGATGGCAAGCCGCTGAAAATTGTAGGAATAGCACCATCTTTAACAATTGGTTTATTTCTTGGGACTTGATATAACTTTCCTTCTTTTTCATCAAAATAAATTATTGTTTGTATAATTCCATCAGATTTAAAATACAGCTCACAAACCTTAAATAAAAAAGAAAAAGAAAAAAAAAGACATCAGGACATTACTAAGAAATACGTTATATGAGGTGTAAATTTCACCTCATTGCATAGGTTGCATTCAATTAAGAAGTTGCATATACCATAGATGGCTTCATTGGAAATCAAATAAATCAATAAGGAGACGAAATATTCTATCAAAAACCTTTCTTAATCTATGCATAAATTATTATATATATATATATGTGTGTGTGTGTGTGTGTGTGTGTGTGTGTGTGTGTGTGTGTTTGTGTGTGCGTGTGCGTGCGAAAACAGGGCAGTTTGGAATCGCCTAGCAGAGGCCTTCATCCTGCAGTGGTTTGATAGAGGCTGAAATTGGTAATGATGATATATATATATTGTCATAACACCATACCTTATAATTCGTATGATTACTTTAGAAAAGCAAGCACGAGATTCTTTTTAAAATCGATCTGGATTTATTGATTTTTTTATTGAATTATTATTTTTTTTAATGAATATATCCCTGTTAGAACACTATTGTTAAGCATATTTGAAAGTTGACAACCATGTTATAAATGCTATCGCTGCATAGCAGCTCCACCTTTCGAGCGATTGACACCAAAAGTTGATAGGCACTAATTTAGGTCAAGGTGCATCTACATATAAATTTATATGTAATTCTGAACAGTAGTTCCGTAGATACAGTTGCCACAAAATTTTTGTCACGCATACATACACACACAGACGGACAGACAAGACATTTTCTAAAAATGGTCAAATCGTGGTCTAACCTCTCAAAACTTGCAAATCCGTCGAAAACCGGAAGTCGAAAATTTTTACAAATCCAATACTTTCTTCCATTGAACATACAAGAAAAAAAAAAAAGATGTAATTACTAATTGTATTGCGTTAAAAATCTGAAAAAAAAAAAAAAAGACTAATAATAATGATTAAACACTTATGTGAGTTATGTACTTCAAGATTGCAAAAATGTGTTTCAAGGTCAGTGATAATAGTTCATTGTTTAATGCTTATATTCTGAAAAAAAAGAGAAAAAAAAAAAAAAAAAAGATCTTTATTTATTGCATTTGTTCGACAGGAATGTTTATTTACTATAATAATTTGGGTTGCACAGATATATATGATTCGAAATTAAACATCTGCTTTGATTTTATTTGTTCTAGAAAGACGATAAAGATAGAATATTATTATTTATTATCTGCCTTGATGGAATCAGTTTCCTAAATGTGTTTATTTTATATTGTTTTTTACTTTCTTCTGTATTCAATAGAAGAAAGTATTTCAATCGTAAAAATTTTCAACTTCCGCTTTTCAATGGATTTACACGTTTTGAGGGCTCCAGAACGCGATTTGACCATTCTTAGAAAAATATGTGTCTGCGTGTGTGTGAGAAAAATTTTGTGTCAACGTATCTCAGGAACTACTGCAGATAACTGCATATAAATTTATATGCAGATGTACCTTGGCCTAAGTTAGTGCCTATCAACTTTTGGTGTTATTTGCTCAACAAGTGGAGCTGCTAGACCGCGATTTTCGCAATTTTAGGAAAGGCTATATCGCAGAAACTACTAAACGAATTTGCATAAATTTATATGCAGATAAACTTTGACGTAAGTTAGTGCCCACCAATATTTTTTGTCAAATGCTCAACAGTTGGTGCAGCTATATATCGACTTTCGCGTTTTCAGGGAAGGCTGTATCTAAGGTTCTGTTGTGTATAATCAAACAAAACTTGACACGTATCAACGTAGCCATGTGACATTCAATTTGGATGCATATCAGCCAATAAGTGGCGCTGGTATACTGCAATTTTCTTAGAGAACAGGATATGGCTATATCTCAACTTCTGTGTCATATAACTGTACAAAACCTGATATATGAGGTAACCATTATGAAGAAGCATTTTTAAGACTTTATTTATAGAGAATTAAACTGTCTTTCTTTTCTTATTATTAGTGTTAGTTTTTTCTAAAATGAAATTATCTGCATTCATTATGGTAGATAATTTTAATAAATAACAGTTTTAAGAAAATATTTTTACTGGGCAAATGAATTTTCCTATAGGAAAATATAGAAGAAATTTTTGCGGTGGTCACAACATAATAGCTTTAAATGAAATCACGACAAGTATTTCCTCTATATTTGCTGTATATACAAGTATAAATGGAGAAAAATTGAAAATTTCGTTCACATAAAAGCGAGGATTGAATTTTATTAAAAATAAAGGTATTTAAAACAACAACAACAACAAAAAAAGTATGTTGTGGCCACCACAAGACTTTCTTTTTATATTTTCTAATACAAATTCGCTCAGTACAAATAATTTATTAAAGCTCTTATTTATTTAAATTACCTACCATACTGAATGCATACGATTTTCATCTTAGAGAAAAATTGCATTGAAAGTACAAAGAAAGACAGCTTTATTCTCTATAAATAATATATTAAAAAATGAGTTTTCATAATGGTTATCTCACATATCAAATTTTGTACACTTATACACCATAGAAGTTGAAATATAGCTTTTCCGTTCTAGGGGAAAATTGCAGTACAACAGCGCCACCTATTGGCCGATATGCATCCAAATTGAATTAGCATAATGTCTGATAATGGTCTTTTCCCATATCATTTATTATTATTATTGTACGCAATAGAACTTGAGATATCTCTTTTCCTTAAATTATGGAAATCGCTATATAGCACCGTCACCTATTGAATTATTGATACCAAAACTGGAAGGACAATAATTTATCTCGAGGTAGATCCACATATAAATTTATGTGTAGTAGTTCCTGAGATATAGCCTTCCCTTGAATTGTGAAAATCACTGTATAGCAGCGCCATCTTTTGAGAAATTGACATAAAAAGCTGATAAGGACTAGGTTATGTCAAGGTGCATCTACATATAAATTTATATGCAATTCTCTGCAGTAGTTCATGAGACATAGCATTCCCTTAAATTGTTGAAATCGCTAGAGACCCTGTATAATATAGTTTCCTAATGTATGGTCTCTAGAAATCGCTGTATAGCAGTGCCATTTCTTGATGGATGGGCACTAATTTATGTCAAGGTGCATTTACATATAAATTTATATGTAATTACGTGCAGTAGTTCCAGAGTTGCAGTCGCCACAAAATTTTTGTCTCTCTCACACACACAGAGGCATATCTAATATTTTCTAAAAATAGTCAAATCGTGTTCTGGAACTTTCAATACGTGCAAATTCATCGAAAAACGGAAGTCGAAAATTTTTATGAATCTAGTACTTTCTTCTATTGAATATAGAATAAAGTAAAAAAAAAAAAAAAAATGTAAATTGCGAAATCTTTTCAATTTCCAGGATGTAAATACGAGGTTATACTGTATTTATTCAATTTATATATTAATAACAGTCAAAAAAGATTTATAATACTTTTCTAATTTTCATACAATTTCTACAAAAGATACATATTAGTTTCGTTGAAGAAAAGAAAACAGATCCATACAAATACGGATCTATTTTTCTGGATACGAATAGGGAACTCCGATACATGTCTAGCATGTGTATAATGTTTAAATTAGTTACAGAGTTATAAATATGCCTATAAATTTAGATTTATAATTGTAAAAAATATTTTGAAAGGTGAGCAGTACGATAGCTGTGAATTGCAGTCGTACTAGATCGAATGTGCGCTATCGAAGATAAACAAACACAGAGAGAAAAAACAGAAAGAAAATGAAAAAAGGTTTATCAATTATTCTCACCACAGAACTAGCGTTGCAAAATAATACTTGCAAAACTTTGAATAAACACCATAAAATAAAAATAAAAAATGCAACAATGGTTTCGGGTCGAAAGAGCATACGACCCTTCGTTAGGCGACCAAAGTAGGCACGAGTACAGCAGTCAAAGCCGTGCATCACCACTTTGACTGCTGCACTCGCGCCTACTTTGGGTGCCTGACGAAGGGTCGTGTGCTCTTTAGACCCGAAACAATTGTTGCGAGATATTTTATTTTTATGGTGTCAATTTAAAGTTTTGTAAGTTTTATGCCCACTTAAATAAAGTATTTTAAATTACTTGTTGTAAATTATTAAAAAAAGTTTTATTGTTAAATTGGAAACGTTTGCCATTTATACCATTAATGATAAAGTTTATATACCTTTACCGTGTCTTGATACTATTGTGGAGAAAAATGTTACGTATTAATGAGTTTGAAATTTTTTCTGGGGGAACTATATTTGACAATTTATAAGTAAATCATTCATAATTACCAGTTGCAAATTACTAACATAAATTTAACCCACTATATCTAAAATTAGTATATGCTGTAGCCATTACAAAATTTTCTTCTATTATTATTTAATATTATTGCACCATATATCTGTTACAATGCACAAAGTAATTAACACAACTTCTCACAAATAAAGATTTTACAAACTAATTTAACAAATAGATGCTGAGATACTATAACTATCTGGAAATTTACAAAGAGTAATAGTAGCGCGGCACGTCATCTGATGTACACCCAAACTGATTCGGCATAGTTTTTAAAAAGCTAGTTTGGCATAGTTTTTGGATGTATGACATACACCTTACATATCAAATTCGGTGCACATACATATCATAGAAGCTGAGATATGGCTCTCCTATAAATAGAGTTAATTGCACCATGCCAACGTCACCTGTCGGCCGATATGCGTCCAAATTAAATCAGCATAATAGTTCATAATGGCTGTTGCACATATCAAGTATAGTGCATTTATATATCACAGAAGCTCAGTTACAGCATTTTCTTAAATGTGAAAAATTGCAACATACTGGCATTACCTGATGACCGATATGCACCTAAGTTGAATAAACATAGTCTTTCACAATCGACTATTTGAACATTAAGTTATGTGAAGTTCTACACAATAGAAGCTAAGATATAGTCTTTCCTTAATTGTGGGAAATTGCAGCATAGTAGCGCCACTTCTTAGATGATATGTACCAAAAGCTATTCAGCACGAATTTATCTGAAAGTGCATCTAAATATAAACTTTTGTACAATTCTGTTCATTATTTTGTGAGATACAGCACCCAAAACATAAAATTTTGATTATACACAGACAGACATCTCCTAAAAATAGTTTAATCGAGTTTAAGGAAATCTCAAATTTGTAAATGCACCAAAAGCCAGAAAAAGAAAATTTTGAAAAATCCAGTACTTCATTCTTATATACGTAGAAGAAAATCAAAATAAATTTTAAGTTATTGTGGAAATAGAGTATACAACTAAATGTTTGCAAGAATTACTTAATTTATAAAGCATAGTTAAAAGAAAAAAAATGTTGTTTAAATTGACATACCAAATAGTTTTTAAATTTAAATGTGTTAAGAATGAAACAAATAACATGAAATTAAGTACATATTTTTAACAAGATATCTTTTGTTTATCACGAATACTTAATATGCTGCGCATGAACAATTTGATTTTGAATCGAGAATACAGTATCTAATAATTTAAACTCATATTATTTTTGATTAAATTTGTTTTGAAAAAAAAAAAGAAATATATATATATATATATATATATATATATATATATATATGATATCAAATTTTTAATAACTAAAAATATCAACCTTTTACTACAATCATCAATCATTTGAATGAAACAAATAACATGAAGTTGAATATATATATATGTATTTATTTACCAAGATATTTATTATTTATCGCTAATAATTAATATTGTATACAAGAACAATTTGACTTTAAATTGAGAACAGAATATAGTATGCAATATCAAATTCATATTATTTTTGCTAAAAGTTGTTTTGAAAAAAAATTGGTGCCAAAAATTTAATAATAAAAAAGTCATTTTTTTATTACATACTATTATCAACCATTTGCCAAAATTATTTAAATTAAAAAAATTATTTATTTAGAACAGGAATTAAAAATAAATAAATAAATAATAACAGATAAACGAGAAACCTTTAAATTTTTTTAATTTATCTCATTAAAAAGTTTAAATATAAAAAAAAGTATTAATATTATTTTTTATTGTTCTAAGATAGATATAATGTTGCAAACGATAATTTAAAAAACATACCTTAAAATTCGGATTTCTTTCAAAATCCCCATGGATAGCATTTTTCTATATCTTTCTTAAATTGACGTCCTTTGGAAATCCAAATACCTTCTGAACCATCTTTAGGGAAAAATAAATCATTACTATTCTGTGTATAAAAATATTAATATGAGCTTAATGTTAAAAGTGTATGTAAACAACTATAGCTTAGACAAATTAAACATACTTACTTTTATAATACAACGATAGGTAAAACTAGATTTATAATAACGTATTTTAAATTTTATACATTTTAAACAACTTTATAAATTAGAACAAATTCTAATTACGATTCATATTGTTAGAAGATTGCGGAAGCTTTAGAATTCTACAAATTTACAATTTACTATTCTTACAAAGCTTACAATAATATAAAGTATTTAGCACTTACTTTTGGCTTTAAACTCGATTCGCTGATTCTGATTACTAAAAAATCTCTCGTTCTCTTTCTAAAATGAAAATGACTCTAACGGCAATTGCAGTATCCCGCCAAATGCGATTAGTTTTTTGTTTATTTTTCGGTTTCGGTTGACTAACACAAGTTGTCAATAGGAGACAAAAAATAAATAACAAATAAAAAAAAAGAAGAAGAAGAACAATGTTTAACTTTTGGACTAGCCAAACAAATTTTTCTTAGTCAATTGACAAAACGGGAACATTTTTTTTTTATTCTCTCATCTGACTAACCGGTCAAATTTGAGGAAAATGAAAACTGTACCTGGGAAATTAGTCATCTGACAAGTTTTAGAGGCAAAACGGATCATCAGACGAAACACATTAAAGATGCATGGTAAAATAAAACGACTTTTGTGTCTCATGACTAAATGGGATTGTCAGGTAGTGTTTTGATTGTTTAAAATTTTGCGTAATTTTGTGCAAATTAGTCAATGTACTTGACAAACGTTTAGTGTCACAAAGATGGCATGTCTCTTGACAAGTTTCGATTTTTCATTTTTCTGTGTGTACTTGTATTATTATTTTGCGCCTAATCGATGAAATTTGTATTCTTTATAAAGTTTAATCTCCAAATACTCAATTATTTCGCTGCTAATCTATGGAATTTATGCTTTTTTCAAAGCTGAATCCCAAAATATGCAATAATTTTGCGGCCTAATTCGGAAATACGGGATCATTTTACTATTAACTGTCAAAAATGTATGCTTAAACGCAACTAATTGCTGAAATACGATATTATTTCGACGTTAATCGATAAAATTTGAAATCTTTTCAAAGGTGATTTCCGAAATTCACGATGATTTGTGGCTGATTATTGAAACACGCAATCATTTCGCCGTTGCTTAATAAGGTTATTTTAACCTTAATTGTTTGCTGAAATAGGCTTTATCTCTATGTTAATCAATGAAATTCGTCCTTGTTTACAAAGACAATATCCGATGTATGCAATAAATTTACTGAAATATGGAATCAATCATTTTATCGCTAATTTTTTAAAATTATGCAAGAGCAACTAATTGCTAATATAGACTATTATTTCACCCCCAGTGGCAGAAACACTGTGACACGGTGACATAGTCGCGGACACAGAATAAATGCTTGCAGACAGTTTTTGTCTGTACTAATAAAACAGTTCAGTCTGCAACAATAACAAACAGTCTGCAACTTTCGAACACTCTGTCTGTACTAATAAAAAAAATTGCCCACAGCTTTCAGACAGTCTTTGTCTGCAATTTACGGACATTTTTCGCCTGTGACAATGTGCTACCGATGTATAAAGTCTTAGATGCTCTCTGGTAGGAACACACAAAACAGTACTTAACAACGACGACCTGGGGAGCCTATATCTCCCTTGATAGACAGTATATGCGTGTATTCTTTTCCCCTGTTACCTGTTACTGAGATTCTGCGGGGACATAGAAAAGTGCTATTTTCTTTTAAAATTGCTCCAAAACTTCTACTCCACTTCAAAATTCACTTATAAAAATTTCTGTATCAAAACTAAAACTAATACTTTTGTTATTTATATTGTGTTGTGTCAAACATTGCTATAAATATTTAATTGAATGAGTTCAACTTATTATTTTATAATCGTTTATTACTATAGTTAAATTGTATTTTGTGTATTGTTGCACGAGATCACCACTATTGTTAAGCTCCCCCCCCCCAAATATTGCCGCTATCAGCTTCAGGCTTTTTGAGTGTAAGCCATTCTCATCCCTGATTACAAGCAAATTTCGCAGACAGATTTTGAAATTTTAAAAGCCTGTCGCAGACAGCTACAAAACTTTCTGCCACTGGGATTTCACCGCTAATTGTTAAATTTTGTATGTTTTTAAAAAATGAATGCCGAAATATGACATTATTTCACAAAAAAATAATAAAATTGCTTTTTTTATTATTTATACATTGCAGAAATACGCAATAGGAAAGTCTACTTACAATACGAGATCGTTTCACCGATAACATTTACTTTTAATCGTCATTATTTTTAACGTCACGCTATCCAAAACTGCAAGTAAAATTTGTGCAAATGTTTTCTTTGCATCACACTGTCTCTTTGCACAAATTCTCACTTAGTTGAATACTATGATACAAAATAACATTTGCATATATTTTACTCAGTTTTGGATAGCGTGACGCAAAAGACAAATCGATTTATTGAAATACCTACATAATTTTAATTTACAATGCAAACTCAGTGAAAGTGTGATTATTTGACAGTATATTTGAAAATTAAAAGCACTGTTTCAGTGTGTAAATATACTTTATTAGACAAAACAAAGGTAATTTTAATGGAATCTAAAAACAAATCTTTTAAAATGACACCGAGGCGTGACTGGAATTTTTATATCATTCCTTTTAAAACTGTTATTTTGAAATTGAAATGCAAATGAAAAAGCATCAGTGAGTATATTTTATATATTTGTCTTATCTTGAAGTTAAAAATATTATGTTTGCATTGTAAATATAAATAAAGAAAAAAGCAAATGATTAAATAAGAAAATCTATGTATATTTAAACTAATAGAAAAGCGTCACTTAAAATTTGATATCATTATTTTTAAGACCCATATTTCAAATTCTTATAGTGATAAAGTAGCTGCGTCACAAACTTTTAACCCGTTAAGGGTTTTTGTACTGATATATAATTACACATATCATTTCCTCCTGTGTAATATGTTGAGTGATTAGTGATTCATCAGCACCAGTTAATAATTGATTTATCTCCTAATACAGCTGAAATTTTGCAATCCACTAATCAACAAATCAGTTGTGACAATGTTTGTTTACATTGTAAATGATATGCGGATTTTAGAGAATTGCAGATTTTAGGGTTGTGGATTTTTGAGAGTTGACTGTATATATATTAAAAAGAAAAAAATATCCAGTTTTTTTTTTTTCCCAGTTTTGCACTTTATTTTTTTCTCAAAAACTTATCAATAAATTTCAAAACCCATCTCTATTTATTTAAATAGGTTCTTTCAAACATACAATAAATATCTTAAATATATAAATGAATAAATAAAATAAAGTTCATTATTAATTATTTGTAGAAGTTTAATCATTTTGAAGTTCATGCATTCATAAATAAAAATGCAAATTGAGAAAACACAATTTAAAAATTTCAATTTCAATAGAATGCTAACTGAATAAAAATCTCTAATTCTTTCTTTCTTTCTTTTTTTTTTTTTTTTAATAACTAATCTTTCTGCGTGGAAATGCTTTTATTAGTGTATCTTGTATATAACTACTAAAATGCTTCCTGAATTCATTTACAAGATTTCAAAAAAGGGAGGGAAGAACTTTGATAACTACGCCAAATATGACAACCTTTCTTCCACACTTAAAACTTGTTCTCCCTCTGATAAGTTGCCCCTTCCTTTCTTACAACCATACCCAGAGCTGTTCTTATGAGAGCCAAACAGTAATATGTGCGTTCCTAAAAATAAAAATCTTTGAATTTTTTTTTTTTTTTTTACTTACAAGGAAACATTTAAAAGTTGTCGTCTTCAAATAATATTGAAAAAAATATATGTGATTCTACTCTTCATAAAACACCAGAAAGTGAAAAAATTATCGGCTGAAATGAATTACAGTGACCACAAAAAATTATCAAAATTAAGCATATTTGGCGATTTCACACTGTTAGGCGATTGATTTTGAGTACTTGGTGGAGAAACAAAGCATGGTTCTGTTCGTACACAGCAATCTCGGTGCTATCAAACTTATCACCTAACAATGCTAAATCACCAAAAATGCTTAATTTTGATCATTTTTTGTGGTTGCTGTAATTCAATTCAGCCGATAATTTTTTCACTTTCTGATGTTTTATGAAGAGTAGAATCACATATATTTTTTTCAATATTTTTTGAAGACGACACCTTTTGAATGTTTCCTTGTTAGCATTTAAATTTTCTAAAATATTTTTTAAATCAAAACAGTATTAATGTATAACTGAATGAACTACTTTTTTCTAATTAAGAATGTATTCTATTTTGAAGTATGGGAAAGACATTGAAATGCAAAGTTTGAGATGTATAGTTATATACTTTACAGGGATGAGAATTTTCTTAATTTTTTTAAAACAATTTTCAGGTTTTTTTGTTTTAAATATTCTTATTTCTGTTCAAATTTCTTTCTTTTGACTGTTTCTAAACAACTTATTTTCATATATTCTCCATTTTTGCTTATAAAAAGTATGATTTTGTGTATCTGTTTCTTTTTTCATTACTAAAAGTAAATTAGCTTTAAGTTTTGCTGATACTTTCAGACTTTTTGTATATTTCCCACTTTCATCTCTGACTTTAATTTAATAATTCTATTCTTAGTCTTTTCATGAAAAAAAAAGTTTGTAAATTTGAAAAGAATTTAATATATATATTCCTCTCCTTAATGCAAGAAAAATAAATGACAGTTTTAAAATTCCCCAAAAAACTAATAGTTATAATATTATAACATTGCACAAATAGTGTACATATGCATGTAGTTATATGTGTCTGTTTTAGATTGATTTCCATTACAATTTACTTAGATTGTTGAAAAAAAAAAAAAATTTTTTTTTTTTTTTTTTTTTTTTTTTTTTAACAGCTAATACTGTTGTTAAACAATAATTTTAAAAATAAAGCAAAGTGATGTATCAGTTAAAAAAAAAAAAAAAAAAAAGAATATGAAAAAGAAAGGTGGATATGTCGATAAAAGGTCATGAAAATTTTTTTGAGGTCATGAATTTTTTTTCTGTCAAGTCAGTAGACACCCTGTCTCCATCTCCGGCAAGATTATACATAAAAAATACAGATCAATTGTTACAAAATTCCAATTTATGAACAGTTTGTGCAGCTGCAGATTCAACCGTAATTAACTAAAATTTTAAAAATTAAGTATGACTGCATATTTAAATAAATTTTAATTTAGATACAGTATATATTTTTAATTGAAATAATTGTAATAATTTCTTTTTTCTTTCCTGCTAATTAATCACAAATTTCTTTTCATAATTCTGAAGAACTATATAACTTACTAGCACGATTTGCCTGCTTCACTGGACACTATATTTAAACAAATTCTCAAAATTTCATATCATTATTATAAAATAAAAATAATAAAATCAGTTGAAACCTAAGTTAAAGTTTACGTTGCATTCAGTAGAGATTTTCTCGCTTGCAGCATGAAGAGTTCAGGTTCCCACTGCCTTCGGCACTGATTTACTCCCCTGTCCACAGCGGGAAACAGTGGTGGATCTAAGCCCCCCCCCTCCCCCCCCCCCCAAAAAAAAAAAAGTACTGGCTTCACATTTGAATGTTACAATTGTAAAATTTTCATTGATCTGGAATAACATCTTGACAAATCTTAGCCCCCCCCCCCCCCCAAAAAAAAAAAAAAAAAAAAAAAAGTTCTGGATCTGCCACTGGCGGGAAAATCAGAATTTTCAAGAAATCGAATCAGAGAGAATATTGCATATTCTTAATCAATACTCACAGTGATGCCGCTAGTCTTTCAAAATCTTGGGACCCATGAGTTTTAAAAATCTGGGTCGATTTTTCAAAAAATGGGTCCCCACATAAATGAATTTATACATTACAGATATAATTATTATTATTATTATTATTTTATTTTTTTATTGTAGATGAAAAACAGATTTTCAGGAATTTTTAACCAGCTCTTTTTGAAATTGTCTTAAACTAATATTATGTAGGAGGAAGGGATCTTTTTTCCTTCGTCAGAGCAGAATACTTTAAAAATATAAAGAAAATATTAGTTTTAAACAAGAAATATATTTTTTTATTTCTTCCTTTATTTATTTATTGTTTTTTTTCAAGAATGAAAATTACGTGTCTTCTGGTATCCGCCACAATAAATTTTTCTTGTTTCTGCCTGCGATTTTTCACGTAATTTACACACTATAGCACATAAACAGCATCCAGGGGCGGACTGGCTCAATTTGACCCACCCGGCTACAAGATATTTTGGCCCACTCACTCCATAATTGGATATAAGGAAACCTTCCCCGTCGGGGCGCAAGGTAGAATGTCAGAAACACAGTTGTTTTTTAATAAAGTCATAATTTTACAGCATTTTACTTAACCTTCCACATTAATATAAGTTTTATAAATACAAACATATTTTTTATAAATTTTTGAAATTATGATCGATTTCTTCTCTCCCATGCATCAGCCCCTAATACAGTATGTTTCAGAAGACTAACGCTAGAACGTTAATGGGGTATATTTCTGAATCTTCAGGAAATATAATTTTAGTACAAAGTTTTGATCACAACAGTATTAAAATTACAATGCTATCTAAATGATGTTCAATGACAAAAAATTCAGTTAGGTTATTTTTAAATAAATTTTTATTTAAAAAAATTATAGGAGTAGTTCTCTGAAGTTACTGCAGGGAAGTGAACAATAACTACTTTAAATGGTGTGTTAACCCTCTGTAACTCATGACCTTTAATATTTTTGTGTTTATTTGTTTCGTAATAATTGGAAAAAAATAAAATACACGTGTTTCAGGTTTTTTTTTTATTTCTCATAAATTTCGAAAAAACAAACAAAAACACCTACAGGCAACAAACACTTTTTAGCATAAAATCCTATAAAATACGTGAAATTGGGTCAAAATCAATATTATACAATGAATTTGAAACACTTACCTCTTCACTGTTTCAATATAAAACACAAAACACACGAAAAACTATTTTTTATTATTTTTTGAATCAGAGCCGGTCCGCACTTGTCGTTAGTTACCCACTGTCGAGTAATGAACTTCAACTTACGACATACGGCGCCATCCAGTTGTGTTTCTAGATACTAGATTCTCTAACTGTGAGTGTATACGACAGGCTACAGTGCGTGATTACGTTGTAGAACCGATTCTTTGAATTTGAACCACGATCGAACGGTATGTTGCCTACAGTCTACAGTATGGTACAGAGGGTTAATAAATTTTAAAGATAAATTGATGCAGATGGTAATTTTAAACGAGTTTAATTTTCTTTATAGGTAACTATTGAGCTCTAAATTAAAAAGATCAAAATACATTCAGTTACAAAATATAGCATCAAAGACTATATTATGTTAAAATGTAAAGTAGTATATTTTTTTATTTGCTTTTTTCAGTATAATTGCATATTAATGAGTTTTTTTCGGATAATGTGTGTCCCACCAGTGGCTGAGAGGTTCTACTCTCAAAGCTGGTAGATGTGACGTGTAGGATTGAATCCCATATAGCGCTCACTGACGCTACCCTTTAAAGTTTTCCATGTTTATTTTTATTTTTTCCTTCTCGAAACTTGCGGAAATATGGGCTAGGGTTCCGAGAAAGTTCCCCCACATGGGTTACGCCTTTTCGCGGATCCTAATACGCCTACACCTACACCTTAGGATGATGGTGATCTTTATGGCGTCTTGTACATTTTAACACAAACTTATCCTTTGAAATTTTTTATGTTATAATCTAAAGATAAATAAAATAAAGTATAAATGTAAAAGTAAAAAGCAAAACAAATTTTGTGTTAGTTTTTACTTATATATATATATATATATATATATATATATGAATGAAATTTTGTATTTGTGAAAATTTTCGGTTGTTTTACGCGTTTTGAGATGTCGAGAACATGACTTGATCCTTTTCGGAAAAATGTCTGCCAATCTGTCTGCCTGTGTATGTGTTAGCGCGTGAATATAATCAATTTTGTGGACACTGTAACTCCCAAATCAATGAACGAAATTTAACGAAACTTGATATTTAATATGAGCTTTACCTAAACTGGTGATGAATCCCTTTTGGGATCAGTCGCTCAACAGGTAGCGCTGCCATCAAATTTACGTTCAAAAATTTTAACATGGCAGTACAAGACAAAATTTCGTATAAATGTGCATGATGAAAATTATTTTAAACGAATGATTTTGAAATCAATATTATTGATAATAATGGTAATGAACTTGGAAAAAAATCACGTGCATGTATGAGCATCGCCCCCCCCCCCAGGGGTGTAAATTTTCAATATATGTAACATTCAAAAGAACTCATCAATACCTTTAAAACGAATGGTTGAACCATAGACCTGTGATAATTTTAAACACAATTATGGTTGTTTCCATTTTTAATACAAAAAAGGACTTAGAAAAAAAAAAAAAACTTTTGCTCGGATATTTTCTGAATTTCATGAAATTGATTTTCTTTGTGCATTTAGTGTATACTTTTCTGTGATCAAATCGTCTAAATTTATCCTGAAAAATAATTTTAATAAAAAATTTGTACTGTGCGAATTTGTATAGAAAATATAGAAGAAAGTCTTGCGGTGGCCACAACGTACTAGTTTGTTTGATAAATACAAATTGTATATGGTAAAAATAAAATAAAATCATCCCAAATGATAAATGTGATTTTATTATTGAAATTGAACTCTTTTACTGTATAATAAAGTTCTATATTTAGAAATACATTTTGGTGTTAAAAATTCAATAATTCTTGACTTACATTAATAATCTGATGTGGCACTCACGCGAGTTTCTCTTACACTGCATTTCAATATTTTAAAGATACATTGCAGATTAAGGTGTGAAATAACAAAAACTATATATTAATATAAATCTGTGTGAAAGGAGCTGCCGCCTCCCCTCAACCTTCGTTTAAAAATAGTAAATGCATTTATATAGAATTCAAAATTGTTAAGTTACTTTTAAGTTACGCTGATAACAGACATACAGGATCAAACGTTATAAAATTTGACATTAGTATTCAAAGAACCTCAAAAAGCATAATTATACAAAAACAAACACTGAAAATTTAACTTAAGAAAATACTTTATTTATCGCGTGGCTAAGATAAATTAATTTTCATTCCTAAGCAGTTTCCTGGATATAGTAAAATATAGTAAAACATTTCCACCAATTGCATTCAATAGAAAATAATGCTTTTGTTTAATTATTGATAAATCTGTATGTAGTCTATAAATTATGTACACACCACATTGTGCACATAAATAAGGTCCTACATTAGTCGCACATAGCACAACTCGAAATGTATTTCTAGCAATTTCCTAACGTATAGTCCCACTATATTCTAAATCTTTTGGGTAGCCCTGTAAACAAATGATGAATAATTTTTAAAGCTGATTCCACACAAAACATGCTTTCATTTATATAACAAATTTAAGTACAGCCTATAGATGTTAAACTGCATACCCATCAAAAATTTCGCCCTTAGTCGTAATGTACTAGAATTTTTTTAGACGTCTCTGTATATGAACCATTTACTTAATCTCAATGAAAAGTTTAGTGTCCTTATATGGTACAGATTTAAGATAGCGAGTTTCGAATTCCTGCTACTATTTGTTCTTGAGATATGCTGATAAAAGACACACACACAGTCCAAACGCTTAAAACATTATTTTCGTATTCAGGGGACCTTAAAACATGCAATTATAACAAAAACTCACTTCCGAAAATTTGACCTAAAATCAGTACTTTTTTTGCCATATATATAGGTTACAGAAAGTAAAATTTTGACCTAGACAATAATTTCTCTATAGTGATATAATCACATTTTATACAAAGGCGGTCTAAAAACTCTAAATTGACGTGCAGAAGCAATATAGTTAGCCTTATGATGACACATTGAAATCTTTAGTTGTCAACATTATTACCATTTGTTTACTAAATTAACTTGAGAAACGTAATTTTTAGCGAGTCGATTTGAAATCCTTTTAATGTCATAAATAGAAAATTAAGACATATGGATGAGGTTTATGAATAATTTGAAATGATAAAAGCTTTTATAATTATGAACATAAGCCTAAAAAAAAAAAAAAAAAAAAGAAGAAGAAGAAGAAGAAAAGGATATTTAAAGAACATTTAAAAGATAAATACAATTTTAAATTTTTAGACACATTTTATAAATCACAAATTTGAAGCATTTTATGTGGGTCCACAGGAAATTTCACTTGAATAAATAATGTCTTCTTTTGAATTATATATCAATAAAGGAGGCGGTTCAGGTACAACAAAGATTATAAGTGTCAATTTAATACGAATTGTCCATTCTTTATATCATTACTTTTTAATAGTACTCTTTTCTAATATTTATATGGAATTAAATAAGACGAAGATTATTATTTGTAAAAATTTGTATTAAAATTATTTATGTTCCATATTAAATTGGCAACTATAACCAATATCAATCATCTTAATCGCATGCACCATGAAAAACTGACAATCAATTTAAAATTTGTTTAATGATTTGTGAACTGTTTTTATTTATTTTATTTTTTTATTTTTAAACACCGACTTAAATATTTAGAAGATGAAGTTAGGTTGTGTATTATTTTATCATAACCAAAAATTAAAGACCTTTCAACGTACAAAAAAAAAAAAAAAAAAAAAAAAAAAAAAAATGAATAAATAAAACCTTTTAAGTGTTCTTGTCCAAATTAAGAACGTAACCGAATTTTAATTACTTTCATAACTGAGTTTTTTTTTTTTTTCTTTTTCACAAGGCACTTGCGTACATGAAAGGATTTATACATACTTGAAAGCTATATATAATGTGATATACATTGGCCCACAAGAGTTAAGTTCGTGCAGTAACGCTAGAGCACAGATGATACATGTTGCACATTTTCTTTTAGCTTTGTTCTTCAAATATGCTGATAACATACACAGACACCACAGAACAACCATTATAAATCTTATTTTCGAATTCAGAAGACCTCAAAACGTTCAAATATGTTAAAAATACCGTTTCGAAAATTCTATCAAAAAACAACACTTTCTCTGCAATACATGGGTAAGAGAAAATAATAAATAAAACATAAAAAGTGTTACAATATTTTAAAACTTAAAGATATTTTTCCTTAAGAAGGAGTCCAATAGCTGCCGAGAGGTTCTGCGCACAAAGCGGATAGACATGAGGTGCCGGGCTCAAACCTAAGTCGCGCTCGTCGGCCTATCGTTCGGACTTTTCCGTGGGTTTCTCCGAAACATGCGTAAATACGGGCTAGGACCCCTTAGAAAAACCCCGAGAACACTCCTCCTCGGACCTGGGACCCTAGTACGGTCAATTAGCCTTTAATCCCCACAACTCAATCCAACCCTACCCATTAGAAAAACAGGGGGTATTAATAAACATTTCGCTCTTCACTTCCTGCTGTTAACTAGAATAGGCCAGTCCTTTACACAAAGCATTCAGGGTATATGTACCGCGCCCTACTTTTGTCCCACTGTTGCAAAGATTATTTTTAATTACTGGCAAAAAAAAATTGTTTTCGAAGAATCGAGAGAATGAAACGTTCTGATATAAGTATCTTTAATGCATGCTTTAAACCAGAAATTTTCACGTATTTATACCAAATCACTAGTCGAGAAAAACTTAGAGCTCACAGATTTCAAATGCAAAGGAACCGACGTGAAAACTGCGATTTCCAAATAGGCGCAAATTCGTGATCCCGCAATTCGAAAGTGTAGCCGCCATTGAAATACAAAAAAAATTATGCAATATTTTTAGATTTTTCTGGGCCAAATTGTGTACTGTGTAATATTTGTACTATTCTATCATTTGTTTCATTCAGGTCATTGGTCATTGTCAGGAATGGTATGGTGATTGTCATCATATATATCTTGTCACTATTTTTTCCTGAAGAATTAAAATTTAGCACAAATGACGCATTTTTTTTTCTCCTGTTCATCTGGCCCACAGTCTACATAATTTGGCTGTTGGCCCACCCGGCGATCGCCGGGTAGCCGGGTGGGCCAGTCCGCCCCTGACAGCATCTCTGACTCATATGCCAAAATTTGCCATTCCATGAAAATTTGAAGCATATTCAAACTTGGAACTGTGTTTTTTGCTGAGCCTACCCAAACGAATGGTGGTGGTATGTGTGTGTGTTGGGGGGGGGGGGGGGATTTTGCAAAACCCCTTTAGAGTGCGTGTTGGATACACATACCAATTGATGCATCAAAAAATTGCTTTCCTTGGATAATTTGGAGCAGAGTTATGCTAAAAACGTGTCTTTGCACACGCCCTGATCTTAAAGTGTGGAAAAAGGGGAGAATTTTGGAAAATCTTTTATATTACGTATTGGATACATATAACTGACCCACACATAAACAATTACTGTTCTACAATAATTTGAAGCAGATTTAACCTTGAAAACTTTCTTTTTACTCCCCACCCCTCTTCCTATGGGAGGAGGTAGAAAGTAGTTTCACAAAGTCTCTTTGTGGTGTGTGTATTGGGAATGCATAACCAATCGATATAAAAAAATCACTTTCCTAAGATAATTTGGAACAGAGTTAGTCTTGAAAATGTATTTCCTTCCAACCTTTAAAAGGGGGAAGGGGGGAAATTTCACAAAATCCTATTATAGTGCATGTTGGGTATGCATAACCAACCCCCACATTAAAATTAATTTGACTGAGATAATTTGGAGCAAAGTTACACTTGGAAACTTTTTTTTCTCCCCCCCCCCCCTTCTTTGAACCCAAGGAGGGAAATCTCATTACAATAGGTATCGGATACATATAAACTATTTATGCATTAAAATACATGACTGCAACTCACTTAGATTTCCCAAGACAAATTTAGCACTGAAAAGGAGGGGGTCACAAATTTGCCCCCTTGCAACACACCTCTCAAAATCGAAAGTCACAAAAACATGAATGGGTTTTTGGAGATATGTACTGAAAACAGCCATGCTTTTTCTTAAGAATATGTACCACGTTTTTGTAAAACTCTACTCGAAAATTCCTCCCTACCCCTCTTAAAATTTAAAAATTTCAAAATCACAGAAAATGCTTTCTTGTACTCAATTAAAGTCCTGCGCAGGTCGGGTTACCCGAACCCGACAGGTAAATTTTGTATAAAACCCTAACCCAACTAAAAATTTTTCATCAACCCGAAAACCGACCCGCACCTGACCCGAAACACGAGAACTAAATGAAAATTACTTTTTCATCTAAAAATCATACAAAACTTTTTTAAATTATAAAATAAGGTAAGTTTTCCTTGTCATGCAGTTGGTAAATTATTTTAAAAAGAATTTGAAATGTAATTACTAATTGTTTAATTTAAAACTTAAAAAAACTGAAAAAAGGATCAATAATATTTTTTAACCATTTATGTGAGCTCTGAATTTCAAGAGTAAACTAGCATGTTTTGGCCACCACAAGACTTTCTTCTATAATTTCTTATATTTTACTAAGTGCAAATAATTTATTAAAAATATTATTTTTTAAGATTATCTAACAGGATGAATGCAAACGATTTTCATCTTACAAGGAGAGGTCACGACATGGAAAATTCAGATCGGGACGAAATTGCGCAGGATTGTAGTATACTATGAGGGTAACAACATATTAAAGCAGTAGGACCCACTATCCACAAAATTTCGAGAAAAAAGCATTTAAAGTTTCAGTAATCTTTAAATACCAGTTAATTCACAAACGAATAAGCGCCTCAGTGGCGTGATCTTAAAGCGCGAGTCTCCCACCCAGATGACTTGGGTTCGAGGCTACCTGCGGGACTACACTTTTTTTTTTTTCTTCTGTAACTTTTTATGTAATCTTAACTTTTTATTTATTTTACTTTATTTTACAATTCAATTCAAAATTCGAAAATTTTAATAAAAAATTATTTAATTTTCTTGAGTATAAAATATCTTTTTCTATTTTTAATATTTATAACTTAAAAATACAATAAATTTCCATAACTTAAAAAATGAAGTTTAGTTTTACAAAACCCTAAATAAGAAACATAAAGAAAAACAGACAAATATTTAAATAATTAAAAAATAAGCAAGCTGTAAACAAAGTGTAAAATAGTTAGCAGGTGTACTTAAGTCTTGGTTTGAGCTTCCTGATTTGGTTTGAATGTGTATAAATTACGTAAACACTTCTAGCTTGTTAATAATAAAAGGCAGGTGGAATTTTATTTTGTGCACAGAAGGATAAAAAAAAAAAAAAAAAGAAAGTCGTTATCGAAAAAAAAAACGATGTTTATTAACATTTAAAATCTACATTTAAAGATAACATTTCTTTACCTGTAATAATTTAATAGCATAGCAATCCTATACTATAATTTTTAAGAAACTATTGATTGGAGAAGTAATTATTTAATTTGGATAGTAATTATATATGCAATTAAAATCATCATTTCTCTGTATTTTTTTTTTTTTTTTTTTTTTTTTTTGTAATTTAAAGAATAAAATTAAATATACCTAAAATGAAATAAAATATTTAGATAAATAATTAAAAACAGTTTCTTTAGTTTTACCTTATTTTAAAGTTAAAATAAAACTAAAATTTATTTTTTAAGTTATATAAATTTATTGTATTTTTAAGTTATATAAATTTATTGTATTTTTAAGTTATAAATATTAAAAATAGAAAAAGTTATTTTATACTCAAGAAAGTTAAATAATTTTTTATTAAAATTTTCAAATTTTGAATTGAATTGTAAAATGAAGTAAAATAAATAAACAGTTAAGATTACATAAAAAGTTACAGAAGAAAAAAAAAAAAGTAGTCCCGCAGGTAGCCTCGAACCCAAGTCATCTGGGTGGGAGACTCGCGCTTTAAGATCACGCCACACAGGCGCTTACTCGCTTGCAAAATAACTTGTATTTAAAGATTACTGAAACTTTAAATGCTTTTTCCTCGAAATTTTGTGGATAGTGGGGCCTCCTGCTTTAATATGTTGTTACCCTCATAGTATACTACAATCCTGCGCAATTTCGTCCCGATCTGAATTTTCCATGTCGTGATCTCTCCTTGTTAGAGACAACTAACACTAACTATCCAAAGCGACAGTTTTATTGCCTATAAATAGCATCTTAAAAAGTGCGTTTTTATAATGGTTATCTCGCATATCAGGTTTCGTAGAGTTATATGCCATAAAAGTTGAGATATAGCCTTCCCGTTATCGAGGGATATTATAGTATAGCAGCTCCACCTATTGGCCGATTAGCATCCAGATTGATTCAACATAATGCCTCATTATGGCTTTCTCACATATCAAGTTTTGTTTGATTATACACAATAGAACCTGAGATATAGCCTCCCATTAAATTGCAAATATCGCTGCATAGCAGCGTCACCTGTTGAGCAGTTGACACCAACAGTTGAGACACTAATTTAGGTCAAGGTGCATCTACATATAAATTTGTATGCAATTTTATGCAGTAGTTCCTGAGATAAAGCCTTCCCCTAAACTGCTGAAATCGCTGTGCAGCAGCGCCACCTGTTGGCCAATAAGAATTCAAATTGAATCATTATAATGTCTCATAATTGCCTTTTCAGATATAAAGCTTTGTTTGATTATACTCAATAGAACCTGAGATATAGCCTCCTCTTAAATCTCGGAAATTGCTGCATAGCAGCGCCACCTGTTGATCAGTTGACAAAAATTGATAGGCACTAATTTAGGTCAAGGTGCCTCTACATATAAATTCCTATATAATTCTGAACAGAAGTTCAGGAAATACAGTCACCACAAACTTTTTGTCACACACACACACACACAGACAGACATTTTCTATAAATGGTAAAATCGTGTTCTAGACCTCTCAAAACATGTAAATCCGTCGAAAATTTTTATGAATCCAATACTTTTTTCTGTTGAATAGAGAAGAAAGTAAAAAAATGCACTTAAATTTAAATGTTTGAAATTTATTATTTAATACTTGTAGTCTGGAAAAAAAAAATCAAGGTGTATTATTCTTTATTGCTTTTGTCTGATGTAGATGTTTACTTTACTATAATAATTTGTGTAGCATGTATGTGATTCACAGTTAAACTTCTGCTTTTTAAGGATCACTGATCACTTTAAATTCGTATCATCAGCAACTTAGCTTCTTCTCGTTTCAGTTTTACTTAGTGCATTATTTATTTGTTCTAGAGAAGACGACAAAGAATATAATCTGCCTTGATGGTATTCGTTTCATTTATGTGTTTATTTTACATTACTTTTTTTAATTAAATCACGACAAGTATTCCCTTTATTTTTGCTGTATATACAAATGGAAATGGAAGAAAATTCAAAATTTCATTAACATACAAACGAGGATTAAAATTAATTGAAAATAAAGATATTAAAAAAAAAAAAAAAAAAGAAAAAGTAAATTGAGAAATAACTTAAATTTCCAAATCATAAAAGTGGGGTTATGTTGTATTTCTTATATATATATATTAACAATAGTCAATAAAAATTTATACAATACTTTAAAATTTTCATACAATTTCTACATATGATCAGTTTTAGATTTGTTTAATAAAAAAAAAACATATACGGATATTTTTTTCTCATGTGTATACGGATTTTTTTTTTTTTTTTTTTTTTTTTTTTTTTCGGGTGGATATCTGTGTATAGGAATATGGAGCTCCGACACATGTCTTAAACCAGTTAAAGAGCTATAATTAAGTCTACAAATTTATGCTTTCAATTGTAAAATTTTTTTTTGAAAGGTGTTCTCAAGTCGACCCGACTTGTATAAAGCTAAACCCCACCTGAACCCGACCCGCAAGAGAAAAGAATTTGTCAATCCAACCCATGGGTCAGGTCGGGTTCAGGTAAAATCGGGTTACCCAACCTGATGCAGGACTCAATACTCTCCACATATGCAATTATTATACTTCACCGTGACGTAATATGAAATTGACTTATGCTTACAATTACAGACGTGTTTTTGCCTCCTGCTGTCCAGGGAGAAAGGGGAGGGGGGGGGGAATTTCCATAAAATTCCATTACTATAGATGTCAGATGCATATAAATAATCCACCCACCGAAATTCTTGACTTCATCTCCTACAGTTTTTCCCAGACAAATTCAGCACTAAAGCACTAGCATTGTGCACAAATCGAATCCCTAAAAAATTGCAAAAAACAAAAATGGGTATTTGGAAATTACACGGCTCTTTTCAACATCTTTGTTAACCATTTTTGGTAGAGTTTTACTCAAAAATCGGGAACTTGTGAAATTTTTCACCAAAAATTTATTTTCTCCTCTCCCCCCCCCCTAAAAATAAAAAATTTCAAAATCATAGAAAGTTTTTTTTTTTTTTTTTGTCCTCAAATCTAGTCACTCCATGTGCAATTTCCTCATCATGAAGTAATTTGGAGCTGAGTTATGCTTACAAACATGTTTTTGCCTCCTGCCCCCTTGGAAGGAGAGAAAATATTGTAAGAGTTGATATATATAATTTTAAATTACTTTAAGACCTAAATTCCTGCAATTCAGTTTAGCCATTCTCGCGTGATACTTGGACAAAAATAAAGTTACAGACACAACAATGCATAGAAAATTTCATTTTCGGCTTTCATGATGTGTGAAAAGGGAAGATATTGCAAATTTTTTGATTCTGAAATTTACAAACAAAAGTCTGATTTTATTAATATAAATTAGTAGAAAGACAATATTAAAGTTTGCATGTTAAAACAAAACTAGTATGCTGTGGCCACCACGAGACTTTCTTCTATATTTTCCTATAAAAATTCACTCAGTAACAATAATAATTAAAAAAAAAAAAAAAAAAAGTGGGACTTTGACAAAACTTTGGGTAAAATGTGAAAATTATTCTAAGTTTGTCAAAACACGGAAACCGTGGGACTTTGACAAAATTGGGGGGGAAATGCAAAAATTTGTTTAAGTTTGCCAAAACACAGAAACCGTGGGAGTTTGATAAAATTAAGGGGGGGGGGGGGGGGAAAGTGGGACTTTGATAAAATTAGGGGAAAAAAGCAAAAATTAGTTTAAGTTTGTCAGAACACGGAAACCGTGGGAGTTTGATAAAATTAAAGGGTAAGTTTTACTTTTTTTTCGTCAAAAGTAAAAAAAATCGATAACTTTGTTTTAATTTATCACAGATTTATAGTTCAACCATTCGTTTTAAAGGTACTGACGAGACCTTTCGAAAGATACCCATCTTGAAGATTTTTGCCCTATATCACCCTGTTAAAAATTTAGAAAAAGCGGGATGGCAACGCAACCTGTAAGACGATTTTTACGAAAAGTTGATAGGCACTAATTTATGTCAAGGTGCAACTACATACCAATTTGTATGAAATTCTGTGCAGTAGTTCCAGAGATACATTGCCACACAATTTTGTCACACAGACAGACATTTTCTAAAAATGGTAAAATCGTGTTCTACAGCTCTCAAAACGTGTAAATCCATCAAAAACCCGAAATCGAAAATTTTTACGAATCCAATACTTTTTTCTATTGAAGATAGAAGAAAGTAATAAGCTTCATTTAACCACTTGACCAACTTGTCAGAGGCACACTATAGCTGTCGTCTACACATTACTGCAGCCTGCGAAGTAGTTAATACTTAAGAGTACTACCTAACCTTTGAAATTTGTTTCCAGAATTATTGATTATCCAATTTATTATAATTTTGTTTTGACATTTAGACATTTTTCAACTGTTAAATTGGTTCTTTTAATATTTTGAATTTAAATATAAACTAGTATGTTGTGGCCACCACAAGACTTTCTTCTATATTTTCCTATACAAATTCACTCAGTAACAATATTTAAAATATGTATATATATATATTATGATTTTTTTTCAAAGTTTTTTTTTTCGTTAAAAGTAAAAAAAATCGATAACTTTGTTTTAAATTATCACATATTTATAGATCAACCATTCGTTTTAAAGGTATTGACGAGACCTTTCGAAAGATACCCATCTTGAAAATTTACCCCCCTTCCGGGGGTACTTCCCCCCAGGGGGGAAAGCGAAGCCCCCACATGCACAAAATGTTTTTCCTAATTAACTACTACTATTATCAATAATTCATATTAATTTTATAATCACAGATTAAGAATAACTCTCATTATGTACATTAATACGAAATTGTGTCCTATACTGCCATGTTAAAAATTTAGAAAAAATATGATCACAGCGCCACCTGTTGAGCGATTGATCCCCAAATCTAATCAGCATCAATTTATGTCAGGGGCCAACTAAATACCAAGTTTGGTTAAATTTCGTAATTTTTTTTTTTTTTGTTAAAAGTAAAAAAAATCGATAATTGTTTTAAATTATCACAGGTTTATAGTTCAACCATTCGTTTTAAAGGTATTGACGAGATCTTTCGAAAGATACCCATCTTGAAAATTTTCTCCCCTCAAGGAGAGACTCCCCCCCCAGGGGGGTGGGGGGTGGCGAGGCTTCTACACATACAAAAGAATTTTCCCAGTTGACTATCTCTATTATAAATAATTCTTGTAAATTTCATAATGATTACTAAAAAAATAATTCTCTTTATGCACATTTATACAAAATTTTGTCCTATATCACCATGTTAAAAATTTAGAAAAAGCGTGATGGCAACGCAACCTGTAAAACAATTTTTACCAAAAGTTGATAGGCACTAATTTATGTCAAGGTGTAACTACATACCAATTTGTATGAAATTCTGTGCAGTAGTTCCTGAGATACAGTTGCCACAAATTTTGTCACAGACTGACAGACAGACATTTTCTAAAAATGGTCAAATCGTGTTCTAGAGCTCTCAAAACGTGTAAATCCATCGAAATCCCGAGGTCGAAAATTTTTACGAATCCAATACTTTCTTCTATTGAATATAGAAGAAAGTAAAAAGTAACCAAGTATATCATTTGCATTTTTTAACTGCAAAATAAAATGCTAAAAGTTTAAAAAATAAATTTTTGTAAAACAAGTACTAATTTATTGTTTGTGATTTTTTCTGAATGTTAAAACGGAATGAAAAAAAAAAAAAAAAAACATTAAGTAATGCATAATTATGGAATTTTCCCCTGCTTTATAAATAGTTTTTTATTTTTCATTAAATATCAGTTACTTAACTTATTGATGTTTAAATTAATAAAATAATTTTCTTTGTTAGTATAAATATCAATTACTAGTATGAACATCAGAAAATTAGTTTTTTCTTATACAAATTGAATACTTTATACATCCATCATTAGTTTAAATGTACGTTGTACCTGTACATTTTAATGTATGCAATGTTTGATACACATAAATGTACATTTTGATGTCAGAATTATAAACTATGTTTACATATTATCATTTTCACATTTTTTTTTTTTTTTTTTAGTCCTAAGATTTAAAAAAAGGAAAAAATTAAGTTACAACTCTTTTTTTTTTTTTTTTTTTTTCTTTAATGATTGATTATTAACATGCCATCATTTGTTTTTGTTAAAAAGAAAAAAAAAAAATCATTTTAGATGTTTGAGATCAATTTATATGTCAGTTTTTATTTTTTCAAAACTTTCTGCTGAAAGGTTGAAGGGGGGGGGGGGGGGGCGGATGTCAAAATGGACATTTGTAGGGGTGAAACTACTTAATATGCAAAACCCCTGAAATCTGCCATTTGCATGCATATGGGGGGGATTTAATAATGGTATATCATATATCTACTTGTAATAAGTAATATTTAAAGAGTTCTTAATACATTTTAAGGAAAACAATCAAAATGACAAATTTCTATAAAAACAGAATAATTTAACATGAAATTCAGAAGCAGCAGAAATTTTAAAAACCTTGAATTCAGGGGTAGCCCCTGAAAAGCTTCACCCCTGCATTTGTTGATATTTATACTAACAATAACAGCTTATTTACATTATGATTGTAGCAATAAATAACAATACAATCAGAGGCGGATTTGAGTTAGATTGTACCCTACACCCATTTTGATATGGCCCCCTCCCATGTTTTGAAGTATATTATGCATTTGTAAGAGTAATAATAGCAATAAATATGATACAGCTAAAGGAAAAATATTTTTCTTAGATATATCAATATCTAAGCAATCTTTATATAATAATCATTACATAAGTAAAAAATAAATAATCATATCTGATCATGAAAAAAATCAATTACTTTATTTGGTTTCTCCTACAAAAAATTTTAATAAGCAGAATTTAATTTTTTATTTAATCACTGAAGAACTGACTAACTTTCCTTTTATATTTTTATTAATCAAAATAGGAATTATTTTGATTCATAAGTAGATAAGTTATTTTGTTTAAAAATAGTTTCTTTACAGCTTCTTGTTCGATATTTTATATTTTAATCATTGCATACTTAATTATTTTCAGAAAATAATTTCACTCATTTTGACTCCTGACAGAGAGAGCAGATCATGCTTTGAAATTTGTATTATCGACTGAAAATCTATTTGATTGCTCTTAATGTTTGGATTTGTGTTCAAAATTAAATCATTTTTAAGAATTTAATAAACTTAAAAAAAAAATGCCACACTCTACCTGAATCTAAGCATAATCCATTGCTGGACGTTTAATCGCCATAAGAAAACAGCAGCATCCCTAGTTACATATTGCTGCTGCTTAGTCCAGAGGATCAACCGTTCGAATATAACACTATCCTTTCTTATTAATATCACACAATCAACAGATTGAGAAGAAAATCATATATATAGAAAATTCATTTTTCCAGCTCAGTGAAAATAATGGCAGGACCAGGAGTCGAACCCCAGATCTTTGACTTACATGGTCAAAGATCTTAGACCGTGTAAGTCAAAGATCTGGGGTTCAACTCCCGGTCCGGGCATTATTTACACTCAGTTGGAAAAATCAATTTTCAATAACACTATCCATTCGTATATTTCAAACCGCTATCTAAAAATCTGTAAGGTGTTAAACGGGGATTGATAAAGTGTTTTATAATTGGTAAAAAATAAAAACAATTAATTAAAAATGTTTCTCATTCCTATTAAATAATGGTTGTCCTTCAAATTTAACTGCCACTACTGTTCAAATTTTAATTATCTTTAAAACTTAGGCGCCCCTAGGCACGGGCCTAAGCCAAAATCTGTCGCTAAATACAATATTAAAAAATATATAAACTAGCTTTTAATAAACAGCTTATTCTTAATAAAATTTGAATTTTCACTTTTTTTTTAATACTTTTCATTAACTTTTCTTTTAATCTTAAAATAATAAAAAATACACCAGAGAACTGTTGAAAAGTAATAAGTGAAAAACTGAATAAACACCATAAACTGCAAAAAACCCAAAACAATTAAGTTGGCACGAGTGCCGCAAATAAAGCGATGATGCACAATTTATAGTGTTTTATTCAAAGTTTTTTACTTAATAGCTTTTAAGCTTGCTTTCTACACCTAATATCTTTAATCTTTTATATTCTGGTTTTCCTAAAACATTTAATAACCGTTTATGAGTTTTAAATGTTCTTGTTACTGAGCAAATAAAATTAAAATAAAAAGCTTAAGTATTTTTTTGTTTGAATAAAATATCTTAAAACTGTATTTCATTGAAAATATCCCCTCTTCCTACAAAGAAAAAATAATATGGGGAATAAAGCTAAATATACGCTTTTCGAGAACAATGAATGAGTTATATTTCACATGCAAGGTTTATATGTGTTTTTGATTTTATCTAAAAGAGAAAAGGATATTCTCACTTATTTTCTAAATGTTAGTTTCATAAGAATGTTCCTGTTATCCAAGAATATTTTCACCCCACGTATTTAATATTTTAAATATTATATACATAATAATTATTTTGGCAGAAATAAATGATTTTACGTGGTAAAAAAAAATATATATAATTTAGGCTTACTAAATAAAACTAGTATGTTGTGGCCACCACAAGACTTTCTTCTATATTTACCTATACATATTCAATCAGTAACAATATTTAAAAAAAAAAAAAAAAAAAAAAAAAAGTACGATTTTTTTTTTTTTTTTTTTGTTAAAAGTAAAAAAAAATCGATAACTTTGTTTTAAATTATCACAGATTTATGGTTCAACCATTCGTTTTAAAGGTATTGACGAGACCTTTCGAAAGATACCCATCTTGAAACTTTGCCCCCCCCGGGGGGGTACTTCCCCCCCAGGGATGGAAGTGATGCCCCCCCATGCAGAAATTTTTTTTCCTAGTTACATACTACTTTTATCAATAATTCATATTAATTTTACAATCACAAGTTTAAAACAACTCTAATTATGCACATTTACACGAATTTTTGTCCTATGCTGCCATGTTAAAAATTTAGAAAACATGAGATCACAGCGCCACCTGTTGAGCTTTTGATCCCCAAATGTAATCAGCACCAGTTTATGTCGGGGACCAACTAAATACCAAGTTTGGTTAAATTTCGTTAAAAAAAAAAAAAAAAAAAAAAAAAAAAAAAAAAAATTGCGATTTTTTTCTAAGTTTTGTTTTGTTAAAAGTAAAAAAAATCGATAACTTTGGTTTAAATTATCACAGATTTATGGTTCAACCATTCGTTTTAAAGGTATTGACGAGACCTTTCGAAAGATACCCATCTTGAAATTTTGCCCCCCCGGGTGGGAACTTCCCCCCCCCCCGGTGGGGGGGGGAACCGATGCCCCCACATGCACAAAAATTTTTTCCTAGTTAACTACTACTATTATCAACCTGATATTTCGAAAGATACCCATTGTGAAAATTTACCCCCCCTGGGGGGGTATTTCCCCCCTAGGGGGGGAAGCGATGCCCCCCATGCAGAAAATTTTTTTCCTAGTTACATACTACTATTATCAATAATTCATATTAATTTTACAATCACAAGTTTAAAACAACTCTAATTATGCACATTTATACGAATTTTTGTCCTATGCTGCCATGTTAAAAATTTAGATAAAATGCTATCACAGCGCCACCTGTTGAGCTATTGATCCCGAAACATAATCAGCACCTGTTTATGTCGGGGACCAACTAAATACCAAGTTTGGTTAAATTTCGTTAAAAAAAAAAAATGCGATTTTTTTCTAAGTTTTTTTTTGTTAAAAGTAAAAAAAATCGATAACTTTGCTTTAAATTATCACAGATTTATGGTTCAACCATTCGTTTTAAAGGTATTGACGAGACCTTTCGAAAGATACCCATCTTGAAACTTTGCCCCCTCGGGTGGGTACTTCCCCCCCCCGGTGGGGGGGGAACCGATGCCCCCACATGCACAAAAAATTTTTCCCAGTTAACTATTACTATTATCAACGAGACCTTTCGAAAGATACCCATCTTGAAAATTTACTTCCCCGGGGGGGTACTTCCCCCCCAGGGGGGGAACCGATGCCCCCACATGCACAAAATTTTTTTCCTAGCTAACTACTACTATTATCAATAATTCATATTAATTTTTCAATCACAAGTGTAAAATAACTCTCTTTATGCCCATTTATACGGAATTTTGTCCTATGCTGCCATGTTAAAAATTTGCATAAAATGCGATCACAACGCCACCTATTGAGCGATTGATCCCAAAATCTAATCAGCACCAGTTTATGTCAGGGTGCAACTAAATACCAAGTTTGGTTAAATTTCATTCATTGGTTCGTGAGATACAGCGTCCACAAAAAAATGATGCAGACAGACATTTTCTAAAAACTATTAATTCGTGTTCTCCACATCCCAAAACATGTAAATCCATCAAAAAGTGGACTTCGAAAATTTTCGCGAATCCAATACTTTCTCTATATTACATATAGAAGAAAGTAAAAAAAAGGGGGGGGGGGGTACTTTTTTTCATAACGATACTATAGGGCTGTTATAAAAAAATGTACTGTCAAGGTGAAGGTACTAGTACTAATATGATAAAGCTATTATGAACATTTTTAGTAATCTCATGGGGATGATGAAAAAGAGAAGTATACAAAAACTTTTTTTCTTTTATTAAGAATATGACATAACAGATTTAAGTTATTAATGTTACTGAAGACTAAACATGAGCTCATTAAAAGTATATTTTTAATAATGTGTATAACATTAAAATCATCTAAATTATTAATAAATATCAATTTTGTAATAATTTAAAATTTTTCAATAATAATGCTTGCGCACATAAGCATATATGATTGTGTTTGCAAACTTGAAAAAGAAAAGAATGTGAAAAGCTTACTAATTTACAGTTATTAATGAAGTACAAATTTGACAGCAGAATAATTTATTATATTTTTGTAGATTTAATGTTGGTGAAGATTTACGATCCGTTACGGTAGTTTTGGTTTTCAATACGGGTAAAATATAAAGTTTTAATACCTAGTAAACAAGACATGATAAACTATGTAACGAGACAGAAAGAGAAAGTGAGTATAAACTTAAAACTAATTTTAATTGAACAGAAAGTAATTACGGATATTGTACCTGAGGGAAAAACAAAACAAAACTGACAGTAAATTCTTATTTTAATTGCATGTATATAAAAAGATAATTTAAAATACATATCGGTACATGAGTAAAATATGTACAGCTTTGTAAAGACAATTTATTAAAAAAGGAATGTTAATCTTAAGTGCAATTTTTATCATCGTCTTTAACTGACACTCGAGAAATTTCATAAAAATGTATTTGATAAAAATTTAAATATTAACAATAACCATTCATTGCTTTTTTATTTGTACAAGGATCAATATAGCCCAGATTATTAATGCGACAAACACAGATAGCATTATTCTGGGCTATCGAAGAAAAAGCATGGCAGAAAATGTAAACAAATAGACTGCCGCAGAGAAGAATCATTCAAATAAAGAATCATTCTTAAAAATTCTCCGGCAGTATCACTGCGCAAGCGCAGTCAGACTGCCGTAACAATAATATTGTTAGGGATGCCGTAGCAATGGACACAGCCAATTAATTAAACTCAATTTTCCTGCCTACCTTAATCCCTTCCGTGGAGGATCAAAATTGTGATGGCATGTCTCCGGATCACCTCTAGGGGTGTGTCCCAGACCGTCGCCAATTGCCCATCTGCGCAGCATTAGTGCGACGTAAAACCCAACCACAACCACAACCTGCCTACCTTATACATCTTATACACAGCTACCTTAGCAATCGCACATTTGTCGTCCGTGTGAATAACTCCATTTCTTACGACAAACACATCACCGCTGGCATCCTACAAGGCTCTGTCATCGGTCCCACACTTTTTAATATATACTTTAATGACATTCCAAGACACCCACATACCAACTGAGCCCTCTACGCGGACGACACCGCCCTTTACACATCAAGTCACTTCACCTACACCTTGCATAAGCATTTACAAGAACACCTTGACAAACTCATGAGCTGGTTTGCTCTATGGCGCGTTCTTATTAATGAAAATAAGACTTCTGCGGTTTTCTTCTCTAGAAAATTAATTTATCCTAAGCGGGTTATTATGAACATCACTGCCCTTCCATGGCAGGATGAGACAAAACACCTGGGAGTTCATCTTAACCGTAGGCTAACTTTTAAAAATCATATCCTTCGCACCAGAGGTAACACTTCTGGCGTCCTTAAGGCTGTACATCAGTGAAATCTCCAAAATCCTTTCTCCAATGTTAATCCTATGGGAATTAAGGACCTTCAGTTTTCTAAAAATATCTCAAAAGGAAATTGTGATTTTCGAATTTGGATTTTTGCATGCAATTCTTGAAGGTCTTTAGATTTTAGACTAGTGGGCATTTTTTTTTTTTTTTTAAGTTAATAATAATATTTAATTTAATTTCAAAACTCAAACATTATCATGAAAATTAGACAAGGCATCAAAAAAACTGGAATTTACTCAGTTCTGTTTGAGATATTTGAAATTTTAATCAAGAGACTAATAAATTCAATTTTTTATCTGTGCATTGATTTAAAAATATTATATTTTTATTAAAATGAAAAAAATATATTTTAATAATAAAACAGACATTTTTATTTTAAAGTTGAATCTTCGTACTCCAAGACCAGTAATCAATCACTTCACAGGTAGTCTTTCCCCACTTTAGTGTGAGTTTTTCGACCTCCCCTTTTCGTTAATTACGTGGAGGGAAGGGATCTATAAACAGATGTGTTTGTTATCTGTTTTGAAAACTACCGATATAAAGGTGCAAGGAACTTGTGTGTTAGTTTTTGTTTTTCAATATTTCAAGTTATTATTGATTCTTTCATCCTATTTTTTCTGTGTAATTGCATGTTATTTAAATTTAATGCTAAGTCAGAAACTATAAATATCAGCGCATGGGTGGCCTTGAACTCAGCTAAATATTACTTTTCTATAAAAACCTTTAATTTTCAACTGAATCTAGACATTTTTGGACTGCGAATTCATAATTACGGTCTTTAGCCATTTTTTTTTTTTTCATTTGTGCAGAAACATTTTTTTTCCCCCATTTCATTTCTTTTTTTTCTTTTTCCCATTTCATTTCATTTCTTTCTTTTTTCTTTAAGAAAAGCTAATATGTTTTTCAATCCAAAAGCTATGTAATTTATGTAACACGAATTGAAAATTTGATCACTGTAAATTCGCAAATTTTAAAATAAGAATACATTAAAAAAAAAAAATCTCATTTTAATATATTTATATATTTTAATTTCTAATTTTCAACCGAATTTATAGATTGTAACCCATAATTAGTATGTATACCAAATCTTAACTTTTATCAAAATCTGTTAAAAAAAAAAAAAAAAAAAAAAAAGCATTTTTTTTTTTTTTTTTTTTTTTTTTTATACTGTATTCCAAAACCCCCTTAGCTTATTATCTCTCTATAAGGAAAGCGCAGCTGACGTCACGCTCAGGGCAAAACACGCTACTCAGGGCAAAACATTGGTATTTCCACCAATTGTCTAGGGATTGTCTTTTTGCCACTCGTGAGTGGAAAAATTTATTAAAGGAGAGTTTGTTTGTAAACATGCCCTTTCCTTATATATAAATGGCTAAGAAATTTTTGAGTCTGTTTGTCTGTGTATTGACGCAAGTTGCCACCAGCTTTTCATACTTTAGTTAATTTTAAAAAATCTTATTGTCCGATCGATAAGTTGATTAAACCGACGTATTCAGAAAAAAATTACCCATTACCCTTTCATTTGGTACCTTATTTTTAACGAAATTTTGGTTAATTTTTTTGAAATTAATTAAAATATGAAAATAATAACTTGGTAAAAACTTTTAAAATGAACATATAAATTTTTAATTATTGCCAAAATAAATAAATATATATATAAATAAATAAATAAATAAAATAAAATAAAATTACGAATTATTATTTTTACCCCCAGCATAAAATGCATAGATATAGTATTTTACACTCATGTCCATAAATTAAGGAAAATGCTAGCTGAGGCAAATAAAGGTTCAGAAGCAAAACAAACATGACTTATTCATAAAGTCCATTTATTAAACAAAAGATCACGAACAAAAAAAGGTGGTTTATGTAGGATACCATTTATAAAAACTACGATTTTTGCTCCCTGAAGCAATTACAAAAAATATCTCCCTTACAAAAACTTAACATTACATGGTTGGTATGATTGTTAATACATTGTATGTCTCTCAAAAGATGAAATACAGTCCTTACAACTCCTAGGAATGTTGAGTATTAAATTATTGATCTTATCTTGGGGAAGGTTACTCTACTCAGTAAGCAATGCTCTCTGAAGTTCCGGTACACATGTAGGCGGTGGTTGACGGACTAAAACTCGTCGGAAAAGCATGTCCTACACTTGCTCTATCGGATTCTAGTCACGTGAGAATGCTGGCCATTCCATGCGAGTGATAGCTTCAGATTGCAGGCATCCGTGTACAACGTTTGCACGGTGAGGACGCGCATTGTCATCCATAAACACAAATTCTGGGCTCATGGCACCACTAAACAAACGTACATGTTGTTCCCGACTGATGTCCCGATAAGTTTGGCCTATCATTCTTCCGATTTGAACATGCAGATCTGTTCTGGTGCCCAATATGATCACCCCCCCCCCAAGCGAGTACTCCTGCCCCACACGGTGTCGTTCAATGACTTTGTTTTGATGGTAACGGGTACCTGACGTTCTACATATGAAAGTCTGGCATGAATCACACTGCAAGCTAAACCTGGACTCGTCGGAAAACATCACACAAGCTCACTGTGCCGCTGTCCACATTGCATGTTCTCTACTCCAAGTTAACCGCTGGCACAGTGCATTGCCGTGAGTGGAACACATCTAACAGGCTTGCGAGCATGTAGACCAATATCTCCCAAACGTCCATCCATGGTTTGTCTTGAAACTGTGGCTTTCGTGGCTGCAGACAGCTGACGAGACAGGTCTGATGCTGTACTTTATCTGCTTATTTTGGCAGTTACTACCAAATACCGGTGGTCATTCGGAATTGTAACTCGTCGCCGACCAGTACTGTAACGTCGACTGGCATTTTCATCATTTTGGAATCGTTGCCAAAGCCTAGAGATGACACTTTGGGCGATTCTAAGTTTTCCCGATACTTCTATCTGAGTACGCCCACATTCTAGTCGGCCGACAATTCTACCACGTAAAAAATTATCTGCATGCGTCCTCTGTGTCATAACTATTCGGTTGTGGCACTGAGCGGCACACAGAACGCTTGTGAACAATTTTCCTTCTTTGCTCCCATTCCTTATCTACCCCCCCCCCCAGGGGGGTACCTTCTTTAGGTATTCAGGGGGAGTCACGCACCCCGGGCCCGAGTGATCTTTCTTTCTCTCTCTCTCTTTTTTTTTTTTTTTTTTTTTTTTTTTTTTATTAAGTTTTTGGCATTTTTTCTTGCTTTTTTTGTCCTTGTATTTTTGGTTTTTACTGCCAATAAGCTCTTGGTACTTGTTCTTGTTCTTGTTTTTTGTTCTTGTAAAAAAAAAAAAATTGGAAAAACTTACAAAAAAAATGAAACAACTTACCTTGTTTTACTCACCTTTTTCGTTTCTACTTACCCTGTTTGTTTTTACTCACATTTATTTTCTGGTTTTGTTCTTGTTGGTTATACTATAAATACTTAATTTCTAATACATTAACCAAGCTGAGATCGGTGTAGATGGGGCGCTGGTTATTGGGTTGGCGATTTGGTGAGGGTCTCACGGTAGTCTAGCCTTGGGAGCACACTGGGAGACTGGTGCCCTTGGTGATGGTGAGACAACGGTGACTACTCGAACGAGAAACACCGGACTAACACGACTACCACATGTGATTCCCAATCTGGGTCGACGGTCTGGTAGCTGGTGAGTGGTTATGGGTGTCCCAGGGAGCGATTCTGAAAACCCTTTGCTTTTCCGTCTGTTCAAGAAACGGGCTGACTTGTGGGACTAAGGAAACCCTCGACCCTTTTTTCTTACCTCAATATGGCGACAATTAAAGGAAATACAAATAATGCGTCTGGCTCGGGCCAAGCTATTAAATGCTCAAATGCTAATTCATGGGCGGAAAGAATGGAAGAATTTTCTTCGACTATTAGTGAGAATAATATTTTTGTGGATGGTTCTGATGCACGTTTTTTTGTTATCAAAAGGACTGAGGGAGACTTTTCAAAAACTTCCCCGTTCTTAATCCAGAAAGCAATACAATCAATTGCAGGTGAACCGAAATCTATCAAGAAACTTCGCACTGGGGAGCAATTAATTGAAGTTCTAAATCATAAGCAAGGGAAAAATTTAAGACTCTGTACACAACTTGGCAATATTCCAGTTACTACAACCTTACACCGAACACTAAACACTAGCCGTGGAGTAATATCTGAAGCCGATTTGCAATATGTCCCCGATTCTGAAATTCTAGAAAATCTTAAAGAACAGAAAGTAATTGCAGTCCGTCGCATATCTATTTACCGTGACAATAAACAGATACCTACTAAACACTTAATACTGACCTTTGATTCACCTACTCTCCCACGCTCAATTAAAGCAGGTTATCTAGAATGTAAAATCAGACCATACATCCCAAACCCTTTACGTTGTTTCAATTGTCAACGCTTTGGCCACTCCAAAACCGCCTGCACTGTGAAGAACCAGTCTGCTGCATAAATTGTAAAAAAGACCATCCAGCATACTCTAAATCCTGTGAGAAGTGGAAAAGTGAAAAAGAGATTCAGACTATAAGAACAAATGAAAACATTTCGTATTATGAAGCTAAAAAAATTGTTGAATCGAGAACACCTATTATTGGAAAATCATATGCTGCTGCTACTTCCACCAAAAAAACTTCTAGAACAATAGCTACACAAACTGCCTCTCTAAACAATACCAGCTCTCCGGTTGAAACTGTTTTAAGTAATTCTCCAAAAATGCAACCTAAGCCTATTCAGGCTTCAAATTCCACACAGTCTTCTAATACTACTCCAATGGAAACAGTTCAAATCAATTCCTCAAATCTACAAACCAAACCAAGTCAGACATCTACCTCCACACAGTCTTCTTTATCTAAACCAACAAATTCTAAAAAATCTCCATCAGTACCAAAAACTGTTCTGTCCGACAGGGGACATTCCTCAGTCTCCCTAAAAAATGCTAATTCACCCTTGCATCCCCATATCATTAAGAAAAAGAGAATTGCTAAATTGCCCACTCCAATTACAAACAAAACAAAAAAAATAAATCTTACTAAACAACAGGACTTAATAAGCCTTCATCCTTCTGATGGGGAAGGTATGTCTACCGCATCAGAGGATAATGACGTGGATGTTTTAATCTAAAACAAAAAAATCATAATGACTAATTTCATTTCATGGAATTGCCGCTGTTTTACAAATAAACGAGATGAAATCAGAGAGATAATTTCTGATCATCGACCCATTTGCTTTGCCTTTCAAGAGACCTACTTAAAACAAAATGATAATGTAAAAATTCGTGGCTATAACTGTTTTAGAAAAGACTTTATTCATTCTGACAGGGCTGCAGGTGGTGTAGCTCTTCTTATTTCTAATACTGTACCTCACAGTAATATTTCTTTAAATACTAATATCCAAGCTGTAGCAGTCCAGGTCCATATTCACATGCTTGTCACTGTTTGCAATATCTATGTACCCCCAAATATGACTCTCAGCCCTCATGATCTCAATAACCTTGTTTTGCAGTTGCCAACTCCCCGACACTAATCAGCGTGGTCAGGTTATTGAGGATTTTGTCACAGATAATAATTTATGTATTCTAAATAATGGTGACAACACATACTTTCATGAACCTTCCAGAACATTCCATGCAATAGACCTAGCATTTGTTCACCCACTCTGTATCCATATTTTAATTTCTTCATAAGTAACAATCTACATAATAGTGATCATTTTCCTCTATTTTTATCATTTTATAATTTTAATGAACATCCACCTGGAAACCCGCATTATATTTATGACAAGGCCGATTGGGCTGCCTTTACTACTAATGCTGTAATTACGCATGACATGATTGGAGGTGATATTAACAAGGCTGTTACTGATGTGACTAATTGTATCATAAACTCTGCTAACATTTCTATTCCAAAATCTTCTGGCTGCCACAATAAACACTCAAAGCCCTGGTGGAATGAAGAATGTAATGCTGCAAAAAGAAAGCAACAAAAAGCGTGGGGGATTTTTAGGCGGTACCCTACCACTGACAACTACATTGCATTCAAGAAAGAAAGAGCAAATGCTCGAAGAATCCGCAGAAAATCACAAAAAGAGTCTTGGGTTAAATATGTTTCCAGCATTACCTCCAATATAAGCAGCAAACAACTTTGGCATCGTGTCAACAAAGCAATGGGAATTTATTCTAATCAAAGTATTTCCTTTTTAAATTATAATGGCCAAACTATAACTTCAACTAAAAATATAGCAAACACCATAGGTAGAACATTATCTGACATATCCAGCTCTAATTCCTACTCCGAACCTTTTTTGTCATATAAACATAATTCTGAACATTCAACAATTAATTTTCACTCCCGTTCTTCACCAGAGTACAATAGTCCTTTTACTGAAAATGAGTTAAAAAACAGTTTAAAAAATTGCCGTAACTCTGCTCCTGGACCCGATGGTGTTACTTATATTATGATTAAACATTTATCAAAACTGTCACTTGAAAATCTCCTCCATCTTTACAATAGGTTCTGGACTGAAAATATTTTCCCTGTTGCTTGGCACGATGCTATTGTTATTCCTTTTTCTAAACCAGGTAAAGATGCTACTGACCCAAAGAATTACAGGCCCATTGCTCTTACAAGCTGTCTATGTAAACTACTAGAAAAAATGGTTAATACTAGATTGGTTTTTATTCTTGAAAAAAATAATTTGATTTCTCCATGGCAAAGTGGTTTCCGACGAGGCCGTTCTACGGTTGACAATATTTTATTATTAGAGACAAATATCCGCAAAGCTAATGTGAGACATAACCATTTGGTGTCAATTTTTTTCGATATAGAAAAAGCTTATGACAAGACATGGCGATATGGTATTTTAAAAGATCTTTTTAATTTGGACTTTAGAGGAAATCTCCCCATTTTCATACAAAATTTTTTAAGAGTCAGACGCTTCCAAATTCGTATAGGATCAGTTTATTCAGATTTTTATTTTCAGGAGGAGGGTGTGCCTCAAGGCAGTGTTTTGAGCGTTACACTTTTTTCTTTAAAAATAAACAATATTCTTAAACAATTGCCTCCAAGTGTCCATGGGAGTTTATATGTAGACGACCTGCAAATTTCTTGCCAGGGAAATGACATGCGTTTCATAGAACGTCAATTACAACTCGCTATAAAAAACATAATTAATTGGAGAAATAAAAATGGTTTTAAATTTTCTACTGACAAAACACAATGTGTGCATTTTTGTCGTAAACGAGGTCTTCATCCTGATCCAGAGATTTTAATAAACAACAGGCCAATTTCAGTTGTTGACACTGCTCGATTTCTGGGTGTTATTTTCGACAGAAAACTGAACTTTATGCCACATATTTTGCACTTGAGAACTAAATGTGACAGAGCACTTAATATTTTAAAAGTGCTTGCTAACACTTCTTGGGGAGCAGACCGCCCATCTTTACTCAAAATTTATCGTGCTACTATTCGCTCCAAACTTGATTATGCATGTCAGGTTTATGGTTCAGCCCCTCACTCTTATATTAGAAAACTTGACACAACACATCATAGTGCACTCAGAATTTGCTCAGGTGCTTTCCGCACGACTCCAGTCCTTAGTTTATATGCTGACTGTGTGGAGCCTTCTCTCACTGATATTAGACAAAGACTTTCACTGGAATTGTACTATCGCATCCTTTCTCACCCTAATCATCCACTTCATTCTCATTTAAATAGTAACGATCGTAATCTTTATGTGAATCGCCCATCTTGCATCCCTCATTTTGCTGTTAGAATTAAGAACTTTCTTGCTGGCACCTCTCATATTCATACCAAAGTCCGTTCTCGATCTCTTATAAGCAGGACACCTTGGAACTTCCAGGTTATTTCTTGTCTTAATCCGTTTAATGGATTTGACAAATCTAATACAGATGCTTCTATTTTTCATGCCCTTTACACCTCTCATCGCTCTCATTATAAGAACTATGTCGAAATATTTACTGACGGCTCCAAGACTAGTAATAAAGTCGGCTGTGGTGTTGTCATTGAGAACACCACTTATAGTTATCAACTCCCTAACTCATTCTCCATCTTCTCTGCAGAGTTTTTTGCCGTTGAGGTTGCTCTTAACATTATTTCATCTCATCAAAGTAGAAATTTCATAATTTACACAGACTCAAAGAGTGTTCTCGACTCACTTTCATCTATTTCTTGCAACCCATCTTTTATCTCGATTCTGAAAACTTATAACAACCTTAAGAAAAAGGGATTTGACATTTTATTCTGTTGGATACCTGGACATGTTGGCATCAAAGGCAATGAAGCAGCAGACAAAGCCGCAAGGCTGGCATCAATTTTCTTAAACAGCCCTGTTCCTTATGATGACGTTAAGCATACACTTAGAAACTTTCTCAGAAATATATGGCAAAGGGAATGGAACACTCAAAACAATAACAAATTAAAAGAAATTAAACCTCAGATTGCCATTTGGCCTACCCTCAGTCCTAGAAAGTATGATGTTATTGTAACTCGTCTGAGAATTTGCCATTCCAGACTTACTCATAAATACTTACTACTTGGGCAGCAGCAGCCTACTTGTCCTAATTGCCACTATGATATACTGACTATTCGCCATGTACTCACAGATTGCCCTTGCCTTAGACATTTATATAGGAGATATTTTAATTCATCATCACCGTATCTGACAAACCTTTTAGGTATCAACCCACATCATCATTTGACAAATTTTTTAAAAGATGCTGGATTTTATCACTACATATGATTTTATATTTTACAATGTTCATCTTTTAATTATATACACTGTGATTTTATATTTTACACTGTTCATCTTATTATACACACTGTTCATATAATTTTACTTCTGTTTTTATCATATACACTGTACATAACTTTTTACATCATTTTATTTTATACATTATGTACGTTGTTCTCTTTTATTTTTTTTAAATGTCTTTTTATATTTTATTATTTTACCTATTGTTTTAACTTTTATTGTGTTGTTTACTGACCATCTGGATGGGTAAAACCCATCCAGAAGCTAGTCTTTATTTTTATACTTTTGTTTGGCGCAGTATGTCCCATTGTGGACCTTGCGCCACTAAACGGCAACCAACCAACCAACCAACCTTATCTACCCCCTTCTTACACTTTCGTCATTGTAACATCATATCGGCGCCATATGATGGCTTCTTATAATTTGCATATTATTATTGTTATATAATTTGCATATAGATGTGTGTGGTATTTCTACAGGTGAAATTTTTGGCATTAAAGTTCGATTTCAGTGTGAATCTGAATTATCCTTAATTTATGGACATGAGTGCATATAGATTTATCATCCCCATGTTATCGTGCAAAGATTTTTGATGCCGAAAAAATTTTTGGCATCAGACAATTGGGAGTATAAAACACGGAAATAGTAATAGAGTATAATGTTAATGAATTTTTAAAATGCCGAAATATTGCACGACTTTTAAGTGTTGTAATAAATATATGAAAAGTAACGGGATAAGTTTTCATAAATAAGTTATATTGTTATATTCAAGTAATTTATGAAAAATATCATTTTTATAATCAGTTTTTTGTTATTTTTATGAAACAATTACTGTCTTTATATTTGATGAAATACTCTCTTTAAATTTTAAGATTTTATATTAGTAAGTAATATGAAATTTTCAAAATTCTTTTAAATGTAGTTAGCAGCCGCGGAAGTTTTAATACATAACTAATATGTTGTAGCCACCACAAGACTTTCTTCTATATATAATCTTATACAAATTTACGCAATACAAATTATTTATTAATTATAATTTATTAAAATTATTTTCCATGATGAATGCAGACGATTTTTATCTCAAAGAAGTATAATAACAAATGCCGAAAGAAAGTCAGTTTTGTGCAGATATGAGTATACTAAAGTATAGTCAATAATAATAATAATAATAAATGAAAAATGGGTATCTAGAGTTTTTTATTCTCTTTTAGTACATAAATTATTCATAAATTTTATTAGCTAAATTATCTGTGTGTATTCCCGTGTATATTAACTCGGGGAAATATATCCATAAGAAAGCAAAATGGCCGACTTTTCCCAAATGAAAAGGAATCACTTTTTCACCCTCGATGATCAATCTATGTCTTATTACTTTATCTATGAAAAAATGAAATATGCTTTCGCGTGGGGAAAAAAAAAAAAAAAAAAAAAAAATTAAATAATAAATTTGCTCATGCATATGTAAACATAACGTTTTTATTGCTTTAAAATTAAATAATAATTTTAAAGGTACAAAGAAATAAAGTACGAAAAATTCGCACGTTCTTGCTAGTCTAACGTAAGAAGAGAGGTACAAGTGCCCGCAATAAACTGTTCTAGATTATAGTAAGCTATAAGTATTATAATTATGGGGGGGGGGGGGGGGGGGGGGATTGAGTTAATTTTTCTTCTTCTTTTTTTTTTTTTTTTTGCATTGGTTCATGTGTGTGTGTGTGTGTCTGATCACTATAATGTCTAAAGGTTTTGTTCAATTGAGCTGAAAGACGGTAGGTATGCTACAACAATAGAACATCGGGGCACAGGAGTTACATAGATTTCGATGAGTCTACAACTGGTAGCATTTTTCACTTTCTCTCACCGAAAAGACCGAAATTGCAGTTTTTCGATACTAATTTTTTGTTATATTTACATATTGTGAGATGACCTGAATCCTAAAACATGTTCCTAGTGGTTGTGTGTCTGTTTGTCTGTCTGTTATGTGCATATCTCAAGAACAAATAGTAGCATGCAGAAAGTCCAAGTTTGGTATTCTAAATCTGCTCTGCGTCATATAAGGATGCTACACTAAACCTTTTGTTGGTATCAAGCAAATGCTTCGTGTACAGGGATATCCAAGAGAGTTCAAATACATTATGGGCAAAATTGCAAGTTAGTCCAGTATAACATCTATAGGCAGCACTAAACCAAGTGAAATGAATATTTTTATATAGTACATAAAAATAAATTTCGTATAGAATTTGGTGTGAAAATCATTCACCATTCGTTTACAGGGTTATCCGAAAGAAACAGAATATAGTGGGACTATATTCAAAAACTGATGGAAATGTATTTCAGGTAGCGCTGTGTATTATTAAAGTAAGACTATATTTCAATACACAATACGGTGCATACATATGTTTTAGTAAATATACAAGGATACTAATAAATGAGCAAAAACACTTTTTTATTGAATGTAATTGATGGAAATGCTTTAATATAATATTTTACCATGTCCAGAAAAATTTATCAGGAATGAAAATTAATTTCTCATACTCATACGATAAATGAAATGCATTTAAATTAAATTTTTATTGTTGGCTTTTTGGTATTATTACACTTTTTGAGGTTCCACATTATAGTCAAGATTTTAACGGTTGATTTTTGCGTATGCTTCTTGTCAGCGCAAATTAAAAACAAAATAATTGCAGATAATTCTAATGTATATTTTGAAGTTCATATCAGGTCGCTACTCCAAAAGCTGCTTGATAACTTTCAAGGAGTAATGCGAGTGAATATTTTTTTTTTAATTTAACAATAGCCTGAAGTTTTTTATTTTACACACACATAAAAATTCTTTATAACTACAGCCTATGGTGTCAAATTATTTAAAGTGCAACAGCGTCTAAACACCTCATTCGATTGAGCTAAAACTTTATAGGTATGTTATAGGTATGTTATAGGTCATCGTCGCAAAATTCAAATATAATTTCATGAGTGTTTAACCTATACTTCTATTTCAGGGATAAAATAATAATAATAATAATTCTTTCAAGAAAATACTGTATGCATTATCATAATTTTGTTTAAAACATTATTTAACTGTTTATTTTTTACTTTACTTTGAAGGAAATATGCGAGACAAAATGTATCCGGGAAAGAAGCAGAGAGGCGAGATGCTGGAAGCGAGATTTCTAACTGCTGATGGCAATGCGAACTCGGACGTTATATAATAGATTCGGGAAAGGAAAGACGCTACTGGAATGTAACACCAAAACAAGGATTTGGGCAATTTTAATGGGTACTATATATATATATGTATACATATATATATATATATATATATGTATGTGTGTGTGTGTGTGTGTGTGTGTGTGTGTGTGTGTGTGTGTGTGTGTGTATATTGAAAACCTTTTCAAACATTGAATACATGAAAACAAGAAACATTGAATAAGATGAAACAGAAAAAATACAATAAAAAGTTTATATATATATATATATATATATATATATATATATATATCTTATATATATTATAAAAGTGAATGTCCGTGAATTTATTTGACTGAGTTTCACGCCAAAACTGCTCGACGGATTTCGATGAAATTTGTAATGGAGATAGCTTATACCCTAACTTACAAAGTTGGATGCCTTTTATTCCGAAAAAAACTTTGTTTTTGTGATTTTTATGCATAAAATAGCAATTTTGTAAGCTAATAATATAAAAAAAATTAGCCTTGTTGCCAAAAAAAAAAAAACGAATTTATTTATTTTTTTCAACAGGAAAATAAATACATTTATCTAAACGTGAACGATAAATTTATAAAAAAAAAAAAAAAAAAGAAAAAAAAAATTATGCATCTCACAAAAATTGACGTCATTTTTAATTAAAATTTATTTTTAATCAAAAACTACTTAACAACTTTTATTAATTTTTTTTTTTTTTTAATTGTAAAATTAATATATTTCCTAAACTTGTACAGATATATGTATGCTGAAAATATTATTTAATAAAGCATTGGAAAACTGTCATTTTAATTTTCACGCTTTCTAAAAAATATTAAAGCAGTTTTAATTATCTGAGGTACTATTTAAATAATGTTTCTGATTTGTCTAATGTAATATTTCTTTAGCGAATTAAAAATTGGTGCATAATTAAAAAAAAAAAAAAAAAAAAAAAAAAAATAGTAATAGCAATATAAGTTGTTAATAAAATATATATATATATTTTAATTTAAATGGTTAAATATTTTTATTTTGAAGAGAAATCGTTACTGTATTACAATTCTAACATTCATATATAAAATAGAATTTATTGAAAGATATTAAAGATATTATATTTCATATTAAAAATGCATAGCATCCTCAAACTTATATTGACAGAATAAAAAAGATGAAATAAATAAAAAAATTAAAAGACATATAACTTTAAAAGACATAAAAACTAAAACACACACATACAGATTAAAATAAGTAAAGAAATAAAGAAAAAAAAAAAAAAAAAAGGAAAACTACTTTTTTTTCCCCGAATGAAAGAAAACAAATACAACACGGCGTGCTGTAAAATTACAACACCAGAGATCTTATTTTCACTTTAACGAGTACCTAGTAGGTAATGTGCAGATTACCTAGGTAATTTGAGAGATGAAACAATTTTCTTCACTTTAACGGATCACCCTAGTTAATGTGCAGATTACCTAGCTAATCTGCAGATTAACTGATTTCTGCACATTAGCGGTAACACACACACACACACACACATATATATATATCTATATACATAATTTATAGCAATATATTTTAATTAAAAATTAATTTAATTATTATTATTTTTTTTTAATTCAATTAGTTGATAATAAAGGTCTAATAAAGGTTCGAATTTTGCTTTTAAACCTCGTCTAAACCCTGTGAACATTAAACCAAAATTTAAAAATATTATAAAAGATATTCCAAAAGAACATCAAGATCAAGTCCGTTCTCGTGCAGTTTTCTAATTAAATAAACATTTAAACCTCAATAGTGGGTCCAGTGATATAGGTATTGCAATTTCAAAACAAATCAAAACTAACAAAAATGTAAGATTGTTACTTGCAGATAAATCTAAACAACTTGTTGCCCTTAACACTAATGATTTTCACAGTAAAGCTCTCGATGCTATTAATGACCTTGCCTGTATTATACTTAAAGCTAATCCTATTGAAAATTTCCTCCAGGGGGGTACCTTCTTCAGGTATTCAGGGGGAGTCACGCACCCCGGGCCCGAGTGATTTTTTTATATATATATATATATATATATTTTACCTTCCTCTCCTTTATTTCTTTCACTTTTGGTTTTTCTTTTGCTATTTAGTTTTTGGTCTTTTTCTTGCTTTTTCGTCCTTGTTAGTTTTTTTGGTTTTTACTGCCAATAAGCTCTTGGTACTTGTTCTTGTTTATTGTTCTTGTAAAAAAAAAAAAAAAAAAAAAAAAAAAAAAAAAATTGAAGAAAAAAAATAAAAAATTTGAAAAATTTACAAAGAAATGAAACAACTTACCTTGTTTTACTCACCTTTTTGGTTTCTACTTACTAAAAAGTTACTAAAAGGTTTCTACTTATCTTGTTTGTTTTTACTCACCTCTATTTTTTGGTCTTGTTCTTGTTGGTTATACTAATATTAGTTAATTTCTAAAACATTAACCAAGCTGAGATCGGTGTAGATGTGGCGCTGGTTATTGGGTTGGCGATTTGGTGAGGGTATCACGGTAGTCTAGCCTTGGGATCACACTGGGAGACTGGTGCCCTTGGTGAAGGTGAGACAACGGTGACTACTCGAACGAGAAACACCGGACTAACACGACTACCACATGTGATTCCCAATCTGGGTCGACGGTCTGGTAGCTGGTGAGTGGTTATGGGTGTCCCAGGGAGCGATTCTGAAAACCCTTTGCTTTTCCGTCTGTTTCTGTCTGGTTTTCCGTCTGACTTGTGGGACTAAGGAAACCCTCGACCCTTTTTTCTTATATCAATATGGCGACAAACAAAGGAAATACGAATAATGCGTCTGGCTCGGGCCAAGCTATTAAAAATTCAAATGAGAAATCTTGGGGAGATAGAATGGAAGAGTTTTATTCCACCCTTAATGAGACGAATGTTTTTGTTAATTATGAAGCTAGATTTTTTGTAGTAAAGGGGAAAGAAGAGGATTTCTCAAAAACATCTTCTTTCTTAATACAAAAGGCACTGCAATCTATAAAGAGTGATCCAAAATCAGTCAAAAAACTTAGATCAGGGGAATTATTAATAGAAGTCGAAAATAACAAGCAAGCTCAGAGTTTAAAAAGATGTTCCTTTTTTGCAGACATACCTATCACTGTTACTCCTCATAGAACTTATATATGTCGTGGTGTTATCTCCGAATCTGACTTACAGTTCATACCAGAATCAGAAATCCTTGAGAACCTTAAAGAACAAAAAGTTATTGACGTTAAACGAATTTCAATCTTTCGTGATAAAAAGCCTGTTCCCACCAAACACATTATTTTGACAATAGATTCTCCTAAACTTCCCCAATCAATCAAAGCTGGTTACCTTGAATGCCCTATTAGGCCATACATCCCTAACCCTCTAAGATGTTTCAATTGCCAACGTTTTGGCCACTCAAAGACCTCTTGCCGTGGTAAACTAACATGTGCCCGTTGCAGTGCAATTGGCCATGACAGTGAAAATTGTGAAGCCCCTTTCTGTTGTGTTAATTGCAAAAAGGATCACTCATCTTACTCAAAATCATGTGAAAAATGGAAAACTGAAACGGTGATACAAACTATTAAAACAAAACAAAACATATCATATCCCAAAGCACGGAAAATTGTGGAATCAAGGACACCCATTGTTGGAAAATCATATGCTGCTGCCATAGTTACCAAAAAAAAACATATCAGTCTATCGCAATCCAAACTGACACTGTTCATAATACTAGCTCTCCAGTTGTAACTGCATTAAAGAATTCCCCAAACTTACAATCCAATCCAAATCAGGCTTCTAGCTCTTCACAGTCATCTTCATCCAAATCAAGAAACTTAAAGAAAACGCCACAAACTACTAAAACCTTATTGTCTGAAAAAAGTCTTAACTCTACCTCTCTAAAACATTCAAATTCACCCTCTCGTCTCAATATCAAGAAAAAGAAACTGACAAAATTGCCCACTCCCACTACAAATAAAAATAATAAAGTAAACGCTCCAAAACAAGATGATATGATCAGCCTCCATCCTTCTGATGGAGAGGACGGAATGTCTACTGCATCAGAGGACAATGACGTGGATGTTATAATCTTAAAAAAAAAAAAAAAAAAAAAAGACCAATTTCATTTCATGGAATTGCCGGGGTTTTATTAATAAACGTGATGAAATCAGAGATATCATCTCTGATCATCGACCTATATGCTTCTCTTTCCAAGAAACATACTTAAGACAACACGATAAAGTCAAAATTCGTGGCTATACCTGTTTCAGGAAAGATTTTACACAGTCTGACCGAGCTACAGGTGGGGTAGCCCTTCTGATTTCTAATAATGTACCACACTCCAATATACCTTTAAATACGAACATTCAAGCTGTTGCCATTCAGGTACACTCTCATCTCTTAATGACCATTTGCACTCTCTATCTTCCACCAAATGCATCCATAAACCAGCATGACCTCAATAGCCTTATTTCTCAACTTCCAACTCCCTTCTTAATTTTTGGAGATTTCAATGGACATAATTTGCTGTGGGGAAGCCCTAATAATAACCCCCGTGGTCAAATCATTGAAAATGTTATTTCTGACAACTCCTTGTGTATCTTAAATAATGGGGACGATACTTACTTTCACGAACCTTCTAGGACTTTCCATGCCATTGACCTTGCCATCTGCTCTCCCAATCTGTATCCATATTTTAATTTTTTTGTGAGTAACGATCTACATAGTAGTGATCACTTTCCTTTATTTTTATCTTTTTATAATTTTAATGAACATCATCCGGGTAATCCACGTTATATATATGACAAGGCCAACTGGACTGCTTTCACCATCAATGCAACTATAACCCATGATATGATTGAAGGTGATATCAACAAAGCAATCACTGATGTCACTAATTGTATAATAAATGCAGCTAATCTTACTATTCCAAAATCTTCTGGGCGTCTCCATAAACATTCAAAGCCATGGTGGAATGATGAATGCAATATTGCAAAAAGACAGCAGCAAAAAGCATGGGGAATTTTTAGGAGGTACCCAACTATTGTGCGTTCATCAGGAGTTGAGACTTGGCTCCGCCTTAGTCACGTGGTATCGGACGATTCTATTTCGTACTTTTTGGCAAGAGAGGAAATGAATTCTCGAGAAAAGTTACCAGTTTAAGATCTTTAGCTTTTTTTCGAAAGGACGAATTAAAGTGTCATACAAATATAATCTACTCATTAAAAAATAAATAATTTAAAAATTGCAATACAGATATTAATAATGTAAACGCACACAATAAAAATTTAATGAAAGAAACTGTAACATATTATTCTTTAAATACAGGTTACTATTATATTAAAAAAATGGATAAAGTTTTTTATTTGTCTGATATATGTGTAATAAAAGTCTTATAAGTATGTAATATTTAAATCTCATAACTATGACTTTTCTTTAAAAAAAAAAAACAAAAAAAAACCTAGAAACTTACTTTTATTTCTTGCACAGCTATCATTTTATTTCAACTATAGTTGGTTAAAATTTATAGATTACAGGTGGGTAGCAATACATAGATAAAAATATATAATTTTATTCAAAAAGTTTAAGCAAAGTTAAAATCAGAGTCATCACTTTCGCTACTAGAATTACAATCAGTATCAGAATATGAATTTATACTGAAAGAAATAGTTTCTATAACTTCTTCGATAAGTCCATCTGTTTCCCAATATTTCTTTTCAATATTTTCCACATGTTTACAGTATCTTTTCCATTTCTCGCTTCCAACACTCTGTATAGCTTCTGAAGCAAGTTTTTGGAGGCATGTTAAGCTCAGATCAGCTGTCACATTTCTTTCTCTTACATATCGCTTAATATCGGCCCAGACCAATTCGATGGGATTTAGGTCACAGTGATATGGTGGGAGTCTCAATACATCATGGCTATAGCTTTTTAAAAGTTCATCAGTACAGTATTTTTTTTCGCGAGGTGCATTTTTACTAATTAATTCAAATAATTCAACTTTACGCATTTTTTTTTATCATGGTTGATTTTATTGTCCTCTAACCATGAACACATTTTATCCTTTGTGGAATTTTTTGTGGGCACAGAGTTCTGTACTTTTGTGTGGTAAGCTGCATTATCCATACATCAGGGGTGAAACTACCTAACATGCAAAAACCCTGAAAACTGCTACTTGCATGCGGATAGAGGAGACTTATAACTGATATATCATATGGCTACCTTTAATAAATGATATTTTGAGAGTTTTTATATTATGAGGCAAATTAAGCATTCAAAAAGAGAAATTTCTATAAAAACAAAATAATTTAACATGAATCTAGAGACAGCAAAATTTTCAAAAACCCTGAATTCAGGGCTAGCCCCTGAAAAGTTTCACCCATGATACATATAACTGAATTTGGCGGAATGTTTGGTAAAACTTTCTCAGTAATCCACTTTTTTAAGTTTTCAAATTTCATCTGGCCATGGTAATCGCCAGAAGCAGATCCAGCTTTAAATATAAGGTCAGCGTTCGGAACAAATCCGAATTCTGACCCAGCATGAACCACTATCAAACGAAAGCCTGCGCGTTCTTTGACGAAAGCTCCAAGTTTTTCATCAGTCCAGCATTTTTCAAAGGAAAGATTACTGTCCAACTACGTTTCATCTAAATAAACAATGGACCTATTGTTTTCTCGAAATTTTTTCATTTCTCTGAGAAAACGAAACCGCCATGTCACAATATGAGGGCGTTCAATTAAAATCTGTCGCTGGTTACGCTTATAACGAAAGCCCGCAAGATGTAGAAGTTTCCATAGAGTTCCTCTTTTCCATGGAAAATTTATTCGTTCCTTCACAACAGGTAATAGCCGTGTAAATGATGGAATTTTCTTATTTGCATAAAATTCATTTACTATGTTTCGAAGAGTGCAAAGATCGAAGTTATCCAAAGTAGCATTTCAATTATCAGGACGTTTACGGTATTTTCCAGGGGTACATAACTGACCAGGAGTGCTAACAGCTTCTTTTTTTATTCTCTTTATCGTGCTAAGTGAAACACCAGTAGATGCTGCAGCACGCTTTTGGGCTTGCGTAATAGGAATTAAAAGTTCTCCAGCTTTAGCCTCATTTTCGAAAAATTCTGTCACACTATTGACTAAATTTCTCTCTTTCGAGTGAATAGTCTTGCTTTTTAAGGACATTGCTATGAAAACAGAAGTTTAAAAGAATATAGAGATAGTTAATCGTAAATAGATTAATTTCGTATTTAAAAAATAGATAGATAATCGTAAATAGCACACAACGAGGCGAAAAATTCAAGTGGAGGGTTTTGGCGCGCGAAACCTAGCGACGGCCTTGGGGTTACTCCATTTACTGGAATAGGGATGTTCTTTCCGTCTCCCCCGCGGTGAAATGAACTCTACCCCCGAAGAGGTTGGGCCAAGTCTCTTCTCGTCATGAACGCACTTTACCGCTAATTATATCGCATCCTAAAAAGCAAGGGCAGCCGCATGGAAAATTCGCAGAAAATCCCAAAAGGAATCCTGGATTAAGTATGTGTCCAGCATTACCTCCAATTATAAGCAGCAAACAGCTTTGGCATCGCGTTAAAAAAGCAATGGGAATTTACTCTAATCATAGTATTTCTTTTTTGAAGGATAATGGCCAAACGGTCACTTCAATGAAAAATATTGCAGATACCATTGGTAGAACTTTATCTAATGTAATGTATTAAAATCACACAATCAATTGATTGGGAAGAAAATCATATTTATTGAAATTTATTTTTCCGACTGAGTGAAAATAATGCCTGGACCGAGAGTCGAACCCCGGATCTTTGACTTACAAGTACTATTGTAAGTCAAAGATCCGGGGTTCGACTCCCGGTCCAGGCATTATTTTCACTCAGTCGGAAAAATAAATTTCAATATTTATCTAATGTCTCTAGCTCGAACTCCTACTGTGAACCTTTTCTCTCTTATAAATACAATTCTGAACGCTCAACAATAAATTTTAGGTCCTGCTCATCACAAGATTACAATAGCCCATTTACTGAAAATGAATTAAACAATAGTTTGAAACATAGTCATAACTCTGCCCCTGGCCTGATGGCATTACTTACCTCATGATCAAACACTTATCAATACAGTCTCTTAAAAATCTCCTTCATCTTTATAATAGAATCTGGACCGAAAATACTTTTCCTATTGCTTGGCATGATGCCATTATCATTCCTTTTCCTAAGCCCGGCAAAGATGCAACCGATCCAAAAAACTACAGGCCAATTGCTTTGACTAGCTGCTTATACAAACTACTCGAGAAAATGGTTAATACTAGGCTGGTTTATATTCTTGAAAAGAAAAGATTAATCTCCCCATGGCAAAGTAGTTTTAGGCGTAGCCGCTCTACTATTGACAATGTTTTACTTCTAGAGACAAATATTCGGAAAGCTAATGTTAGAAGTAACCATTTGGTGTCAATCTTTTTTGATATGGAAAAGGCATATGACAGGACATGGCGCCATGGCATTTTAAAGGATCTATTTAATTTGGACTTTCGTGGTAACCTTCCCATTTTTATTAAAAAATTTTTGAGAGTCAGACGCTTCCAAGTTCGAATTGGTTCAGTGTATTCAGACTTTTACTTTCAGGACGAAGGTGTACCTCAAGGCAGTGTCTTGAGTGTTACACTCTTCTCTTTAAAAATCAATGACATATTAAAACAACTTCCACAAACTGTTCACGGCTGTCTATACGTTGACGACCTGCAGATTTCTTGCCAGGAAAATAATATGCGCTTCATTGAACAATAGTTCCAACTTGCTGTTAAAAACATTCTTAAATGATCTAATAAAAATGGTTTTATCTTTTCCAGTGACAAAACACAGTGTGTGCATTTTTGCCGCAAACGTGGTCTTCATCCTGATCCACAAATTTTTATTAATGACATACCTATTTCGGTAATTGACTCAGCCCGTTTTTTGGGTGTAATTTTTGACAAAAAACTCAATTTTAAAGACCATATTTCTTATTTAAGGATGAAATGTGGAAAAATTTTAAACATTTTAAAAGTACTTGCAAACACATCTTGGGGTGCTGATCGCATTTCTCTGCTAAAAATCTACCGCTCCTTAATTCGTTCAAAATTAGACTATGCCTGTGAAATTTATGGGTCTGCTCCTAATTCTTACCTAAAAAAACTTGACACAGTTCATCACAGTGCACTTAGGATTTGCTCAGGGGCCTTTCGAACTTCTCCAGTCGTCAGTTTATATGCTGACTGTGTAGAGCCTTCCCTTACTATTATTAGACAGCAGTTATCTTTACAACTGTACCATAGGATACTTTCTCATCCTAATCCTCCAATTCATCCTCATATCAATAACGGTAATGACAATCTCTTTTCAAACCGTCCATCTTGCATCCCACATTTTGGTCTCAGAATCAAGAATAATCTTGCCGGCATCCCTCATCTTCATACCAAAATTCGTCATAGGGGTCTTTTAAATATGACTCCGTGGAACTTCCAGGGTATTTCATGTCTTCATCCTTTCAAAGATTTTGACAAAAGTAACACTGATGCCTCTATCTTTCAGACCCTCTACAAAGCTCATCGAAGCAATTATAAAGACTATACCGAAATTTTTACTGACGGTTCTAAAACAAGCAATAAGGTTGGTTGTGCGGTTATCTCTGACAATACTACTCTAAGCTATGAACTTCCTAACGCTTTTTCTATTTTCTCTGCAGAGTTTTTAGCTATTGAGGTTGCCCTTAATTTTATTTCATCTCATCCAAATCATAAATTCATTATATATACAGACTCAAAGAGTGTTCTTGTTCTCTTTCATCTACTTCTTGTAATCCATCCTTCACTTCAATTTTAAAAACTTACAACGACCTTCTGAAAAAGGGATTTGACATCTTATTTTGCTGGGTTCCTGGTCATGTTGGCATCAAAGGCAATGAAGCAGCAGACAAAGCCGCAAGGCAGGCTTCTATTCTTTTAAACTGTCCTATACCTTACGATGACATTAAGCACACACTAAAAAGCATTTTTAGAAATAATTGGCAAATGGAGTGGAATAATCAACAAAATAATAAATTACTTGAAATAAAACCTCAAATTGCAGTCTGGCCTACACTGAGTCCTAGAAAACATGATGTCATAATTACTCGTTTAAGAATTGGGCATTCAAGGATCACGCATAAATACTTACTACTTGGACAAGAGGAACCTGACTGTCCGAAATGTCACCTCTGTGTGCTTACAATTCGCCATTTGCTCACTGACTGTCCTTGTCTTCGTCATCTGTATAGACATTATTGTAATTCATCTTCACCGAATCTGACAAGCCTTTTAGGCGCAAATCCTCATCATCGCTTGACAAATTTTTTAAAGGAGGCTGGGTTTTACTTCGACATCTGATTTTATTGTTTACAATTTTCATCCAATTTTACATCTGTTTTTTATTGTATACTGTTTTTATTATTTTTGGTTTTATCTTGTATGTAGTTTTACTTCTTTTTTCTACTGTGTTTTTTAATAACTTTCTGGATGGGTAAACCCATCCAGAGGCTCCTTTTTCTTTTACCTATTTGTTTGGCGCAGCATGTCCTACTTTGGACCTTGCGCCAATAAAAGCCACTCAACCAACCAACCTATTGAAAATTTTACTCGGAAAATTCAAAGGTTTATTTATAAATTTAAAGATTTAATTGCCCCACAAAGTATTAAAATACCACTGTACCCAGCTATTCCAAAAAATGTTTTTTTAAATTAAAACTCACAAAACTAATTATCCTTTTCGTCCAATTGTCTCTAAATGTAATAGTCCATCTTATTTTCTGGAAAAGTTTCTAGCAAATTTGCTTAAACCTTTGACTCTTAATGACCCGCACATTGTAAAATCCGGTTTAGAAGTTAAAAATAGAATCCTGGCTACTACGTTTAAACATACTGACAAATTTTTTAGTCTTGATGTTATTTCTCTTTTCCCGAATATTCCTTTAGACTATCCGTAATCCTTGATAAATGTAGTTCTACTCCAGCACTTAACCCTTTTCTCAAATTTATTGGTGAGACCTTTGACCTCATTAATGATAATAATGTATTTTTGTTTAATAAAGTTATATATAAACAGACCTTTGGTGCCCCGATGGGGCACAGCTGACTAAAGTAAGTTAGTCAGCCGTCACTACTTTAGTCAGCCGTGGCAGTTCTCTGTCTCATCCTGGGAAAATGCTCATTTATAGAATTTATTCTGCTTCTAACACTTAAATTATATATACATATTTAATACGGTCATCTTGTCACGTTACTATGTTTAGTAATACGCGGTGTAATATAAAAATACAAATAGATATAACTTTTCATCGATTTTCCACAAAACAAGAACACAAAATCATGCGGTACGCACTGATTATCAAAACTTTCCAAATGTACGTAATTGTTGATTTATGTAACTTCCAATACTCTTTGCTTACGTAATCGCACAACAGACAGACAGTAGTTCTGAAAGGCATACAGTTAGACTAATTGAATTCCTAATCATCCTTAAACATTTTTTGAAAGTGTTAAAAATGCTTCACACAAAAGAAAATGCTGATTGCAGTCCAAAATGTATCTGAATATTTTAGTGTAGCCCTATAAATCTGAAGGATAATAAAATGGTATTCTACACAAAATGTTATTTTAGCATATTAAAAATCAATGTCAATTTCTTTATGATTTTTTTAATAGAACGTTATTTAAATGTAATTTATAAAAATGTCTATCCTAAAATGCTATGCATTGGCAGTTTTTGGGATGTCCCTGTGCACAAACCAGTTGCACAGGACCTATAATTTCATTTAAAATAGGGAACATTCCATAGTGAATTTAAATAACATATATTGTATAATTTTGTAAAAATTCTAAAAATATTTTCGGACGCTGGGGCCGGAAGATGAACACCCAGACAGACAAATACTTAAATTGAAATGATTCCCTCTTTAAAAAATGTTAAAGTGCTATATCGCTTAATGTAAACGAAAATGCAATTACAGTAACGGTATTAAAATTTGTTTTATAGAAATGCCTCTCATAGGACACAATGCTTTCGAATACTTCCCGGTGTTCCTGTACCCAAACCAGTAAAGGTGTTCACTCCATTTTCAATAGGGAACATCCGATAGTAAAGTTGAATTTATCAGTTTCGAGAAATTCCATAAATATTTACGGGAGTTAGAGTGCGGAAAGACAGACTGCTAAATAATTCACAGTTCAGTGGATTTCAGTCGTAAGAAAAAAAAGAACAAATTAATATGCCGGATATTTTTAACCTTATAGGAAAGTATAAAAAACATTTAAAAAATAATAAAAAAGATTAATATAAACGGAAATGCAATTCCAGCAAATTTCTAATCATACCCATAAATGTAATTGGATATTTTTGTGTGGCCATGTAAATCTAATGCTAATTATATAGTATTCTGTGAAAAGCATTTTTTTTTTTGTGCATATGAATAATATATTTTAATTTTATTAAGATTTGAGCAAAGTAAAGTTATTCAAATTTAGTTTATAGAAATACCTCTCATAGAACCCAATGAATACGAATACTTTCGGGTGTCCCTGTTTACAAATCAGTGATGGTATTTACTACATTTTCAATGAGAAATATCCGATAGTGGACTTGAATAACATATTTCGATTTCATTAGGATTTGCGTAAAGTAACGGCATTAAAATATAGTTTATAATGTCTACCATAGGGAACAATGCTTTGGAAAACTTTCGGGTGTCTCTGTACAGAAACCAGTAAAGGTGTTCATTACATTTTTGATAGGGCACATTCGATAATGAACTTGAATAACATATATCAGTTTCAAGAAATCCCATAAATATTTACGGGAGTTAGAACGGTACAGACAGACAAACCGAAGTCAATCATTTTCAACTTTGTTGGAAAATGAAAAAATGGGAATTTATCTAAAGAATGACATAGAAAAGGTTCAATAAATCCCCCCCCCCCCAAAAAAAAAAAAAAAAAAAAAAAAAAGAAGAAGAAGAAGAAGAAGAATCTGCAGTGATCATTTTTCACAAAATGATGAAAATATTAAAATATTATTAAATGTTTCATGAGAAATTTCAATTAATTTTACATAAATTAAGATATCCTTTTTCATTCAACTATATAGTACTGGACAAGTATTTAATGAAAATAATAATTATAATAGAAAACACCAAATTCTGTCTTTTTAAAAATATATGCATAATGGCCTCTAAGAAAGAAAAAAAAGTAATAAATTATATAAAAAAGGAAATTTATATAATAACCGCTGCTAAGAAACAGTATTTCATATTTTAAAAAGTAGAATCAGTTTCTTTCACTCATTTTTGTATATTTTAATTTAAAAAAAAAATAACCATTAAATTATATATATAAAAAAAAAATAATAATAATAATTCTAAGCAGAATTTCATTTAGTACCTGAGTTCTACTTTTTATTCAGATTTTTCCTCTTTACAAATTTATAAACTCTTTGCTTCTAATTTTTTGATTATTTCTTATAATGCTAGATTCAAGATGATCTACTACAAATGGTGACAAAAAGTCTGAAAAAGACGAGCGAAACATGGATTCGAACCTGCCACTTCCCGTATTCCAGCTTCGAGAACAGAACCTCTCGGGTACTAGTGATGCTAACAGATAAAAATTTCGACACCTTTGTTTCGATAGACTTCCTTGAACAAAGCAGGAACGTCAGGCAATAACCGTTTTAGAAAAAAAAAAAAAAAAAAAAAAAAAAGACCACTTGACCAAAACTAAAATTTATTTAGCACAAAATTTTAGTTTTGTTCTTTCAATTCTTTCTTTCTTCCTTTTTTTATTTTTAAAGTTATCTTTTGTTTAAAAAATAAAATAGTGATACAGTGATGCATAGATAATCCGGCATCGGTGGGAAATAGACAATGCCGGATTACGGATTTTTCCGGATCATAGGTGTTTCGAAAATGTATATCAAAATCATGTCAGTCACAGGCAGTAATGAATCCAGAGCTTAACTTTTGAAGGGGAGGGGGCTAAGATTTTCCAAAATGTTATTCCAAATCAATGAAAAATTTACAGTCGTAATATTAGTGTGCATACCGTAGATACATTAGACAGCATTAAGAAATTGTTGCAATAATTTATTTAAAATGATTGTAAGGAGAAATTTTGAAAGATTTATCAAAAAAAAAAAAAAAAAAAAAAATGAATAATGCATGCGTGTATGTAATACATTAATGTGAACTGCAATTAAAAACATGAAACGTAATGAAAGTGTCAATTGGGAAGAGAGATTTTCTTTCTGTGTTTTTTTTTTTTTTTTTTTTTTTTTAAGACAATCCCGTGTAATAAATACGTACAACAATGATTACTCACAAAATTTATGCGTAGTTATGATTTGACGTCATTATGATTCGTACTAAATAAAAGTATTAAAATGTGATTTATATAACTCTCACAGAACGTAATGCTTTGATTTTTTTTTTTTTTTTTGGTCGTCCCTGTACATAAACAATTCAGAAATACGATATACGAATCCTATGAAAACGAAAACAGAAATTATTCTATGTTTTAAAGAATTTCTCTAAATTTTGATCCCGCCTTTATGTATCATTTATTGGTCAATCATTCAAAGAACAGGAAGAAAAAAACACTTAGGTATTGGTCAGTAGCAACTGAGTGTCATTTTCAATACACTCCTTTTTTTTCAGAAACCCTCCTCCCCTTCAAATTTCCCGGTGAAATTCAGCGCCATCTATTGAGAAAAGGTAACTTTTCAAACTTTGAAACTCACCCTTAAGGACTTTGATATACTGATAAGCTTATAACATTATTTTAATTTATCATTTTATTTTCAATTTATCAGAACTGCAGCCAAATCATAATTTGAAAAGAAATTTAAGCTTTCTTTATTAAAGTAGCACTTAAGATAAATGTATCGGTACAATTTTGGATAAAATTTCCATATTATACAAGCTGAAGAATTAAGGAAACCAATGTACATAATCCTGTAATAGTTTGAGAAGAGAAATAATTAAGGTTTGAAAACTTCTTTAAAAATTTCTATTTTTAAAGAATTATTTAAAATAATGAAGTGGTTTTTAAAAAGAAGGGATGACATTTTATGCAATTACTACAGTGGTATCGTTTCTTTTGCAAGTTATTTTCATAAATATTTCTAATTAGCGTTTGTAAAAAATTGATGTTAAATTTCCTACAATGAAAATTTTTTGATGAAAATTTAAACACATAATGTTTTTCCGATGTTTAGGCATTAAAAAAAAAAAAAGTTCTGCATTTCTAACAGAAGTGGGGAAATTTTTCGAATTACTTACATATTTCCCTAAAACAGATTAAATTTAAGAATTCTTCTTCTTCTTATTATTATTATTATTTGTAATTGAAAGAAAAAAAAGAAGAAGAAGAGAAACAATTTAAAAACTATCAGGTAACAAACTAATTTCTTAAACACTTCATTTGAGTTTAATGAAATATAAATTTAGTTGAGTTTGTTTCCTAAAATCTTTAGTCCAATTTTCTAATTGTTTCATAGTACATTCATAAACGAATTATGAATAAAAAAAATTAAACGTTATTGATTCTCATTAAGAATGGAAAGAATATCTCAAGAACATAACAAAATAATATTAATGAATAATGACAGAAACTTACTGTTAGTGTTAGCACCTCATTAATTCGCGACTCAATTGAACTATAGAGGGCGTTCTATTGTCGTCTGCTTCAAAAATTGTGTCGGATAATGCTAACGTTCCACACATGCAACATTGGTAAGGAATGGCTAATTTAAGTATTCAATGCATTATTAATATGCAAATATTATGCCGAATTCGAGAAATTTAGTTGATGCGGAGGTGCTTTTGAAATGAAAAAGGATTATAATTTTTAGAGGAACCAAAGCAACCGAAAACAAAATTGATGTTAAGTGGTGATTTGCTTACAAGTGACTGCAATGAAAAAATCTACATACTATGAAAGAAACTAATGATAAAAGATTTAGATTGCTAAATTCGAATTTATAATTTCGCAGTTTATATTTTCATGTGTGTTTATATCTTCCTGTAAAGCTGCACTGCAAGATGCAAGCGTCAGGAGGCGGTTTTTGATATTGTGTTACGATAAAAAAGCAGCTTGTTTATTGTTTTGTTTTTCCTCCCGGAAAGTGATCAATTTTTGAAAGTTCATTTGATAATTATTGTTTGCTTTCGATGTGTCCACGTCAACGCACGTTTTATTTTGCATCGTTTTTTTTTATTAGTTAATTTCGTAAGTGATTTTATTATTTTAATTTCTTTCGTTATTTATTTTCCTGTTCTTTTGATCACGATTTTTTAAGTGAAAAGCAAATAGAGTGAGTGTGAATGCACCAGTAATGGACATCATGCAATGATTTTAATAAAAAATAACGGCTTCAATTATTTATCTAAACGTTAATTCTTGGATGATTTTAATGTTTTTATTTGTTTAATACTTAAACTATTAGTAAATTTAACCGAATTCATAAAGAAGAAAATGATGTTTTTCAATAAAAATTGCATTGTTTAATAGTAAGAGCTCATAGCTGATTTAATTACTGTGTATATTTATTTTCTAATGAAAATTGCATTTCTTTTTCTTTTGTTATTGTATTTAGCTGCTAGTTTTGAGTAGTCTGCTAAGAGTCTTCCTTATTTTTATATACTACACTTCAGTTGTATTAAAAGCAGTATATATATATATATTTTAAGCTGGAAGAATGCTTTTTATTTATTTTTATGAAAAGCAAGGATACTGGTCTCACTTTCAGATTTCTGCAATGTAAATGACAACAAATGTTAACATTAAAAATACATTGGAAAGCTTTTAAAAACAGCACAGATTGAAGGTAGAAGAATTAGAACATCAAATGGAATCAACAGCAACTTCTTTCAATTCCATCTTGGACATGAACCACGAACTTGTAGCTATCAAAGTTAAGTGAACCTGCCTGCAGAATAGTATGATTTGATAATATATGATATGCTGTATGGAAAGTTTTCTTATACAATTTGTTTTTAAATCAGAATCAAAACAGTCATGCCACAAAAAAGATGTTCCAGGTAATGTTAGTTTTTCTTTTTTTAATTACAGTTTGTATTTTTATGATTTTCTTCTTTTAATTTGATATATATATACTTTTATGAACAATGGTTTTATTACTTACATACTTAGATTTATGTTTGATTTATATTTGTAAGAATATGTTTCATTTATATTTGTTTGTGTCATTAAATCTTATAATCTAACCACCATTATTAAATTGACCAATTTAAGTCCAGCTAATTTTTAAACTATTAGCAACTTTTCTTTCCTTCTTTAGTTAAAAATATGGTACAACTATAGTATTTCCCCACAGCTGAATTTGGCGATTTTTCATTGGCGCCGATTTGAACGATAATGATGTCTTTCTGGACTGTTTGCGTTATAATATGGCAGTCTGCATGCTATTTATTTTGGATTTATGATTTATAATTCAGCTTATGATTTTATCATTTATGATATATGATTTAGCCATAATCGCCAAAAATAAATCGCGAAATTCAGCTGTAGGGAAATACTATAGTTGTTCCAAAAATATTAATAAATGTGCTAAACTTTTCTTTGTATTATAAATATAAAAATAATTATATAGAACTATGAAATAACTGAATGAAAATGATAGTAAATTTAAGTTATAGGATTTTCATCAGACATAAAAAACTGGGTGATGATTTTTCAGTGTTACTCAGAAACAAACTGAGGTTGGTTGTAGGGTTTTAAGGCCGATTGACTCCACAAGAGTTCTAGGTCTATAGGGAGGATGCCCTACATGGGGGTCTTTCTAAGGGATCCTAGCCTGTACAGTCAGTAACAGAAGTGTCCGAACACCAGCAAAAATTCCTATGTAAAAAAAGTACTCTTCATACGGTTTTGTTAAATAAATCCTTATCGAATCATGTTCTTACACTGACTAAGAACAGGATTCGACTAGGATTTATTTAGGACAAGGTGTATATAGGAATTTTTGCTAGTGTTCGGACACTTTTGTTACCGACTGTATTTACATGCGTTTTGGAGGAAACCACGAAAAACTCCAAACGACTAGGTCGATGAGTGCAACCTGGGATCGAACCCGGCACCTCCCATCTACCAGCTTTGAGTGCAAAACGGCTCAGCTGCTGGTGGGCTAACAAACTGAGGTTTTTAAAAATGAATGTGTGAGCAGAAAAATACAAATAAATAAATAAACACATAAAAGTTCTGAACCCAGTGGCAGAAACACGGCGACATAGTCGCGGACAGAGAAAAACTGCTTGTGGACTGCTTGCAGAGAAAAACTGCAGTTTTTGTCCGCACTGATAAAAAAATTTGTCTGCAACTTTCGAATAACAATTCACTTAAAAAAAAATTTCTGTATCAAAACGAAAACTAATACTTTTATTATTTATATTGTGCTGTGTCAAACATTGCTAGAAAATATTTAATTGAATGAATACACACAATTGTTTATACTATATTGTTCTGCAGTAAAATTGTATTCGTGTATTGTTGCACGAGATCACCACTGATGTTAAGCCCCCCCCCCCCCCCCCCCTAAATCAGCTTTCAGGCTTTTTGAGCGTAAGCCATTTTCACCCCTGATTACACAAAAATTTTGCAGACAGATTATGAAATTTTAAAAGCCTGTTGCAGACAGCTACAAAACTTTCTGCCACTGGGGTTCTGAATTAATGTGCATTTACATTCTATTGAAAACTGTTATATATATATATATATATATTTATATTTAGCTGTTAGTTTTGAGTTGTCTACTTGCTAAGTTTTTTTCTTTTGTATATGGACGGCTCATTGTAAAAGTGGTGTAACTCCATATTTTTTCAATATGTATATTTTTACTTAATTGTATCACATTTTGTCACACCTTTCATTATAAAAAAGAAAACTCCAATAATTGCATTAAAGACCCATAAATGGCATTACATGTTTTTCTCAGAAAACTAAAACTTAAAAATATTCATTATATAAATGAAGTTTCTAAGTTATTTCAAATTATTTTTAATAGAATGTATAAATTCTTATAACTATCATTTGTATTTAACACAAAAATTGATAATACTTACTGAATCTTGACTTGACGTTTCTTTCTACGCATAAATTTGTAAAAAGCTCATTATTTCAAAATCAATTTCCAAGGAGATAATTCACTTTTGCAATGAACGATCCATATATTTAAGTTGTACTAAAAGCAGTATAGCATTTTTTCCCCCTCTTAAAATCTGGAGTGACTCCACTCGACTTTCCAAACATAAAGTAATTAATAATTGTTTAAATAAATTAAGAGGTGTCATTAAATAAACAAAAGAGAAAATTAAAGAGTGTGTAAGTATTTTTCTCTATGTAGTATGTTCTTTAAATTAACGTAATTACCCTTCAAATATTTTGAGCATAGATCATGATGATAAAAAAAATTTTTGTTGTGTCCCTGTAAAAATCTATTAATGCTAAACTCACTAAAATCTATGCAGATCATGCGACGGTCACCTATAACAATTATATAAATTTTCAGCTAAATCGAATGAAGCATTCAAAGTCTATTACACTTTAAATAATTTGTGCCCATATGCCAGAATGCAAAAGAATTTTTGTGTCACTCGTGTTATCTGTCAGCTTTTAAGAAAATACAACCTTTATCGATTAACAGCTGAATAATAGCATATTAAAATTTTTAGAAACAAAAAAGCTTGTGTTACTGCCAATTAGTAATGCATATATTTATTATTGATATTGAATAATATCGTCTTGCAGATAGGAATTAGCTCTCTAGTGAAGTTTGTTGCAGGAAACAGGAAAAAATTCTGCCACAGAAGATATATACATTTTCCAAGAAATTCTTATTTTTTTTCTTTTTAATTCCACTTTCTCATCCTGAAAATTCCCATCGTTAAATTAATACTCATTAAAAAAAAAAAAAAAAAAAATATATATATATATATATATATATATATATATATATATTATTACAATTTTTACTTTAAAAATGCAAAATAACTAATTGCATTTTTCTTATTTCTAGCTGAAAGATAAAATACTAAAATTAAAAAAATTCAATTTTTTGGAAATTAGTACTAATGTAAACCTTCTGAATGTGAAAACTGAATTTAAAATGAAATAAAATTAAAAAATTAAAGACTTTTTCCATTAGCTTGATTCACACTGAAATGTATGAAAAAATCAAGTGTTGCCACCTAAATTTCATACTTTAATTAATTTTTAAAAAATTAATTGTCATGTCGAAAAACTGTTTACACCCCTGGATTCAGAAAAATCGCCCCTTCCATTTGGTACCGAATTTGTAACGAGCCGCATACTTTTTTAAATAACTGAAATGAATTAAAATGAAGTGTTGACACCTAAATTTCATACTTTAATTAATTTTAAAAAATCTGTGTCAAAAAATTGTTTGCACCCCTTGATTCAGAAAAATCGTTTTTTTACATTTAGTACCGAATTTGTAACGATAGAACTGATATTCCAAATTTATTTTTCCCCATTTCCGTTTTTAACCAAGATTCGGCAGACGGTTTATGACAGAGAATGTAAGCTAAAAAAAAAAGTCTTTAAAAATACATTAGGTAGTGAGTTATCCTATAAACAAATTTTGCCACACAGTTGCATGCGATTTTATGACTGAAGACGGAGAAATTGTAAGAGGGAATGTACCTGTTACAGTATCCAGGTAAGTAGACTTTTTTTTATTGCCACATTATCAAAGTTTATGTTAACTTTATTCTGGAGGTTAATGTACAATTGAATGAACTACTTAAAAATATCCGCTCGCCACATAGCGGCTAAACAAGATAAAGTGGTGACTTTAACAATTTGCTACCCTCTCATGACCATCACAAAAATTAATATCATTCCATTGTCTATGTAAACATTGTGCATTTCCGAAATTAAAAATAAATTTAGTCAAGTGACATCAAAATATCCCATATTTCGGAAACCAGTCAGCAAAAATATGGCATATTTCTTAAATTATACATTAAAAAAGCAGAAATTTCATTGATTTGCAGTTAAATCTTTTCTTTGTGAAATCTGTTTTTAAAATATATACACATTGATTCTCAAAGGGGAAGAAATGTACCAAATCAGTGCTGTTGAGTTAATATGAAAGAAAGCTTAGTAAGCAAACTTCATAAATAGATAAAACTTGTAATAATTTCTTTGGATCAAAATAATTAATCTTGACCCATCATCTTTAAACAGAATGTAAGCACAAATGAAGTTTAAAAGCAACAACATACTTGATGCTTTCACGCTGCATTTGCACTTATGTTGCTCCATCTAATAAAGGGTCGTGCTCCATTATTTTGACCAGAAATGTTTGTTGCAGGTTTTTTCAAATTTATAGGTTTGTAAATAAGCATAAGCAAAACAAAATACGGCAGGGGGGGGAAGGGGGGCTAAGGGCATATTGATTGCAATAAAGGAGGAATTATACAACATCTCTCACTGTGATGAATGGGTGACAATCGCAAAAACATTATACAGTAGAACCTCGATCCATCCTTTTTTTTTTTTTTTTTTTTTTGTTGAGGTGCATGAAAAAAAACTATGAAAGCAGTAAAACGATGAATGCAGGTTGTCAAAACACGAAGAAAACAATGTTTATAAATTAATACACACAATGTACACAGTACACTATTAATAAAAACAAATTTGTTACTTTCGAAACTGTCAAAGAAATAAATCAATGTTACAAAACATTAAGTAAAATTTATTTTTAAAAATCTGTAATTTTATATCAGGTTTTTCGTTCATTTTATCAATTAAACAGGAATTTTTCCAGATTTACATTTTTCTGATCCTTTTCTGTAATATATAAAAGTTTGTACATTTTCAAATGCCATAATTACGTTTACGTCATCCACACATTTATATGAATGTTTATTGTTATATATACATATAAGAACATAATTAGTGTTACGAAATTCATGACAAGCTGAACTCATCATTTAAGTTCAAGGGGTTAAATATGCAAGCCATTGAAGACTAGAAGTTGAAAGGTTTTACGAATCCAATACTTTCTTTTATGAATATTGCAGAAAGTAAAAATATGTTTTAAAAGAATATTTCTTATGCACTTTCATATATTTTGATAGATTCTTGTAAAAAAGGCTAGAAAATATTTTTAATTTAGGATGCATAAGGTTTAACTTTTGACTGGAAAAATTACAATTAAAAATAAAAATATTTTTCAGCTCAATTTTCTATGAATAATTAAGACATTAAAAAAATTCTTTCAAATACAAGTTTCATGACAAATTAACTAAAACTTCTGATGAAGAAATTACTCGAATGTAAAATTATATATAAAAAAAATAAGCTAATTGTTATATTAATAATTTAATCAGTCACCATATTTAAAAAGGTATAAATTTCAAAACATTCAATTGACTAACTAATTCAGTCCTAAATAATAATAATAATAAAAAGATTTAATTCTAGAATTATAAAAAATTCCTGTTAAATTTTAACATTTTGAGGTAAATAATTGACAAAATTCATAAATTAAATACATAATAAAAATGGAAAACTTATTAATAAAAGAATAATTCGACAACAGAAAGGTATTATTAAGTATGACAAAATCTCGTAACATGACAGGTGCAAAATGCAATGCTATACAGCAACTACTGTATTCGAATAATATTCATGTTTTAGTTATAAAGTAATAGAATCCATAAGTATTATGGATACATTATTAAATAAATCACGTCGTGAATAAACCTTATGAAAATTTGATTACATTAACCATCCCATTTTTCCCCAACAAATTGCCTTCGATGGAACACTGATTGGCCTAACGGCCGATCGCTTTTTCCTAAGAAATATGAATCTGTATGATATTATATCCTTTTATATGGGCTTCGTCGAGCTTAATTTTTAAATGTATTTTTTATTTCAAACACATTCTGAAACATCTGCATAAGTAGAACGAAATACAAATGATTTAAATATCTGTATGATCAAAAACAGCCATAGTCGTCAATGGTGGGAACGAGTGCTTTCTGCCAACCACTACCGAGAGTTGAGATATTTGTTTACAAACAAGGAACTGCCCTATACCCCTGCGCCTGCCCCCCCCCTTCCCGCCCTTCGTAATAATTCTGTACTTTCGAAAATATTCGCAATCGATTTATCGGACCTCAGAACCTAACAACACTAATTTTCAGCGCTCTAACTCTTATTTATATATTTTTGGCTCTTCACTCCCCCCTTCCCGTCTATCCTAATAATTTTACAAAATCAAAAATATTCACAATCGATTTGTAGCTATCAAAAACCTCCATGTACCAACTTTGAGCGACCTAACTCTATTTTTATTTTTTTGCCACATTTCCCCCTCCCCCTATCCCACCCCTCCTAACAACTTTACACTTTCGAAAATATCCTCATTCGATTTTCAGGCCTCTAAAACCTATCTGTACCAATTTTGAACGGTCTAACAGTATTTCTATTTTCTGACCCCGTAGCCCCCCCCCCCTTTCTCACCCCACCTGTAAAGAATTTTTAAAATTCCAGAAATTAGTTTTTAGGTATTTGAGTGAGCTATATTTTTGAGTAAAAATCTCACTTTATTATTTTTTTTTTCTCTTGCGATTTGAAATCACGTTTTGCTCCCCCCCCCCTTGGGGGCTGAATTTCTAAAATTCTAGAAATTGGATTTTAGGTATTTATATTAGCTATATTTCAGAGAAAAAATTTCACGTATATCTGTTTTTTTTTTTTGTTTGTTTGAGATATAAAGGATTATGTGAAATCATGTTTTACGCATGTGAAATCCCGTTTTGCCCCGCACCCTTCTTGGGGGGTGATTTTCGCAAAATCGCTTATTAGGGGTGCTTACACTATATGTTCCCAGTTTCGAGTCAGTGGCTCCAGTAGATTTTGCTGTGCGTTGGTGAGTCAGTGAGTTAGTCAGTCAGTCAGTGAATGAGTGAGTGGAAGTACTCTTTTATCTGTATACTAGCAGGCTACGGCCGCTTCGCTGGTCACTATTTTTAAATGAACCACTATAGTTAATGAATTCTAAAAATTGCATTAATTTTTATCATGCGAAAAAATAAAAAAGAGAAAAAAATTCTGATTGAAAAAAATGTCGCACCGAGTCCCCATGGCCTTCGGCAACACAGGACTGTGTGCTGTGCGCGCGCGCAACTATGTTCGACACTATTAATGAATCACTATATTATTGTAAGGGAAAAACATAAATATAAAATACAAAAACATATCTTCTCTCATCGGTGGAATAACTGGTCCACTACCTGCGGCTGAGTATAGAGGCGCACACGGCGCGTATGTTCCTTCACCTACCGTTTTTGCCCCCCCCCCCCTAATTATTTTAGACTTTAAAAAATACTCGCAATCGTTCTCTCGGGCTTTTAAACCTAATAATACTAATTACCAACATTCTATCTGAATTTCTTTATTTTTACCACTGCGACCACCCCCTTCCCGCTCCTCGTAATAATTCTGTACTTTCGAAAATATCCGTAATCGATTTATCTGGCCTCAAGACCTAACAACACTAATTTTCAGCGCTCTAACTCTTATTTATATATTTTTGCCCCTTCAACCCCCCCTTCCCATATATCTTAATAATTTTACAAATTCGAAAATATTCGCAATCGATTCGTAGGTATCAAAAACCCCCATGTACCAATTTTGAGCGACCTAACTCTATTTTTAATTTTTTGCCCCTCCACCCCCTCCTTACTACCCCTCCTAATAACTTTACAAATTTGAAAATATCCGCAATCGATTTGTAGGTATCAAAAACTTCTATGTACCAATTTTGAACGGTCTAACTCTATTTTTATTTTTTGTCCCTCCCCCCCCCCCTTTCGGACTCTCCTAATAACTTTACACTTTCGAAAATATCCTCATTCAACTTGCAGGCCTCTAAAACCTCTCTGTGCCAATTTTGAACGGTCTAACTGTATTTCTGTTTTTTTTTTGCCCCATAGCCCCCCCCCTTTCCCGCCCCACCTGGGACGAATTTCTATTATAAAAGAAATTCGTTTTTATGTATTTGTGGCAGCTATAGTTTAGAGCAAAAGCCTCACATATATCTTTTTTTCTGTTTGGAATATAAAGGATTATTTCAAATCCCGTTTTACCCCCTTGCCCCCCCCCCTCTCTTGGGAGCTGAATTTCTAAAATTCCATAAATTGATTTTTAGGTATTTGTATTAGCGAAAATTAGAGCAAAAATTTCACGTACATCTGTTTTTTTGTTTGAGATATATAGAAGTATGTGAAACCACGTTCTGCGCATGTGAAATCACGTTTTGACCCCTTTTCCCCCTTGGGAACCGAATTTTTAAAATCCGAAAAATTAGTTTTTAGATATTTGTGTTAGCTATATTTTAAAGCAAAAATTTTAAGGACATCTGCTTTTTTTTTTTTTTTTTTTTTTTTTTTTTTTTGAGATATGAAGGATTTTGTGAAATCACGTTTTGCCCTCTTGGGGGGGGGGGGTGAATTTCGCAAAATCGCTTCTTAGGGGGTACTTACACTATACGTTCTTCAATCTGACCCAGTTTCGAGTCATTTGCTCCAGTAGATTTTGCTATGCGTTGATGAGTCAGTGAGTGAGTGGAAGTACTCTTTTATATATGTAGATATACACTGCATAAAAAAAGTAGACGGTAGACGGACACTTACTTGTAATACTTTAAAGCCGTTTATTTCTTTAATTAGAGATATGAGGTTCATTTCTCTAATATAATTATATTCTTGAGACATCATATATTATTATTTTTTGGATACAGATTCAATCCTTTTGAATTATGTAGTGGAAAAATTCAGGAAACAAAAATGGTGCATATTTGCACTGTAATGTTTCTTTAAAAAAGTAGACGGACACATCTTGTATCTCTAAAAGAAAACGTTTTTAGTAAGGGGTTCGTCTCCCATTTGCTTTAATAAGTTCGTATACTCTGTTAGGCATCGAATCAATGAGATTCTGAATCTTTTTTTGACAGAAAATGTCCCAAATGTTTGTAAGAGCTTCTTTGAGCTGGTGAATTAATTAATACTGGCGTCCACCCTCATAAATTTTATGAACAAGTATAGCCCAAATGTTTTTACAGGATTCATATCCGGACACTTGGCTGGCCAGGGTAAAACATTGAAGTTGTTCTCATGAAACCATTTTTTAACATTGTTAGCGGTGTGTATTGGCGCTCCATCTTGTTGGAAAATCCAGTTTTCTCTTCCAAGATCACACGCAAATGGCAAAAGCTCACTGCTTAGTGTTTCAATATAATCTTTGTGAGTCTGCTTCTTACTTAGGAACACTAAATTTGTCCTTCCACTATAGCCAACAGCTAGCCACACCATCACGCCACCACTATCATCTTGCCGAGTAGAGTACACTTTGTCTTCTTTCTCCAAACTGTGGCAATAATATTGATATCCATCTGGGCCGTCTAAATTAAATTTTTTCTCATCTGAAAAAACTACAGATATCCATTCTGTAGTCCAAGATATATGGTTTTGAGCCCACTGTAGGCGTTCTGTCCCGTGGTGATCCTTCCAGCATGGATGATGTTTTCTCTTCTTACATTGAAAGAACTCTGAGTGCTTAATGTAGCTATATAAATTGTCTGAGAAGTTATGTTAGTAATTCCTGTGCTTATTCGAACTTCGGGAATTGATGCTCCAGTTTTTTCAGCTCAGTAAAACATTTTCTTTGGTCTCTAAGCGAAAGTTTCTTTGGCCGGCCTCTCTTTTTCTTTACGTCATGTGCTTCAGGAGCACGTAGAAAATCGCTGATACTACTTTTGCTCATTAGAACTAGCCTACTAATTTTTCTGACTCCTTTATTAACATTTTTCAGCGCTTTAATCTGTCCTTTTTCGTAATCAGTTAGAGGAATTCCTCGTGGTATGGCGCATTCATCTCCAAGAAATTTAACTACGTAAAACCATCTTGTCAAGCACGTTAGCAATTGACAAAGTGCCAAATGTACATGTACATGCAAAACTGGTATTCCGCAAGAAACATCCATTTAGATAATTGCACTTTTTGACCAGTGTTCGTCTACTTAAAAAAAAAAAAAAAAAAAATATTGTGCAAATGTATATCTTTTTTCTTTCTACATTTCCCTGCATTAAAATTATAAATAATTGAATATTTTTATTTATCTGTCAAAAATATGAAGATTGATAAGTATAAAGATGTTAAAGAATTTTAATTGACATTTCCTATTAAACAAAGACGGGGTTTTAAAATATTGTAAAGAAGTGTCTGTCTACTTTTTTTATGCAGTGTATATATATATATATATGTAGAATCTTGGCTGGGCGTCTAGGGGTGGGGCAATGAAGAGGTGCGATTAAGATAACTAAAAACATTTATTACGTACACAACACAGTTTACACAAAGATAAAATGATAATATTAGCAGGGTTTCCATCAATAACATTTGCTGGTTTCGACGCCTAATACACATAACAAGCTCTCTTCATTACTAGGACTAACAGAAAGTAACATATATGAGCACTGACTCGCTCTACAATTCACATTAGTACCTACGCGTACTATTTCTAATAAGTGAGATTATGGTATAGAGCTCTCCATGGCTCTACACACTTATACAGAGCACAACAAGCTCTAATTAGCAGAAAAATGAGCCTGTCAGCCTACGCGCTGAAGGTCTCAACCGATCTCCACTGCAGCCAGATCTCAACTCCTCCGTTTGTCATCTCGTTCAATGATAAGCATCAGAGACAGCGCCATCTGTTGGCTCTGCAAGGAACTTCCCACAACGCTCTGCCATTCTGATGTTGCGGTGACCTCACCGTAAACCAACCTGGGATACTAAAGGATATCTGCAAAATACAATTAAAAGAAAAAAAACAAAAAAGAGAAACAGACATTAAACAAATTATGTACATAAAAATTCACAGTTAACTTTTTACTTTCTTCTATATGTAATATAGAGAAAGTATTGGATTCGCGAAAATTTTCGACCTCCGTTTTTTGACGGATCTACACGTTTTGGGATGTCCTGAACACGAATTGATAGTTTTTAAAAAATGTCTGTCTGTGCGTCTGTCTGTCTGTCTGTCTGTCTGTGTGTTTGTATCATTTTTTTGTGGACGCTGTATCTCACGAACCAATGAATGAAATTTAACCAAACTTGGTATTTAGTTGCACCCTGACATGAACTGGTGCCCATTAGATTTGGGGATCAATAGCTCAACAGGTGGCGCTGTGATCGCATTTTATGCAAATTTTTAACATGGCAGCATAGGATAAAATTCCGTATAAATGGGCATAATGAGAGTTATTTTAAACTTGTGATTGTAAAATTAATATGAATTATTGATAATAGTAGTAGTTAACTAGGAAAAAAAATTTGTGCATGGGGGGCATCGGTTCCCCCCCTGGGGGGGAAGTACCCCCCCGGGAGGGTTAAATTTTGAAGATGGGTATCATTCGAAAGATCTCGTCAATACCTTTAAAACGAATGGTTGAACCATAAATCTGTGATAATTTAAAACAAAGTTATCGATTTTTTTTACTTTTAACAAAAAAAAACTTAGAAAAAAAATCTTTTTTTTTTTTTTTTTTTTTTTTTTTAAACGGAATTTTACTAAACTTGGTATTTAGTTGGTCCCCGACATAAACTGGTGCTGATTATATTTGGGGATCAATAGCTCAACAGGAAGCGCTGTGATAGCATTTTATCTAAATTTTAAACATGGCAGAATAGGACAAAAATTTGTATAAATGTGCATAATAAGAGTTATTTTACACTTGTGATTGTAAAATTAATATGAATTATTGATAATAGTAGTACTTAACTAGGAAAAAAATTTTGTGCATGGGGGGGGGCATCGCTTCCCCCCCGGGGGGAGTACCCCCCGTGGGGGGTAAATTTTGAAGATGGGTATCATTCGAAAGATCTCGTCAATACCTTTAAAACAAATGGTTGAACTATAAATCTGTGATAATTTAAAACAAAGTTATCGATTTTTTTTTACTTTTAACCAAAAAAAAAAAAAAAAAAACGCTTTTTTTTTTTTTTTTTTTTTTTTAAATATTGTTAGTGATTGAATATGTATTAATTATTACAAAAAAAAAAAAAAAAAAAAAAACCTTAGAAAAAAAAATCGTATTTTTTTTATTATTATTATTTTTTTTTAATATTGTTACTGATTGAATATGTATAGGAAAATATAGAAGAAAGTCTTGTGGTGGCCACAACATACTAGTTCTGTAATGTTTATCAGTCCATTTAGTTCAGTCTATTTAGTTTGTGGACCATAATTTCATATGGTCTGCAGAAGTACTAGTATGTATAGGTCCTTCGTGATCACCTATCTTCTCGACTTCATATCTGTCTTTGGACTTTACTCGCACAACTTTATAAGGACCTAAGAATTTTGGTCTTAGTTTCATGCCGGTTCCAAACTGAGTTCGCTGGATGGCAACTAGATCATTAATTTTATATACATGGGCTTTCTTTCTCTTCTTGTTGTAACATCGGCGATTTTCTTCTTGAATCTTAAGAATGTTTTTTCTTGCTTCTTCACGAATGGTGTTAAGATTATCAAGCATGGAATTTATCCTTTCCTCTTCGAGAAGTTCTAGTATTCTCTTATCTTCTTTCTTTCTCATTGTTACTCCAGTGAGTAGTTCAAAAGGAGTTCTTTTGGTACTTCTCGGTGTGGTGGAATTAATAGTTCTCTGAACAGCCTCAACAAACTTGTACCACTTGTTAGGGTCATTTATACATAACTTGGATAATACAGGAATGATTGTTCGATGAAGTCTCTCAATTCTCAATTTGACCATTCCCTCGTGGGATTCCAGTTGTGATGGTGTCATGTTCGATTCCCTCTGATTTACAGTAATCTGCAAACTCCTTAGATATGAACGCAGGTCCACGATCGGATATTATTCTTGCGGGATTACCAAAAATAGCAGCTTGCTGTTTTAATTTTTGCAAGGCGTCTGCTGAAGAAGTTGATTTGACTGGATATAGCCACGAAAATTTACTAAATCCATCGATGATGGTAAAAATGTGATTGTAGTTTTTGTTAGTGGTTGGTAATGGACCCACAAAATCGATGTGATACGTGGATAATGGTATATCGCCTTTAGGGATAGGGTTCAAAAAACCTTCTCCTTTTCCCTGTTTCTTATTTACGAGAATACATTCTACACAATTTTTTACAACGTTATCTACGCATTTTTTCATATTAGAAAAATAGTAATCTCTTTTTACTAACTCTTCAGTTTTATTAGCCGAAAAATGTCCTAAGGCATGACATTTCTTTACGACCTCAAGTTGCATGATCTCTGGGACAATTAGTACATCCCTATCATTTAACACTTTATATAAAACATTATTTTTTAACACATATTCGTCATTTTGGTTTTGTTGTAAAAGAGATTTCATAGTATTGATAAACTCATCATTTTCTTGAGCAGTAGCAATACGATGAGTAAGGGTATCAGTATTTACAGCCATTACAGGGTGTCTGCTAAGAGCGTCAACATGCTGCATTTGTTTACCAGGACGGTGTTCTACTTCGTAGTCGAATTCCTGGAGCAAGAAAGACCACCTGGCTACCTTAGGTGTCAATTCACGTTTATCTAAAGTTTTAGTGAACGCTTGACAGTCAGTATAAATTTTAAATTTACTACCTAATAAATAGTTCCTAAATTTTTTAAGGGCTTCTACTATCGCTAATACTTCTAACTCATAACTACAGTATTTTTCTTCTTGTACAGAAGTCTTTTTACTCATATAATGGATTGGATAGTACTGTCCATCGTCATCTTGTTGTAATAGGATTGCACCGAATCCTAATTTAGATGCATCTGTATGAACTTCTAACTTATAGCCTTGCTTAAAAAGGTGTAAGACAGGTGCATTAGATAAAATGTCTTTAAGCTTTTGAAAAGCTAATTTCTGCTCTTGCTCGAATTTAAATGGAGTGGAAGCACGTAATAAGTCACTGAGTGGTCTTGCTATGTTGGCATATGAACGAATAAATTTTCTAAAGTAACCCGTTAAACCTAAGAAACTCTGCACTTCCCTAGCATTACGGGGTTCTGGGAAATTTTGTACTGCGAGAGTTTTTTCTACTGAGGGTTTAATCGTGCCATTCTCAATTATGTGACCTAAGAAATCGATCTTACGTTTCAAAAACTGACATTTCTTTAAATTTAACTCTAGACCAAATTTTGATGCCGTTTCTAACACACGTTTTAATTTATCTAACCCTTCATTCTCATCTTTAGATGGAATAATTATATCATCTAAATAAATAATTACAGTACCATCTTTTAATAAGTCTTTAAACACATAATTTACATATCTTTGAAATACTAAGGGACTATTATATAATCTATAGGGAACTTTTAGAAACTCATACTGGGCATTATCGGTCACAAAAGCTGTATATTTCCTACTTTTTTCCTCTACATCAACTTGTAAAAACGCATTCTTTAAATCTAGTGTCGAAAAAACTTTACCCTCCCCTAATCTATCAAATAAATCTTCAATATTTGGCAACGGGTATTTATCTTTAATTATTTTCTTATTTAAAGCACGATAATCACAGCATAACCTTATTCCTCCATCTTTTTTCCTACACACCACTATTGGCGAAGCATAATTTGATGTACTTTCTCTAATTATACCATCCTTTAACCACTGGTCAATTTGTCTGTCCACCTCTGATTTCTCTACAAATGATAATCTGCGAGAGCGTGAACACACTGGTATATCATCAGATAAAATAATGGACATTTTTAAATCAGTACTTTTTGTTTTAACTGGCTTATAACTTTTTATTAATTCGCTTAATTTCTCTTTTAACGACTTATCTAAAATATAACTGACATCGAATTTTTCTTCTTCTGAAAAATTGCACATACTTGAAAAAAAAGAATCTATCTCATTTTCCTTTCGATCGAATACAGGAAAAGAACACCCACCTGCTTCATCGAAATTGCTTTCCCCCGAACGCGAAAAATTTTCTTTCCCCCCTGCTACGTCGCTGGAATTCGAAACATGTGTTTCCTCTTTATTTTGTTGTTTCAAAATATGAAAGATATTATTAGGCAGAATTACGTCGCATGTCAAATTGTTGCATAAAGCACCGATTATGTTTATTGAATCATGATTAGGTAAAGATATTTTAAATTCAGTCAGATTTGCATCTTTCTTTTCATTAAAGCAGCTAACTAGAGTGGTTGAAGAAATAACATTTTTAGTCTGTGGAATGCTATTTTTATTTACAATTAGAATCGAAGAACCAGAATCTTTTAACCCTTTAAGTGGAATATCATCCACTAAAATATCAACATATTCGAGCTCATTAACAATTAGGTTAATCGGACTTGTTTCGGATTGAACTACTGAATTTGTTGGAAGATTTTCACGGAATTCTTTTTTCTCAGCAATACGTTTAGGACACACTCTAGCGAAATGAAATGTTTTCCCTTTAGCACCACAAATATAACACATTCTTTCATGCTTTTCGTGAGTTTGATTAGATACCGAATTACGTACTATGGGATCTTTATTATTATAATGTGTCTTTCTAAAAGGAGTTTTGTTTACAAACCGCTTATTCTCTGAACTTTCGTTTCGCGTATTATTATTAGTTTCAATTAACGATTTGCCTCTAGAAGAGTAGAATAAATCACACTCCCGACCTAATTCGTTGGGTTTAAACCAATTTTGACCTTCTCGAACACTAATATGTTCCTTAGTTCTAGAATCCAACGTTTCATATAATTTATCAGAAACTATAAGATCACACAATTGTTTAACATCGTTCACCCCTCTCAATCTACAATAGTAATCAAAAGAAGCGCTTAGACGTGAAGCGAATTGGACATGAGATTCTGAAGGATTACGGAACGCATTTTTAAAATTACTTAAACATTCACGCGGCGTTGGTTGAAATTGTCTTAAAATTAATTCCTTAACTTTTTCATAATCGTTAATTTCTTCGGTGGTTACGTACGCAAGAACCTGATTACATTTATCTCCCAATAAATTAATCAATATTTCCGATTTAAATTTAGGGGGTACATTTTTAGAAACGAATGCTTTTTCAAGGGATTGAAAAAATAAGTGCAAAGCTTCCGGTTTCTCAGGTACTGAAATGGTTAATGTTCGAATACTTCTAATTAAATTTTCTAATGATTGTGAAGTAGTTTCTGAATTTGATTGCTCAACATTATTACTAGAATTATTTGCTGCAGCCTGTAACTTTAAATTCTGTAACTCTATTTCTTTTTCTAACTGGGATAATTTAATTCTTTCTATCTCAATTTTGGTTTGTTCTTCTACAGATTTCAACTTTTGTTCTTCTAGTAACATTTTAATAACACCTCTAACAAATTCTAAATCATTTTTATAAATATCAGAACTCTCAATTAAAGTTTTGATTTCAAGTACCTTAGCTTCCGCCGGAACAGTTAGGCCTAATTCTTCAGCAATTGTTCTTAAATCTGCTTTTCTAATGCCTTGTAACACGTTTTGGGCCATTATAACTCTAAATAATTATTTATACCAAAAAATATTTCAATATTTCTACCAAATTAATATCATACTTAAATAGGAACAAAATAATATGAGAACATATTTCTTAAAAATGATTCTATGCTTTTTGTTCTCAAATCAAAATTATCATGATTTTTAAATAAACACATTCAGAACAATTTATACCATTTAATAGAATATTTAGAACAACTTATATATTTCTTAATTATTGCTATATACACATATTTCATATAATATCACCATTATCATTATTCTTTCTTTAATTATTGTTTTCACTTTCGTTTTAAAATAATATTGTTATAATATTGTTAAAATATTATTGCAAACAGTAATAAGCAAAATTATAAAAGATTACTCAGAATATTTTTTCAATCATAATTCTTATTTCTATTCATTCTTCTCAAGTAATATATTTATTTAATTTCATCACACAGTGAAACCAAAAGTGTTCTCAAATATTTCACCATTAATTTCTAATTGAAAATAGTAACTCAAACTCTTTTTGCTCAATGCATTAATCATTATTATGTATTATCAAACACAATGATAAATATATAACAATAACAGTTACCTTTTTTAACTTGTTGGTGGTAATATCGCGGCAGAGTCCCCACTTGTAGAATCTTGGCTGGGCGTCTAGGGGTGGGGCAATGAAGAGGTGCGATTAAGATAACTAAAAACATTTATTACGTACACAACACAGTTTACACAAAGATAAAATGATAATATTAGCAGGGTTTCCATCAATAACATTTGCTGGTTTCGAGGCCTAATACACATAACAAGCTCTCTTCATTACTAGGACTAACAGAAAGTAACATATATGAGCACTGACTCGCTCTACAATTCACATTAGTACCTACGCGTACTATTTCTAATAAGTGAGATTATGGTATAGAGCTCTCCATGGCTCTACACACTTATACAGAGCACAACAAGCTCTAATTAGCAGAAAAATGAGCCTGTCAGCCTACGCGCTGAAGGTCTCAACCGATCTCCACTGCAGCCAGATCTCAACTCCTCCGTTTGTCATCTCGTTCAATGATAAGCATCAGAGACAGCGCCATCTGTTGGCTCTGCAAGGAACTTCCCACATATATATATATTCACAGCAGCAAAGTCTCCTGTTTTTCAAGTGTGACTTAATACCGGAAAAATTTTATAATTATTTTCAGCTGTTATTTATTTATTTTTTAGTACGACAGTGTTTTTTTTTTTTTTTTTTTTTAATAGATATAAAGGGTTATGTGAAATCACATTTTGCCGTTTCCCCTCCCTAGGGGTCGGATTTCTAAAATTCCAGAAATTGATTATAAGATATTTGGGTTAGCTATATTTTAAAGTGAAATATTTACAGATATTTGTTTTTTTTTTTCTTTGAGATATAAAGGTTTTTGTGAAATCGCGTTTTGCCCCTGTTCCCCCCTCATGGAGGGCGAATTTTGTAAAATTGCTTCTTAGTGGATGTCTATGTCACAGAAAGAATGTTTTTACAAGTTCTGTTTTTCTATATGTAGTAGTTTGAGTTGAAATAATTACAATATAAAAAGAACTTTTTATATACCATGTTTTTAAATTTTCTTTTGAATCATATAAACGCTACCGAAGGCAGCGGGAATTGGATAAAGTATTAAAAAATTTTATTGCTGTCGTGTTTTGAGCTATTATAAAAGTTTCAAATGGCTATTTTATCTAGCCGGGAAGTTAGTTAAAAATTAATTGGAAGCTTTGTACTGGTAACGCAGCCGAAGGCAGCAGGATCCCGAAACAATTGGTTAAAAATATTTTAAAAATGCATTTTCACCGTATTCTGAACTATTCTGAAAGTTTCAAATGTCTAGCTAGTCTGGAAATTAGTTAAATAAATTTTATGTCGAATCATATAAACGCTGCCAAAGGCAGTAGGGACCTGAAACAGTTGACTAAAAGTTTTAAAAAATGTATTATCACCGTGTTCTGAGCTATCCTGAAAGTTTCAAATGTCTAGCAAGTCGAGAAGTTAGTGAAAAATCGATTGCAAGCTTTGTACTGGTAACGCTGCCAAAGGCAGCAGGGTTCCGAAGCAGTTGGTTAAAAATATTTAAAAAATACATTTTCACTGTGTTCTGGAACTATTCTGAAAGTTTCAAATGTCTAGTCGGGAAAGTTTCAAACGTCTAGTAATTCTAGTCGGAAAGTTAGTTAAATAAATTTTCTGTTGAATCATATAAATGCTTCCGAAGGCAGTGGGGACCTGAAACAGTTGACTAAAGGTATAAAAAAAAAATGTATTATTCTGAGCTATCCTGAAAGTTTCAAATGTCTAGCTAGTCGGGAAGTTGGGGAAAAATCGATTGCAAGCTTTGCACTGGTAACGCTGCCGATGGCAGCAGGAACCCGGAGCAGTTGGTTAAAAATATTTAAAAAATGCATTTTCACCGTGTTCTGAACTATTCTGAAAGTTTCTAATGTCTAGCTAGTCGGGAGGTTAGTTAAATAAATTTTCTGTTGTATCATATAAACGCTGCCGAAGGCAGTAGGGACCTGAAACAGTTGACTAAAACTATTAAAAAAAATGTATTATCACCGTGTTTTGAGCTATCCTGAAAGATTCAAATATCTAGCTAGTCAGGAAGTTAGTTAAAAATCCATTGCAAACTTTGTACTGATAACGCTGCCGAAGGCAGCAGGAACCCGAAACAGTCGGCTAAAGGTATTAAAAAATGCACTTTCACCGTGTTCTGAACTATTCTGAAAGTTTCAAATGTCTAGCTAGTCGGGAAGTTAATTAAATAAATTTTTTGTCGAATCATATAAACGCTGCCGAAGGCAGCGGAACCTGAAACAGTTGACTAAAAGTATTAAAAAAATATATTATCACCGTCTTCTGATCTGTCCTGAAAGTTTCAAATATCTAGCTAGTCGGAAAGTTAGTTAAAAATCGATTGCAAGATTTGTACTGGACAAACAAACAAACAAACGAACAAACAAACAAACAAACAAACAAACAAAAAACAAGAATCGAAGTTAATAAAAAACATGGTAAAATAAAATCATGCGTACAAGAAAAACAATTAGTAAAATTAAACCGGCGCGAATCTTTAAATCTACTCACACCACGAGAAACATCCACAAAACATTTTAATGCATTATTTTCTTGAAGCTGAAGTAATAGTGAGCTTGACTCTATATTTAAACTAACGCTGGATCCTGAGAGAACTAGCGTTCGGTTAAACAGCAGGCGTAGGTGCAAGCTGCAACTAGTGTTGCTAGCTTTCGGGATTTATATCTACGGTGTGGGGATTTTTTTTTTTTTTTTTCAAATATTCAACATTGAGTAGGAACATTCTGAGCTTTCCGTTGAGGCATGGCAAAATTTGAGCTAGCAACAGTAAAGAGTTATATTTTATAGGTAAGTTTTGTTTTTCTTTTTTCTCTCTCTTTAAGGATGTCTTGTAATAATAATAAATTAGTTTCGTTGGATACAATTATATATATATATGTCGTATAGAGATGAGACGGGCTCAGCCCGAGCCCGATCGGGCTCCGGGCGGGCTCGGATTCAAGCTAAAAGTTCCGTTTATTTTATTCTTCACTAACTGAAAAATGTAAAAAAAAAAATTTCATTTTGAGAGCACCTTTAGTAATGTCATGATAGGTTATAAATCACAAAATAATCTTGCAAACCTTAGTAGAATTGACTTTCCTTTTTCAACGGGAGGCATATTATGTCATAGTGTTATACAAATACAGTAATCTTTCCTCCTTCGTTCTATCGGGCCTCATTATATCACTTATTCGGATAATTTTTTCCCCCCCGATAGGCGCGTTATAAACAATGGGCTGCACTATAAATATCTATTATATAAATATATACATGCATACAGAGACACAGACATTATAAATTGTTATAATAACATTTATAGTTATTTAAATTTAGGATTGATAATAAGAAAATTAATTTGAAAATGAAAACGGTACTTAATTTTACTATTGTGTATACGTTGCATAGCGTACCACTTTCAATATCGGGCTCGGGCTCTGATCACACAAAATTTTTCGGGCTCGGGCGGGCTCAGTTCAAAAATGTTTCGGGCCCGGGCGGGCTCGGATTGCCAAAATAGAGCCCGAACTCACCTCTAATGTCGTAACCAAACCATTTTGCTAATGTTTGGAGTTATTTTGTTTCGCCAGACCTGGAAACTTTTTGGATATGGAAGGAAAATTTAGTGTTTTTCAAGTTTTTGAGCTGGGATGAATTTTGCAGACGTTGTTTCTCGCAAGTGGTGAGTTTTTTCATCTTTTCTAGTAGGTTCGGGTGGGGGTATGTATGGCTAGCATTTCATATATATAAAAATCTTTCTCTATATATATTTTAAATGTTTTTTGTTGGCTATAATATGATTTTTAATAAATAGAAATTTTAGTTTTTGATTTATCAAAACTTAATTTTAAATTTTCAATAAATAAAAATACTTTTTTACATTTTTTCATTACTATTCAGTTTGAATTACATTTGGAGTATGCTAGCCTGCATATCTTTTGAAACCTGCTAGTACTACATAGTTTTTTAATAGCTGTGTTCCCACCTGCTGAAGAGATTGGCACAGCATAATTTGAATTTCTAGCTTAAATAATGTTTAAATCTAACCTATTTTCTTGTTTATTAATATTGTTTGATAAGTTTTCTTGTTTGTTACATTTCACTTTCATCTCTTCATTTAAATATATTATTGTTTTTGTATACTATTTTGTGATGCTTTGAGCGCCTTTTCTATACAAATTAATTTTGTCATTGATATTGAATTTAATTTATTTAAATATTCAATTTGTTAAAGCTGCTTTAGCGCCTAATTTGAATATTTTTTCTTCATTATATCTTTTCTTCATTATACATTTTGTTAATGTTTCTTGTTGTTAAGCAATTAGGTCAAAGTGCCTACAAAAATTTATTTATAAAAATTATTTAAATTAGCTAATATGAGATATTTTAAGTGAAAAAGTAAAAAAGTAAGACTTCTCTTGTTGCTAAAGTTGATAGTGAGGTGCTGCCACCTGGTTATATTAGTTTTTGTAAATTCAGTAATGTTATTTACAGAATTAGATGTCTATTTTGTTTACAGATACAGAGATATATTGGTCAAACATCAAACGAATTACATTTTAGAATTAATAACCACAGATCACAAATAAATAAATCTAAATTCCCCTCCTTTGAACTTTTATATTTTAAAGAACATTCATTTGAAAATATTGAAATTGAAATTTTAGACCAAATTGAAATTTTGTTACTGATGAAAATGAAAGACTGTTTAAGGAGAATGATTATATTTTAAAATTTAAAACTTTATATCCTTATGGCTTAAATACAGAACTCAATAATCTAAATGTTAATAAGATTTCTAATGTATATAATTTATTTTATGAAGTTAACAATTTAATTTCAATTAAAAGAGGTAAAAGAGGTTCACATATTAACAGTAATAAAGTAAATGACATCATACCTTTATTTTGGCTAAATGAACAAGAAAAAACTTTTACAAACTCTTTAAATGTTAATAAATTAAAGACTTCAATTTTTTCTTTGAAAATTAAGACTATTAAAAAAATTTCTGCTTTGCTTGCTAAGTATAATTTTGTTAATACTCAGTTTAAGGATTTAGTTACAGATTTAATAATTTTCAAACTTCTAAAAGTTGGTAAAAATAATGTTTTAAATGAATATTTTATGGTTTCTTTCTTGCAAAAATCATTTGATAACTTGAAACTGAATAGAGCTATTTTTAAAAATAATTTCCTATTTCCAGTAAAAAATATAAATGTTATAACTGCTTTTAAATATAATAAACCATTCAGTAAAAAGATTTTTAACTATAGAGAGTTTGCTTTATCTGTTGATTCTTCAATATGAATATTTGTATATGTAATAATGAGGACTTTAACTCTTATATTGATAATAATTATAAACATATTATAATAGGTGATCTTGGTATAATAAAAATGATAATATAAGGTTTTTGATGAATTTGGGTACTAAATTTGATGTTTTAAGTTTTTTTTATTTAATCTAAATGTTAAGGAAGTCTTTTTGAAAGATATTAATAATTTTATTTATAAAATTTGTTATAAATACAATATACCCATAGAAGCATTTCATGAATGAAAATTTAATCTTATTGTTTATTTTGATAATTTTTTAAGTGAAAGTTTAAATTGTGTTAGTTATAGTTATCAGAAATTTTATAAGGAATATAATGAATACTTGGAATTTTTTAAAAAATATTTTATTTTGGTTCCTGTTGACAAAGCAGCTAGTAATTATGGTATCATTTGAAAGAAATTTTATTTTGAAAGAACTCTAGATGAACTTAATAATGATTTTTACTACACAAAAATAAATTTGAAATCCACTATTGTTAAAAAATGTTTTACTGCTTATTCAAAACAGATTAAATCACTCTTTTCATATAATATAAGGGTCTGTAATGAAAGTAATATTCCCTTTTTATTTTTAACACCTAAGTTTCATAAAAATCCTGTTAAATTTAGATTCATTTGTTGTACTACTAATAGTATTGGTAAGAATTTCAATATTAAATTGCAATTTTTTATGAAAAAAATCTATTATTTTTTAAAATTTAAATATAAGAACTCTAGTTATTTTTGGTCGATTGATAAGTCTTGATTTAATTAATAAAATTACTTTTTAGACCTTCATCTATTCAAACTTATGATTTTGAAAACCTGTTCAGTAATATTCCTATAAATGAACTCTATATTATTATTAAAAATATTTTTGACATTTTTTATATTGAAGATGAGTTGAATATCCCTCGAGATTTTTTTCTTAGTCTGTGTCATTTTTGTTTAAATAATAATTACATCTTTTTTCATGACGAAGTTTTCAAACAATCTCATGGTATTGGCATGGGAACTAATTACTCTTCCTGTGCAGCTAATCTTTTCTTATTTTTCTTTGAATATCAGTTCACTGTAACTCATAATATCTGTTTACATGCTTATCGATATATCGATGATTTAATTATTTTCAATATTGATTTTGATAATTATTCAAGTTTAATTTATCCAGGTTGTTTAAAATAAAATAAAGCCAACAATAATAATTATGAAGCTGATTTTTTGGATATTTCATTTATTTTAAAAAATAATAATGTATATACTGCTTTATTTGACAAAAGAAAAAGCTTTAACTTCATTACTAACTATATGCCGCATTGGTATTCTAATTTGAGTCACAGGATTTACATAAATATTGTTATCAACCATATTTTAAGAATCAAAAGGTTATGTAATTTAAAATTTAATTTTGATAAACAAGTTTTCAATTTTCAAGCTTTATTATATTATAAAAACTTGTATCCTTTGAGTTTCATATTTCATTATACAAAAAATTTTAATTTTTAGTGTCAGTGCCGCAGTATCTGCTTTTTGATTGGTGATCCATATAGGTGTCCAGTTTGATGCATTTGGTTTAAAGCCTTTTAGGAAGACCATTTTGCTAATGTTTGGAGTTATTTTGTTTCACCAGACCTGGAAAGTTTTTGGAGGATATGGAAGGAAAATTTAGTATTTTTCAAGTTTTTGAGCTGGGATGAATTTTGCAGATGTTGTTTCTTGCAGGTGGTGAGTTTTTTCATCTTTTCTAGTAGGTTCGGGTGGGGGTATGTATGGCTAGCATTTCATATATAAAAATCTTTCTCTCTATATATTTTAAATGTTTTTTGTTGGCTATAATATGATTTTTAATAAATAGAAATTTTAGTTTTTGATTTATCAAAACTTAATTTTAAATTTTCAATAAATAAAAATACTTTTTTACATTTTTTCATTACTATTCAGTTTGAATTACATTTGGAGTATGCTAGCCTGCATATCTTTTGAAACCTGCTAGTACTACATAGTTTTTTAATAGCTGTGTTCCCAGTGCCTGATTTAAGGCAGGGCATTCGGGGCATGTGCCCTGGGCCCTCTCACTGAGGGGGGCCTCCAAGAAATTTAATCATACATTTAGAAAATAGTTAAAATGCAAAATTTCCAAATTTTGCTATAATGATCATTGCTTTTTGTTTTTTCGTCGATAGATGGAGGTATTAATGCGCTGTTATATAAATCAGCGGTATAATCTTTCAAGGAAACTGTCAGTTCATTGAAAAAAATTGCAATATTTTTGCTAAACGCAAATACAACTGCATACTACCGATACTGCATTCCAAAGTCTTACTAAGGCTAACTAAATCCGAGGCACGCACCGCAGTGCAGATACGCGGGTGCGATGTACGTTGATCCGATAGACAAGCATCGGATCTAGTTAAGTCTTACCAATAAAATGAAAGTGGAGAAAATTTTTAGACACGTGAATCAAAAATATGCGGTTTGTTTTGTTTGTTGTAATATTAAAGTACGAGGAAAAGGGGCCCATTGAACATGAGTGCCCTGGGCCTCCAACTGAGCAAATCGGTCCCTGTGTGTTCCCACCTGCTGAAGAGATTGGCACAGCATAATTTGAATTTCTAGTTTAAATAATGTTTAAATCTAACCTATTTTCTTGTTTATTAACATTGTTTGATAAGTTTTCTAGTTGTTTGTTACATTTCACTTTCATCTCTTCATTTAAATATAGTATTGTTTTTGTATACTATTTTGTGATGCTTTGAGCGCCTTTTCTATACAAACTAATTTTGTCATTGATATTGAATTTAATATATATATATATATATATATTTCCGATGTGTAAAATAAATTATCAATTTAATGTTGCCTGTTGATAAAATATTTTGATTACAATGCGGAAAAAATATATTGGAGGGAGGGTGGCAGATAAGTACACAGAGGGTATTAACTTATATTTATAATTATTGGGTGAACTTGTGCGTTGGGGTGAAGGGTAGCTTTAATTACTTTAAGTTATCAATATATATATATATACCGGGTGATTCAAAATTGACGTTACAGCGATTATCTCGTAAACTAAGAAAGATAGAAACATACTTCCTTTTACAAAATTGGTACAAATTAAGAGTAGATTTCAAATATGGAATTTTTTTGTACAAGGGGCTGTATACATATTAAATACGAAATTTAATTTTTATGCAGCCTCTCCTATCATATGACTTATATTTAGAAAAGTATTCTCCTCAGTCAAAGGGGGGAAAAAAAATATGTATACATATATCATGTTTTTAAGTGAAAATTTCACTGAGTTATTGCAATTTGAAAACTAGCATTTTTCATCAAGTCTTATGGGGGTTGTAACAAAAATCAGATATTGCAATTTCTATAGCTTTTGTAATAAGACAGATTGATCAGCGTTTGGAAAAAAAAAAATATTTTTCATTCAGGAAAAGACGGCTGTTTTAACCTGTAATGTCTGTTTCCCCTAGTGGTAAATACACAAGAGAATACTCATTGATAATTTAACAAACAAAACTTATGAATAATTTAAATACTAAAAGGGAATTTTCAAATTCTTTTTTCTTCTTCTTTTTTTTCCTTTGTAACCATATACATGCAGGGGTCGATCCAGGTTTTAATTTTTGGGTCCCTTTTTTGTGAAAAACAAAATATTTTCGTGAAATTTTTATTTATTTTTGTGAAATATAAAATATTTTTGTGAAAAAGTAAAATATTGTGTAAAATCTTCAGTTTTTAGAATCACTTTATGTAATGTTTAATATCAAGTTAATAGAGTTTCGTTGAGCCAAATTAAGGCATAAATTAAAAATAATACTGAAAATATGAAAACGTTTAATAAAATGATCATTTTTATAAAACAAAATCTTGTGAAGGGACTCATTTTATAAATTTGAATTTTGTGAAAGGTCCCTTTTTATGAATTTGAATTTTGTGAAGGGTCCCTTTTTATGAATTTGAATTTTGTGAAGGGTCCCTTTTTACTATGTGGAATTTTGTGAAGGGGCCGCAAAAGGGACCCAAATTTTGCCTGGATCGACCCCTGACATGATATATAGAAAGTATTGTTTTTGAGTAAATTTCCGAAAATTAGCTTTTGTTATATTTGCACGTTTTAAGATCCTCTGAATTCAAAAATCATGTTTTTAGCGGTTGGTCTTTCTGTGTGTGTGTTATTAGCATATCTCAAAAATAGTACCAGGAAGTCCAAATTCGATATTCTAAATCCGTATCATATTGCGATGCTACACTAAGCTATTCATTGCGATCAGACAAAGGGTTGTGTACAGGGTCATCCAAGAGGTCCGTCCCTCCTATCATACGACTTATATTTAGAGAAATATCCTCCTCCTCGCTGTAAGAAGAAAAAAAAAATCTATCTCTCTAAGTCAAAATCTCGCTGAGTTATTGCAATTAGAAAATGATGACATATACCACTTTATTTTGAATTTTGGCATATTTTTTCAACGCCAAAGGGCTCACTTTAGGGGATTATCTATGAGATGAGAAAAATTAAAAAAAGATCCTTTATTTTAAAATAGCAACTAAAACCATTCAAACACATGAAATCAACAGTTTTAAGAACGTAATGCAAATTTACATTATTCCGTATTGTTAAAAATTTTAATGTTTCAATTTCTTAGAGGATCATCTGCAAAAATTAAGAGTGGTAGAAAATTAAAAGACCAGCTAAACCGTATGAAATTTGCGCACTTTATTTCTTTTTACCACTTTCCATCATTGTTTAAAAATTTTAATGATTTCGGATCTTTATTAATTCCAACAAGGTTGAAAAGTGTTAATGACTTCGGTTTGTCTGTCTGTCCATCTGTCTTTCTGTCTGTCAGTGCTCTATCTCCTGTGAATATTCATGGAATTTCCTGAAACTGATATATGTTAATTTAGAAATTTATTCATCAACCATGAAATATCATTTCAGAAAATTTTGGAGTGGAAGGCTGATATTTTATACCAACTATGTGAAAAATACCAGAGCCGGGAATCGAACCCGGGCCTTCCGCTTTACGTGCGGATGCTCAAACCATTGAGCTACCCTGGCTGATTACCAGTTAGGCATTTCTCACACAATTATTTCTAAATTAAATTAAAATTCGTGGTCTATTGGAGTTGTGCCATGAATATTAATGTCACTTGATACAGCTGTGTTTACAGACTCGGTGACTTTGCCAACGGATTTTGTGTGAGAAATGCCTAACTGGTAATCAGCCAGGGTAGCTCAATGGTTTGAGCATCCGCACGTAAAGCGGAAGGCCCTGGTTCGATTCCCGGCTCTGGTATTTTTCACATAGTTGGTATAAAATATCAGCCTTCCACTCCAAAATTTTCTGAACTGATATATGTTATTTGAGTTCACTATCGGATGTTCCTTATTGAAAATGGAGTGAATACCTCTGCTAGCTTGTGCACAGGGACACCCGAAATTATTCCAAAGCACTGTGTTCTATGAGAGGTATTTTTAAAACCATATTTTAATACCTTTAATTTACGCAAATAATAATAAAATTGAAATATGTTATTCAAGTTTACTACTGGATATTTTCTATAGAAAATGGAGTAAATACCATCACTGGTTTGTATACAGAGACACCCGAAAGTATTCCAAAGCATTGCTTTCTATGAAAGATAAATCAAATTTTAATTACTTTGCGTCAATCTTAATAAAATTGAAATATGTTGTTAATATGCACAAAAAAAGGTTTCTATAGTACGATTAGCATTAGATTTACAGGGCACACAAAAATATTGAGTTGCGTTGAGGGTTATTATTGGACATTTGCTGGAATTGCATTTTCGTTCACATTAATGGTTTTCCAACAATTTTCAACTGTGAATATGATTTCAATTTGCATATTTTTTTGTCTGCCTATTCATCTGTTTATCTTTCTATCTGCCCAACCCCAGCATCCGTGAATATTTTCAGAAATTTAAAAAAATTATTTTTGTTATTCAGGTTTACTATGGAATATTCCCTATTTAAAATGGCATTAATAGGTCCTCTACAATTGGTTTATGTGCAGAAACGCACAAAAAACGCCAATGCATTGCATTTTGGGACAGACATTCTTATAAGTGACATTTAAAAAACTTTCTACTGTAAAAATCATAAGGAAATTCATATTGTTAATATTGTAAAATATTTTTTTGTGTACAATATAATATGGTATTTATGTATAATTCTATGTCATGGGGGGGGGGGGGGGTTACTGCTCTTCTGTTTAATTATAGAGCCTACATTTATTTAAAAAAAAAATTTTTAGTCTGTTATTAATTTTCCTTGAAACTTACAAATCTTGATCAACATTTCAAGTGGTAACTAGATATGGAATCGAAAGTACCAAATTTGAATTTCCTACAGTTATTTGTCGTTAAATTATGCTGAAAATTGATATATATACAGATCAACCACTAAAAGTTTGACTTTCGTATTCAGGAGGCCTCAAAACTGTGATATTATACAGCAAAAAATCGATCTCAAAAACTACTTTCTTTACAGTATGGAAATGAGAAATTAATTTTCCGTTCTATGTCAGCAGTGTTCTTCGACATAAAAAAAATGCAGCAAAGCACTACGTCAATAACATTTAATAAAAAAGAAAAAAATGTTTACCTTAATTTTGGGTAGCCCTGTATAGTAATAATTACAGAACTTTGGATAAACACCATAAAATACAATAAACTCGCAACAGTTGTTTCGGATCGAAATAACACACGACCCTTCGTCAGGCGAACAAAGTAGGCATGAGTGCTGCAGTCAAAGCGGCAACACACAAAACTGTTTTAAAGGAAGAGCAAAAATATATAAAGAAGATTGAGAATGCAAATGCTGGTGTGAGCAAAATTATCAAATAAAAGAAGAAAATAAACAAATAACATTAAAACATGTAACAAAATCTAAAAAATTAAACGAAAAACGAGCTCATGTGAGTAATTTCCAAACATTAGACAAGAACGGAGTAGAAGAAATATCATTAACAAGATTTTTTGAATTTTTAAGTATATAAAAATCTTTGTGGATATCTAAATGATAAGGAGAAGAAATTATGTTAGTTTTAGAAAAATCAAAACGATGAACATGAGCCCAGCAGTTGGAAGCAATAGAAGACTTGGAAATCTCTTCATTACGATGGTGCTCACTTATTCTATTTTTCAAACGCCTCCTAGTTTGACCAGTGTAACCTAAACTGCACAACGAACATGGGATAAAGTAAATGCCACAATGGTATTCAGTAGTAATGGGATCTTTAAGAGAAGATAATTTAATTTTGTTACGGGTATGTAAATTTTAAAACCAAATGGTGAAAGAATTCTAGGAATTTTAAAGAAAAGAGATGAATAAAAAGGTAAAACAACTGGGATGAGACTGGGATCATTCGAATTGAAAGCAGAACGTTTAGGATTCTTGAATTTATAAAGAGCGTTTTAAAGAGAGAATTTATAAAATCTCTTGCTCTTTCTCGAGGCTATAATCCCTCTATTATCGATAGAGCTCTTTATAAATTCAAGAATCCTAAATGTTCTGCTTCCAATTCGAATGATTACAGTCTCATCCCAGTTGTTTTACCTTTTTATTCATCTCTTTTCTTTAAAATTTCTAGAATTCTTTCACCATTTGGTTTTAAAGTCAGTTACAAATACGTTAAAAAAATTAAATTATCTTCTCTTAAAGATCCCATTCCTACTGAATACCGTTCTGGCATTTACTTTATCCCATGTTTGTTGTGCAATTTAGTTTACATTGGTCAAACTAGGAGGCATTTGAAAAATAGAATAAGTAAGCACCGTCATAATGTTCGTAATGAAGAGATTTCCAAGTCTTCTGTTACTTCCCTCTGCTGGGCTCATGTTCATCGTTTTGATTTTTCTGAAACTAACATAATTTCATCTCCTGTCTCCTCTTCCCATTTAGATATCCATGAAGGTTTTTATATACTTAAAAATTCAAAAAATCTTCTTAATGATATTTTTTCTACCCCGTTCTTGTCTGATGCTTGGAAATTACTCACATGAGTTCGTTTTTTGTTTAATTTTGTTATATTTTAGATTTTGTTAAACGTTTTAATGTTATTTTCTTCTTTTATTTGATAATTTCGCTCACACCAACATTTGTATCCACAATCATCTTTATATATTTTTGCTGTTCCTTTAAAACAGTTTTGTGTGTTGCCGCTTTGACTGCAGCACTCATGCCTACTTTGTTCGTCTGACGAAGGGTCCTATGTTCTTTCGATCCGAAACAATTGTTGCGATTTTATTGTATTTTATGGTGTTTATCTAAAGTTCTGTAATTATTACTTTAAAACGCCAATTCTATGGTGCTTTATTATTATTAGCCCTGTATCTTGTCTAAAAACTATATACACGACTTTGTGTACATAAATTTAGTATATATGTAAAACACGTAACACAAAATGAAATACACTTCCAGCACTTCCCAAGTATTGCTCCAATATATTCAAATACTCTGAGTAACCCTGTAAATGAATGATGAATGATTGCTGTACCACAATCTACACAAAACGTGCTTTTATGCATATAAAAAAAATCTGTCCTTTTCATTTTGTTTAGGGCAGCCTATAGATGTCACACTGTACACATGAGAAATTTAGCTCACAGACGTAATGTACTTGAATTCTCTTGGATAACCCTGTACACAGGGGCGGCAGAACTGCCCGGGCCGACCGGGCCCGGGCATTAGTTTTGTCTTTTTTTTTTTTTTTTTTTTTGTACTGTATGTTTTCTGACCTGACTTGATAATAAAAGAAGGTGAAGAGTTACATAGCAGGATAACTCTCTGGTTGCCGCTTATAATACGTCTAATAGCTGTTGCAATCTATTTCCCTACAGATACGACATTCCTGAAAGGATAACAGTGTGTGTGCGGGGGGGGGGGCTGGTGATGGCAGAAAAAGGATTAGTAAGCCAGTTTTCTTTACTCTCTGGAAAGCAGGAATTGCTAACAAGTTTCCCGGAACCCCCATTCATCTGTGTGTTGTATTATATCCCTTGTTCTATATGAATTTTCAGGTGAGATGTGCAATACCCATTACTACAGTCTCAGTCATTTGCGCCTCGGGGGATGAGGTAAAGTAGAATTTAGCCGCTGAATGTGCTCCCGCCCCCTCCCCTTTCAGAGACGACTCTTCTTATGTCAGTATTTTTGGGGTGACAAGTCTCCTCTCTCCTTCAGTGGCTTCTATGGTCTCAGTCACAAATCTAGGGAGAGAACGAGGAAGACGCTTTTCCTGTGCTCCATCTAAAAATGCATTTTGGTTAATTAAACTACATATTTATTTTTTTCACCTATAAAAATGAGTTCCAGAAAAAGAAACTGTACTTGATAAAAACAATGATGATACTCGTAGAGATGAAGATAACACTAATTTTACAAAAACTGCAAATGCTGAACCTTGTATGTGCCCATTATGCAACGAACAAGAGAAATCGGTACGAAGTGTCGCCTAATTTTTTCTGTTTTACAAAGTTAAAAATAAAATTTTGCTAATACAGCTTTTTAAAAATATTATTCTTATGTGTCGTTTTGGTCTGGGGTGCTCGATCCCCCTTAGCCTCCCCCCCCCCCCAGTGGTGCGCCATTGATCATGCTTCAATATTCCAGGCCTGGTCAATAAAATTCACGTTCTGCCGCCCCTGCCTGTACACGACCCTTTGTCTGATCGCAATGAATTGCTTAGTGTAGCATCTCAATATGATACGGATTTAGAATATCGAATTTGGACTTCCTGCTACTATTTGTTTTTGAGATATGCTATAATGCTTCACGGAAAAATGGGTAAGGGAAAAATGGGTAACGGAAAGATGGGTAACGGAAAAATGGGTAAGCGGAAAAAAGGGTAATGGAAAAATGGGTAAGCGGAAAAAAGGGTAACGGAAAAAAGGGTAAGCGGAAAAATGGGTAATGGAAAAATGGGTAACGGAAGAATGGGTAAATTGCGAATTGCTACTTGCGAATCGTACACTGAAATTGCCCCAAATTATGCCATAGAGTTAAACTTTGTTTCGAAAGCATTTCATCTTTGTTAGTGATTATTTATTTCATCGTCAGTTAGAAATTTATTCTCTTAAGAGGGCTGAATATAAAAAATCTTTCACAGGACCTTTTTCAGTTAAAAAAATAAATAAATAAGCTTTTATTTATTACTTTATTCACATATTTACTATTTATGGTATTTTAATTATTTTTTAAAAGATATCATAATGTTAAAATAATAATTATAATAATAATTAAAAAAAAAAAAAAAAAAAAGAAGAAGAAGAAGACAAGAAATAATGGAGACTATTTTTATTTTTCGGACAGAGATAAATTGAAGAGCTTTGTTTGAGTTAAAAGTGATGGCAGGTGTTTGACAGGAATTCTTTTCCTTAGAAGCGTTCTCTAGTTTTTATCATGCTTGGGGAAGTCATTGAGTTACGCTCCCCTGTAGCATGTGTCTGCATGTGTGGAAAATCCTGTTTTAAGAAATACTAGAGGTTTATTCGACTTCAGGTTTCGTGGAAAATGGACAATGAACAGGGGAAGGAATAGAATTCAGGTAAAAATGGCAACGGAAATAATGGCAACGGAAATAATGGCACCGGAAAAAATGGCAACGGAAATAATGGCAACCGGAAAAAATGGCAACAGGAAAAAATGGCAACGGAAATAATGGCAACGATAAATATATAAAAAAGGGTAACAAAATAAAGTAAAACGAAAAAGGGTAATTTGAGAATTTTTACTAGCGAATTATATGCTAAAATATCTCAAGTGTAAAATATATTTCATCTTTGGTACTGATAACATTTTTCGCCGTCAGATTAAGTGTGTGTGTGTATATATATAAATATATATATATATATATATATATATATATATATATATTTTCCCAAGGAGCTCTGAATATTAGAATCATTCATTTTCCAACATTTTTCAGTCTTAAAGAAGGAATTTTAGCCTTTATTAATATATTTATTCACGTGTTCAATTTTTATATCAATGTTAATTATTAAAAAAAAAATAAAAGAAAATAAAGAACATTAAAAAAATTAATGGTTAAATAAAAAATAAATAAATAAAGAGTTGAGGAAGGGAGGAGATTGGAGACTAATTTTACTTTTTGAGCACGGATAAACAGAAATGCTTTCTTTGTGTAGACAATGAGGGAATTAGGAAGTAAATGTTTTTCCTAGATGCGTTCTCCAGTTTTTTCTTTCATCATTTAATGTCATGGAGTTACCCTCTCCTATTCCAACCTCTGCTTTTGTATTCTCACTTCACAGTTCACAATCATAATCTATACAATGGTCCTTCCCTTTATAGTCCTACTCTTTGAACATTGAATAGATAAGAAATATTTTAAAGGGCGAGAATTTGTGATATTTCCTTCTTTTCAGATACAGAAAACTCCCTTTACCTTCTTTCCTTTCTAGAAGAATCTTGTTGTCGTATAAAAAGATGTAAAGAAATGAAGACAAAAGTATATTATGCAATATACACCTCTTTGAAAGGTTTGATATAAAATATTAAAAAGGCATACAATCGACATTTTAATACACAATTTTGATTCGTGCAAATTTAGTCTAGACAAGTGATTTTTACGTAATATTATTACATAAAATAATAATTAAGAATAATATTTTAAAAATTTTAACGTTTTTAAAGGTAGATTCAGTTTGTTATTTAATAGTAGTATTTAATAAAGCGTTATGAATTTACATTTTTCTAATATAATAATTAAATTTTAATATTTATTATGATTGCTTACGTTAAGTACAATAATAATAATAATAATAATCTGGTGTGTCACTCACTCGACTTTCTCTTACCCTGAAATTTAATACTATAAATACAGGTTGCAGATTAAAAGGTAAGATAACGAGTACTGTTATGTAAACCTGTGTTAAACAATTCAAATTAGGCTTCGGAAGAGTTTTATATGATAATTAGTTCAGTGTGAGGGGGGCTATCACCCCCCTCAACCCCCGGTTTCATTAATGCACCTACATTTATATAGAATTGAATTCGGTTATTAAAAAATAATTCTGTTTTTAAAAAATAATTCTGTTTTTTTAAAATAATTTATTAAAATTATTATTTTAAAAAATTATCTTTTATGATAATGCAGGCGATTTCCATATTAGAGAAGTAGTGTAACACTAAATATATATATTAAAAAAAAAAAAAAAAAAAAAAGAGTTGAATTTATTCTCAATATTACATATTTTTCTTTTCTTTTCTTTTCTTTTTTTTTTTTTTTTTTTTTTTTTTGTTAAAAATGAAAAAAAAGGTCGATAACTTTATTTTAAATTATCGCAGATCGATGGTTCAACCATTCGTTTTAAAGGTATTGGCGAGCTCTTTGGAAAGATACTCATCATGAAAATTTACTCCCCTCGCGGGGACTTCCCCCCTAGGGGGAGGCGAGGATCCCACATTCACAATTTTTTTTTCCCAGTTGACTATCTCTATTACAAAAAATATATATTCGTTTCATTTGATTTAGTGCAGTCTATAGATGTTAAACTCTACTTACCTGCAATTTCCCCCATAGACGTAATGTATTTGAATACTTTTGAGTGTCCCTGTACACGAACCATTTGCTTCATCTCAACGAAAAGCTTACTGTAGCATCCCTATATGATACACATTTAGAATACCGAGTTTGGAATTTCTGCTACTATATGTTCTTGAGATATGCTGATAACAGACACACAGACCATTCGCTAAAAACATGATTTTCGTATTCAGGGGACCTTAAAAAATGTAAAAATAACAAAAACTCACGTTAAAAAATTTGACCCTAAAACAATTCCTTCTCGACCCTATGGGTAAGCAAAAGTAATAAGTGATGATTACATTGAAGATCGGCTTTAATTACAAAATATCTTTTATAATCAATCATCTGAAGCATCACAAATTAAGTTATGGCATTTTTTTATTATTATTTATTCAATAGAAAGTATTGGATTCGAAAAAATTTTCAACTTCCGGTTTTCGATGGATTTACATGTTTTGAAAACTTCAAAAAACGATTTCACCATTTTTAGAAAATATATGTGGGTCCGGGATCCCGAAAAAAAGTCACCGGAAAAAAGGACACCGGTAAAAAGGGCACTTTTTCACTTCGCAAATCGCAAATAATAAATATCAAATAAGGAATTCACAGAATGACTTTCAAATTACATTTTTAGAATTTCATTTGATTTGGTACACCATTCATTTATTTTATATCTGAGAAAGGGGGGGGGGAAGGAGCTAGCAGCAAATGGAAAGAAAACAATTGTTTTTATACCACCTTCTTACTGATTTTAATGAAACTTTGTATAAGCACGTACAATTTATGACTATCACAATGAATGTACATATTAGATACCTGGGGGGGGGGGGGGGGGTTGCAGATGGAAGTAAAATATATTATTCTTTAAACTGCCCTATTATCGAAAAAAAAAAAAAAAAAAAAAAAAAAAAAAAAAAAAAACCTGTGTGTATATACAATGTACTGTTTAAGAAAAATTACAGTGAGTATTACACATGTCTGGACGGTTTAGGGGCAGAGTGACGAAAATGTTTTTTTTTTTTATAACACTATGCTACTTATTTATATGAAACTTTGTACTATCATTTGTACTTTCATTTTATTAAAATTATAGTGAATGAAAGTTACCTACGGTTGATAGGGAGGGGCTAAGGGGGGGATAGATGAAAAATAAAATAATCTTTTTAAACAACACTTATTATCGCTTTTTTTTTTTTTTTTTTTGATTGACATTTTGTGTAAATATCACTTACTATTAATGAAAAATTACAGTGAAGTTAGATATGTCTTGGGGGGGGGGGGGGAGCACAGAGTGAAAGAAAATGAATGTTTATGTCAATATATTTTGCATTTTAATAAAATTTATTATAAATATCATTGAACAATTTGGAAAATTTACCCTGATTGTTATGTATATCTTGGGGCTATCTGGAGGGGCCAAAAGAGAAAAATGATTGCATAAGTATCACAATGTTACCAGTTTTAATTAAAATTTCAAAAACTATTACCTGCTTTTTATAAAAAATTCCAAAGAGTGTTACATATATCTAGGAGGGGGGGGGTATTGTTTTTAAATCACTTAAATAGGAAAATTTGCCTAAATATCTCTTATTGTTTATCAAAAATTGAAGAGAAGAGGAAAATTGAAGAGACACTACCCGGTGAGAACTAAGGGCTAATATGTTTTTGTACCATCTTGTTGCTCGTTTAATGAAACTTTGTAGAAATATTTCTTACTGTGTATAAAACATTACAGTGAGGGTTAAGTATCAGTTTTTTTCTCTTCCTGAGTTTGTACGCAAAAATTCAATGTATGATTTAAATCTGAAAAATGTTACTCAAAAATGAAATTTCTTCTTTTAATCTGTCTCTTTTACCTCACCCCCCCCCCCTAGAAATAAAAAACTTATGCTCTCGTTGATGTTTAGCATCAGTTTTACGAGGAGAAATTAAGAGTAGTGCCTTTTTAATACGAACGATAGTTTTTTTTTTTTTTTTTTTTTTTTTCTGTTTCTACGAGAGGGGTGTGGGAAATGGGACAGATAAAAAAAAAAAAAAAAAAAAAAAAAAAATCTGCTTCAGAATAATCTTTTACCAATATTTGATATTAACTTTTAATTAATGTCTGATATGAACATTGCATTGAATTTTTACCTATTAACTTAGAAACTGAAGGATACTGCGATACATAGCCCTCCCTAAAAATTTTCATAAACAATAAAGGGCATTTATACAAAATTTCCTATAAATATGAAGCAGTATAATTTAAAAACAATCGTATTTTTTTCTCTTCCTCCTTGTCCCCCATGTGTAGATAACACTCGCCGTAATTTTTCATTAAAAGTAGGTGATAGTTGTTAATATTTTAATTAAAATTGGTAACATTGTGATATTTATACAAGCCTTTTTCTACTCTACCCGTATAACCCCGAAGATATATTTAACAATCAGCGTAAATTTTCCTAAAAATTAAATGATATTTATAATAAATTTTAGTAAAATGCAAAGCACAATGATATAAAACATTATTTGTATCTTTATGTCTCCAGCACTCCCCCCCCCCCCCCCTCCTCACCCAGACATATGTAACAATCACTGTAAATTTTCATTAACAGTAAGCGACATTTGCACAAAATGTCATAAAAAAAGTGTTGTTTAAATAGATTTTGTTTTTCCTCTGCCCTCCCCCCCTCCACCATCACCACACACATACTCGTCCCCCTTTTTAACTACAAGTAACTTTCATTATAATTTTAATAAAAAGTAAGTGATAATCAAACAAAGTTTCATACAAATTGCTAGTAATATAAAAACATAGTGCATAAAAAAGTAGCATAGTGATATAAAAACGACTCCTTTTTTTATTCTGTACCCTCCTGAGATCTGTGTAACACTCACTGTAATTTTTCTTAAACAGTAAGTGGTATATACACAAAGATTTATTTAAATCGATTCTAGGGTACTTAAAAAAAAAATATTTTTCATTTTCATCTGCAACCCCCCCCCCCCCTCAGGTATATAATACACTCATAAAAAGTAAGTGATAGTATAGAATATATCATTTAAAACGGTAAAATAGTGATATAAAAAGTCATTTTATTTTTATCTGCCTTCTCCTCTCTCTTTAACCCCCCATCCCAAGTATGTCTGACAATTACTGTAACATTTTCACAAATTGTACGTGATTACACAAAGTTTTTTTTTTTTTTTTTTTTTTTAATCGATAATACAGGAAAATATAGAAGAATGTCTTGTGGTGGCTACAACATTTTTTTTTTTTTTCATTAATTAATTAATTTATGAAATTGAGAATTTTTTGACAATTTAATTTCTCATATTGGCATGAAGTATGTTTAATCATAATATGCACCGCAGAGTATTAGAATTTATTAATTGCAAGACAGAAATGGCTTAGTCATTATCTATAAACAATTTAATTTTGAATGGAATTATACTTATAATTTATAATAAAAGTTTGGTTATGTAGCTAAAAAAAAATTGATTTTGCACTGAAACTATAAAAGCGGAGTTAAACTATTTTATATCATAGGATTACACTGCATTAGTAAAATTACAACAAACTAATTAAATGTAATATTTGTTATAACATTAAGATTATTATTTTTATATAATCATTGATTAAAATAACTTTTTATTTTAAAAATAATTTGATGGAGGTAGTTTAGGTGTTAAAGCCGTTTGAGAACATGAGAGTCGACGATCATGATCTGGGATCGAACCCGGCACTTCCTGTCTACCAGTTTGGAGAGCAGAACTGCTCGGCTTATTACTAATTAAAAGTCCAAATAATCTTATTCAGCGATTTCAATTAAGTTAATTATAATAAATTATATTTTTAATAAATAAGTTAGTGTTTTTAATTGGAATATTTCATTAAATAATTTTTTAACTAGCTGTATATATATATGTATATATATATATATATATATATATATATATATATATATATAATTGTTCATAGAAAGTAAATATTTTAATATTAAAAGTGTTTTAAAATAATTTTTTCTACTAAAAGCAGAAAAAATTGTAGTAATCTCAGCTAATTTAATTATTAAAATTTATATTTTTGTTAATACTTTTAGTTTTTAGATAATTAATTTAGTCATTCTATTAAAATTTTTAAAATAAAATAATTTTAATTTGATCCTTAACTACCTTTTTCCTCATAATTATTCACAGTAAATAAAATCTTTTAATAATAAAAGTATTTTAAAATAATATTTTCTATTGAAAGCAGAAAAAGTTGTATTAAGGAGTCACACCTAATTTAATTATTAAAATTTACGTTTTTGATAATTCATTTAGTTCTTAGACAATTACTTTACTCTTTCTTTTAAAGTTTTCTAAATAAAATAATTTTAATTAGATCCTTATTCCTATAATCAATTACAGAAAAAAATATTTTTATGTTTAAGAACATTTTGAATTTATTTTTTCATTTTAAGGCTTAAACAATAGTATTAAGCAATTTGAACTATTTTAATTATTAAAAATTTATATTCTTAATAACTCAATTATATTTTAAAAATATGTATTATTAAATCATTTTTTAATTACTATATTTTTTTATATATTTTGATGGTTGTGGTTTAAGCTTTAAAACCTATTGACAACATACGGGTCCAAATGACTTTCATAAGAGTTCTTTCTAAGGAGCCTGTCCATGATGTATGCGATTTTCAGAAAAAAAAAAAAAAAAAAAAAAAGAACCATGGAAAATTCTGAATGTCTAGGATGACAAACGAGACCTTGGATCGAACCCGCAATTCCAATCTATCAGGGCCCACCAGCGGCAGAGCGGTTCTGCGCTCAAAGTTGGTTGACGTGAGGTGCCGGGTTCGATCCCAGGTCCCCACTCGTCGATCTAGCCGTTCGGAGTTTTCCATGGTTTTCTCGGAAACTTGCAAAAATTTGGGCTAGAACCCCTTAGAAAGACCTATACGGAAGGTACTCCCCCTCGGGCCAAGGCCCGTAGAATAGTCAATCGGCTTTATTCCCAAACACCAACAATAACACCAGTCTATCAGTTTGGAGAGCAGAACCAGTCGGTTACTGTAATAGGCATTGTAATTAAAAGTTTAAAAAAATGTATTAAGTAATTTCACCTAATTTAATTATAAAAAATTATATTTTTAATAAATAAATTATTTTTTTAATTCGAATATTTTAATGAATGATGTGATTTTTTTTAAACTAGCTATTATTATTATTATTATTATCGTTCAGAGAAATAAATTGTTTTAATAATATTAAAAGTATTTTAATATAGATTTTACTATTAAAAGCTAAAACAATAATACTTTCCAAGTTTTTTAATTTTTTCCTTTTTTTTTTTTTTATTATTATTATTTTCAGGGGAAAAAAATATATTTTTATATTAAAAGTATTTAGAAATAGATTTTTCAATTAAAAGCTCAAATAGTTCTATTGAACAAATTAATTTTATTATTAATCATTTTGATTTTTAGTAAATGCCGTCATTTTGAATTATATTTTTATATTAAATAATATATATATTTTTTTCCTATACTGTGATATAGAAAAAATATTTTTACATTGAAAGTATTTTAATACAGATTTTTCAGTTAAAAGCTACCACATAATATCAATTTATATAACAAGCAGTAACAATGGTTAAATCTCAGCAGAAATGTAAAACGTGTTAAAAATATTGGAGAAATGAAAGTACATAGCTATTTACCTCACCTTTTGCCTACATTTTAAAGCACGTGCGGAATCATTTGTCAATGTTTATCTCAGTGACGCCACGTGCGCCTGCTCTATTCCATAATTTGAAAGCAAACAAGTAAATCTTATCTTCAATTTCAAAATATACATGACTGTTGATGATATTGTAGGGATTTTATTAGGAGTCAATTGTATTTAGTAGTTCGAAAACTACTTTTTTCCGTTCAGCCCACACATCAATCACTCACACACACACATAAAAACAGTTCTCTTTATTTACATAGATAATTGCACCCTTACCCATTTATCAAGTTATTGTTACCAATTTTACCGCTGCCTTTTTCCTCCAGTTGCCATTTTTTCCGGTTGCCATTATTTCTGTAGCCATTATTTCCGGTTGCCATTATTTCCGGTTGCCATTATTTCCGTTGCCATTATTTCCGTTGCCATTTTTACCGAGCACCATTTTTAATCGCATTAAAATAAAAATTGCAATTTCTCTGTCTGTCTCTCTAAAGAACAATCAAAAGTGGGATAGAGAGAGTTAAGTACATTTGATTAAAAAAAAAAAGTGCAAAATGAATTAATAATTGAATTAGAATGAATGAATAATTTTGCCCAATTATAATACCATTACAAGAATCTTAAAATAAAATTTTAGTTAAAAGTAGTTATAAAAATTTAAATTAAAGTGACTGAAGTTTTCACAGAACAAAATGTTACGAATGCATTTACAAATACATAAATAAATAAATAAAATAAAATAAAGTAAAATAAGTAAAAATACAGTGCACATATTAATTTTGGGTAATATTTCGAATAAGTAGTCATATAATTTAAGAAAGGAAAGTAAAAAAACTAAACGTATATAAAATTTTACTTCATTGCTCTAAGGCTCTAGCCCATCAGCGGCCGACCGGTTCTGCACTCAAAAATGGTAAGTGGGAGGTGCCGGGTTCGGTCCCAGGTGGCGCGCAACGATCTAGCCGTTCGGAGTTTTCTATGGTTTCCTCCGAAACACGCGTAATTACGGGTTAGGACCCCTTAGCAAGACCCCCATGGAGGGCATTCTCCCCATAGGCGTAGTACACTTGCCGAGTTAATCGGCCTTAAAAATCCTACTACAACAATCTCTAAAGCTCTCTATATATTTTTAATCGCATTAAAATAAAAATTGCAATTTCTCAGTCTGTCTCTCTAAAGAACAATCAAAATTAGGATAGAGAAAGATAAAAAGATTTGATTAAAAAAAAAAAAAATTGCGAAATGAATTAATAATTGAATTAGAACGAGTGAATAATTTTGCCAAATTATAATACCATTACAAGAATTTTAAAAATAAAATTTTAGTTAATTGTAGTTATAAAAAATTAAATTAGAGTAACTGAAGTTTTCACAGAACAAAATGTTACCAGTGCATTTACAAATACATAAATAAATAAATAAATAAAATAAAAAATACAGTGTTTACATACATATTAATTTTGGGTAATATTTCAAATAAGTAGTCATATAATTTAAGAAAGAAAAGTAAATAACTAAAAATAATGCAATTGTATTAAATTTTGGGGGCAAGCTATCAACACGATCAGATTTTGTAAAAAAAAAAAAGGTTAAAGTGTAAATTGCACTTGTTATTGAAAGATTATAAAAGAAATATTAGCCAATTACAAATATCAAAATTTTAATTAATAAAATTCCCAAATATATTATTATTCTAAAAATAAATAAATCCTTAATTCATTAAAACAATTCTGTAATAAAATAAAATTAGAACAAGAATATATTTGTGTTAAACCTCCAATACGTAAGTATAATTTTACTTCCTTCCTCTAAGGCTCTAACCCACCAGCGGCCGGCCGGTTCTGCACTCAAAGCTGGTAGGTGGGAGGTGCCGGGTTCGATCCCAGGTCGCGCTCATCGATCTAGCCGTTCGGAGTTTTCCATGGTTTCCTCCGAAACACGCGTAAATACAGGCTAGGACCCCTTAGCAAGACCCCCATGGAGGGCATTCTCCCCATAGGCGTAGAACACTTGCGGAGTCAATCGGCCTTAAAAATCCTACAACAACAACCTCTAAAGCTCTCTATATATTTTAATCGCATTAAAATAAAAATTGCAATTTCTCTGTCTGTCTCTCTTAAGAACAATCAAAATTAGGATAGAGAAAGATAAAAATTTTTACCATTTTAACAAATTTAAGTTACTATAACTATTCCGATAAATTTTAAATATCGAATTTATCTAAGTTCGCTAGTTACCTAATCGGCTTTGTGGAGTTTTGTAATGAATTATTCAACTGTTTAGCTTCCGTTCTAATTCTTTTCAATATTATCATTAAAAATTATATATATATATTGTTCGTGTGTAGGAGGAGGGAGGTTTTTTTTTTTTTTTTTTTTTTTCTGTACCTAAATTGCAGAGTTATTTATTTTATTTCTAAAACAGTTGTTTTGCATATTTTATAAGATCAATACTGCTCAAGTAAAAATAGATATATGTAATGTTTAATTCCGTACTTAAAGTAATTTTAATAATTAAAAGATTTTTTACGTGCAATTATTTAACAATTCATTTAAAAAACAGCAAATTATCAGCTTAATCTTTATCTGTAACTAACGTATGTAGCCGGGAATACTTGAAAAAACGCTGTCAAACTTCTTTCTGCATTACCATTCTAGAAAATACCACCCTTTCTTTTATGCTACAGGGGAGCGTAACTCAATGACTTCCCCAAGCATGATAGATACTAGAGAACGCTTCTAAGAAAAAGAATTCCTGTCAAACATCTGCCATCACTTTTAACTCAAACAAAGCTCTTTAATTTATCTCTGTCCGAAAAATAAAAATAGTCTCCATTATTTCTTGTCTTCTTCTTCTTTTTTTTTTTTTTTTTTTTTTTTTTTTTTTTTTTTTTTTAATTATTACTAGCAGGCTTTGCCCGCTTCGCTGGTCACTAAATTTAAAGGAAACTCTTTTCTATATAGCTTTATAAAAATAAAATAAAATACTAAAATTGCTCAAAAGCTCGCTTCGGATCCCTGCTGCCTTCGGTAGCGATTTGGTCATCCGCTAAAACTCGGGCGCTTGTCCCTATTACCTGAGACAATGGTTTACCAATAGGCTTGCATTAAGTCCTTATTAGATAACAGTTTCGAAATAGATAGTATCGAAAAAAAAAATGAAGTATCCCCTTTATATTTGAATCCCAGTTACATATGAACAACACTATACGTGGTGCACATAATATTTGCTTTTACGTTATTTCCTATGTTTATTTTGTTTATCCCCGATCAACCATAAAAATGATAACAATTTCACGCTAAATATTATAATATGCTATGACCGGCTACGTCTGTTGCATGAGACAATTAATTTTTTGTGGTTATTAGTATTCATGGTTTGTAAGCATGATCATAGTACCGCCTTAATATAGCTCTCTTTGGCGACTTTTGAATTTTTGTCACCATTTTAGATTTTATCCCTTGTAAAAATAAGACTTAATACCTTGTAACAATATGCTATGAGCGCTATTTCTGACATATTTTAGACAACTAAACTTTTAATGGTTATATATATTTCCCATTAAGCATATTTTTATTTTCATTTATTTATTTAAATATTGATGAAATTTGAACTTCAATTTGGTCTAGTGTTGTACAGGCTGTACACTACACGTTTGTGTTTGTGAAAGAAAATTTATAAAATACATACATTAGTTAATTTTTAAAAATCTAATTGTCCGATCGATAAGCTGTTTAATCCGTTGGATTCACAAAAATTGCATCTTTCATTTGGTATCTTATTTGTAACGATACGACTGATATTTCTAATTTTTTTAATTTACTTTCCTCATTTTAAATACATGTAATTTTTATTATTCACGTTTTTTTTTTTTTTTTTTTTTTTTTTTTTTTCCGTCAAAAAAATAATGATAATTTTTTTGGCAACAATTAAATTAAGGAATAAAATTAAATATTTTAAATAAATGTAATTTTTATTGTTCACGTTTTTTTTTTCTTTTTTTCTGTCCAAAAAAGAATAATTTTTTTTGGCAACAATTAAATTAAGGATTAAAATTAAATGGCCAATTTATCAGTTATTAGAAGGTTTTTATTTTAACATTTTAATTAATTAAAAGAAAACTAAAACAAAATTCGAAAATCCGGCTTCGAGGTGCATCAGGGGAGGTCATTACGAATCAACATGCAAATTTTTGTAGCTCAGCCATCAGCCGTTAGGAACACACCTAAACTTTATTGAATAGCAATAAAGTTCAAATTGACTCTAGAAAACGTTTGTATGGGAAATAGAAAAGGGCTGTTTTTAGGGTTTTCCCGGAAATTATTCGATTTTTTCTCGCCTTTTAAACCTTCCCTAGACCTCCACGAACATTTCAAGACTAAGATGAGATAAATCCGTTCAGCCGTTCTCGAGTTTTAGTGAGACTAACGAACAGCAATTCATTTTTATATATATAGATTATAATTATTATTTTAACATTATGATATCTTTTAAAAAATAATTAAAATACCATAAATAGTAAATATGTGAATAAAGTAATAAATAAAAGCTTATTTATTTATTTTTTTAACTGAAAAAGGTCCTGTGAAAGATTTTTTATATTCAGCCCTCTTAAAAGAATAAATTTCTAACTGACGATGAAATAAATAATCACTAACAAAGATGAAATGCTTTCGAAACATAGTTTAACTCTATGGCATAATTTGGGGCAATTTCAGTGTACGATTCGCAAGTAGCAATTCGCAATTTACCCATTCTTCCGTTACCCATTTTTCCATTACCCATTTTTCCGCTTACCCTTTTTTCCGTTACCCTTTTTTCCGCTTACCCATTTTTCCATTACCCTTTTTTCCGCTTACCCATTTTTCCGTTACCCATCTTTCCGTTACCCATTTTTCCCTTACCCATTTTTCCGCCTCCCGCTAATAATACGCATGCACAGAGAGAGAGATCAACCACTAAAAACATGATTTTTTAATTCAGAGGATCTGAAAATGTGCAAATATAACAAAAGCTAATTTTCGGAAATTTGACTCAATAACAATACTTTCTCTATACCATTTCTCTTTCCTTTTTTCCCTCTATATGGTTATAAAGGAGACAAAAGAAAAATGAATTTGAAACTTCCCTTTTAGTATTTAAATTACTCATAAATTTTGTTTGTTAAATTATCAATGAGTATTTTCGTGTGTATTCACTAGGGGAAAGAGAGACATTACAGGTTAAAATAGCCGTCTTTTCCTAAATGAAAAATACTTTTTTTTCTCAAACGCTGATAAATCTATGTCTTATTACAAAAGCTATAGTAATTGCAATTTCTCACTTTTGATACAACCCCCTTAAGACTTGGCAAAAAATGCTAGAATTTTCAAATTGCTATAACTCAGTGAAATTTTCACTTAGATACATGATTTTTTTTTTCTTTTCCTTAGGCTGAGGAGAATATTTTTCTAAACATAAGTCATATGACAGGAGGGGCTGCATAAAAGTTAAATTTCGTATTTAATATATATACAGCCCCATGTACCAAAAAAAAAAAAAAAAAAAAAAAAAAAAGCCATATTTGAAATCTACTCTTAATTTGCACCAATTTTGTAATTGGAAGTATATTTCTATCTTTCTTAGTTTGCGATATAATCGCTGTAGCATCTATTTTGAATCACACGGTATATGCTTTATTCTGTCCCAAAGAGACGTGTTCCTATTAAAAATAAATTAACTTTTAAAAAGATCCAGTGGAAGAATTGTAATTATACTGTATTTAATGTTAGCGATGTAAGAAAAAAAAAAAAAAGACTTTCTTCCAAATTTAAATAAATTCAAGTGACACATAGATTATTGAAATTTGAAATATGTTAAATGATATTGTATGTTTATCATTTTTCAAATGCGTATTTTCTTTCATTCTTTATTTGTTTATTTAAATTCAAGTAGCATTTTCATCTAACTTTCAAAGTGTTTTTCTCAATATTTCCAATTACATTATTGTTTAATTTTATTATTGTAAAAGTGGGTTTAAGTGAAATAAAACATTACAAAACAAATGAAACACATTTATTCAAATTGCAAATTTTGCATATTTCATAATGAAATTTATTCATAAAAATTAAATATTGGTTGGCATAAAAGTATGCTTTTTAATTGTTCATTAAGGCATTAAAAAATGTGGTGGTGCTAACTTTTTATTTATTTATTTAACTTTGATAGTATCTTTTTAATTATAAAAATTCTTTTAACCTTCATAATAACTAGACTTAATGAGGCATAAATGAACTGAATACGGATATATATACTTATTTCACAATGAAATTTATTCATAAAAATTAAATATTGGGTTGACATAAAAATGTAAGGTTTTTATTGTGCAATGAGGTATTAGAAAATGCATGGTGTTAATTTTCTTGCATTTTTTAAAAACTATGATAGTATACTTTGAATCCTTATCCAAAAATATGAAAATTCTTTAACGTACACAAACATCAAACTGTGTCAATTATATATATTAAAAGCAAAAACTGTTTTATTTACCAGACAAAAATTTAAGTTAAAATACATTAAAAACAAAAACAAAAATACATATAAAAACAATTAAAAGTTAGACGTTTCGAAACCCGTCCGGTTTCGAAAATGTTTGCATATTGTGTTGTAATTACTGATGAGGAAACCCAGACGGGTTTCGAAACGTCTAGCTTTTAATTGTTTTTATAAGTATTTTTTTTTTTTTTTTAAATGTATTTTAACTTAAATTTTTGTCTCTTAAATAAAACAGTTTTTGCTTTTAATATGAAAATTCATCTAATAATTTATTTATTTATTAATTTAGAAGGAAAGGAGCAATTATTTTTAATAAAATAAAATTCTGACTTTCAAGAAACATTCGACCTAAAAGAAAAATTAGAAAAGCAAAGTTTGCACAAAGATTTTTTTTTGAAATTTAATAAAGTAAAATTTTGAATTTCGAAAACAATTGCCCGAAATAAATTGTGAAATCAAAATTCAAACAAAAATCTCCTTTCAAAACTGATGTGGCTTAAAGCAAAAGTAGTGGGCTCATAAAAATTGACTGTATTTACTCAAAGTAAGTCCTTTTAAATGAAAAACAATGTGAAAAACTTTTGAAAGTCTTACGATTAAAAATATCGCAGGATTTAAAATTTTGAGAAATTCTGCGTAGGACTGCAAGTGTTATAAGGGAAAAAAATAAGTAAGCTGATATCATATTCAGAAAAATATTGAAAAATTTTCTGTGAATTCATATTTTTGTTTCGCCTTCAAAATAATTAGAAATCTTTTTTAAATAAATGCCCTTGTTCCTTGTTAGTTTCTAAGGTTAAAGTTTAAATTATAAAAGAGTGGTTTTTTTTTTTAATGCTTTGCCAAAATGGAATTTCGCAGATATGTCTACATTCCAAAGAGTTTAAAATGCCTTAATTTTTTGCTTTGTACTAAAAAAGGATAAATGAGTAAAAAAAGACAATAGAATTAACTCTCCCCCTATGCACACCTTTAGGCCTAGGACCCTAGCATAGTCATTCGGCCTTAAATACTACAACCAACCTCCATTATGCACAGTTTTCTCTTTGTGTTAAAAATTAATTTAAATGATCGGATTTATATATTAAAGATGCCATTTATAATGGTGATGATATAGATAGTCTTTTTTTTTTTTTTTTTTTTTTTTTTTTAACACAATGTTGTGCTTTAACATACTCTAAAGTTTAAAGGAGAAAAATGCCTTAGAGGCAGAATGCTTAAAAATTTAGTGAAGTTGGTATGTTCAAATAAAAGCAGATGGGAAGAAAATAAATTACTCATCTGTACAGAGTTCTACACTAATCTGGAAAAAAAAAATATATCCTTGATTTTTTCAGGTTTTTACTGACTTTTTCCAAAGATATTCCTTGACCTTATGTTTGAATACTCCTCTCTAAATTTCGGTACTTTCTTCAAATTTCTAAACTTTTTTATTACTTTAAAATCCACACGACTTCACTACTGAGAAACTGATCATTCAAGGTCACACTTTGGGGTTCTTTCACCTGCTGTCATGGTAAGACAATATGCTAAATTTCCTTTTTTTTTTCCTTTCACCACTTGGTTCTTTCAAAGGAAGATATTTTCTTATACAGTGGTGGACATAATTATAAGTTCAGCTATACTTTGGCGATTTAGTAGTTAATAAATATAAATCAATACAAAACCCACATGGAAAATTTTAAATTAATTTTTAAGAACTTTTAATATCGATATTTTACAACAAATATATCTCATTTAGGAATATGAAGCAAAAAATGAAAAAAGTAGCTGGACATAATTCTAAGTTCACAGAAAGCTTCATCAGAATAAGTTAAATATAATAAGAAGTTAGAATCCAGTGTGACCTCCTTTGTGTTTAATGACTTCAACAATACGTTCTGGCATTGATATGACGAGATTTTACAAGGTAACTAATGGGATTTAGGTCCATACTTTCCTAATTTTGTTCTTTAGTTCTCTTACAGATTGATATTTTTTTCCATGAGCATAAACATTTTGCACCATCATTCTCCATAAATTTTCTATGGGGTTAAGGTCTGGACTGCATGCTGGCCACTGTAATAATATGTTTTTACCTTCGAGCCATTATTTTGTCACTTTTGAGGGGTGTATAGCTTTATTTTCCTGTTGTATAATAAAGTTCTCCCCCATTAGTGACTGAGCTGATTCCATATGGGTAATTAATGCAGTTTCTAATAATTCTACGTATATATCCAAATTCATTTTTGTAGAAATCAACGCAAGAGGCAAGACACCTTCCTACGAAATACCTCCCCATATCATGGTTGTTCCTCCATCAAAGTTTCTTGTCTTTTTTTTTCTCTCTCTCTCTTTAAGGATGTCTTGTAATAATAATAAACTCTTAGTTTCATTGGATATAATTATATATATATATATTTCTGATGTGGAAAATAAATTATCAATTTAATGTTGCCTGTTGATAAAATACACTGATGGGAAAAAAAAAATCCCAACACCAGGAAGGAGCTGTGCTAGATAAATGAAATTTGGTAGGCGTGTTTATACATCTGAAAGATGACATCGATTAAAATTTCGAGCTACGCGCATAAGTGGGGCGCTAGTAGCGACACTATGAACATGCAAATGAGGTTTGCTTTAAATAAGCGCTGTAAGGTTCGTGATCGTTATTTACAGTTGAGATTTGGCGTAGTGGGTTAATGTTAGTCAAGGGTGCCTCTAAGAAGACGAAGAAGCCATTATCAACAGCTCACTGAGTTTGAACGAGGTCGTGTAGTAGGGCTACGAGAAGGTGGGTTTTCTTTCCGCGATATTGTAGAAAGACTTGGCAGGAATGTATCCACTGTGCATGAGTGTTGGCAGCAGTGGTCAAGGGAAGGTACTGCCTCAAGAAGACCGGGTTCCGGGCGGCCACGTGGCATTACTGAGAGGGAAGACCGCCGTATTCGGCGTATGGCTGTGGCTAATCGTACTGCGCCTGCAGCTGAAATTCGAGCTGCAGTTGGCACCACAGTGATACAACGAACTGTTACAAATCGGTTACTTCAAGGACAGCTCCGAGCCAGACGCCCTGTAGCGTGCATTCCACTGACTCCAAACCACTGCCGTTTGCGACGTGAGTGGTGTCAAGCTAGAGCTCATTGGAGGACGGAGTGGAGATCTGTTGTGTTTTCTGATGAAAGCCGGTTCTGCCTTGGTCGCAGTGATAGCCGTGTGTTGGTTAGAAGGAGGCCAGGTGAACACCTGCTAGCGACCTGTCTGCGGCCTAGACACACAGGGCCTACTCCTGGAGTTATGGTTTGGGGAGCAATTTCGTATGACAGCAGGAGCACTCTCGTGGTTATCCCACGCACCCTGACTGCAAATTTGTACGTCAGTCTAGTGATACAACGTGTTGTGCTGCCATTCATGAACAGCATTCAAGGGGGTGTTTTCCAACAGGATAACGCTCGCCCTCATACCGCTGTTGTAACCCAACATGCTCTACAGAGTGTTGACATGTTGCCTTGGCCTGCTAGATCACCAGATCTTTCTCCAATCGAGCACGTATGGGACATCATTGGACGACAACTTCAGCGTCATCTACAACCAGCATTAACCGTCCCTGCATTGGCCGCCCAAGTGCAACAGGCATGGAACTCCATCCCACAAACTGATATCCGACACCTGTACGACACAATGCATGCACGTTTGCATGCTTGCATTCAAAATTCTGGCGGTTACACCGGTTACTAATGTACCAACATTTCACATTTGGAATGACTCTTCTCGCCAATGGCTCTACCTGTGATCTTGAAACTTTAATCAATTAAATATGTTACCTAGACAAATGTATTGCTGAAATTTCATTACTGTACAATAATTTTTTCTTGGTGTTGGGATTTTTTTTTTCATCAGTGTATTTCGATTACAATGCGGAAAAAATATATTGGAGGGAGGGTGGCAGATAAGTACACAGATGGTATTAATTTATATTTACAATTATTATCTCTACTTGTGAGGAGAGAGGTAGCTTTAATTATTTTAAGTTACCAATATATACCGCTTCGTACACATATATATATATATATATATATATATATATATTATATATATATATATATATTATATATATATATATATATATACCGGGTGATTCAAAATAGATGTTACAGCGATTATCTCGTAAACTAAGAAAGATAAAAACATACTTCCAATTACAAAATTGGTGAATAGTAGATTTCAAATATGGAATTTTTTTGTACAAGTCGGCTGTATACATATTAAATACGAAATTTAACTTTTATGCAGCCCCTCTTATCATATGACTTATATTTAGAAAAGTATTCTCCTCAGTCTAAGGAATAAATAAATATATGTGTGTGTTTCTAAGTGAAAATTTCACTGAGTTATTGCAATTTGAAAACTAGCATTTTTCGTGAAGCTTTATGGGGGTTGTAACAAAAATCAGAAATTGCAATTATTATAGCTTTTTTAATAAGACACAGATTGATATTGATCAGCGTTTGGGGGAAAAAAAATCATTCAGGGAAAGACGGCTATTTTAACCTGTAATGTCTCTGTTTTCCCTAGTGAATACACACGAGAATATTCATTGATAATTTAACAAACAAAATTTATGAATAATTTAAATACTAAAAGGGAATTTTCAAATTCTTTTTTCTTTTTTTTTCCTTTGTAACCATATACATGATATAGAGAAAGTATTTTTTTTTTTTTTTTTTTAGTCTAATTTCCGAAAATTAGCTTTTGTTATATTTGCACTTTTACAGATCCTCTGAATTCAAAAATCATGTTTTTAGCGGTTGGTCTCTGTGTGTGTGTTATTAGCATATCTCAAAAAAAAAAAAAAAAGTAGCAGGAAGTTCAAATTCGATATTCTAAATCCGTATCATATTGCGATGCTACACTAAGCTATTCGTTGCGATCAGACAAAGAGTTGTGTACAGGGTCATCCAAGAGGTCTAGTCCCTCCTATCATATGACTTATAGCTAGAGAAATATCCGCCTCGCTCTAAGAAGAAAAATATAAAAAAAATCCATCTCTCTAAGTCAAAATCTCGCTGAGTTATTGCAGTTAGAAAATGATGACATATACCACTTTATTTTTAATTTTGGCATCTATTTTTCGACGCCAAGGGGGATTATCTATGAGATGGGAAAAATTAAAAAAAGGTGCTTCATTTTAAAATAGCAACTAAAACCATTCAAACACATGAAATCAACAGTTTTAAGAACGTAATGCAAATTTACATTATTCCGTATTGTTAAAAATTTTAATAGTTCAATTTCTTAGGGGGTCTTCTGCAAATTACGTTAAGAGAGGTAGAAAATTAAAAGACTAGCAAATCCGTGTGAAATTTTTTCACTTTATTTCTTTTTACCATTTTCCATCATCGTTTAAAAATTTTAATGTCTTCGGTTCTTTATTAATTCCAACAAGTTTGAAAAGTGTTTGTGACTTCGGTTTGTCTGCCTGCCCATCCGTCTTTCTGTCTCTCGTGAATATTCATGGAATTTCCTGAAACTGATATACATGTTATTTGAGTTCACTATCGGATGTTCCTTATTGAACATGGAGTGAATACCTCTTCTAGCTTGTGCACAGGGACACCCGAAATTATTCCAAAGCACTGTGTTCTATGAGAGGTATTTTTAAAACCATATTTTAATACCTTTAATTTACGCAAATAATAATAAAATTGAAATATGTTATTTAAGTTTACTATAGGATATTTTCTATAGAAAATGGAGTGAATACCATCACTGGTTTGTATACAGGGACACCCGAAAGTATTCCAAAGCATTGCGTTCTATGAAAGATAAATTAAATTTTAATTACTTTGCATAAATCTTAATGAAATTGAAATATGTTATTCATATGCACAAAAGAAGGCTTTTGTATAGTGTACAGTATGATTAGCATTTGATTTACAGGGCACACAAAAATATTCAGTTACGTTGAGAGTTATTATTGGACATTTGCTGGAATTGCATTTTCGTTCACATTAAACGTTTTCTAACAATTTTTAACTGTGAATATGATTTCAATTCGCACATTTTATTGTCTGACTGTTTATCTGTCCATCTGCCCTCCCCCATCGTCCGTAAATATTTTCAGAAATTTTAAAAAATGATATATGACATAATAAAAATTGTTTTAAATCCCATTAATTAACTCGTAAATAATTAATTAAATACATAAATTCAAAACTTATACTTGGAAGGTAAGACTTATATAAATAATAAAGTTCTTCACTTACGTTCTGTGCAGCAATCTCAATGCTATTCTTCTAACAAAAGACGAATATCCATAAACTTTCTGATCTGTAGATCAAGTAAACTAAAAACATCACATTAGCACGTGTTGAACAATCCAGTGGATACATAAAAATGTGTGATTTTATAAGTATTAGAAATGAATAGATCATTGAATACTAAGCTACTAATTTTTTTTTTTTTTTTTACTTTCGGATGCATTTTATTTTGAATCCTTTGGCTACGGAATCAGATATGAAAGTGAGATTACAAAGTGAAAAATATATTTATATATAATAGAATAATAAAAAAGTTTGAGTGTTTATAGTTCGTGTAAACAGTCAATATGTATTAATAATATTTGTTTTATCGCCCGCCCAATCGGCATCAGCGAAAGGCTGTTAGTTTGGTGTCTTGTTTTGCGCTAAGGACGAAATTTAAATCTTTAGTTTTGTTTAGGTAACGCACAACCCTTTTAGCTGCTTCCCAGTCTTTTTTCCGTGGATTCGAATTTCTCCTCTTTAAAATATTTACAGCTGCAAAATATCTGGTCGAATAACTGTACCCAAATATAATAAACTTCCAATTACTTGTTGATACTTATTGTTATTTTATAGTGGATTGTCGTTATTATTAAATTTGAGATAATTAGGTTCCATTGGTATGTTTGTAGGTTTCGAGCACTCAAGGTTTAATTTTTTTACTAACTCTGCTATTTTAAACTTTTGGTTTATTACAAAATCACCTTGTTTATTTCTGGTTATTTGCATAACGAGATAAAAGCTTACTTCTCCTAAATCCTTTATTTCAAATTGTTTATTTAATTCGTTTGTGACTTTAGTTATTTGGTTATCGTCCCTGGCGACTAAAATGTCGTCGATGTAGACGATAATGAATGAAGTTATGTTTGGATCATTATGAATGTATAAACACGAGTCTGCTGAACTTTCTTTGTAATTTAAGGTTTTTAGAAACTCTCCTATTCTTATGTACCAGGCTCTTGCGGCCTGCTTCAAACGATAGATGGACTTATTTAATTTACAGACTTTGTTTTCATTGCCTATATCTATGAACCCTTCAGGTTGTCGCATATAGATATCCTCATCTAAATTTCTGTACAAGAATGCGGTCTTAATATCTATATGTTTTACATTCAGTTTGTGATGAGCTGCGGAATTTAGAAAAGCTCTGATTGTTGTGTATGAGACCACCGGTGCAAAAGTTGCATCGTAATCTTCTCCAAATTTTTGAAGAAAACCTTGGGCAACTAAACGCGCTTTGTATTTTTGTAGTTTACCCGTAGCATCATATTTAGTTTTTAAAATCCATTTAGAACCGATAACTTTTTTCCCTTCTGGAGGATCGACTAAAGTCCACGTGTTATGTTCGTTTAACGACCGTATTTCTTCTTCCGCAGCTTTAATCCAGTTATTCTTTTCAACGGGATGTGTCATATTTTGTATCTCAGACCATCTTTGTGGTTCATGTACTAAATCGTGTTTAGCTTAAGTAGATTAAACGGTCTGGAGGAACATCTAGGTTAGATCTCGATGATCTTCTGAGTTGAATTTCTGAATCATGTGTTTGCTCAGAGGTATCGTTAAATTCAATATTTACAGTCTGCGTTTGATTATTATCATTAGTCGGTTCCTTTTGCGATGAATGTTCACAATTGTGATTTTCTAAAAACTTCACTGTTCACGCGATAATGATATTTTTCCCCCTTGTATAGATTCGATATCCTTTGGATCGGTAATCATAACCAACAAAGATTCCTCTTGAGCCTTGTTATCAAGTTTTTTTCTATTATGTTTATTAATGTAAGCGAAAGCTTTAAATCCGAATATTCTCAAATGCGAGAGGTTAGGTTTAACTTTGTTCCAAAGCTCATAGGGAGTCTTATCATTAGATTTTGTGGGGAGTCTGTTTAGTAAATAGCTCGCGGTATGGATTGCTTCCCCCCAAAATTTATGCGTTAATTTCGCTTCAGATAACATACTTTTGGCCATTTCTACAAGGGTTCTATTCTTTCTTTCGGCAACCCCGTTTTGTGGGGGACAATAAGGAACAGTGAGTTCATGCCTGATTCCGTTTTGTTCAAGAAAATTCTCTATGCCATTGCCTACATATTCTCTACCATTATCTGATCAATTCTTTTAGGTAACCTGCCAAATTTATTCTTGACTAACGCTATGTAAGTTTTTAATTTTTGCAATACTTCACTTTTGTGTGTTAAGAGGTAAATAATTGTAAACCTGCTATAGTCGTCTATAAATGTAAGGAAATAGGTTTTTCCCCCTATAGAGGGTGTCTGAAGAGGTCCGCAGATAACAGTATGAATTAATTCAAGCACCCTATTTGCACGGTACTTAGATTGCTTAGGATACGGCATATCTGTTAATTTAGTTTTTATGCACGTTTCACACGTTTTATCGTGTTTACAAAAATTTACGTCAAGTCCTAAACCTAGTTGCTTATTTGTGATTTCTTTAATATTTGCGAAATTTCTATGACCTAGATGTTTGTGCCATAATGTGATACATTTCTTGTTATTGCAATTAGATATTAATGTAGCTTGTTCACTTCCATCATATTTCGGTTGTATTACTTCATAAAGATTTCCTTTTATTTCCCCCTCAAGGAAAGTTTTCCCATATTTTTTCAATTGGCATTTATTTTTCTCGAAGATCAATGTGAACAGAGAGTAAGTTTGTTTCAATATCTGGTACGAAAAGGACATCTAATAACTTTATTTCATTTACTTTCCCGTTTTCAGTTTCAGTTTTAATTATTATGTCACCCGAACCTTGCGAGGTTAAGACATTTTCATTAGCGATAACTACGTTTGAAACACCAGTGTCTTTAATTTTTACAAATAAATTCTTATTATTCGTGATATGTGCTGAACAGCCACTGTCAACTATCCAACTGGATTTGTGTTCGTCACCAGCAATAAACGCTAAGTTTTTCATTTTGCTTACAGTCGCCCCGAACTCTTCATCGGAATTATTTAACTCTCGGGAGGAGTGTTCCCCTTTTAGACGTTGGGATTAGGTCTCAAAACATAATGAGGAATTAAATTTTCTATTTTTGAAACCCTAATCATAATTTCCTGACGCGTTGTTCGTTTTTTTATTTTTTTTTATGCCAACATTCACTGGTATTGTAACTTTTTGAATTACAATACGTACAAAATTTGTTAGGGCGTTCTTTGAAATTATTTTTTTTTTTTTTGTTAACCCTGTACGCCGTGGCATTATCTTCCGAATGGGAGTTTGATTTTTTATTACAGGATCTTCGATTATACTCATCCATAATTTTATTTTGAATATAAGTTGGATTTAGATCTTGTTCATCTCTGCCTTCTAATGCTGTAATCAAAGGGTCATAAGAGGGTGGCAGAGAATACAGAAGCAGAGCGGAGAGGTGAGCGTCATCAATATTTTCACCAATTGCAGACAGTTTTTGTTTGAGTTCCAGTATTCTAGTAATGTGATTGTTCACATTTTCGCCCTCGGACAATTTGCAACTGTACAAATTTTTAAGTAAATATAGTTTGTTTGAGAGATTTGGGCGTTCATGAATACTTTTTAATTTCTGCCAAATCTCTCTAGCGTTAGTTAAATCTTTGATATGTGGTATTTGTGAGTCATTAATAGATAGATTTATCAGGGCTTTTGCTTATTATTCTTTTTTGACCAATCGGTTGTAACTGATCCCGGTGGAGCTTCAGTTATTACTTCAAATAAATCTTCTTTGGTCAAAAGCATTTCAGCTTTAAATAACCAAGTTGAATAGTTCAAATAATCGAGTTTATCAATGGTTATATTTTATCTTAACGCCATTATTGGCTGTTTGTTTATGATTTTATGATGCTTACTTATAAAATTATGGATAGATTCGTTTTATTCTTGTTAGAGACTTTTGTCAGTCTCATAATCATAATAAAAAATGTTTGAAATCCCATTAATTAACTCGTAAATAATTAATTAAATAGATAAATTCAAAACTTATAATTTGAAGGTAAGACTTAGATAAATAAATAAAATTCTTCACTTACCTTCTGTGCAGCAATCTCAACGCTATGCTTCTAACAAAAGACGAATATTCATAAACTTTCTGATCTGTAGATCAAGTAAACTTGAAACATCACATTAGCACGTGTTGAACAATCCAGTGTATACATAAAAATGTGTGACTTTATAAGTATTAGAAACGAATAGATTATTGAATACTAAGCTACTAATTTTATTTTTACTTTCAGATGCATTTTATTTTGCATCTTTTTGCTACGGAATCAGATATGAAAGTGAGATTACAAAGTGAAAAATATATTTACATATAATAGAATAATAAAAAAGTTTATGAGTGTTTATAGTTCGTGTAGACAATCAATATGTATTAATAATAGAAGTCCTTGAAAACGCAGGAACAAAGAGTTCGATATTCTAATGATATTTTAAAACTGTTCACAGACACTAATGATGTTTACATCTATGTAAATATCATTAGTGTCTGTGAACAGTTAATCATGAATGAAGAAGGAAATGTAATCCAGATTTTTTACAGGTGTAATTGATAGCTCGTAAATAACTTGAAATATGATTTCAGTTTTCGTAAGTCTTAATTAAATGAAGTGTTCATCGATGATAATGATATGTCATGTTATTCAGGTTTACTATGGAATATTCCCTATTTAAAATGGCATTAATAGGTCCTCTACAATTGGTTTATGTTCAGAAACGCACAAAAAACGCCAATGTATTGCGTTTTGGGACAGACATTCTTATAAGTGACATCTAAATAACTTTCTATTGTAAAAATCCTAAAGAAATTTATATTTATTGTTAATATTGTAAAATAATTTTTTGCGTAGAATATGGTATGGGTATTGATGTATAATTCTATGTCATGGTGGTTACTGCTCTTCTGTTTAATTATAGAGCCTACATTTATTAAAACAAAAATAAAGTCTGTTATTAATTTTTCTTGAAACTTACAAATCTTTATCAACATTTCAAGTGGTAACTAGATATGGAATCTAATCAACTTCCATTTATAACCTTTAATGTATATAAATATTGGGTGCGCTGCCGCTTGCCTGCAGCATTCGTGCCTGCTTTTTTTGCCTGACGAAAGGTTGTATTTTCTTTCGACCAGAAACAATTGATGCGAATTTCTTGCATTTTATGGTGTTTATTCAAAGTCTTTTACTTATTAACGGTTTCAGAATCACGCTTTAGCGTTGTAGCCATTAATGTACCTGAATAGTATTGATCCGTAAATCTTAAAGCTAAACATACCATACTCCATAGAAAACATTTTTTAGCAAATGAATAATAAATGACAATTTTATTATTATTTATGCAGTCCAAAATTATTTAAATATGATTCATAAAAATGCTTTTCTCATTAAACCGCAATGCATTGGCAATCTTTTGGATGCCTCAGTGCACAAACCAGTTGTGTTTAAATAGAGAGTATGCCACAGTGAACTTCACTTGCGTATATAATTTTTAAGAAATTTATGAAATATTTATGGACGCAATAGGCAGACAGACGAAGAGACAGACAGACAAACTACTTTAAATCACAATCATTTTTAGATATTCTTAAAAAAGGTTGATATAAACGAAAACGCAATTCCAACCATTTCGAGTTATAGACCTTAATGTAGCTGAATATTTCTGTGACGCCCTGTAAATCTTAATGGTAATCCAACTATATTCTATATATATATTGAATATATATGTAGAAAAAGGTGCCACAGAAATAACATTAAGAAAAAGTAAATTGCATATAATGGCGTCAGACATGTAAATTACTGGAGAGGGGCCAGAAATCCTCGAAAGAACATCCCCCCCCCCCCTCCCACTAGTTTGAAGAATTTTTTTCAGTTATGTTATTATTAAGACATGCTTCCAAAAGCAGCTAAAAATATGCCTTAGTGGCTAAAATAATAATGTTTATCCGGTTACTTTTAAAATGAATCTTATGTGGATACCTGTTTTTTTGTTTAGACAGACATACAGTCGGTAACAAAAGTGTCCGAACACTAGCAAAAATTCCTATGTAAAAAAAGTACAATTCATACGGTTTGTTAAATAAATCCTTGTCGAATCCTGTTCTTAGTCAGTGTAAGAACATGATTCGATAAGGATTTATTTAACAAAACAGTTTGAAGTGTACTTTTTTAACATAGGAATTTTTGCTAGTGTTCGGACACTTCTGTTACCGACTGTACGTGGTCATGTAAATAATCTTTATACTGTACATAATTAGATTAATATAGATATATATTTAATTAAGTTATCTTCTACCAGCTCTTTTGCTCTCCATATAAATAATAAAGGCTATTTTCATTATGATTTGCGCAAAATAAAGTTATTAAAAATATGGTTTTTAGAAATGCCTCTAATAGAATGTAATGTTTTGGATTTCTTTTGCATGTCCCTTTGCGAAAACTAGTGATGGTATTTACCGCTATTTTCAATAGGGAGCATCTGATTGTAAATTTGAATAACATATAACACTTTCGAAAAATTCCATAAATGTTTATAGGAGTTATAGCGTGGACAGACAGACAAATCGAACCGAAGTCAAATATTTTGGAAAGTGTTAAAAAGTTCATTAATGGCAAAAATAAATAAATAAATAACATGGTTTAGTTTGTTGTTATCATACCATAAGGTAACTTTATCCAATTGAGTATTAATAAAACTCTTCGATTTATTTTAAAAACAGATATGGATTTCATTAAAAATGGAAATGCATCTAAAGCACATTATAAAAAGAAAACAGCAATTCTAATTCCATAATTAAAAAAAAAAAAAAAAGAAGAAGAAAGAACAATTCTCTATTTTATTTCGCTTTGTGTTCCTTCTTCATAATAAGAATGGAATGGTCCTGTTTCTAGCAACTTCACGGTTTAAAGAAAGAGATACATTATTCCATTTTTCGTTTTATTCTTTAAAGGAAGCTTAGAAAAAATGATAATTAAATTGGATTTACTATGATAATTATACGTAATTAAATGAGTATATTTGGCATATTGTGTTGAAGCAATATTAAACTCCTTTTTTAAATAAGGAAGGTGAGTGCATAATAATTTCAGTTTTTAATATCTGCTACTTTATATGCATATTTTAATATTTTTTATTTATCTACTTACTATTGTGTTTATTTTAGAAATACCAATCTTCTGATTAGAGTCTGCACGGGCTTGAGGCGCGAAACCGGGTCAGATTCGAGCCGGTCAAGTCTCGGGCTTAATATTTTATTTTTTATCCTCTGACCGGGCCGGGCTCGAGCTTAATTTTGTTTTGTGTATATTCGGGCCGGAATGGGACTAAAAACGGCTTGGATTACCTGGATTGACCGCGTTGGCCTGATAATATATTTATTTTCCCGCTTTTCTCGTTAACTATTGAAGAAGGTAAATGATAAAACATTTTAGTTATTTATTTTACAAAATTTCATAGGCTAGTATGTCATATGGAATTTTGTTTTGTTAGAAAATGTTTATAACTTCAAACTGATTGACCGACAGCCTGTTTGCGCTCTGATTTTCACAAATATTTTTATCATGTCTCGAAACTAATATATGTTATTTAAAGTCATAATAGCTGGTTTTCTATTCAAAATAGTATGAACAAACAAACGAAATTAGATACATAACTCTTCATGAGGCATTATGTCCTATGGTCTGTAAAGTCTAGAGGGACTATGAAGGATATTTTTTAAGACTTTTTTTCAGCTTACTTTCGTCATAAACCTTCTGCCGAATCTGGGTTAAAAAGGGTAAAATAAATTAGAATATCAGACCTATCGTTACAAATTCGGTACCAAATGAAAGGAGCGATTTTTCTGAATCCAGGGGTGACAACAGTTTTTCGACACGACAATTAATTTTTTTTTTAATTAACTAAAGTATGAAATTTAGGTGACAACAAAAAAGTTACATTTTTATCGAGATTTTATAACGCACGTGACCAATAGGCAATGTAAGATTGATTTTTCTTTTATTATTATATTTTTAGCTTACATTCTCTGTCATAAACCTTCTGCCGAATCTGGGTGAAAAACAGAAAAAGGGGAAAATAAATTAGAAATGTCAGTTCTTTCGTTACAAATTTAGTACCAAATGAAAGGGGAGATTTTTCTGCATCAATGGGTGCAAACAGTTTTTTGACACGATCATTTGATTTTTAAAAATTAACTAAAGTATGAAATTTAGGTGACAACACTTCATTTTAATCTTTTTATACCTTTTAGTGCGAATCAAGCTAATAGAAAAAATCTTTAATTAAATTTTTTTTTTAACTTTATTATTCTATTAAGCACTTTTTGCTATTTTTCCAGAATACTAAATATAATGAAATTAGCATCCTTTTCAGATGCTTAAATACGTTCGTTCCATTGAAAATGGTTAGATTGGCTTTAAGGTTTTCTTTACAGGATCTCATGAAAGAATTCAGATACATTACGGAATGTATAAGTGGTAATGGATGAAAGCGGATTTTAGTAGTATTAATAAATTTTTAATACCTTACTACATTGTTTGATGAATACTAATATTTTCGATTTGACTTTCTATTTGCCGGTGTGCCGTTTGTCTGTCCGTAATATTCTAAAAGATCATAAGTTTTGTTAATGAATATTACATTGCATTTCTGTGTAAAACCTCAGGAAAGAATTGGGTGAGTGTAAAAGTTCTACCCGTTTTTATTACCCATAAAGAAGAGCAAATAAACGCAAAATGAACAGTACCTATTATTGTGCATAATTCCCATTGCTATTTATGAACTTTTATCATCTTTCTGGTAGGAGATGAAACCCACGGCGGTAAAATTCCGGCGGTTTCGAGTCAAAAAAGTCTTAGTTGACAGTTTTCACAGCAACAAAATCATCAAACATTTTCTGACTGAAGGAATTGTTCAACGCATGAAATAGGTGATAGTCAGTTGGTGCCAAGTCAAGAGAATTGGGAAGGTGGGGTAAAATCTCCCAACCAAAGCCCAGTAACTTTTGGCGAGTGATGACAGCAGCATGTGGCCTGGCGTTATTGTGATGAAGGATAACATCGTGACGATTGGTGAGACCTGGCGGCTTTGCTACCAAATTCGAATGCAGCCTGTCTAACTGTAGACAGTAGAAGACAGCATTGATGGTTTGGTTGAGTGGCAGGACCTCCTAGGGCATTATTCCTTGCACAACCCACAACCGACTCAATAACACCTTCTTGGGATGAAATTAAGCTTTCGAAATCGATGCAGGCGGATCAGAAGTTGACACACAGTCCTGCGACGCTTTATGTTACGGTACATAAGCCACTTCTCATCTCTTGTCACAATTCGTGTCAATAATGGTCATTTTTGTACCGAGAAAGCTAGGAAACACAGGTGGCGATTCGGTCATCCCGTTGATTAGCTGTCAGGTTATGTGGAATAGGGCTGGATTATTTATCAATATATCCCCAAGTATCGATATTTTTTTAATATTGCGATAACAGTATTTAAGTTCTTGCTGTACCAATATATCCCTCTTAACGATATTTCCTAGTGCGCACAACGCGATCGATCCATATGCCGATAAACAGCGTCCAACGCCAACCACCATATCTTCAAATTCTGCTTCCCCGCCTCACCGTACCACCCCGTAAACACCCAACAAACAGACCGCCGAATATCTTATACAAATACACCTTCACTTCCTCCTCACTGACTAAACTCGAAAAAATAACCCCAACCGCAAACGATCCGAACACACTTTCTCTTCCTTATTCCTGCAATCAGTCCCTTTGTTTTATTTGTGCGAACTCTCAAATCGAAACCACTACTTAAAAAGTATGACCTTGAACGATAACATATAAAATGTTTCATTCCTCATTCATCAAGTTATCGCAGTAGTATATTATTTTCCAGCTTATCACATTCGATAATATCCCCACACCAATAATATCGAAGCTGCTCCTCGCTCGCAGGTGAAAAGTGAAAACACTGCAAACAGTATATCGCGTTTAGTTCATCGCAGTAGTATATTATTTCCAGCTTCTCACATTCGATAATATCCCCACAACAATAATATCGAAACTGCTCATCGCTCGCAGGTGAAAAGTGAAAACACTGCAAACAGTATATCGCGTTTAGTTCTTGCTATCGGTTCGTTGATATATTGTTCGGAATTCCATGGATTGTTCGAAATATCGTCAAGTGTTTTTTTTTTTTTTTTTTTCTTTTTCAAGCAAAGAATTAACTGAAATTGATTCTTATTTTTAAAAAATTGGATTTATTATTCTATCTTCTGCATATATAAGAAGAAAATATAAGATATGGAAAAACGTTTTTCCGGTTTTCGATGAATTTACACGTTTTGAGATTTCCCTGCATTTTAATTAACTGAAATTGTCTACTCATTTTTAAAAAGTGGATTTATTACTAGTTTCTGCGTACATAAGAAGAAAGAAGATACGAAATAAATTTCGATTTCCGTTTTTTGATATATTTACACGTTTTCGGATTTCCTTCCATTTCAATTAAGTGAAACTGATTACTTATTTTTTAAAAAGTTGATTTATTATTATATCTTCTGCATATACAAGAAGAAAGTATAAGATTTGGATAAATTTTGATTTCCAGTTTTCGATGAATTTACACGTTTTGAGATTTCTTTGCTTTTCAATTAACTGAAACTGACTACTTATTATTTAAAATGGGGATTTATTACTGGCTTCTGCATGCATAAGAAGAAAGTAGAAGACACGGGGAAAATTTCGATTTCTGGTTTTCGATGAATTTACACGTTTTGAGATTTCCTTGCATTTCAATTAACTGAAATTGACTACTTATTCTTAAAAAAGTGGATCTATTATTTTACCTTCTGCATATATAAGAAGAAAGTATAAGATTCAGAAAAAATTTAGATTTCCAGTTTTCGATGATATTACAAGTTTTGAGATTCCTTGAACTCTAATTGACCATTTTTAAGATTTCCTTTCTTTCTTTCTTTTTTTTTTTTATTTCGAACGCTCTATTTCGTGGACGACTCGTGCCTATCGGCCAACAGGGGTCGCTGCTGTGCTGCAATTTAATTCCGTTTATGAGAAGGCAGTTGTTTTGCTTTGCTTTGCAAAAAGTGATTGATCTTCAACCACTGGGCGGTACTAGTATATAAATATAATACAATTTCCAAATGTTATATAAAAACATTACAAAATATGAATTCAATATATATATATATTAAAAAAAAAAAAAAAAAAAAAAAAAAAATCATGATATGGTAAGTAGATAAAAAATAAAATAAAAATGGCAGGTAATTGACCTTTAGAATACCTATGAGTTATAGGGTCTCAAATTAATAATTACTCTACAACCGAGAAAGTTTATTCGGTGGCAATTCTATAGAAAGTTTATAAACAATATTTCGACTGTGCATTTCTTATTCACTGAAATTAATTTAATTACAACCATATCGCTATCAATGACTGACAGGACTATTAGTAAATGAACTTTCTTTATACTCAGGGATGGGAATTAGGCGCAAAACTCATACTAATATTTATTTTTAATATTTCCGTATATAAGTGAATCATTGATATATATAGAGAGATAGATAGATAGTTAAGTTACGACTTCTGCGCAAAATTTTATTAATCATCTACATTCTAAGTACAACTTCATTTTTCTTAAGCTTATATTTTTATTATAATTATGTATCTTGATGATATACTTTGTGTAAATAAAACACATATCACCCATTAGCTCTCTTAAAATGTGATTTTGAAATAATTAAATCTTAAAATAGAAAGAATGGAGGACAAACTATTCAGAAATATACTTAAAAGTAATGGTATAAATTAAAAGAAACACAAAACATTGTGTTGCTATTTATGCATTTTCTTTTTTTCTTTTTTTTTTTTTTTTTTTTCTTTTTAATAAAAAAGATTTGGAAGTAATATACCAGAAAATATAAATATACATATACAAAACACTCCCCACTTGTATACATTAAAATTGGTGTTCGTTTGTCTTTAAAAAGTAGCAAATATCTATTTTCCTTCTCTTGAAATAAATATCGCAATATATCACCGATATCGATATTAACTTGATGATATATCGCGATATTTAATTTCTGATATCGTCCAGCTGTAATGTGGAACCCAACGATCCAACTTTCTCGTAAAACCCAACTTAACAAGCCATCTCTCGACCGTTGTACGGTGTACGTTGAAGGTCTCTGCTAATTCTTGCACGGTTGGGTTGTGTTCAGGTTGTTCCTTATGGCTTGGTCAATATCGTCGTCTCCAACGTGTGATGGTCGTCCACACCTAGCCTGATCTTGGCAACTTCTGTCTCCTTCACTAAATCTACGAAACCATCGACGATATGTGCTTTCGCCTATTACATCTTCCCCATAAACTTAACAAACATTGCGACATGCTGCAGCTGCCATACTCTTTTTATCGAACTCGTATAACAAACAATGTCTTATATGCTCCGTCTCTCTTTCCATGTTACGCACTCTGATATATCTTTATATATATATTTCTTTTGTGCGTGTGTATGTCACTGAACTCCTCCTAAACGGCTGGACCGAGTTTAATGAAATTTTTTGTGTGTCTTCAGATGGATTCGAGAATGGTTTAGATTTACAAATGAAAGTTGTAACTTAATTAGTTCTTTCTTAATTAATTTTTAACCAACAGTTTCAACAACTTTTCCACCTAGATGGCGTGAGTTGTCCATAAACACGATGTCAGAATTTATTTAATGTTGAAATGAAAAATGAATTTTTAACCGTATCTTACGAAGTGTTTAAAATATTTTTTCAAAGTTAATATTTTTAGAATCGTAACCGTATCTTACGAAGTGTTTCAAATATTTTTTCAAAGTTAAAATTTTTAGAATCGTAAACACGATGTCAGAATTTATTTAATGTTGAAATGAAAAATGAATTTTTAACTTTAAGTGTTTAAAATATTTTTTCAAAGTTAATATTTTTAGCCTGAGGATTAAAACGGTATATTCTTTTAAAAAATTCGTCAATATCCGACGGAGTTATTTTATGTTAAAATGAAAAATGAATTTTTAGGCCATTATTATTTGTGCAGATGGAAAATGTACTAAAAGGTTTCCGAAAAATTTCATTAACGATACGATCACAAATGTTGACGGATATCCAATATATCGTCGAAGAAATCCCGATAATGGCGGACAATCTTATCATCTATGGCGGTCATCTATGTCAACAACATAGACATTGACATTGATAACCGTTGGGTGGTCCCATATTCGCTCTGCTGAGCAAAACATTTAATGCTCATATTAATGTTGAGTTCTGCAGTTCAGTGAAGAGTATCAAATACATTTGCAAGTATGTGAATAAAGGCAGTGATATGGCTGTATTTCGAGTTGAAAATACCAATGTGAATGCTCCTCCGGTGAATAACAACGATGAAATAACACTTTACCAAATTGGCCGGTACGTCAGCTCCAATGAAGCTGTTTGGCGTATCTTTGGTTTCCCAATTCATGAACGGGATCCAGCAGTTCTTCATTTAGCCGTCCATCTTGAAAATGGCCAGCGCGTATATTTCACGAGCGAGTCCTAATTGAAATATTACATCAAGATGTAATTAGTGTTTGAAGAGTTTTGAAGTGTGCATAAAAAACTATACATTTTGCAAATTTAGTGCGGAATTGGACTATTATTTTATATAATTTTCTATCAAATTTACACGCGCGTTGATTTACAACCACCCTAACCTACAAATTTATTTGTGTAGCTAATTTATTATATTTTATTTATTTATTTTTTGAATGGAACACCTTTAATATCGGAACCCTTTGGCAAAATTTGAAATTTGGCACCGAAGTAGCTCGGACGCTTCTCGCCAAGATCTTTATTTCCACAATTGAGATAGCCATTTCAATTCATCGCAAAAATGGCTTAAAATATTTAAAGTCACCAAAGGGGTCCCATACTTTTGTGCGTGTGCATGTCACTGATATTTTATTTATTTATTTCTTGTATGGAAAATTTGGCACCGAGGTAGCTCGGACGCTTCTCGCCAAGATCTTTAGTTCCACAATTGAGATAGCCATTTCAATTCATCGCAAAAATGGCTTAAAATATTTAAAGTCACCAATGGGCTCCCATACTTTTGTGCGTGTGTATGTCACTGATATTTTATTTATTTATTTTTTGTATGGAACACCTTTAGTATCGGAACCCTTTGGCAAAATTTGAAATTTGGCACCGAAGTAGCTCGGACGCTTCTCGCCAAGAACTTTAGTTCCACAATTGAGATAGCCATTTCAATTCATCGCAAAAATGGCTTAAAATATTTGAAGTCACCAAAGGGGTCCCAATTTGTGGCTTAGATTTAGAAAATCCGTGCTTTTCTCACAGCCAATTATATGTTGCGTGTTCCATTGTTGGAAAACCTTCGAATTTGTTTGTATATATTCCTCAAGGATTAACCAAAAATATTGTACATCCAATGGCATTACGATAAATTAAGTTTTTGTAGATTAAAAAAATATACCTGTTATAAAATAAATTCAGTTTCAACTTTTTCACCTTTAATTAAAACGAATTTAAATTTTTATTTAATACGAACTCTACTTTTCACTTCGCTCATACTATACACATACTCACATGCATCGATTGATTGAATTGTGATAAATGTACATGTAATGATGTTAGATATTGTAATAACTTTTTGATAAAAATTTTCATCAAATCGGTCCACATTGTTACAGCTTATTCAAAAGAGACGGAATTTTCATGTGAAATTCGTTGCTATCAGAGATTCTCTCTTAAATTGAAATATTTGCCGTATGAAATAAAATTTTGTGCTGTTCGACATTCAGCGGAGTAGAAAGTAGCAAGTAGCAAGAAGCAAGTAGCGAAAGTTTCGGTAATTATGTCTTTTACGTTATAATAGGAATTCACAGTCACCGTTCACAGCGCTCCATACCTGTTTCACTTATATACCAAATCTTTACACACGTACAATAAGTTAGTTATTTTTTTCTAGCAAAATATTCTCTAGAAATAATTTATATGACAAAACAACGTTTGTCGGGTCAGCTAGTATATATATATATATACATATATATATATTTCTTTTCTTTTCTTTCTTTTTTGAGATGATTTACTTTGTAAGACGCGTTGCATTTATATGGGAGGCATCAACACGTTTGATTGGCCGATGATTTGTGTCATTACGATGTCATGTGTGACGTCAATTCCATTGCAAATTTGCATATCCAAAAACGGGTAGAAATTTTGCACTCGCCCAATATTTACAAATAAATGAATAAAAAAAACTTAAATGGATTTTTTTTTTTTTTTTTTTTTTTTTGTGTATGTGTGTGTAGGGGGGGGGGTTATTGGGGTAGGTCGGGCCATCAATGCTTTTGTACAAGAATATAAGTTCCGGCCCGTGCAGATCTCTACTTCTGATTTTCGATTACCTCAGCATCAGCAGTAACATTACACGCATTCGGATCAGGTTCGTTTTCAACTATGTGACTCAATGCAAAATGTCTCGTACTGTACAATTATGTAATTTATTATGTTTTTTTTTTTTTTTTTTTCTCTGACTTATAATATTGTTGCTTGTTAGTTTAATTCCATTAATATTTTTTTCTAGTTCAGAATTCTGAATAAATCGGAAAAGCTAAAGTCTATGACGGCAAATTTTAGGATCAGAGCTATGAATTTAAAAATAAATAAAAAAATAATTTTTTTTACCAATGCTATTAACAAGATAATTAACATAATTCTGTCAACAATTTTAAACAATGTTTCGATTGTCTTTCTTTTTACTTCTATATACATAATAAGAAAGTATTGGATTCGTGATATTTTTCAGCTTCTGGTTTTCGATGAATTTAACGCTTTGAGATAGTGTGGTCTGAATATGCGATTTGATTATTTTTAGAAAATGGTTTGTATGAAATATGTTATAAAAATTTTAGCCGCTATATCTCATGAAAAAATGTACAGAATTTCATGAATCATTATATTTAGTTGAACTTTAACATAAACTGATGTTGATAAGATTTTGGTATGTATCGCCCAGCAAGTGACCCTACTGTGCCGCAATATTTTAAATTTAGAGGAAAGCTATATCTCATCTTCTATAACCTACAAATGCAGAAAATTTTATACGCGAGCTGTGTATAATGAAAAAACATTTTGATTAAATTTCGATCGTCTCGACTGAAAAGTAATGTTGCTAATGCTGAAAATTGTCCGATTTACGTGATGGCCGTATTTCAGTTTCTGTTTGTATAAGTGTATCAAATTTTCTGTGTAAGATATTTATTTTGAAAAGCTATGCTGATTTCATTTGGCTTCATATTGGCCTTGGCCTTAAGGTGTAGTTGTTGTATAGCTCTTTTGAGATATACGCAAAATAAGCAAAAAAATTAGCAAAGATGATATAAAAAGGGAGCTGATTTCTTTTGCGTCAAACTTTGATGTATTAAATCTATTGCTTAAAGATTGCCAGAATAATGGAAGTTATAGTATCAATAACTGTAAAGTTTGCAGCGCTTGCCTGCCATGTGTATAACAAATTCTAGCATCTAATAGACTTCACGGCAAAGCCTATGAACTTTATAAAGTCGTTTGTACAGGTACAGTCAGCCAACCCCCCCCCCCCACCTAATTTCGCCGTAAATTATCGTAGAAACATGCGACTGGTACCGAACAGTTTGTAATAACGTCTAGTTTATAATGTTATAGTTAGATTTTACTTAGGGGGTCGTCTACATATTAAAACTGACATCAACTTCATTTTTTTCAATGGTAACCCCCCTTTTTTATAATTTATTTGAATTCTTTGGATCAAATCATCACGGAAAAAGGTATAGTTTATATATTTCGCTCAATTTTTCATAGAGTTATAAGCTGTCAAAGTTTGGGGATGCTAACGTTAAATGAATGTGACAAACATTAAATCATATCTTCCGAAATATTTATGATATTTAAATTCTGTTTTTTTTATTCGTTAGAATGAAGTGACCCAAACATATTCCATGCAAATTTTTGCTAAAAAAAACATTTTTTGAATTATGAAAATTATTAATAAATTCATATTTGAAAAAATTATGAATTATGACCTATGTTAATTTTTGCACGAATAGAACGGGCATCATCAAAAACATGGGTTTCCAAATTTACAGCTCGTTCCTAACATTATTTTTTGAGTTACAGTGACATTTCATTTTTTACTGCTGTTAGGGAGGGGGGGGGGGGCGTCACTTGTTATAATTTGTATCCTCTGTGAGTCAATATTTCTATACATTTTGACGAAAAACTATTTTAATTTACCTTTATGTTATAATTGTTTTCTAAGGAACATTTCGATGTTTATTATACAAATTGGCTTATTTTTTATAAAATTATCGGAATGCAGGCAAGAGATTGGGAAAGAATTCCAAAAGAAATGTAGCCCCGCCTCTATATTGCGGAAACAGTATTAAAAAAACTAGTTTGCATACTCGTATATGACTCTATATGTGACGCTGGTATGCATAAATGTCAATGGCATTTACTACATTGAATGCTGAAGACAAAATTTAAATGATTTAATTGGAAGTATGTAAAATAATTTTGTTTTATAATGTAAAGTTTTAGAAAAATTCTGTAAAGGTGTGGCTTCCGTTGCAAAAAGGAGTTTACTCGATTCTGAAATGTTAAGTCTTTGTTCTTAAATATTACATAACTTTTTCTAGTTTCTCACTGCTAAAATTCTATTTTATCCCTTTTGTCTTTTGTTTTTAACTAGAATATTCTAGGATTCGTGCATCTCAAGTTATATATCATGATTTAGAAAATGCGGTAGGACGAGGATTATTATTTGAAAGAGCAATATGCAGTGAAAAATACTTTTGTTTTTGCTTTCTTTTAAATTAATATAATTAATTTTTATCAGATTTTTTAAAACATATTTTTAACCGACTTCAAAAAAAGAAGGAAGGTTCTCAATTCAAACCGTATGTTTTTTTTATGTTTGTTAGCTCATAACTTCTGAACGGATGCTCCGATTTTACTACTTTTTGTTTTGTTGAAAAGGTCTTGGTCTACAATAGGTCCCATTGTAATATCTTTACGATCTAAAGAAAATACAGGGTGCCCAAAAAAATCAGTCCCACTCTTTTAACCCTTTCCGGCGCAAGACAATTCGTATCACTTAAATTATACTGCCACCGGAATTCATGAACAAAATTAAACTAAAAGAAATTTTTAATTTTAAGGTTAAAAAAACCGGCCTTTTGTGGTATGTTATAAACGTAAATTTTTGTTAAAAATTTTCCGGGATGAATTTTTGCAGCTGGATCTTAAATTTGGCTTCCTCCCAGCGAGGACGCCGCGCGTTAAGGGGTTAACTGCTCAACGGCTGCAGCTATAGTGATAAAAATGGTATGTAAGTATAGCAAAGTGGCCATACTGTACAAAGTTAAACCGCTTACAACGCCACCTGGTGAAAAATAGCGGAGTTAGTGTTCCTATCTCGAAAACCGTTCTAAAGAAAAAGTAAATTACAAAGCTGAAGAGTATCACCGATTTAGTACAAAAAGATAGTTTAGACCTTCATGCTAACATTCCTATCTCGGAAACGGTTCAAGACAGGGGGAAAAGGGGAATTATAAAATTGCAGAGCATCATCGATTTAGTACGAAAAGATAGTTTTGACATTGATGCTAAAAATGCAAGGCTGAAAACGTGCATTTTTTTGTTCGCAATTTCTTACACTATACATACTTGAGCTACATTGCTCACGTTGTAGCGTAGCTGGTGAGACATACGCTATATAGTTCAAAATACGGTTACTTGATACTTTTTCTTTTGTTGTAGAGATCTTGACCTGAAGTATGTCCCATTATAACTTTTTTACAATCTAAAGAAAATAAAGCGCCATCTGGTGAAAAACAGCGGAATTAGCGCTCCTATCTCAAAAACGGTTCAAGATGGGAGAAAAGTTAATTACAAAGTTGTAGAGCATCTTCGATTTACTACGAAAAGACAGTTTTTAGACATTATTGCTAAAAATAGAACGCTTAAAACGTGCAGTTGTTTGTTCGCAATTTCCTACATTGTGCACACTTCAGCTACGTTGCACACTTTGCAGCGTAGCGGATGACACGTATACTCTGTGGTTCAAAGTACTGTTACTGTAAGCGGTCACATCGATTAGCGCAAAGTCGTTTTCAACCAACTTCAGAAAGGAGGGTGTTCTTAATCCAAGCTATGTGTTGTTTTTGGTGTTTGTAAGCTTATAACTTCGTAAGATATGCTCTAATTAACCGACTTCAAAAAGGAGCAAATTCTCAATTCAAAGCCTATGTTTTTTATTTTTGTTTTTGTTTGTTAGCTCATAACTTCTGAACAGATGATACGATTTTGATACTTTTTGTTTTATTGTAAAGGTCTTTGTCTGAAATAAATCCTATTGTAAGATCTTTACGATCAAAAGAAAATACAGGGTGCCCAAAAAAGTCAGTCTCGACTCTTTTAACTGCTGAACAGCTGCAGCTATAGTTATAAAAGTGGTATGTAGGTATAGTTAAGTGGACATGTGCTACGCGATTCAACCGCCTAAAGCGCCATCTGGTGGAAAAGAGTGGAGTTAGCGATTCTATCCCGGAAACGTTTCAAGACAGGGGAAAAAAGGGAATTATAAAATTGCAGAGCATCATCGATGTAGTACGCAAAGATAGTTTAGACATTAATCCTAAAAACAGAACGCTTAAAACGTGCATTTGTTTGTTCACAATTTCCTATTTTGTGCACACTTGAACGATATTGCATATGTTGTAGCGTAGCGGGTGACATTTATGCTATGTAAAATTCAAAGTATGGTTATTTTAAACGGTCACATCGAGTAACGCATAGACGTTTTAAACCGACTTCATAAAGGAAGAGGTTCTCAATGCAAACCATGTTTATCGTTGTTGTTGTTGAAATTTGTCAGTTTATAACTTCGTAAGAGACGATTTAATTTTAATACTTTTTTTGTTGTCGTAATGATCTTGGCCTGAAATAGGTTTCATTATGATTTCATTAAAATATAAACAAATTACAGGATACTCACAAAACTCTGTTCTCACTCTAACTGCTGAACGCATGCAGCTGCACTGGTAAAAGCAGTATGTAAGTATCGATGTTGAAACGTCTGTCCGTCAGCTGCAATGCATATTTTGCTCTTTGTTTGAACTTTACGCTGCGCAATTTCCAGCGCAGCGGGTGACACGTATTCACAGTAAAGTTCAATATAAAAGCCTAACAGAATTTTCGGTTACGAATACAGCGTATCCGTCCTTTACATTTCTAAAGACTTTTTAATTTAACGTATGTTCGTTCAATAGATAGTTTTTTACTCATATCCGATAAAGGCAAGAAAAGTAGCACAATTTAAAAATGCAGCATTTGAGAAAAATCAACTTAAAAATAACTTGACTAGAATAAAACTGGCACAACTGTCTCTCGAGTGGATAACTTTCTAGATGGAGATGTAGCTTTTTTGTTCACATTGGGTGCATTTCATGTATTTTTCAGTGATATAAACCATTTTTTGAGTTATGTCACTTTTCTTGGAAGTTGTGATTTGTGAAATTTCCGTCGAAAGCCTTCTGATGCTCTGCTATATAAATAAGTTTTCACTGAAAAGAGAAAAATAAAATCTTTTTGTAAAAAAATGGAACCGACTCCAAAAAGGAACTACTATTCAAACAACTAAAAATGAAAGAAAATTGGCAGAAAATGGAACTGTAAATTGCGCCTAAAAGTATAAAATAATTTCCTTCGCCAAACAACCTATAACACTACAATTAATCATAACTTTTGAAGTCGGCGCAAAATTAAATAAAAATTGATACCTTTATTCAATACAAAAATCAAATCCTATTCAAAATACACACCTCACATTGTTACCTGCAAAACTCAACCAAGAACTAATTTGATTCAAGAAAACAAATAAGATTTTCTATGCAGCAAAAGTTGGCGAAGATGCTGATATCTGACGTCCTCGGTGAAAGAAAAATCGCAAAATTATCTGGCAAACATATTTAATTTCTTTGGGATATCATGATTATTTTGATAAGGTATATCAAGGGAGAAATCAAGAATATGAAACAACACATCGTACAATATATATTATGAAAATATACATCTTGCGTGTATATTTTTGCAATACGTTTTGAACGCCAAATCCAAAAGCCACCAAGGATAATAGTTATCAAAGTTATACCAAATTTGCAAAGGAAATTCTAACTTCGTAGAAACATAAATACCGCATTGTGAAGAATGTTCACTGTTCTATGTAGATGCTACTAATGGACCAATTGTTATACAGTGATAAAATAATAAAGGAAACATGAAAATGGATCATTCGAGACAACAGCATTTGTTGCTACCGATCTAAAGACAAACCTTTAAAAACTAATTAAATTTTATTTAATTTTGCGCCGACTTCAAAAGTTATGATTAATTGTAGTGTTATAGGTTGTTTGGCGAAGGAAATTATTTTATACTTTTAGGCGCAATTTACAGTTCCATTTTCTGCCAATTTTCTTTCATTTTTAGTTGTTTGAATAGTAGTTCCTTTTTGGAGTCGGTTCTATTTTTTTACAAAAAGATTTTATCTGTTTTAATCTTGTTGTGACATTTTCGCATTCATTTACTCTACCGTTTATGCTATTTAAATTTTATCGCATGACGTAGCATAATAAAATATAAATTTTTTATTAAATGTTTTTTTTTTTTAATACCGAATAATATAGTGGATTTTTTTTTTTTTTTTTTTTTTTAAGTTTTTAAAATCTATTATTGAAACAAAGTGCAATATTATTTATATTCGATTATTCTAATCACGGCGTAAAACTGGCGACACATTTATCACGGAAAAAGAATTTAAAACTAAGTAATATGTCTTATAACTTTTAAAGATATAGATTTTACGCATTTAAAATTAAGAATTCAAGTATAGTAGACGACTACAGAACGGGGAATATTCGTTCTAGGCAATAGGAAACCGTTTTTTCTATATCCATATTTATTTTCATATGAATATACACAATAATTATACTCTTTCTAGTGAAAGTATTTGTTTCATACTATTTTGTTTATATAAATATGAATATAAGGAATATTCTTAAGAAATATCGTAACACACAAATTGTGAAAGAAACTCCCACTGGAGGAGTTACAGATTTCCAAATGACGTGAAACTACATCAGCCGTCGCGAAAATATTAAATATCCTTTCTCAGATTTTAGTTTAAATCTTGTTATCTATATTTTTGTATATTATCTATTGTTGGTTTGTACGCCTAAAATTAAATGTAAAACTTTATAGTAAACACTTTCATGCGGGGGCTGTATAAAATAAAAATATACCCAACAAGAAGTAGATAATTCTTTTTCTTAAATATTAAACACTTTTTTTTCTTTTAACCGCTATTAATATTATTATCATTATTACTATTATTCTTTTGCCTTGGTACCTAGATTTTTGTAATTCAGCATTGTATTGTAGGGTTCATATAATTCAAGCTATTTAATTTTCTTCGTATGAAGTGATGTATTTTACTATTCAATGTTTAATAAATAGAAACCAATAAAAATCTTTTAATTCATAAACTAACACAGAAAGTTTTGCGAATTAAAATCGTTTTTTATTTTATAATAAATATTTCTGAACTTTGATTCCGGTGTGAAATTTAATAAATAATGTATATTGCGTGGTAGATCAAAATTTATTTTTCCTCAATGTATAGACGGTCCCCTAACACATTTTCACGTGTAACTCTGTTTAGAATTGATTTACAGTATATAAATAGGTAAGTTTTCCGAACTGCCTTGATCTCAAAAATCGGAATATGAGGTCAAAAATAGGGGTCGTCATTGAAAAAAATGAAGTTTATACCTGTTTTAATATGTAGATGACCCCTTAAGTAAAATCGAACTACACCATTAAAAACTAGACGTTGATGCAGATCGATAGGTACCAGCCGCATGCTTCTACGATAATTTACGGCGAAATTAGGTGTGGGGGGGGGCGGTTTTTTTTTGGCTGACTGTACAATTGTACATTTTTTGTTACCCAAGTACAATGTGAAAAGGTATTTTCCAAATTAAAACTATGAAGAATAGACTACGAAATTCACTGTCTTACAATCCTGCGTAGTATTATGAGGATTTAAACACAGAAATAATTATTGACAAATTTGCACAATCATCTAACGAAATCAAACGCTTGTTAATTTATTCTTATTATAATGAATTGCATATTAATTCACTGCGTATTTTGTACTGTTTATAACATTGGTGTGAAAATTAAACTCTGTTTCTTCACTATTATTTTCAGTTTTTGAAATCACACATTTCTTCTATGCTTTAGGATACCACATGTCGTCTTGATTAATGCAAATATTACTAAATTCTGTACCCGATGCATCCTCTGCCTCTGCTACATCCAACCACTCTTCATCTGTATCATCATCATCATCATCATCATTTTCTTGCTCTTCTGTTTGATATTTTTCATAACTTTTTCGCATGTAACCGCATTTCACGAAACAATTTTCTGGATTACTGAAGAGGCTACATCCTGCCATGTTGAAATTACAAAATGAATAGATGATCCAGAGACATGGCATCGCAATTTTAATCCTCCATATATATATATATATATGGGGAAAAGAGTTTTTAGGATGAAAGAAGCAATTCCAATTTGCATGCCATATGGAACTGCTTGACCTAGGAAAATTTCTACAAGGTCAGGAGAAAATTTTTATAACGATGAATGCAGGAAAATGACTTTTTGAAGCATGATACATGCGGGTTTCGTTAACATTATTTAAATATATTTGTGCAGGGACCATAGAAATAAAACGATCAATGCAGGAATGATAGATCAGGATTTCACTGTAATATCAGATCAATTTCAATGCACAAAAAACCTCTAATCTTTGATTTTCTGTCAACGTGTCAACTAATCGAAACAGTTTATGTATACTACAGTCAAACCTCGTTAACCCAAATTTGAAGGAGGATAAAAAATTTGTTCATGCTATCAGTAACTAACCTTCATATAACTAAAATAATCTTCATTTTGACAAGGATTGTGGAAGCAGTTCACATTAATAAGGTTAGACTGTATAACTTTTTGATTGTATGAAGAGCAAGTTACTAATGAAAACTATTTTTCCAAAATAAGTCTTCAGACATATATTTTTTTTTTTTTTTTTGAACAAAAAAATATAACCCCCCCCCCCCTTTCTTTAAAAAAAAACAGTTAACTTTCTGTCTAAATAAGTCAGAAAAAAAAAAAGCATGAAATATACTTTTAATGAAAATTTCAGTTAAAAATAATAACGAATCAAAGTCAGAGACCCTCATTGCCAAGAGCTGAATCCCACATTATTGTATAAGGAAAAATGTTATAAGTATTAATGATTTTTTTTTTTTTTTTAATTCTATTTTCATTATTAAAATATATAGAATATTTAAATTTACCTTTGTTTTTCTCAAAATTATTTCTTGAATTTTTAATATTTCCTTTTGAAGCTATAAATTGGAAAAAAAAAAAAAAAAAAAAAATGAACAAAGTGCCGTTTTGCAGTTTATTACTTCAAAATGAAATATTTAAAAAACTGTTTTTGGAAAACAAGAACAAATTTCCCAATTGTGAATTTTAAATATAGAGTTAAAAAAAAAAAAAAAAAATCTCATCACAATTTTTTCCATAGAATAACATGGGGTTTGGCAACCAATAGTAGAGAAGTTGTACAAGATAATTAGAAAGGTATGGCTCGGATCATGTAAGGGTTAATTCCATTAAAATTCTTTTGATTTTTATTCATCTTTGCTTTTTTTAATTTGCTCTATTTTTAACAGTTGATAATACTGGATGATAGATATAATCCTCTATTTAAAAAAAAATAATAATAATTAATCTGGAGGGTTTTTTTTTTTTTTTTTTTTTTACTTTAAATGTAACACCTACTATGAGATTTTTCAAGTTCAATTCAATTTTAGATATTTTAAGCAAATAAAGAAATATTGAATTGTTTCAACAGGATCTCCAGTTACAAGTTATGACATCATTCATTTTATCTATTAGACTTCCTTAAATTTTATTCAAAATTGAGCTCTTTATTTATTTAGACAATTTATTGTATTTCCTGTTGCTTGCATAAAGAGTGATTTAAAAAACAAAATTGTGCTTTTATACATAAGGTTTTCTCTAAAATTTTTTTAAATGCCAATTTTGTGATTAAAGGTATTTCTTAAAATGTTTTGCCCCCCCCCCCCTTTTTTTTTTAAATTATTATTATTATTTGATCGAATATTTAATGAAGATTATGACAAAATTCTGACTTTCCACGTCACTCTTAAAACGAGAGACCATAAAGTGACTTAAATCAGAATTGCTGCCTGACTTTGAAAATCATTGCTGTATTATTATTTATCAAAAGAATATTTTGAAAAACAGATACAAGTACAGTAGTGCATCAATTTATCAAATTATTTTTTAGGCTTTGTAAATTTTTCGGAGAAACATAGTGGAAAATGTTTCACCCCAAATCACTAGTTGAGTTATGGAATTTTCCAGAATGATTAACACATTCGCTGCCGATCTCATGCCAGTACGTAATGTAAAATGTTTCAAATGTCAGTCCCATGAGATCGGCAGTGAATGTGTTTATTTGTTTCTAGTGCAGAACTAACTCAAAATTTCTATAAACTACTAACAAAATTCTCAGTGAATTCAACTTCTATTCAGACTTTGTGTAATGCAGGAGAATTTTTGAAGTATATATGTTAATTTGATAATGAAGAGTTTAACAAATGTAACTACAATATGTGAACAGAAGTAAATAACTCAAATGTAAGCAAAATAACATATTATTATATTATAGCTCATGGATTCTATCTAATACATGCATGAAGGTGGTTGGCTTCTGTTCGCAGACCATCACATAATTTGATATCAAATTAGCATTATGCATTAAAAGATTGTGGATGTAATTGTGTCATAATGTAATATGTTAATTTACTTGAAATTTGAGTGAACATTAATAATTGCTGTAAAATGAATTAAATTAAGTATAGGAATGGGAATTTTATTTTAATGAGTAAAGTATTGGTAAATAGATAACTATAATTTATTTAAATAAGCTGCAGTTTAAAAATGAAGTTTTAATTATAGTAAGAAAAGGATTTACTGATCATCCAAAGTGTTAAGGGTTAGGATAGGGATGTTTACCTGAATAACGAGTATTTCATGCTGCTATGAACGATGACCATGTTTGATGCACCTAGCACAGAGGACGATTCTAAAGGCTTGGAAGGGTATCAAATGGACTCTTCCCACCTGACGTCAGAGGTCACGTGATAGAGGAAAAACAAATATCAGACGAAGTCTTGTTTATCTAGAGCGATTGCTGAAATAACATATTTTCTATTCTTATTTTTAATCAATCGTATTTAATGTGTGTTATTTTTTATACATCATCATTTTTAATCCATTTTATATCATTATTCATCATCTTTTGTTTGCTGTATAGATTTACAATCATCATTTAGTTTATATTTGTTATTGATGTTCATGAAGAACATGTTATATACTCTGATTTTTGGTACTTAAATCAGTGACAGTGCAATATCGTACTACGTAAATCCATTTAGACCAGTAACTAAGTTAATTAACTCGTTGTAACACCTTTATGCAATTAAATTAAATGAAAACATTTTAAAATTTCAAATTATAATCCATAAACATTCCACAAGAACAAGCTATTATTTATTGCTAGTTCAGTTAATGTAACAGTTACACAAAAACATACAAAAATCGATTCTTACAGGTGAAAATAAATAAACACATATAGTGTTTTTTAAAAATTATTAAATTTACAAATACAATTATTCTACTGTTTACAAATGCACAATATTACTTTTATTTTATTTTATATTAAATATTAACACTTTTGTTCTTAAGAACAATATTTAATTGAATTCGATTATTCGTTTTCCTCTATCACGCGATTGAGCAGACGACGAGACAGGACACTCGAGAGGACGCATTCAGATCGCATACGACATTCGCACACTCTCTCAGATTCTTTCAGGAGATTGATTCGAGATTAGCGGTTCAGCTATGGCTAAGCGACGCAATCTGCCGCTTTGTGCTGGATTTACGGTATACTGTTCGCCTACTATGATGAAGGGGGAAATTTTCCCTATTAAAGATTTATTGTTTGCTGTTAAGAACAACAACCTTACGTCCATTGAGCAGTTTCATGTTGACTCCCTGCCTGATGATGAATATGAGACTTTCTTAGAGGCTGTGTATGACTACTCTGAAGACGGTAAGCCGAACAGGAAAATGCCGCTAAAGAATTTTACCATCACCGAACTTCGAAGGAAAGCTCCGAATTTCCCCGACTTCAGACCTGGCTATGGAACGGTGGAATCTACCAACTGGACCAGGACGAATGATGCGGCCGAGGATATGGATTTGCAGGTAAGCAATGGTTCTAACTCTGTCAGTTTTGATGTTAATTTTTCTGCCCCCTCCCCTAGTATTAGTAATGAATTTAAACAGGTTAAACGTAAAGCTAACAACTCTAGTCCAAATTCTAAAATATCTAAAGTTAAAAATTTCAGCATTCCTACTAATAATAAATTTGAACAACTTGAGGAAACTGTCTTAATGGATAACTCTGTTCCGCAACCTAGCTCTAATAATAGTAATAGTCAAAGAAAAATTAAGCCTCCTAAAGGCAAATTCATAACTGTTAAATGTGGTAATAAATCTCAGGTTCTTAAAAATCTCGGAAAAAACCAGTGTAATTTTACTGCCGTCCCGGCGGGAGATTTTCTCAAAATCTACCCAGATTCTCCTAAAGATAACGACTCAATCTTGTCAAAGCTAGCAGAGATGAAAGTTCAATGCTATTTAATGCAAGACAAGGCTTCTGATCCTCCCCTTAAGGCTGTTATTCGTGGACTTCCCGTTGATACTAATGTTCTGGATATCGAGGATGCTCGTACTTCTCAAAATTTCGACGTTAAGAAAGTCACCCAAATGGTCAGTTTTAAAACCAAGAGACCTATTCCCCTATTCCAAATTCAACTGGCCAACACTGATAATAGTAAATATATATTCAAAATTGATAGGCTTATGTACTTCAGGGTTCAGGTCGAGAACTACAGGAGTCCTTCCCGTACAATTCAGTGCTTTAGGTGTCAATTTTTCCATCATTCTGCAAATAATTGTAGAATGAAGCCAAGATGTGTCAGATGCTCAGGTGAACATGAAACCAGAGAGTGCGAGCTTGGCAAAGGAAAAATTGAAACACCTAAATGCTGTAATTGTGGTGGGGACCACCCTACCAGTTATCGAGGCTGCCCATCCTTCCCTAAGAATAGGAAAAAGACATTTATTACTAAAAAAGTCCAACCCCAAGTTAGTTATGCCAAAATTACTTCTCCTATTCTCAACTCAGCCCCCCTCGAGCATTCCTCTTAACCCCCCCAATTCGCTTGATGAATTTTCTAATGTACTTAATGAAATCGCTAGGGAACTAAATGTTAATAACTTTTCGGAACTCCTTTCTAAACTTAAAATTGCTCTTAATAAAATGAAAAATTGTCAGGATGTTATATCCAAAATTGGTATTCTCTGGGAAGTCCTCGGAGAACAGTCATCCCAACTACCTTAAATGGTGGTTGGACTTTATTTTTATTGAGTAAAAATGCACTGGTTCTTTTTTGTTTGTAATTTTTAGTTATTTTATTTAAACTTTGTTTATTTTTATTTTACTTTATTTTGTTTATTTTTCTTTTTAACTTAATTTATTTTTAACTATCCTTAAACTCTCTCCTTTATTTTATTTTATTTCATTAATTGTTGTTTAGTGTTAGGTTTCGCGGTTAGCATTCAGTTCTGTTATTCATGCCGAAAAGGAGCCTTTTTCAAGGCTACACTGTCCTAGACAGACCGAGTGCCGGTGAATACAGACTGTCTGCGAATCCGCCCCCCCCCCCATCCCCGTTAGGATCCCTTTCTTTCTGTTTTTTTTTTTTTTTTTTTTTTTTTTTTTTTTAACCATTCTGGATCCATATCCATGCTGTTATGTTACCATCACCTATCTGCTATGTCGTCGTCTAATCATCACGCCGGAGTTCCATTCGAACTCCCTTAGTTTATTGGGTCCGATCCTCTCGAAGATGCAAGCCCTCTTTCTGTGTTTTGTCTTCCTCTGGTGAAGGTAAGCGGCTGTTTCAACAGCCGTAGGTACTTCTAAAGCCCGTGATGATGATGATGATGAGCAGACGACGGTGGGAAAAGCCCATTGACTGACAGGTTGGTTTTTGGTAATCATAGAGTCATTCTGCCTTCCCTATCACTTATTTTCTCTCGACCACAAGAGAAAATATACAAAAAATATTACCCCTGTTTTAACATTGTACTCATTGAGTTAGCATGTGCAAAGATTCTTCCAATGTCACAAAAAACATGGTCAAAGCTATAAATATGAATTAGACTACTTAATTTCACAAATGTTATTTAGTTTGCTAATAATGAATGTTGCATAATGGGATAGTTGAGTTCTAATAAAATGATAGAAAAATATGCTACCATCTGTTAGAAAATGTAAATTTTAGAATTATTAACTCGGAATGTTTCTTCTAAAACTACACATGTGATAAAAGTTCTTATATATTTGAAAAGATTTCTTTTACCATTGAATAAATTCCCTTAGTGATTATTTTTCTATGATTTTCTTAAGGAAAGAAAATTTTATTTTATGAGCCCAAACCTAAAAATTTCTTTTATGATGATGAGTTTTAATTAGAAAATTCAAGTAATGTAAAATCAAGTAAAATATAAAAATCTTAAGATGTAATTTTACTTAAAGGTAAAATTATCGAATTTTTCATGAAAAATAGTTAAAAAATTGCGCGAAGGAATCAAATTTTAAAAATCTGAAAACTCCTTTAAAAAGAATCAAGTTTTACTTGTTAGAAATGGTATAAATAACAGATGCATTCTATGACATTAATATCTTAATTCTTATAAGAAATATTACATTGAAAATACTTCTAATATAAAATTATTAAAGAATTTTTACATACATTACATTTAGAGTGAATAGTTTTTTGTTGAAAATCAGTTGCATGCCAAGTGATATTATAAATTCTAAAATCAAAATTAAGAAGGAGTTACTACCTCACAAAATACACTTTCATTTAACCAAATCTTCTTTTTCAAATACTGTAAAAAAAAAAAAAAAAAAAAAGATTTGCTTAAGTCACTTTTGTGGATTCAAAGACGGAAGGAGGCTGCTCACCACTATGCAGCAGTTTTGAGCGATTTTAACCTTCAAAGAGGGGCTCTGACAACAAATGTCACATAACAATGTGAAATTTTGAAAGAGCCTGTTTCTAGAGGTTAAGTCTCCCCCGTTGTTTATTGCATAAATACTAAAAAAAAAAAAAAAAAAAAGAAAGAAAGGAAAAAATTACATTTGCTGCCGGATATAAAATCCCACGTGACAGAGGGCAGCAGTTAATAAAAAACAAAATTTAGGCTTCTAATGAGGAGAATTCGTAGGCAGCTGAAAAAAGTTCAAATTTTTGCGACGGGACTTTGGAAAAGTTAGTAAGATTGGTTTTTAGTTTGTTAAATTGGATAGTTCCATTAGGGTCACAAAGATTTTAGTTATTTTAGCTTTTAAAAGGGGACGCTCTAAAATGTTAAATAGCCAGTTATTGGGTCTAATTGGAGGATTGAGTAAATGATATGGGGCTGTGAGGGGACATGCAAAGTAAGCATGTTCAGGAGAGCCTTCCTCTCCGCACTCGCATCGGGTGGTCCTCGAGCAATGAAAACGAAATAAGTAGGTTCTAAAAGGTCCATGACCCGTCAGAAAGGCTGAAATTGCTGGAGACAAAAATCAAAGTTATAATTTTTTACTGAGTTAATGAGGGCATAGGTGTAGCGTCCTTTGTCTGAAGTATCCCATTCAGCTTGCCATTCTTTCTGGAGATTACGGAAAAGGGACTTTTTCATAAAGGAAGGGGGGAGAGGGAGGAAAAAGCCGATGTCCGGATTTTGAGTGGCTGTTGTAGCCAGCTCATCAGCCTTTTCATTGCCCATGACGCCCCGATGCGCCGAAACGTGAGCTAGAGATGTATTTTCTTGTAGGTTAATTAGAAGTAGTTTAATTTCCGTTACGAGAGGGTGTTTAGACCGATGGCGGTGTATTGCCTGTAAGGCTGAGAGACTGTCACTGTAGATTGGAACTGAGTAAAATCTATTTTTTATCTCATTAATCCATAGGAGGGCTTGATAGATGGCAAATAGTTCGACTTGAAATACGGTGTTGTAATCTCCCAGTCTTGAGGCCCACTGATGAGTCAAGATCCCATCTGAAAGGACACAGAAAGCTGAGCCGACTCCGTGTTCTGTCTTTGACCCATCAGTATACACCGCCACTGGAGCAGAAGGAGAGAAGGCATTGGTTGAAACATTGACTAGGGCATGAGAGGTATGAGCTGCAGGATGAATATGCCAACTGCATGTTTTACGTTGTATTTCTGAATTGGGGAAGTGTTCATTTTGCAGTGAAGTGTTACTGAGTTGTAGAATGTTAGTTTTAAGAAATTCATATTTAACTGTTAGGTAGATAGGTGGAATCCCGGTGATCACCGTCAATGCGTCAGTGGAAATAGTTCTATAACCCCTGGAAATTTGCAATAAGAAAATTCTTTGAAGAGAGAAGAGTTTGAGTTTTGCTGTTTTTGAAAGATTCCCCCCCCCCCCCCCCAAATACCAGCCCCGTAAGTTATGATTTTTTCTACTATTACACGGTACCAGATCTTTAACATGTTTGATTTAATACCCCAATTTTTCCCTGCGAGTTTTATAGAATTATGATGAATTTTGAGTAATTTAAGCTTTAAATTGTTGATATGTGCAATCCAGTTGAGGTTCTTATCTATAGTAACCCCTAAGATTCGGGTGTTGTCTACATGGGAGACACTAACTCCATTGACCCTGATCACCGGTTTCCGTTTTAGAATCCTGGGACGAGAAAAGGTAAGAGCCTGTGTCTTAGCTGCTGAAAGTGTGAGATTGAGTGTAGAAAGCAGTTGGCAGAAAGTTGTTAAAGCATCATGGGCCTGAGATTCCAGATCCCTTCTTGTTTTGCCCGAAAGGATTATCGTGAAGTCGTCAGCGAAGGCGAAGACTTCAAATCCTTTAGAGGTCATAGGTTCAAGAATGGTGTTAGCGATTAATGTCCAGAGAACTGGACCAAGACTTGAGCCTTGAGGACAACCTTTTTCTTGGATATGATCTGAGGATCCTGAGCCCCAGTTGACCATTATTTTCCTGTTGGAAAGATAAGAGCTGATGACTCCAGCGATATTCCCCGGACATTGAATGGATTGTAGAATATTCAAAATATGGAGCCATTCAATATTATCGAAGGCTCCTTGAATGTCCAACGAGACGAGGGTGGTATAGTTTTCCAAGTTGTAACTAGAGGCACAGGAAGAGAGGATAGCATTCAATGCCATTTCGCATGATCTGCCCTCTCTGAACCCGAATTGATTTTCATTCAATAAGTTATTAGATTCTAGAAAGTGATTGAGGCGGATTACAATTAATTTTTCTAATAATTTTCCTAAAGTTGGAAGCAGGTAGATCGGGCGGTAAGACTTGGGTTCAGAGGGACACTTCCCTTGCTTTAGAAAGTATACCACCTCTCCTCGACGAAGCACTTGGGGAAAATACTGAAAAATTAAGCATAAGTCGGATCAGCGTAATAAAATCTGAGGAATGGAGGAATTAACTAATTTTAAAATGATAAAATCTATCCCATCCGGACCTGGAGCTTTTTTATTGTTAAATCCTGAGAGCGCAGTTCGGATCTCAGCTTTCGTAAAAGCTTTGTCCGACTGGGTTGTAAAGAGGAAGGGATGAGGTGACGTGGATGGAAGAGAAGAAGGGCCGAAAAGGGTTTCAGTTAAATATTCTAAGTTGTTCTTTTTGGAAGAAAAGATCGGTGGTCTCTGTAGTCTTAACTCATGAGGTGTGAAGAATTTGCTGGAGAAAATATTTTGAGCGGTGCCAAAGTTTTCTGTTTGAGAAGAGCAGAAAGACTTCCACGCTGCTTGTTTTGCCTTGTTGAGTTGTTTTTTATAGGTCGCTGCTAGTTTTTTCTGTTGTATCTGTAGTTGTTGACGTTCTGGTTCTTCTAGATATTTCAGTTTGCGTCTAATTGCCGTTAATTTATTACGCAGTGACCTTAACTGGGGAGACCAGAAGGATGAAGTAGAGTGGCGTCTCACTTTTTTCAATCGAAAGGAGGAATTTGCGGCAGCTTGAATAAGTGAAATTAGGGTTACTGTAAAGATGTTTAAGTGTTCAGTGTTTGAGATTCTGTTAAGTTGTTGTGAAAATGTGGAGCTAAGGTTTTTCATTTTTTGTTTAAATTTTTTGTGATTTCCTCTTTGAGTGGCGAAACGCTTTCGATATAAATTTAGGGGGGTGTTTTTAGGGTGAATGTAATATAGTTGTGATCTGTGTTATTAAATTCATCTGAGACAGACCAGCCATGTATTAGAGGCAAAGTTGCTGGGTTGACCAACGTAAAGTCTGGCCAGCCAAAAGCGCCATTCTTCTCAAATGTTGGCGATGAATTTTCTAAGTTAGCTAGACATATGTTGTGTATTATTATATGTTCAATAAGGCGGCTGCCCCTGGTATCCTTCCTTTTTGAGCACCAAAGAGGGGAGTTTGCGTTTAGGTCGCAGCCGCAGATGAAAAGAGCTCGATGGCTAATCAGGTGCTGCCATTCCTCAAGACAGTGATTGAAGTCAGCGGACGGAGCTGCATATGCACTGCCAATGACCACTTCGCCATCACTTGTAGTCAGTGTCAAAAAGACACAATTTTTCCCAGTAAAAAGGTGAGTGAAGATTAAGTGTGGGGATCTGATAATAATATGTGCTGACTTGTTTTGAGAGGAAAATTTGGCCCATGATGAAGGGAATCCGTACAGACCCCCCTTAACAAAACAGTAAGCATCCTGAAGCAGCGCGATATCTATGCAGTGAGCCTCCGTGTATACTCGGGCCGCCAAATTAGCTGCCCTGCAATTGTTAAGGTTGATCTGCAAGAATTTCAAGTTGTCAGCAGAAACTAAGTTATTGTTATTAGCACTCTTGTGGATTGCTGAATAACAAATCTAAAGAAATTGGAAAAAATTGTTCTATTCCTAACATAAAATTATAATCAATAATTGTATTTATTTCAACAGCCATCCAACAATAAAGTTTTACCGTATGTTTTCTCGATGGAGTTATTGATACCTTTCAAATTGGATGCTAACTGAGCAGCATAGATATATACTCTTTACTTTGATAATTCAAATTCAACTCATAACAAAAACTGAATTACCATATTTTATAAATTCATTTATATTGCATATCCACACCACAAAGAATATTTCTGGTGTGAATAAAAAAATAAAGGGTCAGGGATTTTATTTTGAGGAAAGTAAAATAAATATTGTGAAAGTATGAAAGTAATATTACACAAAGTTTTTTAAAGAATAAACTTAAGTTAACTTATTAAACTCAAAATGTAAATAAAAAATATAATTTTATTAAAATGTTAATTTTTGCGAGTAAAAATAATAATTATCCAATTAATTAAACAAAAAAATGTGTAAAATATGACAAACAACAATACAATTTACATATTTTTAGAATACTTTGGAGTTTCAATGAAAAAAACTAGTCTCGTCTATTTTCAGTTTATTATATATGTGAAAAGATAACATTAAAAACAAATAGCATAATAGGAAGGTATAACTCATAAATGTGTTTAAAAGGTTTTCCATATTGCTTTAGAAAATCTTTTGGATGCCAAATTTTCAATCCAGTACCGTAGTTTTTGTTTACATTGCGAATATGTAAACAACCTTTTTTGCATCGAATTGCAATATTTTACTGTATTAATTACTAACATATGTCTTAAGATTTTCGTAACAGATTACACGTTTACACTGCCGATTCAGAAAATAATTTCATTGAGCTTGCTTGAGGTATTTTAAATTTTTAACACGATAATTAAAAATACGTATCCACTGTTTACAACACTGCAATGATAGACATATTTAACTCAAGGAAATTAATCGATGCTAGTACAAATCAATAAAATCCTCATGAATTTCACTCAAGTACCTGTTAATAACTATTATTTAAGGTTAATATGAATCAAAATTTTAAATATTTACTAGAAAATGATTTTCAATTTAATCACTTAACGCATGTGTATCAACGGGACTTTAAATTGACATCCGACACAATAACTTAGACTTTTGTCCACCAGAGGACGTATTCGAGTGCTAGAGTTGCGAATTATAATTAATTATTTTCTTCGTTTTCGGAATAAACATCGAAGATGCTCGAATTAGCGGGAAAGGGAAACGAAAAGGAAATCTATGCAGGAATTAAAGTTGAAGTTAATTTAAAGATCGGAGGCTAAATAATTAATAAAAGTTATAAAAATATTCATAATTTCAAAATTTCCAGTTTTGGGGAAATTTAAAAATTCCCAATTTTGTCTGAAATTCCCAGGGAAAAAAACGGGGTTTTTTTCTGGGAAAAAACAGGGTGTTTTGAAAGCCTTGCATCTCTAGTTGCAAGTAACACTTCAAATAAAAAAAAATTAGTAAAAGTAAAACTGGGATTGCGGTGCCTCGGTCCAGGGTCATAGTGTGAAAATTTAATTTGGGGGGAGGGGAGGGGGAGACCCGACGTTTGGCGCCCTTTCATATTCCTCACCCCAAAATGCCACCTGCATACATTTAGGAATGGTGCCAGCTGGAGTACCAATGGGGTACAGGCCTTTCCATCGGGTAGTCCCTGCCCCCCCCCCTCCATCCTTTGGGGCATATTCCTGAAATCGGAGGGGGGAAAAAGCGTTAATTTTTCTCCTTTTAGCCGCAACTTTTTCTTTTTTTCTTTTTACGACTTTGGGGCATTCAATTTTTTTTTTTTTTTTTTTTTTTTTTTTTTAATCTATATATTAATATGTTGACATGAAATTTGTCGTACGTTTTTAGCCTATTTTTTAAAAAAGGAGGTGTTTTACAAGTAGTATCGTTCGAAAGATATGGTTCAAGTAGTTTGTAGAAAGCTATCTATAATAATAAAGGAAGTTGTCTGTCTGAGCATCTATACGTTCAACCCCTACTGAACTTAGAAGTACAAAATTTGACATACGGGTGCTCAGAAGCCTTCCCGAGGGGATAGTGAAAACCGAATTTAAAAATTTTAATTAGTTGCGGAGATATTAATTAAAACGTCAACCTATGTCAATTAATAAACGACTCAATTTTTATCTTAAGGGTTTACGGAGAGTTAAATGACTAAATAAATTAGAAATAACGATCCAATCGTTACGAATGTGGTACCAAATGAAAGGGGTGATTTTTCTGAATCCAGGGGTGTAAAGAGCATTTCAACATGACAATTAGATTTTTTAAAATTAACTGAAGTAGGATTTTATATGACAACACTTAATTATTTAATTTATCAACGATTCTTCAGTGCCAGGTGCCAGACATGTTGGCTGACTATTCTTCCGGTCGGGAAAAATTGCTTTTCATCCACGTGACAAGATACTGGAAATAAAAAAAGCAGTTTTTGAATTTTTTATATTTTAAATCGATTTAAGCAGACATTCGAAATCGCCCGTCATCATGGCTCACCTGTCTGCAGTTAAAAAATCTAAAATATAGCTTTAAAAATAAAATAAATAGACATATTATATTTATTTAAATTCATTTTTATTGCATCTGTTAATGACACCAAAAGTTACTTTTAACAGAATAATAAAGATTTTTTTTTGCTGAATTCGGCTGTAAAAAAAAGTTTCGGAATTCTTAAATTTTAGACGGATTTCAACAGAAATCGTTACTCGCCCTTGATAGATTAGCCATTTTGAGTCTAAAATATATCAAAGATATTCATTAATATAATACATAATACATCATTCAAAAGTTATTTTAAAGTATTTTTATTCCAGACTATTAAAGTGATATAAGCCGTTCAAATTCTGTACGAAACTTTAGGAGAAAACTACGGAAAAACCAGAACGTTTTATTCTTTTATATTTTACTGAGTTCTGAATTAAGATTTTCGCTCACATTTCGTACTAATAATTTTTAACGGTATATAGCCTGGAATTACGCAAGTTTTGGAGAAAACCGCAGATAAGTCAGACACAAATCTTTTTATAAAAATATTTGTATTACCTTTGCATTTCAGCTTCTAATTAGCATGATTTCATAAGTAATATGTTATTTTAAAACTTATTTGAATTGGAATTAAAAAGTAGGGATCGCAAATCTCTGCCACTTTCATATGTTAAAATTTTAATATCTCCACTTATAATTATGATAATGTTACATATAATACATCATTTGCAATATATTTTATTGCGGTCTTTTAAACTGATATAAGCCGTTAAATTTTGTGCGGAAGTTTCAGCAAAAACAACCGAAAATCCAGAACACCATTATTCCAATATATCCTATTGTAATTATGATTAAAATACTTATATCATTCGAAATATATTTTACAGTAATTTTATTGCAAACTTTTAAACTGATATAAGCCATTAAATTCAGTACGGGAGTATCAGAGAAAATCGCAGAAAACCTGGAACATCTTTATCGTTTTTACTTTCTCTTACCCATAAGGTAGAGAAAGTATTGTTTTGGGGTCAAATTTTCGAACGCGAGATTTTGTTATATTTACACGTTTTGAGGTCCCCTGAATACGAAAAACATTTTTTTAGCAAATGGTCTGTGTGTATGTCTGTGTGTGTGTGTGCCTGTTATCAGCATATCTCAAAAACAAATTATGACAGAAAGTTCAAACTTGGTATTCTAAATGTGTATCATATAGGGATGCTTAAGATCAAGCAAATGGTTCGTGTACAGGAACACTCAAGAGAATTCTAATACATTACGTCTATGGGGGAAATTGCAAGTAAGTAGAGTTTAACGTCTATAGACTGCACTAAACCAAATGAAACGAATATATATTTTTTGTAATAGAGATAGTTAACTGGGAAAAAAAAATTGTGTATATAGGAGCCTCGCCTCCCCCCCTGGAGGGGGAGGTCCCCCCTTGAGGGGAGTAAATTTTCATGATGGGTATCTTTCAAAAGAGCTCGCCACTACCTTTAAAACGAATGGTTGAACAATCGATCTGCGATAATTTAAAACAAAGTTATCGATTTTTTTTACTTTTAACGAAAAAAAAAAAAAAGTCTTTTTTTTTTTTTTTTTTTTTTTTTTTTTTTTTTTTAAATATTGAGAATAAAATGGACTTTTTTTTGGATATTTGGTGTTATACTACTTCTCTAATATGGAAATCGTTTGCATTATCACAAAAGATAATTTTTTTAATTAATGATTTTAATAAATTATTTTTTAAAAACAGAATTATTTTTTAATAACCGAATTAAATTCTATATAAATGTAGGTGCATTAATGAAACGGGGGGTTGAGGGGGGCGGTAGCCCCCCTCACACAGAACTAATTATCATATAAAACTCTCCAGAAGCCTAATATGATTTGTTTAACACAGGTTTACAAAACAGTACTCGTTATATTACCTCTATATCTGCAACCTGTATTTATAGTATTAAATTTCAGGGTAAGAGAAAGTCGTGTGAGTGACACACCAGATTATTTATTTTGCGGACTTTCGAATTCCAATACTTCGTTCACGTTTCCTATTAAGGATTTTTAACATTATATTTAGCCCTCAATTACGCAAGTTTCGAAGAAAACCACGGAAACCTCAGACACAAATCTTTATATAACAATATATATATTACTTTTGTATCTCAGCTTCTAATTAACATAATTTCGTAAGTAATATATCCTTTTAAAAGTTTTTTGAATTGGAATTGAAGAGTACGTGTTGCAAATCTCAGTCGCCAGATGGCATTTTTATATTTTAATAGTTCAATATCTCCAATTACAATTAAATTACTTGGGAGTAGATAAGGAGTTCGTAAGTCACACCGGATTGGGGATTTGCCGCGATCAGAAATTTCAATGTTCCTTGACATGGTGAGCGAACAGACTATTTCAAATCATGAAACGTAAAGGGGCGTCGTAGTCGCCACAGAGCGAAAATTTTCTGCAGTTAACATTTTCAAAGCTATTTAGGCGAGCAAGCTGTTGTAAGTTCTAAAACGGGAGCGCCACCGAGCTACGGTTAGAATTTCCAAATATCTTAACATGATGAGCGAACAGGTTGTTTCAAACACTGAAACAGGTATAGGGCGCCGCAGGCGCTACCGAACGGGAATTTATTATAGTTAAAATTTTCAATAAATCTATTTGCACTATATGTCAATAAGCTGTTGTAAGTTCTGAAACGGGGAAAATGGCGCCACCGAGCGGGAGTTTTATACGGTCGGATTTTTCAAAGATCGTGAATCAGCTGGTCGCCGAAGGCGTTTAGTATGTCTATATTTTCATATGATGCTGAGAAAGCAGACAAAAGTACCTTTCTTAGGACAACAGGAGTATTGCTTTCAGGCAAAATAGAAAGCTTGACAAATATTTTTCTTTTTTCCCCTTTGGCAACAAATTAAAAAGGTACCAAATTAAAATTGAGGGAAGGCATAAAACTTGCAAGAAATGAATATAGTAATCATTGCTAAGGAACGCAACTTCATATCTTTTAGAGCGGACAATACCTAATCTCACCAAAGTCGTGGCCTATGTTACTCTATGGGAAAATTTTATTCCATAATCACTCAATACCTAATGCATTTTTTTTTAATTCTGTTTCCACATTCAGAAAATTTATAATCGTTAAATTAATACCTTTTTTTTCAAAAAATTATTTATTATTTTGTAATTTTGTAATTTTGAGTTTAAAAATGCGAATTTTCACTACGTGCATTTTTCTCATTTTTTTTTTTGTCACAAAATGAAATACAAAAAATTTAAAAAGTCAATTTTTAAAAATGAGTACCAATTTAACGATTGTGAATTTTTACGAATGTAAAAATGATTTTTTTTTTTTTATAGATTAGATAATGAATAATTATCATTCAATTATTATTCATTATTTATTATTGATTATTTGCCATTTTCCCCATAGAATGACATGGGCCACGGCACGGCTGTCGTTGAGATTAGGTATTGTCCGCTTTTAACATAAAAAACCAGTTATTTGTTTATTTATTAATTTACTCTTTTTGTATATTTAAATCAATTAAAACATGTTTTTTCATTTTAAGAAATAAACGTAGCAAATGAATAGTAACCGTTGCTAAAGAACAAGCCAGCCCAAGACCGCCGTGCACTTCGTGGCAGGTGCACGTAAAATCCGTCATGGCTGCAATGTTCTCCATGTTCCGTACAAATAATACCTCTGGAATATGCTGAAGCGGGAGAGCTATCCCTTCTGCAGAGGATAAAAATTGTGATGGCTTGCCAATTGGGGAGGGGGGGGGGGGGATAATCTCAAACCGTCGCCAGTTGTCCAATGTGTACCTATAGTTCGACACTGAATCAACTCCCTCGCGCTATTTTATATCAACAAACACTAGTTGAATTTCATAGACTTACAGATCTTTTGAAACTTGTTAGCAATGAAACTAAAATAAGTAATTTGCTTAAAAAGGTCATTTAGAAACAAAAATTGTTAGTGAGACATTGGTAAAACCAAACCAAACCTCCTTGAATTTCGTCATTATACAATACACATAACATACATTTTTCTTTTTCTTTTTTTTTTTCTTTTCTTTTTATGTGTGTGTGTGTAACGTGTAACATGCATAAAATTTTGCTTTCCTCATCGCCGCTATTTCAAAATAAGCTCTCTGAACGACTGATTTTTTATGATTCAATGGAATTTAAAAAATAATTATTTTAGACAATTTTAAATTAATTAGATAATTTTATTTAAAATCATTTTTCTTGCCCAAATCAGTTTTTGGAATTGAGAAATCGATTGCGCTTGTTTTCGAGGATCTAGTTTCTTAAGGGGCAAATGAAGAAAGCGTCCTGGCCTCCTAAATCAGCTGCCTTTCGAAATTTAAAGCATTTTATACATGGGAGATATTTTAACTAAAATCTCCTATACAATAATGATAATGATAATACAACAACAATAACAAAGAAAAATAATTACAAAACTAATAAAAATGAAATATTTAATAAAAAAGTAAAAATGAAAAATAAATATTTCATAAATACATGCATGTCTCAAAAACATTTTCTAAATTAATTTAAGCCAGCGGTTGTTTGGTTGAGTTTTAACGTCGCACTAGCATCGCACAATGGGCAATTTAACCCAGCGGATAATGGAACGTAAATGAAAATGAGGGAGTTTTTGTTGTTTTCTAAGTACAGATATGACCAACCAAACTGTTCACAATGATTCAGACTTAAAGTAAGGTCCTCATTTTCTGAGGACAGTCCTCAGTTTTCAAGTTATATCTTCAGTTACTTGGAAAAAGCAACATTTTCTCATTTGTCCTCATTTTTGAAATTTTTACTTTAATGTCCAATTTTTTCTTTTCCTTCCTCAAAATTATTTGAACACCAGTAATACTACTAACCTTATTGTAATAGTACCTTTTAAATAAATTATATCGGCCGACACATCGCCGCCATTTTGTTGCCTTAGTAGAGTACAGCGTTCCAATTTGGCGTCTTTATTGTTTCACTGGCGATTAAAAAAAAATCTTTATCTGTAGTAGCTACAATCGGTCAAGAATGATAAGCAAGAATGATCTGTTTCTGTTTCTAATACAATTCATAACTTTTGCAAAAAAAAAAAAAAAAAAAAAAAAAAGTGTACAGTTAAAAAATGTAGAGCTTTGTTTTATTCATTTATTTTCTGTTATTTCTAGCACATACTATTCATTTACATCAACCAAACATTAAATAGATACGTTTAAAGAATTGTAATTTAAAATGTAATTGAAAGAAAAGTTAACAATAAATTTGTTTACTTTTCGGAATAAACAATGAATATTAACTATTAACAATGTTAATAGGACACGGAAACCAAATAACTTTGGCGATTTCGCAAAACGTAGCCAAAACTGTACGAACACACAGTAATAAAAGGTCCTCTTATATAATTTATGGTTATTAATATAAATACTAAGATTAAAAAACACTTTTTTTTTGTGTGTTTTCACATTTGTACATGTCAGAAATACAAATCAAAATATACGAATTAACATCTGCCGCTTGTATATCTAATGTATACACTGGGTACATATGGCTACCCTAAGGCAACAAAACGCCTGATGCGCCAGCTCGTATATGTAGGAGCCTTGTATTGTAATTTTTAATACTTACTATACAACACATCGCAGTGTACATTGAAAAAAAAATTCTGTGACTGGCATCTAGAAACTAAACTGTGTCTCTAATAAATATAGTTTCATGTCATCCTTATAAATTCTTGTTCCCTTTGATAGTGAATTCTAAAAACTCCTATTAGAATTCTAGATCGTTTTCATATATTATCGTGAGATCAAACTTAATTAAAAATCTCGGTAAATAAATGCTCAAGAGACGAGCTTTAAAAGCTATAATCTTGGTTTATGACCCTATTCTGAAAATTTTTCGCAATATAAGGGATCCGTAATATTTATAATATTGTTTCATCATCTAGAAAAAGATTAAAAATCAAAAGATTAAAAATTCTCGATCAGTTCGTCTATCCAGTTTATTTGTTTACTTAATACGCATAGCTCGTAAAACTATATTTCTAACTTAGGAATTCAGAAATTGCTTACTCATTCGTTTTAGATGGAGGCTGTATATTTTCTTTTCTCAGTGTAACAAATCATGATCAATCAGTTTATAAATTTGAATCACATACAAGGGTTTATGATAAAATACGGAAAACTCCAAACAGCTAGGCTAATGAGCGTAAATTAGATTTGAACTCAACACCTTCCATCCACTAGATTTGAGAGCAGAACAACTTGGCTACTTACTAAGATTTATGTTGTCTCGCAAAGTATTAAAAACAGTTTAAAATTTAAATTTTTCTAATGCACAAGCAATTGTACAGAATGTGTCAGACAAATATGCAGAAGAGTAACTTACAAAAAAACTTGAGGAAACTTTGTTTGTATCAGTTTATTAGGCTATTCTATGCTCAAAAGAAAAAAAATTAAATTATACCTATTCTCACACGATATTTCACTGTTAAAGATGGAGTTAAAGTGAAAATATTGGAAGTAGATAATGAAGATATGCCTCTGAAATGAGAAACTGCTAAAGTAATTAGTGGTTATATAATTTCATAGTAATTAATAAAAAGAAATCTCATTTCTATTGAAATAGTTCTTTTTTTTTTGAAGATTTTAATTTTCTCAAAATTATGCTTTAAAATGTTAAGATTAAAAAAAGATGGATTTAAATTCAAAGTGGAGAAATAAAAGAAATACCTAAATATTTTACATTAAACTGAAAATTGTTGGATTACTATAAATACTTAATTTAAATAAAATATTTTATATGGAAAATGGAGAAATCAAAAGGGAAAAATTCATTTTGACAAGAGCGAAAAGTAATCCGGCCTTGAATCGAGGGGTCTTTTTGCATAACGCTCCACATCTATACTGAGGGAGCTACCTTGTTGACATTTGACTAATACAGTGAAACCTCTCAAGTCGGACACCCCTTTAAGTTGGACACCCCTCTAAGTTGGACACTTTTTCTCGGAACGGAATGTATCCATAGGATTAACATTATGTCCAACCCCTATAAGTTGGACACCCCTCTAACTTGGAAGTTGGACAGTCAAATACTGTCTTAAGTTGGACACTTTTACCCAATGAGACTGGAAAAAAAGATATAAAACTTCCGTTTTCTTACTTTTTTTTTAGAAATTTTACTTATCCCTGTAGAAATAGCTGTAAATATCTAAAAAACAATGTTTCTTGTCACAATATATTCATCTCTGTCTCATCTTGTAAAAAAATATTTATTTTCTTCAATTGAAAAGTTCACAAATAACTGAATTTTGGCGCATAATGAAAGGTTCCTTCTTTTTATTGATTTGCATGAATTGTTTTTGTCCTTTTCTTCAGGAAATATCCAATAGAGATCCTACAGGCATGTTTTGACTTAGAATGACTTTAAAATGAGCATTAGACAATACATTTCGGTTGTTAGAGTTCCTATTCATTTGTCCCTTTTATTTTTCCTACCAAGTTCTACTTGAGTGTATAATTGCACTAAATTTAATATGTGAGAGATCTATCTATACTGAAACTAGTATGTTGTGGCCACCACAAGACTTTCTTCTATATTTACCTATACATATTCAATCAGTAACAATATTAAAAAAAAAAAAAAAAAAAAAAAAAAAGTACGATTTTTTTTTTTTTTTTTTTTTTTTTTTGTTAAAAGTGAAAAAAATCGATAACTTTGTTTTAAATTATCACAGATTTATAGTTCAACCATTCGTTTTAAAGGTATTGACGAGACCTTTCGAAAGATACCCATCTTGAAAATTTATCCCCCCCGGGGGGGTACTTCCCCCCCAAGGGGGGAAGCGATGCCCCCCCATGCAGAAAATTTTTTTCCTAGTTACATACTACTATTATCAATAATTCATATTAATTTTACAATCACAAGTTTAAAACAACTCTAATTATGCACATTTATACGAATTTTTGTCCTATGCTGCCACGTTAAAAATTTAGATAAAATGCTATCACAGCGCCACCTGTTGAGCTATTGATCCCCAAACATAATCAGCACCAGTTTATGTCGGGGACCAACTAAATACCAAGTTTGGTTAAATTTCGTTAAAAAAAAAAAAAAAAAAAAAAAAAAAAAATTGCGATATTTTTCTGTTTTTTTTTGTTAAAAGTTAAAAAAATCGATAACTTTGGTTTAAATTATCACAGATTTATCGTTCAACCATTCGTTTTAAAGGTATTGACGAGATCTTTCGAAAGATACCCATCTTGAAACTTTGCCCCCCCGGGTGGGAACTTCCCCCCCCGGTGGGGGGGCAACCGATGCCCCCACATGCACAAACATTTTTTCCAAGTTAACTATTACTATTATCAACGAGACCTTTCGAAAGATACCCATCTTGAAAATTTACTTCCCCGGGGGGGATTTCCCCCCCTGGGGGGGGAACCGATGCCCCCCCCATGCACAAAATTTTTTTCCTAGCTAACTACTACTATTATCAATAATTCATATTAATTTTACAATCACAAGTGTAAAATAACTCTCTTTATGCCCATTTATACGGAATTTTGTCCTATGCTGCCATGTTAAAAATTTGCATAAAATGCGATCACAACGCCACCTATTGAGCGATTGATCCCAAAATCTAATCAGCACCAGTTTATGTCAGGGTGCAACTAAATACCAAGTTTGGTTAAATTTCATTCATTGGTTCGTGAGATACAGCGTCCACAAAAAAATGATACAGACAGACAGACAGACAGACATTTTCTAAAAACTATTAATTCGTGTTCTCCATATCCCAAAACATGTAAATCCATCAAAAAGTGGACTTCGAAAATTTTCGCGAATCCAATACTTTCTCTATATTACATATAGAAGAAAGTAAAAAGATGCTGATTCAATATGGGTGCATATCAATCGACAGGTGTCGCTGCTATGCTGCAGTTTTCCCCGTTCACGGAAAAATTAAATCTCATTTTTTAAAACGAATAAATTCACCAAACTTCATAAGGGAGATGGCTATTATGAAAATTAATGTTATCTTAATTTGGGTATATATCAGTATCAGTAGACAAAGTGGTGCTACTTTTAATCACATTCTCCGATTTTTCATATGACAACCACAGCATCTATTGAATAAAATTGCACCAAAACGCATATGCAAAATCTTTATTGATTAAATTTTCATTCATATTAACTGGTGGATGGCGCTAATATATAACTAGTATGTTGTGGCCACTACATGACTTTCTTCTACATTTTCCTATACAAATTCACTCAGTAAAAATAATTTATTAAAATTATTATTAAAAAAAATTATCTTTCGTGATAATGCATGTTACGCTTGCATGCGTTAACACCGCGCCACCTATAATTTGTATTCTTCGTAAGAAACTTTGAAATGAAGCGAACAGAGTGTGTGTTGTGAAGAAAAATGTGTGTTCGGCGACCGCAGAACGTGGCGTCGAAAAATAAATAAATTATGAGTAATTAAAGTGAATTCGTGTTTTAAATAAGCATTAAATTGCCTTTACATGGCCCGTCGAGCCACAGGACCTGTTAAAAAGAAAGAGTAATTACGAGTTTGTTTATTTAATTTCATTGTGAGAAAAATAAGTTTCGGTTTCGTAATCGATCGATGAAACAAAAAGTTTTGTTTTAATCAAAGATAAAAAAAAAAAAAAAAAAATGTTTATATCGATGGCTGGATTTAAGTGAAACATAAAATATAAAAGTGAACGAAAAAAAAAAAAACAAGTGAAGTGATAGTTTATTTAAGAGGAACAAGATTAATAGTGTTTTTTGTTCTCAAGTGGAATACAGCGATCTGAGGTAAGAGCATCTTCATAAAATTTAAATTTGTTCTGAATTTATTACTTGTTAAATTTAATAATGTCAATTATCGATAAATTAAGAAAAGATGGGCTTAAGCTTGTCACAGAGGAATTGGGTTTAAGTGTAGAAGAGGGTGCTAAACTTGTTGAGTTAAAAGATATTATTGAGAAATGTGAACATTTTTCAAATAGTGAGTTAATGAAAAATGTAGTTGATTGCGCGGTTGAGGAAATTAAATCGAAAAAAGAAGTAGAAAAATCAAAAATGGATTTAGAAAAAATTAAACTAGCACAATTAGAGAAAGAGTTAGAGATAGCAAATATTCGTAAGGAATCTTTACAAAATTCTGATTTCGAGAAAATTAAATTAGCGCAGTTAGAGAAAGAGTTAGAATTAGCGAATATTAAAAGGGATTCATCCCAAAATAATTCGCTTTCAACTGTGCATTCGGAACCAGAACTTCTAAATAATAATAATCTGGAAAGTTTTATTAAGAGTATTAAAACGCTTACAATTCCATTACCATCTAAAGCAGAATCATTCAATTTATTTTTTCATTCGCTGGAAAAGGCATTTAAGAATAAAAATGTTCCAGATGGGTTTAAAGCGGAAATTCTTTTAAACATTCTCGGTGAAAAAGCCAGTAATTTAATGGTATATGTGTATGAGGAAGACATGTGTAATTACGAAAAATTAAAAACAGTTGTTTTGAAGGAGTTTCAGCCGACGGCTAATGAGTGTTTAAATAACTTCCGGAAGGCACAAAATTACCGTCAGAGAGTTATGTGCAGTATGCGTCGCGATTAGCGGCATCTTTTGAGTATTATTGTGAATTGCGTAAAGTGAATGATTTTAAATCATTATGTGAATTAATTGTATCTGACAAAACTTTTAATTCATTAGATCGTGAATTAATGACACACATTGGGGTTAAGCAGGGTGAATCATTTTTTAAACCACAAGAATTGGGTCGAGAATGTGATATTTATTTATCTGCAAGGGGCAGAGGTAAAAATGAGTTGAATGTGTTTGCAAAGACTAGTGTAAATGAAGCGAAGCGGTTTGTCGGGAACAAATCTCATAATTCACGATTTCAAAAAGTTGCTTCAAATGTGTTCTTATCAAAAATAAAAAATGTAAAATGTGTTCTTTGTAAAAATAATGAATATCATGCTTTATATATGTGTCCGCAGTTCAAAAAACTTCCTGTACAAGAAAGAGTTAATGCTATTAAGGCAAATAAGTTATGTTTTAAGTGTTTTTTACCGAATTGTAATGTGAGAAAATTTAATATGAGAAACTGTTTTTGTGGAAAACCACATAATAAATTGATTCACTTTCCTAGAGAAGGAAAATTTAGCGATTCTTGTAAGGAAATAAAGGATAATTCGGAAGTTGCAGCTGCCGCTGATTCCGAAACATTGAATAGAGAACAGCACGGTGAATTCAATTCCTTTTTTCCTCCTAATTTTCCTAGTGACAGACAGCAAATTGTAGCCACTAGTTTTGCAAAAAACAAAACAAAAAATGTCTTATTGAGTACAGTGCGTGTTTTAGTTAAAGATAAATATTCTCAATGGCAGGAAGTAAGGTGCCTTCTAGACAGCGGCTCTCAGGCGTGTTTGATAACAAAAGATTGTGCAAATCGATTACAACTCAAAATAGAAAAAGTAAATACTTTACTCTCTTGTTTGAATGATGCATCGATGACTATTAACGGTTGCGTAACAGCAACTATTGCCAATAAAGAGAAAAACTTTGAGAAATCCCTAAATATGTTTGTTGTGAGGAAAATTACGGATTTTGTTCCTAATAAAGTAATTAATGTACATATCGATGTCCCGAATTCAATAACGTTAGCAGATTATAGTTTTAACATTCCTGGAAAAATAGACATGCTCCTTGGTGCTGAAATTTTTTATGAATTATTGAGACCGGGGCAAATATATTCTCAGAACCCTCAGCTGCTCCTTCAAAATTCTTGTTTTGGTTACATTGCAACGGGGAATTTAGATCAAAGGGATGAGGTTAAAATTTATTGTGGATTAATACGTGGAGAGGATTTAAATGTAACATTAAGAAAATTTTGGGAGATTGAGGATGTAAATATAGAATTAACCAAAAGTAAAGAACAGGCTATATGTGAGGAACATTTTACGCGTACACATAAGAGAAATGAGAAAGGTAAATATATTGTAACAATGCCTTTAAGAGATGACCCGTCATGTTTAGGTCAGTCTAGAGAAATTGCTCTTAGAAAACTCAGATCGCTGTGGAAACGTCTATCTGGAGACGAGAAATACTTGTCGTTATATAAAGACTTTTTAGAGGAATGTAAAAACCTTGGTCACATGAGAGAAGTAACAGAGGATAAAACTCCTGATGTTGCTTATTACGCACCTCATCACGGAGTGTACAGGCCAGATAAAAATACGACCAAATTACGTGTAGTTTTCAATTGTTCTTCACCAACAACAAATGGTACTTCTCTTAATTCCTTGCAATTCAATGGCGGAGTAATACAAAGTGATTTATTTACCATAATGGTGGGTTTCCGCCTGCATATTTACGCCTTAACTGCTGACATCAAAATGATGTATAGAATGATTCTTATTGACCCGAGTCAGTACCCACTGCAGCGAATTCTCTGGAGCAATAGCATTGAGGAACCCCCAAAACATTTGAATTAACAACAGTGACATATGGAACAGTCTCAGCGCCTTACTTAGCTATGAGAACCTTATATCAGCTTTCACTTGATGAGGAAAAAAAATTCCCGAAAGCATCCCCAATCCTTCGTGATAATTTTTATATGGATGACGTATTATTTGGAGCAAGTACATTAGAGGAGGCGAAAGAGTTACAACATGAGTTAAAGGAGGTTATACAGTCCGCAGGGATGGAGCTACATAAGTGGTGTGCTAATAATGATGAACTTTCTCCAAGTATGACAGAGATTTACAATTTTTATAACAAAGATGAAATTAAAACTTTAGGCGTGTCTTGGAAGCCAAAGGACGATTGTTTTGTTTTCCGAGTTAAAGTAGATCTGAAAAATTCCTATACAAAAAGAGAGGTGTTGTCGACGATAGCTAGGATCTTTGATCCACTAGGCTTAATAGGCCCGATAATTGCTAAGGCCAAAATATTTATGCAAAAGCTTTGGCGTCTAAAAATTGATTGGAGTGATGCACTCCCAGCACCAGAATACAGAGAGTGGCATCATTTTCTCATTGCATTAGAACGAATAAATGACATAAAAATTGAAAGGTGCATTATGATTCCCCAGGCTTCAAATATAGAAATTCATGGATTTGCAGACGCTTCAGAACTCTGCTATGGAGCGGCCATCTATTGTAAGTCCAATGATTCACGTGACCGGACATTAATAAGATTAATCTCAAGCAAATCAAGGGTTGCTCCGGTTAAAAGCTTAACAATCCCTCGATTAGAGTTGTGCGCAGCTGTTCTGCTGGCAAAGCTAATGAATAAGGTGTTGGCTGCTTTAAAGGTGATGATCAACGAAGTCTATTTTTGGACCGACTCTACAACTGTTCTGACGTGGTTACAGAAGGAACCCATGGATTTGAAACCGTTTGTGCAACATAGAGTAGCAACTATCCAAGACCTTTCACCAATCCAACAGTGGCATCATATCGCTTCAGATCAAAATCCTTCTGATGTGTTATCAAGAGGCATTGATCCAGATAAACTGTTCGATCACGAACTAAGGCTAAGCGGACCCAGCTTTTTACTAGAAAGGGACTATCCGAGTCAAATAACTGTTAACCCAAAAAATTTGGACGATTTTAGAGTAGAGCTAAAAAAGTCCAACACAAACTGTGATGATAATTTTAATGTTTTTAATTTGGTAACTGATAGTGACTTTGTGTCTAATCTGCTGAATTTAAGTAATAATTATTTAACTGTTGTTGTTGTTGTCGTGTGCCACTCGGAAATTCCGAGCCCCGGTAGTGGAACTACCGGACTTATTTTAAGGCAGTTCCACTAGAAAGCTTTCCTTGCCTTAATTATTTAACTGTTCTGCATATTATAAGTTTTATTTTCAGGTTCATAAATAACAGCAGAAATCCGCTTTACAAAACAAGTGGACCACTTATATCTTCAGAAATTGTTGAAGCAGAGAAATTTTTATTAAAATGCATACAAAGTGAGGAATTTTCCGAAGACTATTAAAGACTTACAGGTAAAAAAAGGCTATAAAGCCTAACAGTAAGTTGAAGATATTGAATCCATTTATTGACAAAGAAGGCCTGCTAAGAGTAGGAGGAAGACTTGGAAATAGTGATTTAAATTATGATAAGAAATTTCCAATTCTTCTTCCATCTAAACATAAATTAACTGAATTAATTGTTGTCTTTTATCATAAAAAATTTTTGCATGCTGGGCCTAATTCTCTATTGTATTATTTGAGGGAAAAATTTTGGGTTACAAATGGTAGAAATTTATGTAGAAAAGTTGTGCATAAATGTGTTAAATGTTTTATGGTTAATCCAAATTCAGCACAACAAATATTAGGTAATTTGCCAAAAGATAGAATTGTTCAAAACTATCCATTTAATATCACTGGGAAAGATTTCACTGGTCCTTTCTATATTAAGTATAAAAATCAACGAAAAGGTATTTATAATAAAATATATGTTGCAATTTTTATTTGCTTTGTGACCAAGGCTATACATTTAGAGTTAGTCACGGATTTAACGTCCGCAGCCTTTATAGCTGCTCTTAAGAGATTCATATCGAGAAGAGGAAAATGCAGTAAGCTGTATACAGATAATGCGGGAAACTTTGTAGGAGCAAATGCAGAGCTCAAAAAATTGTATAAAATGGTAAATGGACCAGATGATCAAATTTCGGGGTATATGAGTTCAGAAAACATTGATTGGCAGTACTCACCTCCTAGAGCGCCAAACTTTGGAGGATTGTGGGAAGCAGGAGTCAAATCCTTTAAATATTATTTGAAAAGAGCTGCGGGAAATTTAAAATTAACCTATGAGGAATTTTTGACTTTAATTATACAAATTGAAGGGATGCTAAATTCTAGGCCTTTAGTCCCCTTAACTGCTAACGTAGAGGATTTAAATGTGTTGACTCCTGCCCACTTCCTCTTAGGAAGGGCAATTACGTCTATAACTGAGCCAGATTTATCAGAAATTACAGAAAACAGGCTTAGCCAATGGCAAAAAATAACAAAGTTATTTCAAAGCATTTGGCGTAAGTGGCACTTAGACTATTTATGCCTCTTACAACAGAGATCGCGATAGAAATTTGAGAAGCAAAACATATGTGTTGGAGACATGGTTATTCTAAAAGAGGATAACTTACCTCCATGTGAGTGGCCACTGGCCAGAATAAGCAAAATTTTTCCCGGAGCGGACAAAAAAGTAAGGGTAGTGGAGATTAGTACTGCCTCTGGAAAATTTAAAAGGTCCATTTCTAAAGTTTGCCCGCTTCCAATAAATGATTAACATTGTTATTAATTATGAATGTTGTAAATTATGTAATATTTTGATAATTTTTTTTTTTTTAACATATGTAATATTTACTGTATAATATTGTGTAATATTAAGTGTATCAGAATTTTTATGTTGAAAAAAAAATGTCTGTTAGATTTATTGAATGTTTAATAAACATTGCAATGGGGGCCGGTATGTTACGCTTGCATGCGTTAACACCGCGCCACCTATAATTTGTATTCTTCGTAAGAAACTTTGAAATGAAGCGAACAGAGTGTGTGTTGTGAAGAAAAGTGTGTGTTCGGCGACCGCAGAACGTGGCGTCAAGCCGGCCAGATGGTTCGGTCGGTAGGGCGCTGCCTTCCGAATCTACTGGTCCCAGGTTCGAATCCTGGTGCGGGCATGGATGTTTGTGTTGTCTTATGTCTTTGAAATATTGTGTATTTGTATAATAAAAACTTGTAAACCTTGTGGTGTGGATTTTTCGAGATATAAGCGGCCTTAGAGGCAAGCAATAAATCTCAGTACTCATCAAACCAAACCAAACCAAACCAAACGTGGCGTCGAAAAATAAATAAATTATGAGTAATTAAAGTGAATTCGTGTTTTAAATAAGCATTAAATTGCCTTTACAATGCAGATGATTTCCATGTTAGAGAAGTAGTATAACACTAAATATCCAAAAAAAGTCAATTTTATTGTCAATGTTGCATATAAAAAAAATGTTAAAAATGAAAAAAATCGATAACTTTATTTTAAATTACCGCAGATCTATGGTTCAACCATTCGTTTTAAAGGTATTGGCGAGCTCTTTTGAAAGATACCCATCATGAAAATTTACTCCCCTCGAGGGGAGACTTACCCCCAGGGAAGAGGCGAGGCTCCTACACATACAAAATTTTTTTCCCAGTTGACTATCTCTATTATAAATAATTCTTGTAAATTTCATAATGGTTATTAAAAAATAATTCTCTTTATGCACATTTATACAAAATTTTGTCTTATACCACCATGTTAAAAATTTAGAAAAAGCGGGATGGCAACACAACCTGCAAGACAATTTTTACCAAAAGTGGATAGGCCCTAATTTATGTCAAGTTGCAACTACATACCAATTTGTATGAAATTCTGTGCAGTAGTTCCTGAGATACAGTTGCCACAATATTTTGTCACACACACTGACAGACACAGACAGTCAGACATTTTCTAAAAATGGTCAAATCGTGTTTTACAGCTCTCAAAATGTGTAAATCAAAGTTGAATCAAACCTTTAGCTTTTCTACCTGACTGTGCTAAACGTTCGATTGGGAAAATGCTTTAAAATTTCTGTTTATACTAATCGCCATTCTCTAGATGACAGCGCACGTATTAATGTACAATGGAACTACTGTACATCAATACTGTTATACCTGTACATGTATTCATATACAATGTACAGCTTGTACCATAAACTGTTTGGCCAAAAATTTGAGTAAAAACTATTACAATGGAGTGAAAAAGAAACTTGTTGCATGGCCAGAAGAAAAGGGAATTTGAAATCCGTCATTCCTTCACCATTGCTTAGCTATCAGATTGTGGCATCGCAACACAAAACAGAGTGAATCTATCAAGTTACTACATTTTTACCACCGAAAAAGTTCCAGAGTGAATAATAATATTATATTAAAATATTAATCTTATTATTATTATTTTTTTAATTAATTCTTATTTTTATTATAATTTTAATCCTTCCATAATAAATGATAATTTTACATTAAACCAGATGGTAACAAGAATTCGTTTCATTATTTAAACAACAAAGAAAAATCATTTGGTTCGCATGTACTTGTTGCCTCGATTAACCTTCAATGTAATTTACCTACGTTATAACACAACGGAAAAAAATACAGAGAGACAAACTAACTGAATTCATAATCACTCCAAAACATTGTTGAAAAGTGTTAAAAAACCTTAACACAAGCGGAAATGCAGTTCTAGAAATTTGCAATTGTAGCTCTTAAGCTCTTATAATATGTTTGAATATTTTGGTGTGTTCCTGTAAACCTTAATGCTAAACATACCATATATATATATATATATATTAATCATATGAATAATAAATCTAAATTTTAATACGGATTTCGCAGTACATAGTTTTTTAAATGTTATTCATAAAAGTACATCTCATAGAAAGCAATTAACTGTCATTCTTTTGGGTGTCCCTAGTTATCCTATTTCTACCATTTTAAATAGAGAATATTAGCAAACGGCCGTGCTGACAAACCAAAGTCGTCAACATTTTAAAACTTTATTGAAAAGTTTTAAAAATGTTGAAAAGTTTTAAAAGAATCAAAAATTGGTTTATGATTTTCGCTTTTCTTCCATCCATCTATTTATTTTTTTCCCCCTTAAATTTTGGTCAGTGTTTCAGTTTTTTTGGCGGCCCTCCTTTTTCGGTGGCCCTAGGCGACCGCTTAGGTTCGCCTAATGGTAAAGCGGGCCCTGTTTGGGATAGAGTGTGAAAATATTAATTTAAATAAAGCTTTATATGAAATTAGGAAAAATTTTCTAAATTTAACTAGAGGGAGTCTATTATGTTATGAAATAAAATAGGTATAGATTTACTTTGTTTAGAGTTAAGGTTGCCTGCAGCATGTAATGTACTATAAGCTCCAGAAATGATCTCTCATTTCAACCATTTAGTTAATTAAGTTAGCATTTCTTAACAAAAACATAAGTCTCTTTATTTAATAATATTAATTTCTTTTTCTTCATTTCAATAAATAATCACTGTCCTTTAAAGTCTAATATTTTGAGCCACTATTTCAATAATTAGATTTCTTCATTAAGGAACTAGGTTTAAAACAATAGGTATGAAATAAAACGGTCCTTTTCTTAATTTATAACAAAATAATTATTTAAATTACGTATAATTAGAAATGCACATAAAAACCTAAAATTTCAGTGGAATTCATATAGCACCGTTTAATGAATGCATCAGTAGCCGCGAGATAAGAGCCAAAGTGCAGGGTTCGATTTCAACTAAGAGAAATCTTTAATGAATTTTTCACTAAAAATTATATGTTAAACCGTATCTATTTGATAATTTAATTATCTTTACACACTAAAATTTATATATATCTATATCTTAAACCATAGTTATTTGAGAATGTAACATTATTTTCCCTAAAATCCACATGTTAATACTTTAAACCGGATCCTGTATATGTCTTAATCAATATCAATAGTAAAATTCATTGTTCTCTTGTGAATGTAAAGTTAAGAGATGTTTGGTTCGAGTCTAGATCACATTGTAAAACTGCAGGTTTAATAAAATATCTTTTCTTATAAATAAAACTAAATACTTATTAAAGGTTCATCTGAACTAAAGGTATCTTAAACAGTCAAGTAGTTTAAATGATATCATATGTAGTGAAATTTATAGTATTAACTTTTGTTGAAATATAAAACCTGCTAACATATTACGAAATCTTATTCGTTTATGAATTTTAGCACTTCAATCAAAATCATATATTAATATCTATTGTATAATTCTTTGTTAAATTTTTCACCATTAGTAACTAATTGATAAAAAATATATTAATAGATATTATCCGAAATAAATAAATAAATAAATAAAAACAATTGCTATTGCTTAACACTTTAAATATTTGGAAAATGCTATCAGTTATCTATGTGAATTCATTAACAAACATGCATCCTAAATCACACATTTTTAAACAAAAACTACTTATCTAGCAATTATCTACATGAAAATACCTTCTCGCAGAATTTCTATGATGGCTCATTTAAAAGATTCATTATCTATTTAAAAGTGTATGGTCAAGATCCAATGAATACATGTTTAACCCTTTCCTGAATTGCAAAGATAAACAGCCGATAACACAATTCTTAATCACTATTTCTAAATCTCTATATTACTGCATACAACAGAAAAATTATGCACGTATCACATTATTTAAATTCTCTTTCACAAAATTTTTAAGACAACTCAAAAAAAGGTTCTCTATCTATTTGAAATACATTAGTCTAGAAGATAATATAAATACCTTATCCTTTATTATTATATGTAAGTTCAAACTAAAAATTGTAAGTGTAAAAGATAATATCGGCAACCTGTAACTTAAGAAAGTGAGAGTGCACGGATAAAGTTCTTTAAATACACAATTATCCACCGAAAGAAGTTTGCTGAAAAACAAATTGGGGCGTCACATTTTTCTATAAATCTGGTGGGATGGATGGTGGGACCCCTTTGAATAATAATTAAAAAAAAAAAAACATTTTACATGATTACACCAGTGGTCAGACGCCAAGGGTCCTTGGTTTGATTGCTTGAAGATGGAAAGTGCTGGGTTCGATTCCAAGATAAACTAAAGGTTAGTATACCTCATTTTTAAACATTTTTAAAGACCTCTGGTTCGATCCATAGCAAAGGTGAGTACATTTCAAAAGTTCTCTTTTAGAAATCATAATATTTAAATTGTCCATTCCATATTTTTTTTTCCTAAGTCCAATCTATAAAATTTTTCTAACTATTACAAATTACCATAATTATTTTTAATTAATCACTATCATAAATATTTATTACACAATTATTAATATAAACTTTTTTTCTAATTATCTAATCTCTTCATTACACATTCAAAACCTTATCTTTTATCTTTCACGACAGGATGCACCGGAAATCTTTCACGACCCTCGGCAGGCTGGGCAGGAAGCTGATAACAGAACATGCTGAGGCAAAACCGGCAATTCTTATCTACTAATAAATCCTTGTCGAATCCTATTCTTAGTCAGCGTAAGAACATGATTCGATAAGGATTTATTTAACAAAACCGTATGAAGTGTACTTTTTTTACATAAGAATTTTTGCTAGAGTTTGGACACTTTTGTTACTGACTGTAAATCATTATCTTTCATACAAAACGAAGCCAAAATTTACATATCTGAAAAATTTTCTCTTATAAAAGCGTTATTCTACAGATATGTCACAGTTCTTTCACATGTTCAGAAACTTTTTTTTTTTTTTTTTTTTTTTTTTAAAGAAAAGAAAAAAAAATTTTTTTTGCTAAAAAATTATTTTTATTTGAAATTAAATTTATTAAAATCCGTACATTCATGGCATTGTATTAAAAACAACTAGATTTATTTATTTACTTTGTTTACTAAAAATGCGAAAATGTGCACTCTGTTATCATGGTAGCTAAATTAAATCAAATTTCTTGAAAAAGAAGGTTATATTTTTCTGAATATTTTAAAAATCGGAATTGTAAATCTTTAAAAATGACTCAAAACATTTTTATACTAAATTCAATATGAAGGTATTTGAATAAATATACATACAAGTGCTTAGACATCTTTATGAGATAATCTCGAAATGAGTAATAAAAAATAATGTATTTTAATTAGACAATAAATGAGGATTTTTGTAAATATAACATGTTACTTATTTAGTTGACTAGTTGGCAAAAAATTATTATAAGCATTATTTTAATACCACCTCTTTTTAAATAAAACGATTGCGACATTTCAGAAGTTTAAAATTTCTTTTCTTTTATTAAATTATTTCAGATAAAATATCATGCATTTTCTATTTTATTCTACCCTGATTCACAACAAATATTTTTAAATCAGTACCACAAATTATAGCATTAGAATTGTCATTAATATAATGTTTTAAAGAAACAAAAACAATGCAGTATTAATTTATTAGTTTTATAATTACATTGCTCAGCATGAAAATTGCCCCCTACACCATTTTGGCAAATTCTTATGTAAAATGACCTTCTGAATCCGAATATGACGTCCATTTTGCCCTATCACCCACCGTTTTTTTAGGGATGGTCCTATTTTTATCACTTTTCGGTAATTCTATGGCTATATAAATTTGATTTTTAGGGGGGAAGGATTATTTTAACTGTTAAATACCTTGTGAGGGGCTACAGAGTTGGAAAATTCTAAAACATCAACATTTGCGGCAAGGGGGAAATTTAGGCAGGGATTTGCCACTGAAATTATGTATTACATTTCTTATATTTTTTTAATCTATTATTAATGTTATGTATTAAACATTCTATATTTTTTGTTTTTAAGTGTTAAATTAATTCTTTTTCATTCTCCAAATGAAATTCAGGGCCGCGGTAGCCCAGGCGGTAGTGCGCCGTCCTCATACTTGGAAGATTGCGGGTTTGGTACTCGAGCCGGCCAAAGACCGTCGTGTCAACACCTCCTGTAATAATGCCTTCGAGCTGAGGTCATTGTCATGGAAGATCGGCCGATTTTATCCAATCAACACTTCCTATGATGCATATTGGATCGTGGGGATTGGATGAAATCTGCCGATCTTCCGTGACATAGAACTCAGCTCGGAGGCATTATTACAGGTAGTGTTGGTTGTGTACACTAATGGTGCCTGGTGCACGTATAATCTGTAGTGGCCGCAATGTCCTCCATGTTCCCATCAAAATTGTACCTCTAGGGGTCACCGAAGCGGGAGAGCCATCCCTTCCATGGAGGATCAAAATTGCGATGGCATGTCTCCGGACCACCTCTAGGGGGTGAGTCCCAGACCGTCGCCAATTGCCCATCTGCGCAGCACTAGTGTGACGTAAAATCCAAAAAACCAAATGAAATTCATGGCCATAAAATTACCGAACAGTGATAAAAATTGGGGGAGGAGGTGGTGTCCCGAGAAAACGGTGGATCACTAAGGAAAATGGTAGTCATATTCGGATTCAGGAGGTCATTTTACATAAGAATCAGCAAGAATGGTATCCCGCCATCTGCGCAGCACTAGTGCGACGTGAAACCCAACCATCCATCCATCCATCAGGGATCTTTTTTTTTTTTTTCCAGCGCAGTGTTATTATTTATAAAAATTTTCACATATAGCATTAATTATTAAAATATTCATTATTTCAAATTTCCCAGTCTTTGGAAAATTCCCAAGTTTGCTTTAAAGTCCCAGGGGAAAAGTCTCGCTTTTTTTCTGGGAAAAAACTGGGCATTTTGAAAGTCTTGCAACTCTAAGTGTGACATTCGGTGGAATGGATTACCATTTCTACGTCAAAACGAGGAAAATGAATGCAATAAGCGTGTTATTTCTTCAACAGACCATGATGAGTTATTTATTAAGAAGTAAATTCTTCCTCAGTAAACTAAATATGTATGTCAATTAATAATCTAGAACTTTTAGATATCATCAACAATTATTCATCATTCACGACAATGCAGAGTAGTTGCATGGTGCAATAGATTTGTCCATAATACAAGGAATCCGTTAAACTTGTGGTAATTAGTGGATATGTTGTTACCAATATTTACACCATTACGAAGATAAACATTTAACATTAATTTAAATAACTGGTTAGGATTGATTACAAATGTAGAATTTTATAAAATATTACAATTATTATGACTTAAGATGGTGTCCATCGGCTTGAGTAATATTACATAAAAGCTAGCTAAGATAGCCAGTCATGCGATATCACTTGTCAACAACAAGAAAGTATTGTTGCCACAAAGCTAAAAGAAATTTCAGGGAATGTTCTTGTTGCTACAACAGTAAAAAGTTTGAACCAAGGAGGAAAAGCTATATAGTTCTCCGTAGTGCTTCCCCCCAAGTGCCACAAGCACTGAAGTCAAAGGTATCGTGTGTTGAAGTGTAGATGTCGACCAGAGCGTGTAATCACAGGAGTCTTCGAGTTGCCTGTATTGGACATTATTGGATGATCTGTAGTTGATATCGGATGATCTGGATCTTCTGGTGGTTGTTCTGTACGAGGGTTTTGAAAAAGAGATGACTCATCATTCATAAGAGCTTTCTGTGGGGGAGGAAAAGTCAGTTTCCACCAAAAAGGTTGGTTTTAGGCGGTCTATATTTATGGCAATTTGTCTACCATTCATGTCAATAGTAAAGGTCTGGCAGCATCGATGCGTAACTTTAAAGGGACCCTCATAGGGATTTTGAAGGGGCTTTTTAACTGCATCATGTCATAGGAATACACTGGAACACGACACGAGAGATGGGTGAACAAAAACATTTCTTTTAGCATGTGAAGAAGTTGGCACTGGTCGGAGGGATTGCATAGTTTCCACAATTGGTTGTAAGTCCATGCTTGTAAGTCCACATTGGAACTGTCCAGAAACTCACTCGGGAGACGAAGAGGGATACCATAGACAAGTTCAGCAACAATGCCGGCAAAGTTTATTTTGAATGAGGATCGAAGTCCTAGAAGCACAAGAGGAAGTGATTCAAAGCACTTTGAATCATGGTATCAGAGTGCTTGCTTTAATGATCGGTGATATCGCTCCACTAATCCGTTGCTGGCAGTGGGTTAAGGAGATGACCGGTTTTGCTGGAGGCCCAATATCTTATTAAGGGTACCAAAGAGGTTACTCTGGAACTGCCTGTCATGATCTGTGGTAATGACGCTTCGGGGTACATGACACTTTGGTCCCGAAGAAATTTTGGTCCTGTCGTTTTGGTCCCGCCATTTTGGTCCTTATATTAGGATTTATCAAAGTATTACAGAAATAAAGCGAAATTATTTTTCATATTTCGAATTTTTGTCACTTGACTTGAAAACATGGGGGTAAGAAAAGTCAAAATTATCATCATCATTATTATTATTATTTTGGAACAGAAAGTTGTAGTAACAAATGAAACTGAAAAAAACGTCTAAAATTTAAAGATTAAATTTTTTCTTTGTACGATAGAGGAAAAAGGACAGCAAATACATGAGAGAACTTCGGGCAAAAGAGAACTTAGTCGAATGTTTTCAATTGGAGAGTTGAATATCTACAACCTTTGTTGAAAATGATGTAACTGTAGGACACATTGAACAGAAAATTTATTATTTCGGATCAAATTTTGAATGATAAAGGTATTAATTATCAGTGAAGATCTAAGCACTGTTAATTTATCTAAGTCTGCAAAATTTCAGTTTAAATAAAATACAAGGTTTTTAATAAAAAACGCTGTAATGCGGCTATTAATTATCACATTCAAATTTTTAGTGTTTGAATACAAAATTTGTAGGAAATCGATGTTTTATCTAAGCTTCTCCTAAATGTTAGAGTTTAATAATAAAAGAAGATGCGAGGAACCTAAATAATGATCTCAGGATTAGTTTGTACAGATCTGATAAACTTGAGTCATTTTCTTCTCTGTCAATTCGGATATATTTGTCCAACAAAGGAAATAGTTACATATCACACAGAATTGGAAAAGCATTTTTATTCCATTATAATCCCTTACAATATTGTTTAAGAAAATTTCCATTAAAAAACCCTCCCCCCCCCCTTTTTTTTTTCAAATGTGCTGAAACAAAACAGTGACATTCCTTTTATTATCTGTGGGAGAAACAGCTGTGAAACGAATACCAAGGTGCTACAGCGATTTCAATGCGGGAATTATTTTTAGTCATAGAGACATATCAGACAGATATAGTTATTTATTTATTTTAAACATAATATTAAACTAAAAAAGAAAAAGAAAAAAATTGAACATCAACATTTTCTGAACATTGATGCTTGCAATGCGCACAGTTGATTAATTATTAGACTACTTATATTTTTTTCATTTTTAAAATAAAATCATTATAATTGAAATAAAAGTAATTTATACACATATATACACGGTTAACGTAATTAAATATCACAGACAAACAAACATGCATTTTATTATTATTAATATAACACAAATTTTGAAATAAATTCCTCTTAGATTAATGATAAAAATTAAATCACAATAAAATCAAATGAAACGTATCTCTCTCTCTCTCACGCACACACATATATGAATAAATTCATATGTAAGTTCAAAAATTTTATAAATAATCCCAAGCTTATGCTTATGAAGAAGAGTCTATGATGGGAGTAGGACAATAATTAGTTCTTTGAAAGAAATAGCATTCTGCCACAAAAAGCAAATTATATTTAATATCGTAAGGTTTTCTTTCTTTTTCCCTTTTTTTAAACAAAATTTTTCTGTATTTTATTATTTTTAAATTAATTCAGACTTTATCAATAAATAAGATAATCAAATAGGGATTCTTTTTTTTAATAAGAAGGTACTATTGTTATTGTTAACAATATTTATAAAATCACAAAATTTTGTCACTAATAGTGAATTAAAAATCAAATTACAATTGAAGTGAGTTAAATCGAAATCAAATGAAAAAAAAAAAAAGGTTCAATCGCATTAAAAAGAAAAAAAAAAAGTTTAAATATATTAAACATTTGTAAAAAATTAGTACAAAATTCTCAAAATCTCAATAGCTAGGTAGCAACTGTAATCTCGAAAATTTATATATTTATCTGTAAAATATTCCTTAATTAAAGATATTCTAAGAGCACTTCAATTTTTCCGTATCAATGAATATGCTATCATATTAAAAAACTGATATATATTTTTAAAAAATAGCGAAAAATTGGCGGGACCAAAATGTCTCGGGACCAACATGGCCAGGGACCAAAATTTCCTCGGGACCAAAACGGCAGGACCAAAATGGTGGGACCAAAGTGTCTTGCTTCGGATGCTTGGGACACCAAAACGTGCAATCCAGGTAGTGATGAATGTTTTTGCAACTGTCTCTGCAGAAATTTCAGGAATAGGGGTTGTTTCTGGCCAACGCATGTAACGGTCAATGCAGGTAAATAAATACTGGAAGCCATCTGAAGGTGGCAGAGGAACAACAATGTCTATATTTACATTGTCGAATCTTTGCTTAGGTAATAGAAATGACTGCAGTGGGCTTGATGTATGCCTGATTATTTTTACTTTTTGACATTTGACACAAGTTCGGGTCCATATGTTGGTACCTTTGGACATGGATGGCCAAACGAAACGAGCTTGGATGAGATTTTTAGAAGCTCTACTCTCAGGATGAGATAAGTTATGTAAAGCAGAAAAAACACTTTTGCGAAACTCTTTAGGCAAGGTCTTATAGTATTGGAATTGCTGTCACAATATATATTTAAAGTAGGGGTCAAAGCAATTGGTTTTAATTCATTAGCTAATAATTTTTGAAGTTTCACTTCCTGCCCTTGGGCTTCTGCAATGGATGATAAATCTAATGACTCAGCTTTGATTACATTTATTCGTGACAATGTGTCTGCCACTACATTCCCAGAGCCAGAGATATATCGTACATCTGTGCTAAATTGAGATATAAAATCAAGATGCCTGAGTTGGCGTGGGGAACATGAGTCAGAATTTTTGGAGAAAGCAAATGTTAAAGGTCGGTGATCAGTAAATATTATAAAACTTCTGTCCTCCAAAAGGTATCTCAAGTGCTTAGCAGCTGAATATATGGCAAGAAGTTCTTATCATAAGTGCTATATTTAGTCTCTGTTGCGCTCAGTTTACGTGAAAAAAATGCTAGTGGCTTTAACCTAGTTAGAGTTGAACAATTCAGAGCCGCCGCACCAACAGCAACATTAGAGCCATCTACCATATGAGACACAGTTGGTGGTTAGGGCGTTAGAGGTGGGATATAACACAGTTGCCGCCTTTGACAGTTTTGATTTGCACTTATTAAAGGCAAGAACTGATTCATCATACCAAGGAACCGGACGTTTGTCGCTTTTCTTGCAGTCACGGAGTAAGTCATTAGGAGGAGCCTGTGTCATTGCTGCATGCAGAAGAAATCTCCGATAAAAGTTTAGCATAGAAAGAAAACGCCTTAATTGTGAGAATGTTTCCGGTTTTGGAAAATTTTGTATGCTGGATACTTTTTGTGGAAGCGGGCTCACACCTTCTGGGATTACCAGATAACCAAGGAATTTTATAGACGACTGCCCGAGTATGCATTTTGAGGGGTTGATTTTAACACCATTGGTTTCTAAACAAGCAAAAATTTGGTCAAGGTGTTTAGAATGCTCGGCTGCATCAGCAGATGCAATTAATAAGTCGTCAAAATATGGAATACAAAATTCAAAATTGGTAAGAATTCCATGGATAAATCTTTGGAAAGTTTGCCCCGCGTTGTACAACCCAAAAAGCATGAAAACAAACTTAAATAAGCCAAATGGTGTTGTAATGGCGGTCTTTTGGATATCCGGAGGATTAATTGGTATTTGATGGTATGCTTTTGCTAGATCAATGGTGGAAAAAAAATTCCTGTGTAATTGCTGGGTGCAATCCTGGATATGAGGTACTGGGTAGCGGTCAGGGGTTGTGGAGTTAAGACTACGGTAATCACCATAAGGACGTCACTCCTCATTTGTTTTTTTAACTATATGGAGAGGGCTGACTCAAGGACTTTTAGATAGCCGAATTATGCCCTGAGACATTAAATATTCGAATTCTTGCCTTGCAACACGCAGCATGTCAGGGGCCAGGCACCAGGCAAGGCACCAGAAAAAAATGGAGGACAGTGGTATCAATGTGATGAAGAGTATGCGTAGGTGTGTTTTTAGAAGGTACTGCGGTAATAATAAGGGCAGGATATCTTTTGAGAATTTTATGAAATGGAGTGTCATCATGTGACAATGAAATATTGAAATTGCTAGGGTTTACATTGACAGGATTCGCAACAGAAAAAAGTTGGGTGCTAGCATCAATTAATTTATTGCTTTTAGCATCTACTAATAAATTAAACTGCTTCAAAAAATAAATACCAATGATTGGTTGTCTAACATCAGTGATAATAAAAGGCCATGTAAAATTTCTACGTAAATTAAGATTAAGCGTGAGGCATTTAGTGTCAAAAGTTTTTATTTCGGTCTCGTTTGCAGCATACTACTAAGTCGTTGGATACTCTGGATTGAGGAGCATAATTCTTTGGCAAAACAGAAACGTCTGTGCCAGTATCGATCAATAAAGTTAAGTTTGTTTTCGTATCGGTCAGCAGAATACGTTGTACCTGGCGATCGCAATCCTGGCCTGCCAGCAATCGCCGCTCGAGTTTTCTGCCGGTTGGAAAGAACAAGGAGAAATAAATTTTCTTGCTTTCTTTCTGAAATTAGTATAATAAAAACAAATGCCATGTGTAGGCTCTTTGTAGTGACTGAAACGATCACGGGACTGGTTTCGCCTTCTAACATGGCTCTGTCATTGCTTATCTGAAGTTTGTTTATGGATAATTGATGTTAAATCGCTAACATGCCATGCTCACGCTCAGTGAGCTGTGCAATCTGCACCTCTAAATTGTTTGGAATGGTTGTTTTTTCCAAACTTGCAGCATTTATGGTTGGAGGTATTGTAAAATCATGAATTTTATTAGGGATCGTTGCTAACTCACTCAGATCTTGGTTAAATGCAGCGAGGATTGATTGAGTGTTGTTTGGGAGCCTGCCGAGTCATAAAGATTTGAGTAGTGTTTCACTGACGGACGTGACTCTCTAATGTTGAAATTTTACATAAAGAAGGAAATTACTGAAAAATGAGGACAAATGAGGATATGAGAACTTTTGAAAGCAACCAAGGACAACACTTGAAAAATGAGGACTGTTCTCAGAAAATGAGGACCATTGGTCACCCTACTATAAAGAGCATCTTACAGCGCAAACGGGTGAACGGAATGCAACGAAATTTAGTATATAGACTATACACGAGATGCGCTCACGGAATTTCGAAAAATAAATTTTAGTTCCAAAATGTCCACCAGAGGGCACCTTTTTTAGAAAAACATTAAATTGAACACAATAAACGAATCCAGATTTCCTTACCATCAGTAAGTGGTCCAAAAGAATCGAGGCCTTCATCTATGGCTATTAATTCACTACGAAAGACAGTGCAGTAGTTAGGATTCTTTCTCTGAATCCTTACTTCTGGATTTTGTGACTTGATGTAAATTCCACTACCTGCACTATGACTACCATTTTTACTACCGTCAGTGTACACCTAACACATGAACAACATCCGATGGAATAGTATTAATTCTTTCAAGAGCAAGTTGTCTTAAATAATCAGGAAGTTATTTTTGCTTATTTACATACACAGATAGTTCACTATGGAAAAAGACATTAGAAAGACCCTCTGAAGGATCGATACATTGTGTCAAGTGGTGCAGTTCCACAGGATTAGATGTTAGATTACATGAGTTTACATGACTAAATGAACTATTTCTCCTAAGCCGTTGATTGTTGTGCCAAATTCCAAGGTATTCAGAAATCCAATTTCGAGAACCAATAATAAGTCATATGGAAGTCCCCCCCCCCTTTTTTTTTTTTTTACCTATGCCCTCCCAAACCCAGATATATAAAACTGATACTGTACTTTTTCATTATTTTGAAAAGTTTTTTAGAAATCGGAAATAGGTAGTGAACTCTGAGAGAGGAATCTTTTTACACCATATGTTTATGGGAAAGAAATGTTATTAAAAGACTATGTAAAAATACTTTCTCTTGAATAATTAAATTATTTTCATTTTCTGTCATTTTCTATCATTATTCACAATTGTTCTCTTCTCTGCCAAACTCATTAATGCGTATCAGAGCTGTTTCAAAGTTTCAGCTTTGTTTAACCCGTCCAAGACCTTTAATTAATGATTTTTTTTTCCCTCGCTTTCTTTTAGAGGATTTTTATAAGACTTCAATTTTGTTTAGCATATTGAGAATTATGAATGATATTGAATGAAAAAAATCTTGATACATTCCTTGTTTTAAAATATTTTCCTGCAACCTGCAATAGTCAATTTTATAAATATGCACATTAAATTATTATACAAGTTTCAAATATTAAAAAAGCACTTCATATAGTGACACAAAGGTCATTAAAATTGGAACACCAAGAAGGAATGTGAATATAAGAATATTTATTGGGCACATACATTATAGTAGGAAGAACAATTGATTAAATTTTCAGGAAGTTTCAAGTAATATATCCTGAGAAAATAGTACATAAAGCAGCGACCTCTGGGAGCAATAACAACACTTATCTGCCTAGGCATTAAATCAAACAGTAACTGGATGAAATATTTGGGTACAGCACTTCATGAAGCTTCAACAGGATGTCACAGTTCATAGACCATAGTTACTGGTAAGTGGTGGCAGGCCAATCACTTTTCAATGATTAAACAGTCATTCTCATTGGTGCAAGATCAGGAGATGTGCTAGCCAGAGCAACGGTTGAACACATTCTGTATCAAGGAAGGTCCGGACAACACAGACAACATGCAGTCATGCATTATCCTGCTTAAATGTTGTGCTATGGAGGTTTCGAATATACAGCAGAGAGATGGGACAACTCACCAGAAATTTAATGGCCACTATTCAGAGTGCCAGGAATGCAAACAAGTAATTGAGATGTGTATCCCATAGGATCCCATACCATCACTGCAGGAGATGGACAGTGTGACGACATTGAATCCCAGCTGGCAATGTGCATTATTAACAATCTAGTTAAATATGGATAAGGCAATCTTGATGCTATAAACAGGATTGTGATTTGTCTGAAAGGCGACTTCACTCCATTCCTGCGTCCAGATTTGTCATCGATCACAAATTAAAGGCACCCATATCAGTGATGCCGTTTTGAGGGTAATCAAAATTTTGGTAGCCGCATACTGGGTCACAACCTGGAGTGATGGTATGCGGTACCATTGGATACACATCTCTATCACCTCTTGTTTTCGTTCCTGCCACACTGAATACCGGTCATTATATTTCTGACAAGTTAAGGCCGGTCACTCTGCCTTATATTCAAGGCCTCCGAAGTGCAATATTTAAGCAGGACAATGTATGACCACAAGATGTCCGTATTGTCCGGACCTTCTTTAATGCAGAATGTGTTTGACTGTTGCTCTGGCCAGCACATTCACCTGATCTTGCACCAATGAAAATGACTTTAATCATTAAAAAGTGACTGGCTCCCCTACCACTCACCAGTAACCACGATCGATGAATTGTGGCATTGTGTTGAAGCTTCTTGAAGTGCTCTACCCATATATGTCCTCCAATCGCTGTTTGATTCAATGCCTAGACAAATAAGCACTGTTATTGCTTACCGAGGTCACTGCTTCATGTACAGTTTTCTCTGTATATATTACTCCAAATTTCCTGAAATTTTAATCAGTTGTTCTTCCTACTATAATGTATGTGCCCAATAAATATCATTCTGATATTTGCATTCCTTCTTGGTGTTACAATTTTAATGGTCAGCAGTGTATCATTGATATTTTATTTTTAGTCTTTATTTACTAAGGATGAAAGAATACATCCGCAATTGGATAATTGTAGCAATTTTTAATGCTTCCCTGTTATAAAGGTAGGGGAGAGTGGGGATGAATGGGACATTTTTCATGTTTTTATTGATAACGTCGGCCATACGTAATTCAGAATTTTGTAACATGGTTCATAAGTACACTTCAGTAATCAGTTACATATAAACATACTAACTTTAATAAAAAGTTATCATTTTTAATTAATAATATTTTTTTTATATGCATGTGCATTGTCTCATTCATCCCCATAAGTGGGGATGAATGGGACATGATTGGGGATGAATGGGACAGGACTGGAGTTAAAGAAAAGAAAAGAAAATGGAAAGTAAATAAATTTTTAAAGTTAAATTGGTTTATATGATTTTATTACACACTATAAATTTACTGACATTAGCATAAACTGATGTATTGACTCAAATTAACATCTAAAGGCAAAATTCCTTTGGTTCTCACATTTCCTTGTGCTCTAGGCTTTGGTAATTTAATCTAATAAGACCTAATCTAAAAATAAATAAGATACTAGAAAAGAGATAAATCATTATAATAGAGCACAAATTATCCAGATAAATTTTTCTTTCCGACTGATCAGGAAAATCAGCATTCTATTCTATATTACATTAATAATCACCAAGATTTATTTAATTAGCTTGATTGAAATTGTGATTTTGTTCAAATTATTATTGGTTTATTTATTTATTTTTTTTAAATTATTGATTTAAGTTACATTGAATATTCAAACTTATAATTTGTTTAATCATAATTATTATAAACAAAAATCAGAACATTTCATTTTTTTTTTCCCTTAAGTCCACAAAATTAAGAATTCTGATAATCAATATGGCTAATTTACGTTTAAAATAATTCTTTTGTAAAATTTTAAATTAGTACATAGTGGGGAATGTCCCATTCATACCCATTTAAACTGTCCCACTCATCTCAACCACCACATGATCATATAAAACAGGAAATAAGATTAATGAACAATTGTCAATATTTTTCTTGAATATCATAAACACAATAAAAGATTATGCCTTTTCACCATATAAGAGTTATATTAATTTTAAGCAAATAGTTAATGTCAACTACTACCTAATTGAATGAGCAAAAACTTACTTTGGCAGCTGAAAAAGACACTTTAATTTTTTTCTGTTTTTGGATAACACAATTCTGAAACCACACTTGATGAATGATCTCAGTGCAGCTCAGAAAAAATGTAAAGTTTCTGGTGCTTGCAAAACATAAAAATCTAGCTATCGTCCCATTCAACCCCACTCTCCCCTACTCTGATCGTGTCACTATATCCTAGATAGAAATATCTAGAACTTTTGCTCTGTATGAGGTTTACTCACATTTTTTATATTTATGAGATTTACTCATTAATAAAGTATTTTATAATGCAGTTACATAATTAAAGCTAATGTTACTCACTCTTTATGTATGCTTTATGTACTTTTATGTCTATTAAATCTTTTGGAATATAATATGTGTGTAAGTAATATTATACAAGTTTACATTAAAAAAAAATTCCTTAATTCTTCTTATATACTTCTAAAAATGACAATTTTAATTATATATCAGATACAGCTCTTTTTAAGTAAATATTTATAGTGACAAAAAAACAGCCAAATTGCAATTTCTAAAATAAAATAACTATGTGAAATATGTTTGTATTTAAACAAAAAGTAAAAACAATAAATAAAATTCTGTTATAAATTTTTATTAATTAATAGGAAGGATAAGATACACAAAGATCAATCATATCAAACATTTAAATTTTGAGACTAATTTGTATACTGATGGAAAATGATGTGAATTAAAGAAAAATCTAATTCTGGTGAGTTTCAAATATAAGAAACTATTCTATTGATCATTTCTGGCAATATCCGCATAAGTATAAGGTTTACACTATTTCTTTTCTTTTTTTTTTTTTTTTTTATATATATGCTATATCATAATAAATAAATAAAATTTGAGATGCAATGGAAACTAGAGATGGACTGGATATATGTAAATATATATTTTAAATACTATAAATATATGATAGACTAGATTGTTAAAGAAAAAAGAAAGTTTGTGATCTGAGCACAATAAATTTTGTGGCTACTTTATATAAATCTTCGACATAATTTTTTTGTTTTTAAATAAGTTTTAAAATTAAGTAGTTATTAAAATTAGTAAAACACCAGTAAAACTTTTAATTTCTATTATATTCATAAAAAGTAAGTATTGTAATTATATATAGGGGGAAAATTTATTTTTTCATCATACTATGAAAGCTAAAGGCAGAGTATTACTTGTTATTTCAAATGATTTCTCTCACATATTCATCTCACTTAACACAAAATTTCTAAGCATTATTAGTCAGGATAAACATTCACCAAATTATAACAGTATTGTCAGCAATCCCAGAAATGATCGAATATAATTTTTTATGATTTTGTAGGAGATATATTAATGAAATCTTTTGAAAAGAAGGTTTTAGATATTACACTATTTAATAACAGTTTTATTTATTCACTTAATTCATTGCCAATATAATATATAATGTTTTTGTGAAACATTGAAACAAGCCGAAGTGAGATATGTAAAATCTTTATGATAATACAGTTCCTAAATAGAAATACATTTATTGAAAATTTATTTTTTCGACTGAGTGAAAATAATCCTATCCAGGCTGGTAGAGCCTTGACCTTGTAAGTCAAAGATCTGGGGTTCGACTCCCGGTCCAGGCATTATTTTCACTCAGTCAGAAAAATAAATTTTCACGGCCTGGATAGCTCAACTGGTAGAGCCTTGACCTTGTAAGTCAAAGATCTGGGGTTCGACTCCCGGTCCAGGCATTATTTTCACTCAGTCGGAAAAATAAATTTTCAATAAATGATTTTCTTCTCAATCAATTGATTGTGTGATTTTAATATAGAAATACATTTGTTTGTGGGATTTATTCAGAACCCCGAGCTGGTGTCATGAGCAGCTTATCTCAAAATTTGAATTTTTTGAGATATGACTATTTGTGAGATAGCTGACAATATCCACACTACTTAAAAGGAATTTTCCTTTTGTTATTTGTGATTAATTTATACATTAATATTGTGTAACATTTAGTTATTTTTAATTAATGTTTAAGATTTTTTTTTTTTTTTAACCCTGTTTGGGGTCTTCTACAAAATTAATAATTTTAAACTTTCATTTTTTATAGGGAATAGAAAAATGGGTCTATTTGACCCAAAATATTTTTCAATTCCCTATAAAAATAAAAGTTTAGGTATATTTGCATGCATTTTGCGATTTTTTAGTGAGGGTCACATGCTAATTTTCTGAAAATATTTTTATTTATGTATTTTAAAATGACACAAGTATAATGTATCGTGAATGGGAACAGAACAGCAGCGTCAAATAACTTAAAAAAAAAAAAAAAAAAAAATGTAATAAGTCAGACATATAATCGTGCTTTAAATGTATGAAACTTATTTTTTTTATTTAAATCATATACATCCTGAATGTAAACTTATTTAAAAAAATTAATACTGTATATATACAGGGTGGCCATAATTAAACTGACAGTGCACACAGTGTTCTGTAGTGTGAACTAATTGAAGAATGGCACCAAAGTTTGTAGGAAGATTAAATACGACAGGAGACAAAGGATAAAAAAAAAAAAAAATACCCTTCTAAAAATAACCATTAGGGGTGATATTGTGTAATAGAAAAAAAAAAGTGTTTTAAAAAATGGAAAAGTGGGGACAATTTAGTGAATGTCTCCAATTTCAAAATAATAAATGAAGACAACAGCAGTGCTTAAAAAAAGTGCACAATCATCAATAATTTTAATAAATTGTGTCAAAAGTTTTACTTAAAAAAAAAAAAAAAAAAAAAATAGTTCCACATATTCCCCAAGTAGTAATTTTTTTTTTTTTTTGGCAGAGTCATTTATCTTGTGTCTTGTTTAATCTTCCTACAACAAAGTTTAGTGCTACCCTTGTAATTAGATCATGCTACAGAACACTATAACAGAGTGACTACCATTTAAATTTCCTGACTTTTCTCTGACTATTTTTCGAGATTTTCCCCTGACTCTTATTGCTCTTTCCCCCATGAAATTTTCCAGAAATTAGCGAAAAATTTAGTGATTTAAAATAGCATTAATAATTTAATGATTAACATAGCTTATTTTCACAAAATTTGTCAAAACTTTTTGACTTTTCCAGATTTTCTAAATTCCCTGATTCTTTGATTTTCCCTGACTTCTACCCAACCTGCTATAAGCACTGTCAGTTTAAATATGTACCCTCTGTATTTGAAGGGAGGGTGAGTATTATCCAATTTGATTTGCGGTCTGGATATTTGAATCTTGGAAATATTTACATATTTGATAGCTAGTAAAGTCTATATCCAGTCAATCTCTAAACTTAATAATCACACATTAAAAACACTGAGCACCTTGCATACTTGAGTATGTACTCCAGACAAAATTCAGGTTCTTTCAGTTTTAATAGTTCAGTAGATCAGTTTTAAAATTGAGTGAGTTAGAGCATAAAACAATAATAAAAAGTACTCAAGTACAATACAAAGAAAAGTTAAACAAGAAATACATTGAGTAAGGATACAGCTTAACAAACATGAAAGAAACATAAAAATTTCATTGTAAAATGGGTTTATTTTTCAATAAATACAAGGTTTCAGGTGCTGTTAGTGCATAGTACAATTTTCTTAATTATTAATCAGAGAGATATACTTCCAGTTATGAAAATGTTTTTGGTGAAAATATTTTAATTGACTACTATATACCGCAAAAAGAAAAAAAAAAAAAAAAATACTTGATTGTTATATAATTAAAAACATACAATTTATATTTACTAAGAGATAACTTCTGTGCAAAGAAATTGGGTTTATAAAATAAGTGGAAAGTCATATAGTAATTCATGGCAAATTCATTTAACTTTTGCAGCAACATTCCCTATATTAACATTTACTTGCATATTGCAGAAACTAAAAATTCATATCAATGACTGCATTATTGCAATATTTGTTCAAAGTGACTGTTTTAGCTGCAATCATAAATGAACATAATACTTTCACAGAGCTGCCAACCTCATGACTAAAAATTTAGGAACAAGAGGCTTAAAAAATTGGAGCAAACAAGAAAAAATCTGAGCAACTATTATGACACAAAAATTTTAAATAAGATTTCCATATATAATCTACATTTACACAGTCTTTAAATTGATTGATTGATTTCTTTAAATCAATCACGGGGAGGGGAGGGGGTAAAAAAGATATATGACTCAAAAGTAATTTTCTTCATTATAGGTTTTTAAATCTAATAAAACAAGTTTAAATGAATACTGACACTTATTTTGTGATGGGAGAAAGATTGGGTAACAAATGGCTTTCGCAAAGCTTTTAATTGCTAATCTCTAATTGGAAATAAGAAAAGAGGGGGAGGGGGTAAAAAATAATTATATGAGCAAGTAATATCGAATAATTATATCCTTATACGTTCTAGAATCTCACAAAATAAGTTTAAAATGAATATTAACATTTATAACTTAAAAATTAAAAAAAACCTTACATACTTCTTGGAAATAAGCCTTAGTACTTGTGGGAAGAGACCCCTCCCATCGTCAGAGGCAGCACTGTGGCGGCTTGCTTTGTTGTTGCCACAGTGCTGCCTCTGACGATGGGAGGGGCCCCTTCCCACAAGTACTAAGGCTTATTTCCAAGAAGGTTTTTTTAATTTTTAAGTTATAATATTGCTTCTTGTAATTTAAATTAAACTATCGAAGGATAGTTTAATTTAAATTAACATTTATGTTGTGGATGGAAAAAGATTGGGAATCAGAAGGCTTCCGTAAAGCAATTGGTTGCCAATAGTTTTTTTTTTTTTTTTTTAAGTAATGAACGATATTCATGACTTTTTAAAAAACGGAAGATATCAATTTAATATTGAAAGCTGGAAAATTAATTTAAAAATCGGAAAACTGCCAAAACCAGAAAAGTCGGCAACTACGAATAAAAGTGAAAATAACAAATAAAGAAATGTCAAGTTTGAAAAATCGGAGTTTTCCGATAATTTTCAGATTAACAGAGCACACCAATAAAAATCTGAGAACTTGGCAGCTATGCTTTCATTAGCATATTGGTATTGCACATTTGCTTGCTATGAAAGTATAACTCAGCAAATATATCAGTTGCTAGAAGTTAGTCAAATCTGCTTTTTATTCTTTTTCATACAGTTTATTTTACTAGAAATCCTAGAGGAAGTAAACATTTTTACATGTAAAGCATTTTAATATTTTTGAAGAAAATATATCTATTATTTTTTAATCAAAATTACATCAAAGTTGTGAAAAGAAAATTATAGAGAGATAATAAATTTACAGATTTTTATATTTATACAGGGGTATATTTATTGAAAATATTCTGAATTAGAAATTAAGATTTAAAATATTTTTGCAAGTGAAAGTATATCTGTAACTAATAGTTGAGGAAGTAAGCATTATACACTAATAGCACTGATCATCTGCATATTATTTGTTTTGTCTTTTTAACAATATATTTTGAAAGGTTACATATTATGAGCAGTACATTTCCTGTCAGTCAAGATATTTTGATCACATATAAAACAAATCTTAAAAATGATCACAATTTAGTCATCATTGAAACTAAATCAACATAACAATTTCTAAAGTTTCACTGATGACTATAAATCACATACAATCCGGTGTAGAGGATCAATGTCAGTTTAAAATTTAAAAATAACAGAATATGAAACAACATTTCAGTCTCTCTCTATATATATAAAAAAAAAAATCACTCAAAATAAATAACTAACATAATTACAAATAAAATAAATTTTGACTGTACATCTTTAACAAATTATCCAGATTAATAATATATTAATTCTGGATTTTCAACAGAAATATATGATTTCTTGATTCACATTTCTTTTAGAATTAGAATAGAAAATTTTACAAATTCATTAGTATATAAACATTTCATCAGAAATAAAAAAGAAATAACTGTCACAGCTTTTAATTTGTGATAGATTCAAATAAGTTTGGTATATGCTAATCTGAATATCAGAAACTACAGCATGAAATCATCCATTTTAGAGTAGGATTGAAATGTCTCACACATACAGAAACATTTATAAAATTACTACACATACAACAGGCGCTGCCTTTAAAGGGCATTAAATAAGTGAAAAAAAATCACTTGATACATTAGAAAACATGCAATTTTTTTCAAATTCAGTTAGCCATAATCATAGTCTCATTGAGACTTATTACACCATGTTCATTATCTGAAATAAAAATTAAACATGGCAAACAGTCTTTTCAGGTAACATTAAATACTGTTTTAACATTTTCTGCAGGCAATATCTAATAACTGTCTCATCGAGACAATAGAAAACATAAATTTCTTTTGGAAACCTTCAATGCCAATAGCAAATGGCTTCTCTAAAGATTTATATATAACACACTTTCAGACACTTTAAATACAAGAAATTGTGTACTCAGCATCTAAAATATTTTCTTTAGACCTACAAAAAGAAAAAAAAATAATAATTTGATTGTAATGTAATTAACATTAGACTGCCCAGGGAAGTCAAAATGACTGCTTTTGGACAATATAGATCTCAGAAACAAAGAGAAGAAGGAGATAAATACAACTATTAATGAATATACTTATAACAAAGCAACAAAATCCAAGAAAGAAGCAGTCTAAATTATTTCCTTAGGCAATCTAAAATTATATTCATGTAAAAATTAAACAAATTAGTCAATTAAAAGTTTGACATAAAAATAATTTAAAGCCCATTCTGATTTATTTGTTAACCACAATATGTTTATTCAGATAGTAAAGTCAAATCTTACTTACCCATGCATATTAAATGCATACACACATGCACAATACATATATACACACACAGGGTGATAAGAAAATGTCTTGCTAAAATTTAAAGGGTGTTAGAGAGAATGAATATAAAAGGATTTGCAGTACAATGTGTGTCTCGAAACGCCATGTGAAAGTAGTAGAGGGTGCTGTGTAGGGCAGTCAAAACAAGCCAGCAATACAGGAAGCTGTTATACCTCACTGTAATTTCACACAGCATGCAGTGCTTCATGAATGCTGAACTAGAATATAGACATCTGACATCATAAAAAAAATCCTGCATTGCCGACTTGTTTTGACTGCTCTACACAGCTCCCTCTACCACCATCCCACAGCATTTCTGGACATGCATTGTACTGCGAATCATTTTATATTTATTCCCTCTAACCCCCTTTAAATTTTGGCCAGACTATATTACTAAATTAATTTATACCTTACATGTCATCCTTTTAATTTGCACATAAATGTATTTCGAGCACAGCGTGCTCATCCTCAGTGCAGAGTGACTGTATTCTTCAACGTTGATCTTTTCTTGTTTTCTTTGATCTCTTCACTTCATTTCTTTGTTCAATAGTCTGTTGCCACACAGCGGGAATTACACTATGCTCTTAGTCATTAACTGAGTTGGGGTTAGTAATAATTTCGATGGCCTCCCGTTTTAAAGCATAATGGTGGTTATTGTAAGGGGCTATTTTGCTAATATTAATGGAATTTAGATTAATGGGATTAGAGTTGTGGGTGGTGGATAAAGCAGTGGTTAGTTTATTGTATTTTAAATCTGCGTGATGTTCATTTCCTGATCTTTTAAAGAAAAGATCAACGTTGAATAATACAGTCACTCTGCGCTGAGGATGAGCATGCTGTGCTCGAAATTAAAAGGATGACATGTAAAGTATAAATTAATTTAGTAATACAGTTCAAGATTCCTTTTTAAACAGTTTTTAATTATAATTTTGGTCAGACATTTTCTGGTCACCCTGTATATATGTTATATATGTGTATATATATATGTATAAACATTTTTATTTGATACAAGATGCAAAATAAATCTATATTAAGGGAAGGGATACTGTATTGATGGCTTTATAAAACAGCAAGCATTTTAAATATACAAACAGATTCTCAAAGCATACGTAATTACCAAAACAGTCAAGCCTATGTTAATTAAATAACAATGCAGTTGTAAGAACAAATATCAATTCATAGAGAAGTTCAATAATGTTGTAAACTAAAAATGTTTTGTATCACACTAAACAAGAGAACAATCTTTTCAAAAACTAATGATAAGAATGAAATTTCAATTTTGTTTGTAAGCAACAGCCAATCTGCTACAACGAAAATAAATCATGTACATGTGAAAATCATACAATGATTCTATAGTTTTTCAGTAGTATTTTGGACAAATTTCTGCAATAGTAATAATAATTTTTTGGGGATTTTTTACTAATAAAATATGTATGAGAAATTATTTAAAAATTATACATACTATATCACATAAACATTTTTATTTAAATAAGCTGTTTTTTTCTGAAGAAACATTTTTCTCAGAGAGACAAATATACACCAGAGAAAGAGTAAAGTGGAAATAGGAAACCAGTACAGTAAATCATCTTAAGTAAATTTATCTTATTTTAATAAATATAGAGAATGTTGAAGTTAAAGTTATATTTCCATAAAAAATGAATGGGAATTCATCTAGAAGTTCTGTGTGAAGACTGATTTTAATATACATTCACAAGCCAGACTTCACTCATTTACATGGTCAATTAAAAAAATATATATAAGACTTTGTTGCCAGTTTGTAACCGAGATTTGCCATTCTATTTATTTGTGAGAATAAAAAAATATATATAAATAAACAGAACTTAAAATTATTTGATGAAAATATAATTAGATTTTTTTTTTTTTTAAGGAAGGGGGAGCTATTTGCCCATATATGCTGTACATTTTATGTTTTATCAAGTGCATTTAGAGTATACAATTTTAACATTAAACGTACCGATACTTTATGTATACCTAATCCAACCACAGCGGGTCAAGTGACCTGTCTTTAAAATGTTATATATATATATTACTATGTATAGCAAAAATATATTATTTAGCACAATTTGGTACATGAAACATCGACGATGTGATACTGTTATTTGCAAGAAATTCTGACAAATAGTTTAAAATGGGTCATATGACCTGTTGTGGTAGGTTTAGTGTTAAAATTATCTGACAAAATGATGCTAAAAAAAAAAAAAAAGAAGTGATTTTACTTGATTGTCTGGACATTTAATAAATAATGTACATTTAAATAAATTTAAATCAAAGAATAAGTCAGTAAATAAACAAAAAGGAAAAAAATCTTAAGATATTTGAGTATTTCTTATCAAGTTCACAGACATTATAGGGCATATAAATTCTTTTATACTTACTCATAAAAGAACTATAAGTAATATGCTAAATTATTTCCCATAATGAACATACTTTAGCAAAGCAGTATAATATCTAAATATATTTTTCTATTTTAAACAGTAAAATTAACTTCAAATAATTTGAGTCCACAAATCATAATGTATAAAAGTTCTACTTAGTACTGTAGTAAAAGAACTTAATTCATACATCCATGAAAACCTATAAGGTTCCTGCAACAAGCACCTATAACATTACTATCTAATTTAATCTTAATCAAATGTAGAGTTTCCAAATAATGTGTTTAGACTATTGTGTTTTCTCATATATATATACACCTCACCCTTCAAATAGCAAAAATGATTTCAAAAAGCCTCAAATTATATAGATACACCAGAATTTCATAGGTGGATCTTTCATGATTGCAATACTTTGCTTACAAAATATATGTTTGGAAAACTAATAAGAAAACAGATATATATAAATAGAGATAAAACTTATTGAATAAAACCATGTTTAGACATCTAATTCCTTAAAAGGACACTACTTTTCTATGCACACTGTAGATGTTTTCGCTAGTGCATAGAAAACATAATTTTAAAATTACCTATTCATGCTCTAAGAGTGTGGAGCTCAGTCTATTAAAAAAAGAAATTGCAAAATCAATAGACAGAGAAAACCTAAACAGAAATTTAGTTTAGATAATCAAAGTACAGCTGGTGTACACTAATGTACCTAAAAATTGCTCTTACCTTTTAAATCAAAATGAAAGAAGAAAAATAAAAGTATGAACTAAAAATGGAAAAGAATTGTTGTATTGCTTACAAAATTACAACACAAAAATATATCATTAACTGTAAAAAGGAGCATCATGTACAGCCATTATCTTATACATTTGACAAAATAAATCAAAAGGAAAAAGAAGAAAGATTGGGGGGGGGGGGAACTGGAAATTTAAAATAGCTTTATATATATTATCAGATAAATAAATAATGCAAAAGTATTGCATTTAATTGAAAACAGTGAAGAATAGCAACTGAGTTCAGTTGTTTGCATTTTGCTTGTGTGTGTTAATGTACATTAACATATGGCCAATAGTTCAATCGTGTTATTAAATTTAACCACTGCTAAATTAATTACATGATTGACTTAAACAATTTTTGTATAATGGTTCATCATTGGAATGAATTATCTTAAGTAATTATCTAAAGGCGAACAAAGTAAGCATGGGTACAATAACCAAAGCAGCGATGTAGTGGTCACGACTATTTTAAATGTCTGACAAAGAGTTCAAATTTGCATATATATTTAAAGAAGAAAAATTTAAAACACTTCTTAACTTTGTTATCCATAATAATTATATCTTCCACAACAACGATATCTATTTGCAACAATTAGGCATCCCACAAGGAGGTTGTAGCTCCAGTATTTTGGCAGATCTCTATCTTTATTATTATGAAAAGCAAATTTGCAATGATGATGTTCGATTTTATCATTACATCGATGATATTATTGTATTTTATCTCAACAAGAACTCACAAAATGGCTTTTCCTTCAATTATCCACCTAATTTAAAGCTAACTCAAAATACTCTGACTAATCAATCTATTAACTTTTTAGATCTCAAAATAATCATCGATGGTAATAAACTTTACACAGATATATATGACAAACGGCAAGATTTTTGTTTTAATGTAAACTTATTTACACATTTTAATTCATGTCTGCATCTTTCGGTATTTAGAAACATCATCATTAACCATTTATTTCGAATTAATAATTTATGCTCTGCAAAGTTTAAAAACAAGAATATTAATAAACTGATCACAGCCACTGCTAAAATGGGTTTTCCTAAAAACTTTGTATTTTCTATTTTATATCCTTAACCATGTCTCTGTCAGTACAAAAAAAAAAAAAAAGGCTGTGCACACTCTTGTGTATATCAACAAAAAAATTATAAAATAATAAAAGACAATAAAAAAGGTGGCGGTTGGGTGGGCAGATGTTTGATTACGGAGGTGGGGTGGTGTTGTAAGGCTGGATGGTTGGGTGGGTTTGTGAAATTAAAAAAAAAAAAAAAAAAGTAGAAGGCTTGTTGCATTTGCTTTGTATTACTATGCAAACTTTCATTTTCCAATAAAATTTCAGATTTTTCCTTTTTGAGTTGTCAACTATATTTAATGTTCTAATTATACTGTTAAACACAATGTGATCACTCGGTGAATTTCATTGTGGCTTCGTGGTTTCATTGTTGTTCATCTGCTTTGAAATTTTGCATTTTTAAATCCATATGGTTCCTGTTCTGGTTGTGGCAAGCTGGGGGAGTGTTGCCAGCGTAAAACTAGTGTAACCCCACAGGCAAGTCACAAGTCTTGCCGCCTGGCTCCTTCTTCCTATCTTGTGTTTCTTGGGTTGTTTTTTCATTAATTTTGATAAGTTTATGGTTTTAAGTTAAGATTTGTTGTTTTACTTTATTGATTCGTTTGTTTTGCAGGCTGTTAATTAATAGATCTGGTTTCTTTACATTAGTGTATTTCATCCACTGATGTTTTTTTTTTAATCTTATTGGTCATTGGTGTTTCAGTGATCTTGTATCTGTTGCTTGGCTTCTACTATGCTTAATAGATCATCTTTATTTTATATATATATATATATATACTGCTATGTGGTAAAGAAATAACTAATAACTAAGATATACGACAGGGTTATAGTGTTTTAAATCAGTTTATTAAATAAATAAATCCCTGATTTAAATTTCTTTTTTAAAATATCACAATTATCTGCTACATTTAAATTATCTATTTAGCTTAAAAAAATTATTATTTTTTAAAAGTATTTCTTATGTAAGATTAAAGATATAATTTGTAAAATATAACAAAATATTTAATTAAATTAACTAAGATTTTTGATATATTTATATTAGATTAATCTCTAATCAAGCCTTAAATAAAGCCACAAATAAATTACGTCATTAATTATTTTTTTTTTTTTTTACTTATGTTAAGAGAGGGAAAAAAAAAAAAAAAACAGTGGTGTCAATTGTACATATTTAGTGTATAACTCATTGATTAATATTCATAATAGTTGAGTTTTGCTCACCTAGTAGGCAATATTTAAAGAATGTGTTTCCAGATTTACCCCTTGCTTGCTTAGCTCCTATACCAGTTTATATCATTTAGCATTGGTTCATATGATATTTTTATAATAATGATATCTCTTATATCCTAACATCTACATAATAATGTTTTAAAAGTCCAAAGTTTTCAAAAGATTAAAAACATCATAAACCTTCAAATTTAACTACATATAATCAGTGAAATAGGTTTTACAGCTGCTGTCACTGTGCCTATTTAATGAATTCTATCCACTAAAAAAAAAAAAAAAAAAAAAAAAAATAATAATAATAGAGAAAGAATGCACAAAAATACCAAAATGGTAATTGAATTATGAGTGCAGTTAATGATTAAAGTATGATTTTTTTTTTATGACATTTGTTAAGACCTCAGTAGCAATATGTTTACATCAGGATACATTTTTTATATTTTTATTTTCTTTTAAATTACCTTTTTGTTTTATTCATTTGAAACCATGGGTAAAAATTAATTTTTCTTAATACATTCTTGCAGTTATGATGACGTTATTTTTTCTGTTAAATCATCCTTGAAAAAAAATTTTTTTATGCCTTTCAATCTCGCAGATAAGATTTTTCTCAAAGTGTTGTAGCTATGAAGTAAAAATCTTAAGTCAAGTGAATTATACTGGAATTGTATTTGACTTCACCATGATTTTAAGTCTATTTTTATTAGGAAGATACTATAACTGAATAAAATATTGGTAATGTATGCTTACATGAATTGTTTCTATAGGAATACTTATATTTCTAAAATTTAAGCAAAATGACTGATAATGTGGGTGGATATTCTGTATTTATATTTACACACACATTTAAATTATAAATGTTGTACTATAATGGATGTATAGGTTAAAAAAAAAAAAATCAAAAATTTTAATAATAATAAACCTGATATTTGAACATTAGGATCAAATAGCTTAAATACCAAAAAAAAAAAAAAAATCAAAATAATCTGATTGTTTTGAAATTTTATTTATTTATTTTTGTCTTTTTAAATTAAACATGGCAAATGAAATTAATTTATGATTAAACTTTTCATCATCTTGTTATTTTCTTAAATTTATAATGTGGTGCAATATTATTTACATATGGCAAATTAAAATTATGCAACATAACATGCTTTCCAATCATATCAGTAGAGTGAATGTTGAGAAGAAAATGTAGTTATTTTTGCTATGAAAGATATTTTGGAAAGATATGGGGATAGGAACAGGGAAAATGCAAAGATTTATAAGACATTTTTCATATTTTTTAAAAAATAAGAATACTTTAAGCCCTGGTATATGTATGTTTATTTTAGCCTTTTACATGGCTATTTTTACCTTATCACCAACTAACATAAGCCAACCACTGAATTTTGTAGTTGTCTTTAGTTACCCCATATTGAGAGATAACTTAAACCACCATGTTTTATTTTGTCTTTAGCATACACATTTTAGAAAAGTTTCATACATGTAAAAATAGAGTGTAACTAGACCCAAGTTTTACAGCAGTTTGTTAATATCTTCAAAAAATGCTCTTGAATAGGTTAGATATCCTAAACTGAAAAAGTTACTTAAGTAACCCTGAATGATGGTATTTCCATAAGTGTAGGATATTTATAAAGTTTTCACTGTTTCAATCAGTGACTAACAAGCTATATAAGACAAAATAGTTAGTTTTTAGGCATGCCTTTTTTTTTTTTTTTTTTTTCCCACATATGATGTCCTTAAATAAGAATCAACAAGACTTATTAATAATTTTCTTTCACCCTTTTTTTTTTCTTTTTCTAATCATAAGAAAAAAGATACATGTTATTAAGTTTTGACAATCATTTAGAATAATATTTTATAATCAAAGAAGGAGAAATATCTCCTGTCAATTGCAATTAATCAAAATAAAATTCAGAAAATAAACTAAAGAATGTTTGCCAAATGAAAGTTTAAAAAGTTAATAATATTAAAAAAGCATAAATAAAGCTAATCTAATAAAAATACAAACAGAATATTTTTAAGCTGCATTGCAGAACAAAACAAAAGACTAACTACTTTAAATTTTATATGAAATGATATCAAACATGAAAAAGCATTAAATTAGAGAGAAGTCAGAGCCTAAAATCATAAAACCAGAAAAGCCATAACGTAGAATCAAAATCAGAAGCAAATAAATAAAAAGTAAAATAAAACAAAATAAAACCCATTTTATTCTCAGTTACTAATGCATGCGCAGCTAAGTCCGACTACATAACAAAGCATAAAAGTACCAGATTTTCATCTTTATATTTTTTTACACACCATTTTCTTCTATCCACACATCTTCTTCCTCCTGCTTTAAAACTTCTAACCACTGTTGTTCAATTTCATTTATTTCTTCTCCAACTTTTATCTCATAATCAGCCTTAAACACAAAAATTACAATATAAATTGCTTTCTGAGCAATGACCGTGCTGAGAGAATAAATAAATAATTAAAAAAAAAAGGTACCAGGACATTTTTTAATCAAAACCAGTTTTAAATAAAATATATCTTCATTTTTGTTTAAAACACTGATTTTAGTTTCAGTTTATAATGAACAGCATACAAGAAGGAAGGAAAAGAAAAATAGATAAAATAGGAGTTCTATAAAGAAAATGAAAGAAAAGGAATCCTATTATAGTTGAATTTAAACATAACAGTGAAAAAAAAATATTATACTACTTTCAAGCATGCATACTGATGCAAAGTACAAACTATCAAACAGTTTGGTAAATATGGTTAGACAAAAATATGCAGTTTATAATAAATAAACTTTAGCTAGCTTTTGAAAGCTTTCAAATCAAAGGTGGCAGAAAGTAAAATTGTAATAACCTTTATAGTTTCAGAATATATTTATATCACAACATAAAAACTGATTACTACCAAAAAGGAGTTCTTCAAATGGGATGAAACTGTGGATACCTTAAGATAGAATATGCATATGATTAACTTTTGGAGTTCAATGACTGATTTATTGGAGATTCAGTGCATTGCAACAGAAAGTGAAAATAAGATATCTGGTGTTGTAATTTTACAGCACGCTGTGTTGTATTTGATTTTTTCATTCGGGAAAAAAAAAAAAAAGATTAGTTTTCTCTTCTTTCTTCCTTTACTTATCTGTATGTGTTTTAAAGTTATATTTGTTTTAATTTTTTTATTTATTTCATCTTTTGTATTCTGTCAATATAAGTTTGAAGATGTTATGCATTTTTAATATAAAATATAATATCTTCAATAAATTCTATATTGTAAATGAATGTTAGAATTGTAATACAGTAACGATTTCTTTTCAAAATAAAAATATTTAACCATTTAAATGTAAAAAAAAAAAAAGTTTTACTAACAACTTATATTGCTATTACTATTTTTTTTTTTTTTTTTTTTAAATTATGCACCAATTTTTAATTTGCTGAAGAAATATTAAATTATACAATTCAGAAGCATTATTTCAGAAGTACTTCAAATAATTAAAACTGCTTTAATATTTTTTAGAACACATAAAAATTAAAATGACAGTTTCCCAATGCTTTATTAAACAATATTTTGCAGCATACATATATCTGTACAAGTTTAGCAAATATATTAATTTTACAAAAAAAAAATATATATATATATAGTGGGAGTACAAATTAATTCGGTCCGTTTTTTTTCGTTAAAAAAACATTTTATTTATTATCAAAATGAAAAAACATGTTATTCAAAGTATTGTCCATCGGTAGCCACAACTTTTGTCCACCTTTCTGGCAATTTTCGGATTCCATCTCTGAAAAATGAGTCCTCTCTGGACGCAAACCATGAATCGAGCCATTCTTGAATTTCTTCGAAAGAAGTGAAGCGGTGTCCAGCCAAATCGTGATGCATCCGTCGGAACAACCAATAATCAGAAGGAGCAAGGTCTGGTGAATACGGCGGGTGGGGTAGGACCTCATATTTCAACGTTTCCAAGTAATTTTTAACGACAATTGCCACATGGGGCCGAGCATTGTCATTAGCAAAATTACCTTGTCATGCCTTTCGATGGTTTCTGGCCGTTTTTCACGCAATGCTCGGCTCAAACGCATTAATTGCAGTTGGTAGCGTTTGCCAGTAATTGTTTCGCCAGGTTTTAGCGGATCTTGATCGAGCAATTCCTCCAATTCGGCGTCTTCGAACTTTTTCGGCTGGCCCGGGCGCTCATTGTCTTCGACACTAAAATCACCATTTTTGAAGCGTCGAAACCACTCTCTACATGATTTATCAGATGGCGCAGATTCACCATAAACTTCCACAAGCGATCGATGCGCTTCAGCGGCACTTTTCTTCCAATTAAAAAAGAAAATCAAAACTTCCCGCAAATGTTGTTTCTTTAGCACAAAACTCGACATATTGAATGCTCAAAAAACCAATGTTGTTGTATAAAACTCGAAGCTTCGTTGCCTGAATATGGTTGACAAAGGTCAAACCTTTCTAACAATGCCAAAAACATCTATCATTATTCAGTAAACAAATCAGCCAGAGCCATCTATTGAAAACGGACCGAATTAATTTGTACTCCCAATATATATATATTAACACATTTTATGTGATAAACTACAACGAAATTATCTGAAAAAGCATACAACATTAAAAAATAAATATAATAATAATAATAATATAATCATGATATATAAAATATATAAATGAAACTTGAAATTGAAAGAAAAAAAATGTAATGAAATGCTACAAAAATGCACAATTACGGTGCTGTAGATTTAATATTCCAAATTTAAAATGCAGTTTCCCGAGAGAGAGCTTTTAATTAAGATTCGATTTCATTAATAAAATGCAGACCCTTATGAAACTTATACTGACAGAATTAAAAAAGAGAAGAAATAAAATCAAAACAATTATAACTTACTTGTTACTTTAAATTTTGTGTTGGTCATAATAAAAAACCTAATCATGGCTTCGATCCTTCACGTTTTGTGTTTACCATTTATAATAGCGATAGCAGAGCTGAAGGGGTAAAAGTTTTAGTTTGTGTTTGAAGTTGATTCGCGTATCTGTATCACATGACTGTTTGACGTCATAGTGAATGTAAAAAAAACTAAGGCTCAAAACAAACATTTTGAACTGTAACAATACAGAAGCCACTAATGTGCAGATTACCTAGTTAAAATGCAGAAAACTCTTGATTCCACACTTTAACGGGTCATTTTAGTTAATCTGCACATTAACGGATTTCGAGCTTTAACGGTAACATATACAATTTTACTAAAATAAGCAGGATGGTCAAATTACAGAACTGAATTATACAAACGTATTACGTCTTATCAAAGTAAAAATTTTTACTTAAACATTTAAAAGAAATATTTATTTACATGAAAACATTAAAAAACAGGTTAGAAAGCACAACAGACATTTTGGGCTGACTTTATCAGCTCCTCACAAACATTAAAACATCTTGTGAAAAAAAAAACGATTGCAAACAAGAGAAACATGCATTCTGTGCGATACTGAATAAATGTGTGATTCTGATTGGTATAATACTAAAGGATCAATGTTTAATAATTTAAAAATTTAAATACCTTAAATTTATCCTTTTAATAGCAACGGATATATTTCAGCATGCTATCGCAGCCCTCTTCAGCGTTGCAAATGATACTTCGTATTGCCGGTAGCTCCAAGTGATTCTGTTTTAATTTACCGAACTTATGTTTGTATTTGTTTTTTCTCTCAGATGTTTTAACACTGATGAGGATCTGATAGTCAACCCAAAAGGTCTATTCATTGTCTTTTTTAACTTGTTTTTTAATGTTTTTGTGCAAATAAATATAAATTTTAAATTTTTAAGTAAAAATTACAGGATTATTCAACATTTGTGTTAGAATGCTATCCTTTGATAATGTTGGTAAGGAGTGGGTAAACTATATGGAGCATCAAGAAGGTACTGGTTAATCAAGAGATGACAGAATGAAAGGACAGAGTGGTTGTCTGTACAGTGCTCAAAGTACCTAATATCTGATTATCAACATTCCCACATGTACTGGGATACCAATAAGTAAGTTCTGATAAGCAATCATTTATGATCATAAGTAGATTGTGTCAATGTAACTCACCAACCAGGATGTACACAACAAGCAATTCCACAGCAGAGCATTCACAATCTCTTTGAGTAATTGCCCAATGAGATTGCATTAAGGTCAGAAGAGGGGAACATATAATTGGTTTTATTTATTATTATTTTACTCTACTAGTTATTACTTCCCGAATAAAACATTCAGTTCCTATGGTACTGTTGTCATTTAGTTTTCAATATATATTACATCTACAGATTTTCATTATATTCCAATATAACTCCTTCATGGTGTGTAATTTTTTTTGTTACAGAGTATATACATATGTGTATGCATGTGTGTTTTAAATATAAAACTAAATATCTCTAAGAAAGAAAAAAGTTACACAAATGATTTATCACTAATCTAGTGTAAAAGTAAATAATAGTGCAAAATTGCAAATTAAAATACAATTTCACAAACAAAGAGTTTTCTGAGATCTTGCATATAATCATTATGTTCTTGAAAAATATTATAAACAAGTTAAAATGATTGACAGAATTTTTAAACTAGGAAATACTGGACTTTTAATCAAGGAATGATTTTAAACAAAACAGAATAATTATTAAAAAATGAAATTAATTATATTTTTGAATCATAAAATTCTGCTAGTTTTTTTTTTTTTTTACTTTATTTTGTACATTTTGTGCAGTTTTTTAAATGACTAAAATGAAGTTTGAAGCTCTAAGCAAAGCAATAGTGAAATAAAATCATTATTGCTAACACCAGTCTTTCAAAAGTTAACTATTATTTAAAACGAAATATTTGATAGGAAAGCAAGCAAGCATGCACACATATAAGCACAAGTAAAATAAACAATACATATATTTTTAAAATTCAAAAACAAAATTATTGTTCTGAACAAGATGATAGAATGAATTAACAACTACCTTAGTTTAATTAAATTAAAAAAGCAAAAAAGTAAACAAATATTTTTAAAAGAAAAATAAAGAAAATTTTACCTCTGACTGCTTGAAGGGAAGTGTTTCTAAGGTTTGTGAAGGCCATGGTCCTATTGAAGTCGGTACACTTCCTCCACTCTTATAATCATATTTTTGCTTATATGAATTTGCAACATATTGTAAATTTTCCTAATATAATGAAATTTTAAAATTTACAAAAAAAAAAAAAAAAAAAAAAAAAAAAAGTATATATAGATATGTTGATTGACATCAACATTTGATCTATAGTTATTACATTAACTATTAATTTTTGAAAAGCAGATCACAATAAATAAAGCAATGAACAGTGCAGTGAATGGTTTAAAATAATAACAATTTAAACATTATCTATCTGTTTGTTGGAATACATAAAAAAAAAAAAAGTTAAAATATTAATACTCAAATTAAACCCTAATTTAAATCTAATGTAAAAGATGACAACAATTTTCTTGATGAAATTTCATCCAGCAGGAAACTGGTTGTTATGAGTTCTGATGCCTGTCAAGAACTAATATTTTGCCAGATTTACATGATTGTACTATATAAAAGTTGATGTAATTATTGTTGTTATTTTGAAAGCTCATTTGAATATATTAATTTTATTCATGTGCACTAAATGCATATGATAAATTCTTTTCAATTTACTCAGTACTATAAATTTACAATGCCCTTATAATACTGTATATTTCCACAGATAAGAAAAGATATTGAATTTTCACATAAGTTTTATAGTTTTAACATATATCTGTCCTATAAAATGATCCCCAAACCATCAAATAGCAACACTCAAAAGAGAAATGAGTTTGTGGTTGACTAACAGCTAGAGCAAATGATAGCTAAAGTTTGTGAAGTATGGATCTAATCATGGAGCCACAATAAGTGGCCAAAAGTCATATATACAAAAGTTAGATCTATGCATGCTGCATCACTTGATGTACTATGTATTTCGTCACTAAATTATAGGAAAAAGTGAAAGTTAAAACAGTGATTCAATTCTTTAATAAGTGTAGAATTAGTGCTGAGTGATTTGTATGTAATATTGATGATAATGAGGGAACTAACTTCCTAAGTATACAATGGGACTCGTATGATGAGCTCCTCAACAACATTAATGAAAATATACAGATTCTGAAAATTTAATACATTGGTGAGTGATATGTTTTATTTAATAATGGCTTTAATTTAAAAATTCAGTCTAATTCTTTTTTTTTTTTATGTGTCTTATAAAATAGCCCCACTTTTTTTTTTTTTTTTTTTTAATAATTTAACTATAGTCTTACTTGCAGAAATATATGGTGGATTGAGATTGATTTCTTTTAAGAATTATCGGTCTATTAAACTTCACATATTATTACTTTTTATAAAAATTGGAAAAGAAAATACTTGTGAAAAACTGGAAAGACGAGTTTACTTCATTTCAGTTTAAAATAAAAGACAATCTATAAATTTATCAAATTCAGTTTTTATAACTGCAATATTTATTTATAATAGAAAATTACTTTCTATGCAAGCATATTAAAGTTCTTAAAAATGGCTTCAGTTTTTAATTCACAATAAGTGCATCATAAAAGTATATTCATATGAGGGTAAGGTGAAAAGTTCCCGGCCTGACACAGAGATGGCATTCCAATCAGCAAAAACTTGTGTTTTCTGCCTGGGTGTACGTGTCATTTTGTTCATATGATAAGTTTCAAATTCATCTCTCAAGTAGTTTGTTTAGATGAATTTTTTAAGTAGACGTCTTGCATGTTTTTCGTTAAAATGGATAAACTTGAATATTGTATGATCAAAAAATTCTTCATTTTATATGGATTAACCTCTAAGGAAATTTATCAGAAGTTGACAAAAGTTTATAAGAACTCTGCTCCTTCCATATCAACCATTAAAAAGTGGGCAGTTGATTTTATACGTGGTTGCATGTCCCTCGAAGATGAACCACGTGAAGGACAGCCAAAAACCGCCACCACATCGGAAATAATCGAATACATGATATCATTAACTTATTAAAAATATACAACCTTTACTTAAACTTCATGTCTTTTTTATCTGAAACACTTTCACTGGGGCACCCCAGCTTTTTCAACGGCAAATACAGTGCTTGAAGTTTCACGAAACTGATGTTTTCCTTGGCTGCCACTACTCTTAAGCACTTGGCGCCACTGTCGATCCAGCCCTGCCCCATCGTTGCCATTAGATGAATTAATAAAACTTAAAATTTCAACGGACTCTCTAAAAGCAGCATACCTATGATTTTGATAATTTGCTATTTTTTTCACTGTATTTTCCGTTGAAAAAGCTGGGGCTCCCCAGTGAAAGCGTTTTGGATAAAGAAGAAATGAAGTTTAAGTAAAGGTTGTATATTTTTAATAAGTTAATCTTAGTGCTTCATGAAATATGTTTTGAAAGTACACGATATCGTGTTGGACAATACACGAGTGAATGTGAGTGAGATAGCTGAGGCTGTGGGAATATTGGAAGGGTGCGAAACATCTTGCACAAAGAATTAGGGATGCAAAAGTTCTGTACAAGATAGGTGTCGCATTTGCTGAATGCCGATCAAAAGCAAATGTGCAAACAATATTCACAGTAATATTTAGACTGATTCAGTAGGGATCCGACTGATTTTGTAAGGCGATTTGTCACCATGGATGAGACATGGGTCCACCACTACATGCCAGAAACAAAACAGCAATCCAAGCAGTGGGTGGAAACCAGTGGTTCAGTGCCAAAGAAAGGGAAGTCGATCGCATCTGCTGGAAAGGTCTTGGCCAGCGTGTTTTGGGATATGAAAGAGATCCTGTTAATTCATTACCTTGAAAAAGGCAGAACAATTACAGGCTATTACTCCAACCTTCCTGACCAGCTGGATGCCAAAATTCGCGATAAGAGGCCTGGCTTCAAGAAGAAAAAAATCATCTTTTACCAGGACAACGCACTTGCACACAAGGGTGAATTGGCAATGGGAAAACTGCAGGATTTGGGGTATAATTTGCTTGGCTGCGCACCCCTATTCTCCTGATTTGGTATTGTCAGATTTCTATCTGTTTACAAATTTGAAGAAATTTGTTTCTGGGAAGCGCTTCGTGTCCAATGAAGAAGTTGAGAGATATTTTCACAGCCTTCTAGGCTCTCACTTCCGGGAAGGAATACTGATGTTGGAGAAATGCTAGACCAAGTGTGTTGAAGTCGAAGAAGAGTATATAGAAAAATAAAATTATTTTTTAACTGGAAATCACAGTCTTTCATTATCAGGCCAAGAAATTTTTATCTTACCTTCGTATGATCATTTATTTTATAGAGATTTTATTTATTTAATAATTTACACCATGAACTTTATACATATATACACACACCAATTGTTTTAAAAAATATCTTAAATAATTAACAATTATTGTTTTCTATACATCATTTTAAAAAAATGTTATTTATAATAAAAAGAGACATATTTTCAAAAAGTTAAAATGTTTTCGATTTTTTTTTTTTTTTTAAGGGAGAAGAAAGAATATATTAGATATAAAATGTATAATTTTTCATTAAAAAATGAATACTTAAATTTACTTATAATTCTATTTATTTATTAATAACATAGTAAAATTTTAAAAGCACGAAAAATACAAAGAACTGTTAAATGCAATTTTCAATATAATTTCCTATTAATATAAACCTTTATTTATAGAGAAATGAAGACATTTTATCTGTAAAAGTTCAAATACAAATTATTTTAAAAATACTGCAATTCATATATTCAAATGAAAGACATTTTTGTATATTACACATTCCATGGTATAATATACAGACAAACATATAACTGTTATTTTGCAATTACGTGTTTTCCCCAATAAACATAATCTTAGTTAGAGGATTTATAGTTTTAATGAAGATAGTTATTAAGCAAGATTTAAAAATTAATATTCTGATTATTTATTTAAAATGTTACACAGTTTAATTTAAATTTCATCTACACGATAATTTACACACTTAAAAAAATATTATGTTTCATTACAGTTTTAATTAAAATTTAATTAATAATAATTTTTTTTCTTTATTCCATTCTTGTGAAATTTAACACTGGAACCAGAAGTAAACATTAGATCATAATATATATAATAAAAATGCCTAAAAAACTACAAAGGATTAACAAAACAAGTTAATATTTGCTTGTCCTACATAGATTAGTTTTGTATTTCTTAGAATTATTATGATTGAAAATCAAGCAAAGAACATTTTCTTAATGTCCCAAAAATTTAAAAGATTTTTAAAAAAATATACAACAATCTTCATAATTTTCTTCAATAATAACAAGTTTTATTGAATCAACATTATCTGAGTATTTAATTTCATTATTCTTTTTATGGATACGAAATACAATGACAATTTCTTCTTACTCCAGGCAACCTTAAAATTTCTTTACATCTTAGAAAACTTCAATGAAATTCTTTTATATAATCAAAGAAGTTTTAAAAGGGATTTAACACCAAGAAACTGAATTAAAACCAGGTTATATTTATAAAATGTACCACCCTTGGTAATTATCCATAATTGAACAATTCATATAGTTGAATCAAGCAATACTTCTTTTTGTTATGTTAAACAACAACAACAACAAAAAAAAAAAAAACTTATTTCTATAAAGAAATTCATTTTATTTTTTGCTTAATACTTACACTTTTCATAGAATCAATGGCTTATTTGAGATGGTTCATTTTAAATAAGGTAGTTTGAATGTATTTCAATTTTCAATTAATATAAATTGTGCATAAAATATTTTTTTCAATTATAATTTAATGCTCATATAAAATTTAGGCATATTTCAAAAGAAAAATTATAGAAGAAAATTAGGAAGTGCTAACCTTTGACATACTCTGCTCTCTTTCTTGGATCGTCTTTTCAATTTCCCACAATTCTTCTTTTAACATGTGAGTACTAAAATCTTTAACATTGGTAAACTCTGTAATCTAAAAAAAATGCATATTTAGAAATGGATTGATAAAATAAAATGCTGAAAATAGGAAAAAAAAAAGGGGGGGGGAAGAGAAAAATTATAAAGCTTATTTGAAAGATTTATAAAAAAATATTAAATAAAATACTTCACAAGAAAGCAACTGATAAATTAGGATTTTTTTCCTAATTGTAATATAATACTTCTAAATATACATTACATATACTAACTTGTAATCCATGTGCACTATTACTGATGCAGTCTTCACCTGCTCCAAAACCTTTTGAAATGTTCCCACTTACCCTAAGAAAACAAAATAGTTAAACACATGTCTTAATAATTACATGCATATGGATATATAATGTAAAATAAAATAACAAATACCCAATAATATCAGATTCTTTAGGTGGGCATACAGTACAATCCACAGCAACAGGCACCACAACTGAGGCAGACTCCACAACTGGTAAATACTGCTCAGGTATAATTGCTACTGGGACTGCAAAGCCTGCAGAATATGAATAAAATTAAAAGGTGAAGACATTTATAAATAAGCATGATAAAATGCAGAAAACAGAGATAAAATGTAAAAGTGTTAAAATATGTAAGTCCTTCATTAAAAAATAGGCATTCATGTGTGCTTTTTTCAATGGATAAAGAATCATACTAAATTATTAGGTTGATTTCTTTCGAATTCGACCTATTGCAATCACTTTGTTTATCTCTCTCCGTATATATATATATATATCTATTTACATATAATAGAAAATTTGTTATGATAACTTCTGAAATAATGATCGAAATCGAACCAAAGTTAGAGGGTAGTTTTATCTGACAAATGTCTTGGACGAGTTCTTTAACCAAGTTGTTCCACCATTTTCTTTCAAAGTGGTGGCCACTTGGAGAATTTCAAATCCAATATAAAAAGCATATTTAAGGCAGATTTGCTTAAATTTTGATGTAGATATAGACCATATAAGGGTCTCCCTCAAATTTATTAATGAATTTGATCCACCATTCTGTTTCAAAATGGTGAATACTTTAAATTAAGGGAGCCACTTAAAAATTTGTCATCATGAAATTTTTAAAATACTGAATTAATTCACACCAAAGTTGAACATTTGACTTATCTGTCAGATATTTTGAAGGTGTTTCGCTAGGAAATTTGCTCTGCCATTTTGTTTCCATGTTGTAGCTACTTAATAATCAGACTGCCACTTGAAAATTTGTCACATAGAAAACTTTTGAAATACTGAAGTAATTCGAACCAGATTTGGACAGTGGATTTATCTCACGGAAATCATAAATGGACAACTTACTCCACCAATTTGATTCCAAGTTACAGCCATTAAGTAACTGACTGCCACTTCAAAATTTGTCATTGTGATAATTTTTGAAATACTAAATTAATTCAAACCAGATTTGGACAGTGGACTTATTTTACGAATATCTTGAATGAGTTAGCTGGGCAACTTGCTTCCTCATATTTTTTCCAAGCTGCAGCTATTTGAAATCTGGCTGCGACTTGTGAAAACTTGTCATCACAATATTTTTTGAAATACTGAACTAATTCAAACCAAAGTTGGACAAAAAGCTTATGCTTCAAATATCTTGGATGAGTTTGATGGGCAACTTGTTCCACCATTTTGTTTCCAAATGGCAGCTACTTAAAAATTTATCATCACAATAACTTTTGAAATACTGCATTAATTTGTACGAAATGTGCAGACTTATTTTAGAAATGCATTTGAAATATTCGTTGGCCAACCTGATCTGCCATCTTGTTTTCAATTCTAGCCACTTGAAAACTTCAAATTCACATAAAAAAGGTATTTATGAATCGTTTTGCTCCAGTTAGGCAATATCAGTATCTCCACCAAGTCTAGACATTTACACAGTCTTAATGTAAATTTCTATAAATCAATGAAACTATGAAAGAATGATCAAATAAACAGTAAATACCAGGTTGTTCAATAAGTTTTGTCGTTCAATAAGAAAAACATGATTTTATGGTTTGAAATACATTTTGTTATACAATATAATCTCCCTGAATTTCAATACATTTGTTTTAATGATCTAATTTATGGATTCAATCACTGAAGTGAGAATCCAGAAGACTGTTGAAATATACTTCCATGGCTGCTATTACTTCTCCATTCGATGAAAATCCTTTTCCATGCATGAATTTTTTGAGATGTGAGAACCTCCAGAAGTCAGAGGGAGCCAAGTATGGCGAATAAGGTCGATGTTACAACATTTTGTACTTTAATTCATTGATTTTCGTGATGGTTTTTTGAGCTGTGTGAGAGGATGCGTTATCTTGATGAAAAATCTTTTTTCTTCTTTAAACCAGGTCTTTTCTTACGAATTTTTACATCCAGCTGGTCCAAAAGGTTACAATAACACTATTAGTACTAGGCATAAAAATTGTCCCTGACACCCTTAGCATATTCGTATGTAAAATGACATACTGAATCCAAATCTGGCCCCCATTTTGCCCCATCACCTACCGTTGATATGCCCCTCCCCCATTTTTATCATTGTTTAATAATTTTATACTAATCAGTTTGATTTGGAGAGGAACAATGATTATTTTAACTGTTAAATGTCTTCAGACCTGAGGAGCTTCAGAGGTAGAAAGTTCTAAAACACAAGCATTTGTTGTAAGGAGGATATGTGCCCCCCCCCCCCCCCAAAAAAAAAAAAAAAAATCAATAAAAACAATCAGTTTCTGTTTTTTTATTTTTCCCCTCATAATATTTCTCTTATTTTTTATATATTCCAGCTTTCAGTTTGCCCTTTTCTTACCAAAACACCCAAAATAATAAAAAATTCAGTGAAAATTTTTTCAAAATGTTGGTAAGTGGAGTAAAGTCTCAAAGCCCTCGCAAGAAAGTTTGACTGATTCACTGTACGACGTTTGCTTTCAATAACTCCCACATTAAATGTTTTGGGCAGTAAAACATTAACAGTAAAATCTCCTGCTTTGACACGTGTTAAAGCTCATTGCTCTTATCATTGCAGTCATCAGTCGTTATCTAGCTTTAATACACGTTTTGCGATAAGAGAGTGAACTTTATGGTGTTCTCAATGGTGGTGATCTTTAACACGTGTCAAAGGAGGATATTTTAAGTTCATGTTTTACTGCCCAAAACATTTAACGTGGGAGTTATTGAAAGCAAACGCCGTACAGTGAATCAGTCACTCCACTTACCAACATTTTGAAAAAATTTCAACTGTATAATTTTTTATTATTTGGGGTGTTTTGTTAAGAAAATGGCAAACTGGAAGCTGGAATATGTAAAAAATAAGAGAAATATTGCGGAAAAAAAAAAAAAAAAAAAAAAAAAAAAAAAAACAGAAACTGATTGTTTTTATTGATTTTTTTTTTTTTCTGGACACAAATCCCCTCAAATATCCTCCTTACTACAAAGTTTGTGTTTTAGAACTGTCTATCTCTGTAGCCCCTCAGGCCAGAAGACATTTAACGGTTAAAATAATAATCTTTCCTCTCCAAATCAAACTGATGGGTATAAAAGTACTGAACACTGATAAAAATGAGGTGGGGGGGGGGGGGGGGTGTAACTAGAAAACGATGGGTGATTGGGCAAAATGGTGGTCATATTTGGATTCAGGAGGTGATTTTACATAAGAATCTGCAAGAATGGTATCAGATCTCGAAATTTTTTAAATTTGCAGAGCAGTGTAATATTCTGCGTTTATTGTTTTACCAGTTTGAAGGTAATCCACAAACAAAATTCCTTTATCATCCTATAAAACTAATACTAACACCTTCTTGGCCGATTTCTTGAGCCTCACTTGCTTTGGAGCTGAAGTAGCAGGTTCACACCACTCCTAAGTTTCTTGTTTTGATTCAGGAACATGACGGTAGACCCAAGTCTCATCTACAGTGATAAAACCTTCTTATCTTTTCTAAAACGCTCCAAATGTTGCTGAGAAATTCGCATACAAGTTTGATTTTGCTCCATTGTTAGTGAATACGGTACCCATTTTTTTGTAACCCAAAAACTTCAGCAAAAATATTGCCAACAGAACTATTTTTTTTTTTTTTCGTTGCCACACAAAACCCGGTTTCTGTTTCATCTGTTTGGTGCAAACTGTATCTTTGTATCTTAATTCGTTTTTGAATTATTCATTTTTAAAGTTCGTTCTGACTTTTGGATCACCCGGTAATTATATTGTAGCATGAAAAATAAAATAAAGATGTTGACGTTGATATATTAAGTTTTTTAGGCCTTGATAAATTATGTGATATTTTTGCAGATTATTACAAAAGCTATTAATTAATAAAAAATGATGTTTAACTTCAATTACATGTTGAAATGAGCAGCTAAATTTTGCATATCATTTAAATTTGCATGTTTTTTTAAGCTGATTCAAAAATACATGTTTATTTCCTGAAAAATCAATGATTTCTGCTTTTTTTTTTTTTATCCTGTTGCTGAAATGCACAATATTATTGAGGTTACTTGCCAAAGTCCAAAATGATATTATTGCTGATTAACAAAATTAGATAATGGTTTCACTGCTAATCAGCAAAATTCCTGCTTTTTTTAAAATATTTATTTTCTAAAATGTACTCTACTTTTTTTGTGTGTGTATATGCATGTTTAATAATCAAAATGTGCAAATTTCTCATCTAAATAACTTAAAACAATCTTTTTATGGTAATCAAATTCTAATAAAAAGTCAGCTTTAAGTTTGCTGAATTTTATAAAAGACACTTTTTTTATTATTGTTGACTTTCATAAAGGGCATGTTTTTAGACCCAAAAATTTCCTAGATAGATCTTTAGTAAAATATATGCATTATTATGTTTAAGTCTCTATATACTCTTCTTAGAATAGTAAGTGTCAACTAGAAAAATTTATGCTTGTGGTAAAACATCTTATAACTTGGATTGATTTTTATACATGATAATTACTTAATTTGTAGAAGTTTGCAGTTCTGAAATGGCTATATTAATGATAACTTATAACAGTTTTTATTGATATTATGTAATAATGTAATTGGAAATTTTTATATATGGTGATTTAAAATATTTCCCGATACATTTAGTAATTAGTTAAAATAATGGAAACAAATCATTAATACTTACTGGGTGATGTAGTTGCATAAAATGATGGAGCTAAAGAGGCAGACGGTAAAGGATGTCGTACTACAGAGGTTGGACTAGTAAGTTCACCCATTTGAGAGACAGCATTTACTTGTATAGGAGCAGGTCCACGAATTAAACTTTTAGAACATCTTGATATTGGGCCATATTTTGAAACTAATGGTGGATCAAATGGAATAAATTCATCTTTGTCAGATGGACAAAATAGTGCACAATTAGAATGCTCCCTGCAAGAGAAATCAAATAAGGTATAATAATGACAAATTATATAATATATATATATATATATATATATAAAACCAATTACATTACATAAATTTACATAATAAAAATCTCAGTATTTCTATACTTAAGTCTGATGAACTTATTATGTGCATAGAATTTAACTCAATGATAAGAAGAATTATTACAATCTTCTACAATATACTCCTTGAGCAACTATTATATCATAAAATTCAAAATAAATATCATACAGCAAAATTGCATTACAAATCTATTGGCATGACACAGCCAAGAACAATTTACCACTAATTTCTAAATGCTCATATTAGTTTATAATACAGTTAATGAATTACCCTTATACATTGGAAATTTTAATATGTCGTTACTCTTTAGCCTCCTAAGATTTATCGTACTATAAAGAATCTTGCCTTTAGTTTTGATAATTTCAGCACTGTAGAAGCTTATCAGCTGGTTAGACATACACAATAAATAAATAAATAAAAATAATTAAAAAAATATAATATTTTAATTATTGTCCGTCCCACAGTTATAATATAAGCATTTACTTCTCACATTAGATATTTTTACCATTAGAAAAAAAAAAAAATGTGTGTGTGTGTGTGGGGGGGGGTTGTATGGTGTATTAGTTGTCACAAAGCTGGTGAAGAGACAGTTTAAGGCAGCATTAAAAATACTTTAAACTACAGCACTTGTGACAGAATGCCTATAATGGCATTCCTTTTCCCTAATAAATTTAACTTTTGATTTCACATATCATAGGATAAAATAGTCAATTACTCAGTAACAGAGTAAAAATAAATAAGTAATTTAATAAAAATTGACAAAATTGAGTTTTTAGAACTTAAATATTTAAAGGCTACTAAATTTTCAACACTGTTATGAAACTAGCAATCACAACATCATATATTTTTTAATGAAATCTACAAATAGAAGTTTTACCAACTGCAAATAAAATAGAAATTTGGTCTAAAAAATTAATTTTAGCCTATTGATTTCTAAGCAAAGTAACGTAAACAATATTTTAAAAAGTGATAAATTATTCTAGATTACCCACTAACAGTTAGCTAATATTACTACTTAGGCAGAAATTTCTTAACTATTTAAAATTTAAATTTTTAATCAGAGCACTTAAACTATTTTGTAAAAAAAAAAAAAAACCCTTTAACAATGCTCTGTTTTACCATAGCTCTTTCAGGGCGAATCCACCCCTTCTTCAGTGGCTATCTCATGGTCTGCTGTGGTTGAAACTGGCTTCTGCTTTCTTCAATGTTGGTTCTTCATGAGGTGGTGCCTCGCACGATCCAAATCTACGCACGACTCATGCCCATTACAAGCTAATTGGTCACTGATTATCTCTATGGCTTCTCGGTAAAAAGCGTAGTCAGGGTTATTATAATTTACTATTTTTCTCGTTATATTCTGGCCGATTCGTGGCCAGAATTGATCCACAGTGGCGCTACATGCTACAAGAAAGAGGTGAGGCTATAAATAGCCGGTGCCAGAAAACACTAGTTGCAATTGACAAAGGGGGAGGATCCTCCCCAGAAAAGCTTATTGCTAAAGATGAAGCCTAAGTAAGGTTGTTTGTTTTATTTTATAATTATGTTTATGCTTCTTTTGAAATTAAAGTAAAGGATATATTATTGTTTATATTCTTTGTATTGTAGTCGTTCATTCTGCTCCTGTCTACTTGAGGCTGCGTTTTTAACTGTTTATATTCTAATGGGAGCTCTCTATTTGATCTATTATACAGTTACTTTTTTTGTCTCACAGTCCTTTTGCAGTTATATATTTACGAAATGAATCCGGACCCCATTTATAAAGCTCTTAAACAGACAGCTAAAAAATTCAACCGCGAAATCACCCACAAATCCTTTTAAGAGGATTGTATTTATTTTAATGTTATTACAAAATTCCTTAAAATTACAACCCCTTTCATTAAAAAACACTTTAGTCATTCAGCTAAAACTCTGGAATTTTCACTCTTGAAAAAAGTGATTAAGCAAAAGTCAATTTATATCTTTAAACTAAAACAAAAATTATAGCACACTCTCTAAGGATCTTGCCAACATGGTTCATCCCAATAATTTTACAAATATTCTGAATAAAATTGGTCACTTTATTAGCATCGATCAAAGGCACATAAAAACTCGACATAACAAAAAACTCAAATTTTGGCTCTCAAAGGAGAGACCAGACCTCAAGAATAAAAAACAATCAGTCGCTTATCCTTACATAAACTTGTCTAATACTGAACTTACATCCCACCAGGACACCGTGCTTAAATTGGCTCAAAATTCATACTTAACGAAAAACTCAACATGAAGGATAGCATCGCTCACATAGAAACTGCCATTGATAACCTTCCCCCTCAAAAATGTAATATAATCCGGAACACTGCAGTCAAATCTATAAGAAACCTTTCTGCTAATAACCCAGATATCGCTGATATAAATTACCTTAAAAACTTAAAGAAAAATCGTGACTTAACGTACCTAATAACTGATAAAACTAATTCAATTATTATTATGGATCGTACTCATTATAAAAGCATGATGCTTGAGGCCATTGCAAAATTAAAAGTCGAAAAAATTAATAACTCCCCCCTTAAAAAGCTCATAGAAAAAACAGAAACCCTCATAAAAACCAGTAGTTGGCCTAATAACCAACCCCCTATATATTGTCACGTAGATGTTGTGAAGAGCCAAAGTGAGCACTCAAAGTGAAGTAACAAACGTAGTTTATTAGCAGAACAAACTTGTAATACAGCTACATTCGGCTGAGAACATACTCAAACTGAAGAACAAGTCGCTTAAATAGAATATTCCAGAATACAAGATTAACATAAATTAGAATATTCTAGAAACTGCTAGAATAGAAAATTAAATATGCAAAGATAATTATAAAAATTTAGATAATTATAAGAATTTTTTTTTAGTCTTTAAATCTACTCGCCCCTGGCCGAAATCGAACCGAGGCCGTCTGGGTGACAGTCCAAAGACATACCTCTATGCCACGGCGGCTGTACGGAAAGCTGACTTTGTGGCAGAGCTCTCTTTTCAGAGAACAGCATCTCGCTGTTTTAGGACTTCTGGGTTAAAGCTCCAGTCCCCGAACCCGTCATGGGTCCTCTGTAAGTATTGTTCGTTTTAGAAGGAACAACATCATCCTGATTTTGTGTGTCTTCATTCTCAATTTGCTTGTCCGGATTATGGTAGGTTTTCATACGTAATACATGGACAATGTCTTTTGGGTTTTTTCTTCATGAGGTTGGATCAAAATCTTGCACTTCATAGGTGACGTCTGATAAATGACGTAAAACCTGATATGGTCCAAAATATCTTCTTAAAAGTTTTTCGGAGAGGCCGACTTTTCAGACTGAAGACCCATGCGAGATCTCCAGGAGCATAAGAAACCATTCGGTGTTTGGAGTCGTAACGTTGAAGGTCTTTATCTTGGGCTTTCAGAGTTTTCACTCGGGCTAGCTGCCTGGATTCTTCAGCTCTGGCAATCATCTATGCGATGTGATCGTTGTCTACATCATCAGAGCACAATGGTAACATTGTGTCCAGAGTCATTTCAGCCTGATGTCCGTGAAGTAAATAAAAAGGTGTAAAAACCCGTCTTCTCTTGTTAAGCGGTATTATAAGCAAAGGTTACAAATGGTAGAATTTTGTCCCAATTCCTCTGTTCTATATCCAAGTACATGGACAACATGTCGACCAAAGTTTTATTAAACCGTTCGGTCAGTCCATTTGTTTGAGGGTGATATGCTGTCGTCATGATGATCGATATTACACAATTTGACGAGAGCGGAAACGAGCTTAGATTGGAAGACAGCTCCACGATCTGTGATAACTACTCGGGGAGATCCATGTCTTAGGAGAATTTCTTCAAGCAAGAACTTCGCTACTTCTTCGGCTTCAGCGGTCAGTAAAGCTTTCGTTATTGCATATCTCGTTAAGTAATCCATGCAGACTATGATCCATTTATTCCCATGAGTAGATTTCAGAAATCTTCCTAGAAGATACCAATGTGATGGAAAGGTGCTATAGCTGGAGGAATGGAAACTAAGCGTCCAGGAGGTCGTTGAGGAATGGATTTTCTCCTCTGGCATTCTCGACAGTGCATCACATATCGAATGACATTTCTGTACATCCCAGGCCAGTAAAACCTTTTGCGGATCCTGTCATAAGTTTTCTAAAAACTAAGATGTAATGTGATGGAAGCGTTGTGGAAATGTCTCAGAATGTCCGCTTGTACATGTTTGGGGGATGACTGGCCGCCACGCTTTTCCATCAGGGTCGAAATCCTTTCTGCATAATACTCTGTCAAATAATTCAAATTCTCTTTTATCCACACTGGAGCGGTTATTCGAAAGAATAATTTTTGCAAGATCTGGGTCTTTCTTCTGTTCAATCACAAGGTTCATACTCATAGTCACAGCAAGAAATTTCTCTGGCGTCTCAGATTCATCTACTGGATTTCTTGAGAGAGTGTAAGCATTCCTGTGCTTCTTACCGCTTTTAAATATCACTGAGAAATCATGTTCTTGAAGTCGAAGGGCCCATCTTGCCAGTCTTCCTGAAGGATCCTTTAGACTCATAAACCAGCATAGTGAATGATGATCTGTTACAACAGTAAAATGTTTTCCGAATAGATACGGTCAGAATTTCTTGATAGTCCATAGAATGGCAAGACATTCCCGTTCTGAGGTGGAATAATTCTTTTCGGCTTTTGTCAAGGTTCTTGAGGCGTAAGCTATAACTTTTTCGGCATTGTTCTGAATTTGAACGAGGACTGCCCCAATACCATACCCACTGGCATCTGTATGAATTTCTGTAGGTGTGCTTTCGTCGTACATTCCTAATACTGGATCAGAAGTGAGGGCTGACTTCAGGCTGTTAACAGATTCGGCCTCTTCGGGACCCCAGTGGAACTTTGCATCACCTTTTAGAAACAACTGCAACGGTTCAGCGAGATAACAAAAGCCCTTAATAAATCTTCGGAAGCACGAGCAAAGTCCAAGAAAGCTTCGTATGTCCTGTACATTCTTTGGAGTTGGAAAATCGCTTATGGCTTTCACTTTGTCAGTATCTGGATGGACACCATTTCTAGAAACAAGATGATCCAGTATTTTTACTTCTTTGGCCTCAAATAGACACTTCTTTGGGTTGAGTACAAGACCAGCTTCCTGAAGGTATTTCAAAACAAGTCTTAGTCGGGTGAGATGTTCTTCAAAAGTTTCTGAAAATACCCTGATGTCGTCTAAATAACTAAGACACACAGTCCATTTTAAATAACGTAGCAAATTGTCCATCATTCTTTCGAAGGTCGTAGGTGCATTACAGAGTCCAAACGGCATGACCTTAAACTCGTATAAGCCTTCGGGGGTTATAAATGCCATCTTTTCTCGATCTGCTTCGTCTACTTCTATCTGCCAATAGCCAGAGCAGAGGTCCATGGAAGAAAAGAACTTGGTGCCTTTCAAACAGTCGAGCGTATCGTCAATATGAGGTAGAGGATATGCATCTTTTTTAGTGAGCTTCTGATAATATACATCCCATTTGTTGAATTTAGTCACTCGATCGTATTCATTAAGCCATTTCAGAGGTTCTTCTCCAGGCACTCCTTAGAAGGTCGATGGGATCCTTTATTGCTGGTAGGTAGGAGTCAATACGACATCCTTCGTCTCTTTTGATATTTTGTGCATTTTGGTATCTTCCGGCATTTTCGTTTTCTTTTTGCTATCTGGAAAATAAAGTCTGTATTAGGGAGATTGTCCTCAAAAATGGAGACTTCTGCGAAGATTGTCACTGTTCTCCGCGTTTGCAAGGTTTATTACTTGGCGCCTCCACCAAAAATGTCATGCAGATGTTGTGAAGAGCCAAAGTGAGCACTCAAAGTGAAGTAACAAATGTAGTTTATTAGCAGAACGAACTTGTAATACAGCTATACTCGGCTGAGAACATACTCAAACTGAGGAACAAGTTGCTTAAATACAATATTCGAATATTCCAGAATACAAGATTACCATAAATTAAAATATTCTAGAAACTGCTAGAATAGGAAATTAACTATGCAAAGATAATTATAAAAATTTAGATAATTATATTATAAGAATTTTTTTTGAGTCTTTAAATCTACTTGTCCCTGGCCGAAATCGAACCGAGGGCATCTGAGTGACAGTCCAAAGGCATAAGTCTATGCCACGGCGGCTGACTTTGCGGCAATATAATAATCCTGTCCCTATTATCCCACGATTGTTTGGAAAGTACAAGGACTATAAAAATCCCCCATCTCTCAGACCTATTGTAAACAAATCCGAAGGCCCGACCTATTGCTTAGAATTATATATGAAAGACATCTATAGATCTTTTCTTCCCCCTTTAAATTATTCTATAAATTACACAGTGATGTTTATTCAATCTTTACGAAATACTAATTATAACTATAAAGACAAACTTAACAGCTACAGTGTAAAAGATCTTTACCCATCAATAAATACTCCTGAAATTACCCAAATCCTTAACTCCAAAATCATTGAAACATATAGCGGCAATAAAATTAGTGAAACCCTAATCCGTACAAATAATTTACTTCTTAACGAATCCTACTTTACATTTAATCACACAATTTATAAACAAAACACAAGGTATCTCCCATACCAGGGCTTATAGTCGAATTAAAAATGAGATTGTTTGAATATCAGGCCTTAAAAATTATCCATCAATGTAAACTTTGGACAAGAACGTAGATGACATTTTTACTATCATCCCAGATCATGTTAATCCAGACTCTCTTCTAGAAGACCTATATAAATTTGATTGCAACCTAAAATTTGCAAATGAAAATGAAAATAATAACTCCTTGCCATTTCTAGATGTTTTAGTAACTAAAAAACTGGATAACACTTTTGAAACTACTGTCTATAGGAAACCCACAAACAATAAATGCAAAACCCCCATCACGTACAAATTAGCCGCCATACGATCCTACATTAACTGTGCTATCCTAATCTGTTCCAACCAAACCCTTCTAAAAACTGAAATTAATTACATAAAAGATATTGTTAGCAAAGTGAACTACAGTAAAAATCTAGTACAAAAATTTTATAAAAAACGTCTGAAAATTCTTAATAAAATCACCGATGCTCAAAAAACTAAAACCAATTTCACCACTGAAATTCCCTTCTCTAACGGTGCCACCAGCAAAATAAAATACGAATCCGCTAAACATAATATCAGTATCCCAATAAAGACATTTTTCAACACCTACGGAATGAAAAAGATCAAATACCATTTAGAGATACTTCTAGAATTTACAGAATAAACTTTAACTTTGAGAATAATTCACAAGCTAGCTATACAGGAATGACAAAAAGACCCATAAAAGAACATGAAAAAGAACATCTTTCAGATCTTAAGTTCAATAAATCTACTACCGCACTTTCTACCACCTATAATAATAATCCCATTAACCTTAACACCATTAATATTCAAAATATAGCCGCTTATAACAAACACAAATTTGCCTTAAAAAGCGAAGCCATAGAAATCCTAACCACCAATTCCGCTATTAACGACCGTGAACACAGCTTAATACCCAATGTTTGGCAACAGTTATTAAACCTCAAGAAGTGAAATGAAGTGGACCGACTATGAAGAATTGAATGTTTACCTTGGAAGTGCCGGCAAGTGGAGTCATCATATTAGTGCTGAGGAGGGCTGCAAAGTGCATGCCGAAATATATTCGCTTTTTCAAAAGGATGAAAATAAGGTATTTAAATTTGAATTGAAGTAAACGATAATCCTTTAAAATTATACCATTGTTTATTTAATTTTGGACCATATTGGCTGAAAGGTGGTACTGCTGTGCTGCAATTTACCCGTGAATGGGAATGCTATATCTCAGATTTTTTCGTACATAATTACACAAAATTTAGTATGTAAGAGGGCCATTATCAGAAAACATTATGCTGATTTAATTTTGGTGTATATTGGCTGATAGATGGAGCTACTATGCTGAAATTTACTCTGTGAATAGGAAAGATAAATCTCATAATCTTTAGTAGTTAACTGCACTTAATTTAATATGCAATATACATACCAAACTCCATGTCTAAAATCTTTATTGTGAGAAGCTATATTAAGTTTCTGCTGTGCATGTTAAACAGTATGTAGTGCCAGAGTTTTTCCCAGACAGTTTTAGGAGGACGCTGTGCCCTGCCTTATGATTGAAAAAATAGCACCCTTCTTACCCTCAATCTAAAACAGTTGTGCCCTTACTGCCTTTTATTGAAAATAATCTTCAAACTGACGATATGTTATAAATAAATGTATTGTGCATAACAATCAACATTAATTTATACATCAGCAGCAAGCAAAATTAAGGTGTAAAGAAAGTTAAAATTTAAAACTTTTTCTTCTATTTATACCTAATATCAAAATTTTAAAATAAGAGAGTGTGGATTTTAAATGTTAAATGTGTCTTTAAGAATTCAAAACTGCCCTCATGAATCTAGAAAAATGCCCATTTTTTTATTAGTAGTGCCTTGCCCTTTTTTAAATCTGGGGGAAACTCTGTATCGCTGTTATATAGAGTGATATAGAAGAAATAATAAAATACCAGTTTAAAGCTTTTAGTTTCTTTTGCTTCTTCCTTTTGTGTTTTCTTATGAATGTCTCAAAACAATTATATTCTAAATAAAATTAAATGCGACTTAAAACTAAGCAGCATTAAATAAACAAATGAGCTAATCCCCCTGTATTTTTTTCTTTTAATTTTCTTCTATAAGCAATAGAAGAAAGTATTGGATTTGTAAAATTTTTTTACCTCTGGTTTTTTAACACTTTCCAACAAGGTTGAAAAGTGTTTATGACTTTGGTTTGTCTGTCTGTCTGCGCTTTAACTCCCGTAAATATTTACGGAATTTCTTGAAACTGATATATGTTATTCAAGTTCACTATCGGATGGTCCCTATTGAAAATGGAGTTTATACCTCTACTGGTTTGTGTACAGGGACACCCGAAAGTATTTCAAAGCATTATGTTCTATGAGAGGTATTTCCATAAACCATATTTTCATAACTTTACTGTAGACATACCTTAATGAAATTGAAATATGTTATTCAAGTTGATTATCGGACGTTCCCTATTGAAAATGGAGTTTATACCTCTACTAGTTTGTGTACAGGGACACCCGAAAGTATTTCAAAGCATTGTGTTCTATGAGAGGTATTTCTATAAACCATATTTTCATACCTTTAATCTAGACATATCTTAATGAAATTGAAATATGATATTCAAGTTTACTATCGGACGTTCCCTACAGTAAATGGAGTTTATACCTCTACTGGTTTGTGTACAGGGACACCCGAAAGTACTTCAAAGCATCAGTTTTGTGTATCTGCATGTCGGTCTGTCTGTCTGCATGTCTTTCTGTCCGAGCTTTAACTCCCGTAAATATTTATGGAATTTCCTGAAACTGATACATGTTATTCATTTTCACTATCGGATGTTCCCTATTGAAAATGAAGTTTATACCACTACTGGTTTGTGTACAGGGACACCCGAAATTATTTAAAAGCATTGTGTTCTATGAGATTTATTTCTATAAACCATAATTTTATACCTTTACTGTAGACATATGTTAATGATATTGAAATATGTTATTCAAATTCCCTACTGGATGTTTCCTGTATAAAATGGAGGAAATACCACCATCGGGTTATACACAGGGACACTCAAAAATATTCCAATTCATTGCGTTCTATAAGAGATATTTATATAAACCAAATTTTAATAACTTTACTCTCCACGAAGTTTTAGGAAATTGAAATATGTTATTTATATGCACAAAAGAATGATTTGCATAGAATATAGCATGATTAGCATTATATTTACAGGGTGGCTCAAAAATATCCAGTTATATTAAGAGCTATTAATAAAAAATTGCTAGAATTGTACTTTCGTTTACATTAAGCGTTTTTAACACTTTCTAACCTTTTTAAAGTGTGAATATGATTTCAGTTTGTGTATCTATCTATCTGTCTGTCTATCTGTCAGCCCGTGCTCTAACGCCTGTAAATATTTATGGAAGTTCTCGAAACTGATATATTTTATTGAAGTGCACTATCGGATGTTTCATATTGAAAATGGAGTGAATATCTGTTCTGGTTTGTGTACAGGGACACCCAAAAGCATTCGAAAGCATTGTGTTCTATGAGTGTTATTTTTATAAAGATTTTCCGTATAGAATGTTCCCCATTTAAAATGACATTAATAGGTCCTGTACAACTAGTTTGTTTACAGGGACAAGAACAACAAAAAAAAAAAAAAAAAAAAAAAAAAAATAATGCCAATGCATTACGTTTTAGGACAGAATTTTTTGAAAGTTATATTTAAAAGTCTTTACTGAAAAAAATCAAAAATATTGAAATGTATTATTTATATTATAAAATAATGTTCTGAATAGAATATGATATGATTAACTTTCTGATTTACAGGGCTACACTAAAATATTCAGATAGATCAAAAGCGGTAATTATAATCTAACGGCTGCATTTTTTTTTGCATTAAGCCTTTTTAACGCTTTCCAAAATGATTAAGAGTAATTTTAAAATTAATTAGTCTATCTGTATATTTTTCGGTCCTTCTGTCTGTTGTGCGATAACGTAGGCAAAGAATATTAAAAGTTATTCGATACAACAATTACGTACAGTTGGAAAGTGTTACTAATCAATGCGTACTGCATGATTTTTCTTTCTTGTTAATGGATTTACATGTTTTAAGAGGTTCAGAACAGATTTGATCATTTAAAAAAAATGTCTGTGTGTGTGTGCAACACAAATTTTGTTCTAACTGTATCTCTGGAACTACTGCCCATAATTATATATAAATTTATTTGTAGTTGCCCCATGATCTAAATTAGTGCATATAAATTTTTAGTGGAAATCGCACAACAGGTGACGCTGCTGTACTGCAATTTCTGAAATTTAAAGGAAGGCTATATCTCAGGAACTACTGCACAGAATTTCATATAAATTTATATGTACATACACCTTGACATATATTTGTGCCTATCAACTTTTAGTGCCAATCACTCAACAGGTGGTGCTGCTATACAGTGTTTTCTGCAAATTTAGGGAAGGCTATATCTCAGGTTCTATTGCATATAATAAAACAAAACTTGATATGTTAGAAGGGTATTATGAGAAATTATGCTCATTTAATTTGGATGTATACTGGCCAATAGGTGATGCTACTATACTGTAATTTTTACTGAAAACGGGAAGATTATATCTCAGATTCTATTGTGTAAAATTGCACAAAACTTGGTATGTGAGAGAGCCAGCCATAATGATACACTATGTTGATTTATTTTGGTTGTATATCAGCCAATAGATGGTGCTACTATGCTGCAATTTATCCCTTGAATAGAAAGGCTAAGTCTTAACTTCTATGGCATATAAGTGCACGAAACTCGATATGCAGGATAACCATTATGAAAACGAATACCGACTTAATTTAGGTGTATATCAGCTGACAGGCGTAGCTGCTATTGTGATTTTTATCATGGCTACATCTCAGTATTTGTTAATTAAAATTACACTGAATGCTATATGTAAAATATTTATTGTGAGACGCTATGGTTAAACTTCTGCACATTTTTAACAGTAAGCGGCATTGTTATATAAAATTATATAGAAGAAAGCTTTGTGATGTCCACAACATATTAGTTTTCCTATGAAAATAACTCTTCAATGGTTCTATTAGTAAAATAATTTGTTTAATTTATGTTATGTTTCTACTATGGTTCTATTTATTAGTAAAATAATTTATGTTTAATTTTTTTGTTTTGATACTAGTACTGTAAAAAAATATGTAAGTTTTAGTTTTATAATTCTGAACAAAACCTATCTTTCAGTGACAATGTTTTTCACCACAAATTGCAAGTGTAGGAGTGAGTATATAAAGCTTAAAATTTTATTCTTCATGGCAATATTGCACAAATAAGTGGAATATTAAATAAATATGTTTAAGGGCCCTCGTCACTCACCGCCGCTGGAAGCCGAAACTAATGTTATTCAATGGGAAATTTTTCTTTACAAATAACTTATTAACTAATACAAACATATTTTTAAATTCTGTTTTCACATTCTGAAAGTTCCCAGCTGTTAAATTGATGCACCTTTTCTAAAATATTATTTTTTTAATTTTTTATATTTTATTTTGAAGCTGCGAAATACGAATTTTCAATATGTGAAATTTTTTCCTTTTGCAATTTCGAAATAAAATATTAAAAATTGAAAAATTACATTTTTGAAAAAGGTCCGTCAATTTAACAGTTGGGAATTTTCTGAATGTGAAAACAGAATTTAAAAATATGTATTAGTTAATAAGTTATTTGTAAAGAAAATTTCCCCATTGAATAACATTGGCTCGGGCTTTCGGCGACGGTGAGTGAAGAGGGCCGTTAAGTAAACTATATGTAAAATGTTCTTAAAAGAATAGTATGTGAAACTGAATATTACAATAAGATAAAAAACAAAACTAATACCAGATATCTGTATCTGGCAGGCAAAGAGCTCTGAATATCCGGCAAAATCACTATACATTTCATCCCTAATATGTACTTACATTTCTAAAATCTCACTATCAGAATCTTCTTTAGGTCCTGTAGAATCAAGTTCTTTACCAGGAGAATTCAGTGATGAAAAGTTACTATTATTAGAACTAGCTGAAGATGTGCCATACGGAAAAATGCTAGATGAAGTCCAAGGAGAATAAAATGATACAACATTACCATCTTCTATGGTTTTGAATAAGCAGAGCTAAAAGTAAAATTAAAAATTAGGTGCTATTAAATACTTACATAAGAATACTACATGAAAATGCCAACACTTTATACAATTACAGTGATGATGATAATAATAATAAACAATTTCAAAACTTTTTAACGGTATCATCTTTGAAAAAACAAATATATGTATGGTGATTTTCTAGTAAGTGGGTAATTTCATTTTGTGATTTAAGGAAAAATTAAAATTACATTCTAAACAATTCTTTTTCTCTAAATTGATAAGAGAAAGTTGTTAGAGTAATATGTAGAATCCTGAAAGTACCCCCCCCCCCTTTTTTTTTCTCCCAAAAGCATAGTGATGCTGAACTTGAAGACTGAAAATAGGTTTGGATGAAATGGTGAAAGACAGATTCCCTGCTGTTCTGTATATATGTCCGGTGATAGGATTGATAAAAAGAATGAAGGGGTTATATTTGAGAAAATGGAATAATTTCACTTTCGGCAAGAAAAAGGGAGCTTACATTTCAGGGAGGAGTTTTATTAGGGATTGTACGGTATTTAATATTGTGGTATTAATTTCAACCATTGTTAAAAAATTACAACTTAATTTTGTGATCAATGTCCCTACTCTCCCCAATATGAGATAATAAATTTTAAGCAATATCTTTTAGGGGTTGTTCTTTCAACTGTCTCTTGTTCATTGAAAAATGTCAATTGTTGAAAGAAAAATATATTATTTATTAACTATTTATGATACATTTGAATTTAAGTTTTATAAATAAGGTAACATGTGTGACAGGTATAAAGATAGAAGTAACATACCCTTAAAAATACTTAATTCAGATATTTTAACAGTTATAAATATTTTAACTGTTTTACAGTCTGCAAATGCTTTTAAGAGAGTAAATGTAAACAGAGTAAAAACAGCTAAAACAGTAAATGTAAAGTATTTGTTTAAAGTAATAAAGCACTAGAAAACATGAAATTTTGAAATGCAGATCTTTCAAATTTTATCCCAAAATTAAAAAAAATTAGTTAATCAATAATTTAAAAATAGTCAAAAGAACTAATCTTTCTTAAGAAACAGATTTCACATCTGAAATATATAATAACAGTCACTGATAGAGAGAGAGACTGATAGATCTGTAGTGTTTCTATAGTGTCACCAGTGGTGGATCCAAAGAGGGGGGGGGGGGTAGGGGGCAAAAGACACCCCAAAAGTATTGACATTTGCAAACTTAAATTTAAAGGAAAACAAACTAAATTCACATTGGAATGATTGGATAACATTTTCAGTAAAATTATTTTAAGTACAGTAATCCCTTAACATTCGCGAGGGTTACGTTCGAGGAAAATCTCGCGAATGTTAAGTCTATCTTCTTATAGCAAAAAGGGGGTTAGGTTCCATAAAATCTTAATTAAAACAGCAAAGTATATAATACAAAAAAGATATTTATTTTTATCGTGTGCAAAAAATAATTTATCTACACTTACTACACATAAATATATACATACATTATTTTATGAGTTATGTGAACAGAAATAGTTAGTAATTTTTGATTGTTTGGCAGAACTTATCTGTTTCTTATAAAGTTCAATATACGGCAGAGTTGCATCCTCGATTTCACGTTTAAACTTGAGAGCTCTCTCAATTGAAGGGTCATTCTCTACTTTATCAATTATTTGCTGCTTCAGTTTTATTATCTCGCCAACAGTTTCGGAGTAAAACTTTTTATCTAGAATAAAAATTTTAAAACTTTTAGAAACAAACAGTAAAAGTAGAAGGGGGGGGGGGGGTAAGTGTTCATACATATTGACTATAAAAATAAAGGAGGGAAACAAACTTACCTTTGTTTTTCTGGTTTTGTTTCTCATCTTCACTATCAGTTTCAACATTTTTATTTTCTATGATCTCTATTAATTCTTCTTCCGTTAGCCCAATATCATGTGATTTTATTAATTCGCTTAAATCGTCTTCTTTCATGTCACTGAAGCCTTCACCTCCGATCTGATCTGCTAGATCAAGAATTGCTGTAATTTCTTCGGAAAGCGGTGGATTTTTTTTCTCTTTTCGAACAACTTCAGGCCAAAGATTTCTCCACGATGCATTTATACAATCATCTGATAACTCCAAATATGAAGCATTGATTTCTTGAATGCAATCTGCTATGGAGAAATTTTTCCAACCTTGTATAACTGTTGCTTCTGCTTTTAGTTCTATTGTTTCTAAAATTCTTTTCATGCATCTTCTAGTGTAATAAACTTTTAATGCTGCTATAACGCCTTGATCTAAGGGCTGTATCAGCGATGTTGTATTTGGTGGTAGAAAAACAACTTGAACATTTGGATGGACTTCCAATATGCAAACTGGGTGTCCAAAAGCATTATCAATAATCAAAAGCACTTTAAAATCAAGATTTTTACTTGAAAGATATTTTTTTACTCCAGGAATAAAACATAAATTAAACCATTCCAAAAATAAAGCACTAGTTACCCATGCTTTACTATTTGCTCTCCAGAACACAGGCAACTCATTCTTATTTTTATTTTTGAGACAGCGAGGATTCAGAGATCTGTAAATAAACATCGGCTTTACTTTAAAATCTCCGGAAGCATTGGCACATAATAAAAGAGAAATGTGATCCTTTGCTACTTTAAAACCAGGAGCAGAGCATTCTTTTTTAGACAAAAAAGTTCTATTCGGCATTTTTTTCCAAAACAATCCAGTTTCGTCTGCGTTAAAAACTTGTTCTGGAACATAGCCTCCAGCTTCAATAATTTCACTGAATTCTCTCTGAAACTTTTTCGCACTATCATGATCAGCAGAAGCCATTTCACCAGTAAGTTTAACATTGTGCAAACTAAATCTGTGTTTGAAATTTTCGAACCATCCTTTACTTGCTTGGAAATTAAATGATGATTCAGGATCTTTAATAACATCAAATATTCTTTTCGCTTTCGCTCGAATTAAGCCTGAACTTAAAGGAACTTGCTTCTGATTCATATCCTCTATCCATATATTTAGGGCGCTTTCAGTTTCTTCTAATGATTTATTTCGAACCTGACATACAGTTTTTGCAGAGGCTGGAGCACTTGCAGTAACACTGCCTCTAATGGCAGCTTCATTCTTTTTAATTGATCTAACTGTAGATTCATTTATATTAAATGAACGACCAATAGAAGATGCACTCTCCCCTGTTTTTAGTCTATCCAAAATTTTAATTTTCTCGGAAAGTTGCAAAACCTTTTTAGCTCTTTTTGCTGGAGGCATAGCAAAATATTTCAGAAAGAATTTTTTCTAATTAGATAAGCAAAATCGTATGAAAATAAATCCTGATTTGCCCAATGGTCAATTGCTTTTGACAAACTATTCATACGAACTGACCGCACGGCATAACGTTAAAAGATCGTCGAGTACTGATACTAATAGAGTGGACATTGCAATCCTTATAGTGAAGCAAACAAACTCAGATAAACCGGTTTTTTCCATGTGACCGTGGAATCCACAGTGCGCTAATCTGCTAAACAAGCCAAACTGTGGATTCCATGAACAATGGATGTGGAAGGGTGACTGATAACTGAAGGAATGTGGGATTATTACTAATGCTCTTGAAATATTCACTCCCTTTTTACAACTGACGCTTAAAATTGATGGATAAGTATTTCACAGACCATCCTTTAAATTTTACACACTTCAAAACCAAAAGAGAGAGAGAGAGAGAGAGAGAGAGAGAGAGAGAGAGAGAAACAATTCGTGAATAATCGAGGCACTTATTCGCGAATGTTAAATCTTGCCGCATTTCAATGTTCGCGAATAATCAAAACTCGCGAATGTTAAGGGATTACTGTAATTATTTGTCATGGTTCAATAAACATCAGCAATGAAAAACCTCTCTAAAAGTCCACCTCCATTTAAGGGCCACCTTCTATAAGAAAAAAGTTTTTCGCTCCCAAAATTTCCTTTCTGTACTTAATACTGATTTACCTCTATTCAATACTCACATACAAATGCATATCTCTCTTAAGAGTTATGTTTTGTGAGAGCAGGTAATATTGTTTTATCTACTAATGAGAACTGACCACTTTTATCAGAGAACCCTCTTATTCAAGGCCAAAGCAAGAAAAAAATTTCAGAGTGGGTTCAAACTTTAGTTTATAATTTGATTGTTAAAAGTGAAGTTTAATCGAAAAATATTGAACAAATCTGTAAAATTTTGGGAAGTGTTTGAACCCCCACTTTTCTCTACCATTCCTGGCTATGGCTTTAATCTTATTGCTTTATCGCTAGAGAAAAGAAGTGTTTAATAAGACTTTATAGTTATTAATGTGCATATTATAGGCGAAATTCAGGCTTGAAAGGATGAATTTTGTGTCCTAACCACATTGAGAGGGTGATAATCACAAAAAACACATGCACGTTTCAACCTCATGCTGGAACGACAAAAGTACAATACTAATTACAAAACAATTTATTTGAATAATTGTTACAAATATTTGTTGGAAGTGCAGTCTACAATGATATAAAAACTATTCCCATATGCACTCAAAGACACACCGGAGAATTTTCTAGTGCAGATTGTTGTTACTGCGGCAGACATCAAAAGCTTATCTGACATCTTCAAGCACGTCCAGGAATCATTTTTTATGTTGTTGTAGACTATGCAATTATGTAAGCAGGTGCCACTTACAACAACTCTTGTAATACTTATTCAAATAAATCTTTTTTGTAGTTAGTACTATACTTTTGCTGTTCCAGAGTGACGTCAAAACCTGCATGATATTTTTTTGCGATTTTCACCCTCTCAACGATTTTTGTGAGTCCATATTCTATGGTAAGTTTTCATCCTCTTGATGTTTTTATCACCCCTCTCAATCTGCCAGTCAAATTTTAGAATATCCTGTATAATATCAAAATACGAATATTTAGTTTATTGGTATTTATATATATATTTTCCCAAATACAGCACTTTTTAAAACAATCTACTATATGTAAAAATGGCTTCCTGTCATAAGTAACAATTTTCATGTACATACACATAATTTCAAAGCATTTGTTAAATTAAAATGCATCCTAATGATAAATTTGTTCTATTAACTGTATGGAGTGTGAAGAATTGACCTTATAATGCAAAGAATTACAACAAAACAATGTTTAGAACATATTTGAATGTATTTAATATAGCTTAAATTTTGACTCTTAACTCTATAAAAACTCACATAAAAGTATATAACTCATATACTTTTTTAGATTATCATGATTCAAGAAACTTAACACAGTATTAAAAAAAATGGGAACCACTTGAAAAATAAAGGCTGGTATAATTTTTAATATGTATGTAATCTTTGATTCTAGAATTCAAGTCATATTCTAAAAGTATGCACATGATTTCCCATTGAATTACTTCTCTCTACATCAGTTAGTGATTAAAATAATCTGGTGTGTCACTCACATGACTTTCTCTTAACCTGCATTTTAATACTATAGAGACAGGTTTCATATTAAGTCTTAAGATTAATAAGGTAAGATAATAAAGTTCAATGTAATTTAAAATAATCTAACATGGGTTTAGAAACAGTTATGATACAAAATTCTCTCTCTGTGTGTGTAGGGGGGGGGGGGGGGCTGCCGACCCTCAAACCCCCATTCAATTATAGTGCCTACATTTATTTAAAAGTCAAAATCTGCCTTCAATCTTGCCAATCTTGATCAAATTTTTAAGTAGCAACCTTCAAAATACCAAATTTGAATTTTCTGCAGTTATTTGTTTTTAAGTTATGCTGATAACAGATATATATACAGCAGTGGCGTATCCTCTGGGTATGCTAGTCATGTACCGCATACCCACAAAAAAGTTACTTATATTTCAAAAATATATAGATAAAAAAAAAAAAAAAAAAGATTCAGCAACTGATGTTTTCGATTCATCCAGTTTTCGAAAACTCTTCTGAACACAAAGTTCCATTCTACTGATATTCAAGATAATTCCTAGAAAAAATCTGGGAATTCTTTTTCTTTAGTAATAACGTGATACCGTTAATCAGCCACAGGTGGTTGCTGACCGGTTCTACGTAGGCAAGGCATGCTAATCTTCTAAAGAATACCCTGTGTGGGGGATCTTTTCTCTTTTAGGGAAAATTCATCAAAATGCGGGTGTTAAATGTTCTCTCAAGTTCCCTCCCATCTGAAGTATAAGGGGGTTTTCGCTATGTAAAGGGTCCAAGTCATGCGGCTCTCCGATAGCATGTCTTTTAGTTTTGGGGATTCTTAAAGCATTAGGGATTTTTTTTCTTTTTATCTTTCGTGGAAATTGTCGTATAGTGACGTGAGGAGAATTTTTTTTTTTTGGATTCTTTTATTCTTACTTAGCTGTAGTATTGTTCTTGGTTGTAGTATTAGCTTTTTTATAAGTTTGTGTTTCATTAAGAGCAATGGAAGAAGAAGAATTTTCTGTTATACAAAACCTTATAGTTATTCCATTTAGTAGACGCTCGCTTACAGAAAAAATTGAAATTGTCAGAAAAGGTAAACCTTGCCCAGTTATGCCCAATTTAATTTGTAAGCATAAAGAAAAAACAAAAGAATATGAAAGGCGGTTTAATGTTTCACATTACGAAAATACGGCATGGTTAACAGGTTCGAAAATTTTAAACAAGTTATTTTGTTGGCCCTGTTTATTATTTTCAAATAATGGAGGAGTGTGGTCAAAAAATGGATTCGATAACTTAAGTACGTTAACTGTCTCTCTCAATAAACATGAAAAATCAACGAGCCATTTGAAAGCATTTCTACAATTAAATGCCTTTGGACGTACAAGAATAGATCATCAGTTGAATGAACAAAGTAAAATAGCAGATTCTATTCACAATGAAAAAATAAAAAAAAATAGAGAAATACTCAAAAGGTTAATCGATGCTATTTTGTTTTTAGGCAAACAGGAATTACCATTTCGAGGCCACGATGAGTCTGCTGATTCTGGTAACAGAGGGAATTATATAGAACTCTTAGAATTAATTCGTCAGTATGATCCAGTTTTAGATAGTCATTTAAAAGATGCTACCGTTTTTCGAGGAACGTCTCCATTCATACAGAATGATTTGTTAAACTCTATTAGCTTATTAATTTTAGAAAAAATTAAAGATGAAATACGCACAACTGACTTTGTTGCTATCCTTTTAGACGAAACATCCGATGTAATAAATAAATCCCAATTGTCAACAGTTTTACGTTATGTCGATGAAAATGGTGAAGTGCAAGAAAGGTTCATCGGTTTTAGAGATGCTAGTAGTAATCGGTCAGCTTCAGGTTTATTAGAACTATTTAAAAAAACTTTGGAAGATTTTGACTGTGGTAGCAAACTAATTGCTCAAACATATGATAGAGCTGCTGTGATGGCTGGACAAATAAATGGACTGAATAAATTAGTTGAAGACATCTGCCCTTCTGCTTTATTCGTACACTGTTACAGTCACATTTTAAATTTAACATTGCAGCAATCTGCTTCAAGAATAAGGGAATGCAGAACCTTTTTTCAAACGCTGTCAGCGCTTGCAGCATTTTTTTTCAACGTCTTCGAAGAGAACCCACATCCTCCAAAAGTTTGTGGAAAAGAAATTACCTAGAGTTGCACCGACCCGTTGGAATTTTTCCTCAAGATTAGTGAACACGGTTGAAGAACAATGTGAATTACTAATATCATTTTTCTATGATGTTCTCGACAATTCCAATGAATGGGATAATGAAACTGTTGCACAGTCGCAAGGATTTATTAATTTTTTGAGCGAACTCAAAACGAGATTCCTCTTAAAATTATTTTCCACTATATTTTCACATACAGATGTTCTGTTTAACATTTTACAATCTAAGAGTATGGATATTGCTTACTGCTTAAAAAAAGTAGCAGATGTGTCTAAAATATTGCAAAATATTAGACAGGATGATTTTCAAAGAATATGGGAGGAAGCAAATCAAAGAAAAGATAATGATGAGCCTAAAATAAAAAAACACAGAATGAATCATAATGAATTACCAGAAGATGCACAACTTCAGCAGTTAATGTTTGAAATTATAGATAATATATTGATGCAAATAAGTGAAAGGTTTAAAAACATGGAGAAGATGAGCTTTTTAGCTTTACTCGATTCTGATTTATATGAAAGATTTGAGACACAATTTCCAGAAAAAGAATTGATATCGCTAGAAAAGCAATATGGAAAATATTTTGATATTTCACGTTTGAAAAATGAATTAACTGTAATATATTCATCTTCTGAATTTAAAAATAAACCAGTCTTCGAATTACTAAGGTTCATGAAAGATAATAAATTAAATTTTGGACTGAAGGAATTATATAAACTTATTATATTAATCGTTACAATTCCTGCTACCACATCCAGCGTAGAAAGGTCTTTTTCAGCTTTGAAAAGAATTAAAACATTTTGCCGATCAACTCAAGGACAGGAGAGATTGAACTCTTTAGCTTTACTGTCTGTTGAAAAAAACATTGTGGAAAAATTAAAATCTACATCTGCATTTTATGATGATGTATTGGAAAATTTTCTTAAGAAAGAAAGAAGAGCAGATTTTGTTTATAAGTGATAATTAATTTGTAAAATAAAAGTTAGATGAATTTCTAAAAATGTTTTAATATCTTTTTATGTGTCAAGAACATTACAAATAAATTTTTGAATTATTACCTAAAAATTCACCCCAATCAAAGACATTTTCCATCAAACACAGGTAAGTGGCAATTTCATTTATTTTTTCTCTATTTTAATAAGAAAATATAAGTATTATTTAAATACATATAGAGAATTGTTTTTAAGATATATATGGGAAAATTTGTATTTAAAATTATAGTTTTGATTAAAAAAAAAAAAAAAAAAAAACTAAAACTAAAAACATTTAATATGAAACATTAACAATTTGAGGAGTAGTGCTTTTTTCATAGTTGCCTTCAGAGCATGCCCAGAATCAAATATCACGCTACGCCACTGATATACAGCTAAATATTGCACTTTCATATTCAGGAAAATTCAAAATGTGATATTACATAAAAAAACAGAAATAAAATTAGAACTCCAAGAAATAATTTGTTTACAGTAGGGTAGGTGCTCCACAGATTGGCATGCTCCAGTAATTGACATCTATTCCAAAATAATTAATAAATAAGAAAAATAATAAAATCATATATTTTACATATAAGAATTTTAACATTTTATATCAAACACTGGAGCATAGGGTGCTAATAACTGGTAAAATGAATAACTAGCAGTGTCAAACACTGGAACATAGGCGGCCAATTACTGATAAAATGAAAAACTGGCAGTGTCAATTACTAGAACATTGAGTGGGTGTCAAATAAAAATTCATAAAAAAAAAATATTTGTTATCAAATGTATATATTTTGACATATATGTGGTTCTGGATGTCTTTCATGCCATATGTATCAACTTAAGATTTCTAAAAATATTTTCTGATGACTAGAACATTAAAAACTTCAGTGATTGCTCTAAAAGTGTCAATCACTGGTGCACTTACCCTATGGATATGAAAAACTAATTTTCATTCCTGAGCATCAACCTAGTAAATGCAGCAAAGCACTTCCCTATCAATTATATTCATTAGAAAAGAAGGTTTAGCTCAATTTTGGATAGCTCTGTATATTGTCTACAAACAATATTGTGTACTTAAATTTGGTCTTACTTGAAAAACATCCAACACAAAATGAATTACAATTCCAGCAATTTCCAAGTATAGCAATCCAAATACTTTGGGTAGCCCTGTAAACGATAGATGAATGATTTCCATAACTCATTCTACATAATATATGCTTTTACACATAAAAAAAATATATATTTATTTCATTTGGTTTAGTGCAGCCTATAGATGTTAAACTCTACTTAACTATGATTTCCCTATAGATATAATGTACATGAATTTTATTGGGTGTCCTTGTACACAAACAATTTGCTTGATCTCAACGAAAAGTTCAGTATAGCATCCCAATATGATACATATTTAGTATACAAAGTTTGGACTTTCTGCCACTGTTTATTCTTGAGATATGCTGATAACAGATACACACACATAGACACACAGATCAACCACTAAAAACATGATTTTCAGATTCGGGTGACCTCAAAATGTGTAAATATAACAAAATCTCGATTTCAATAATTTGACCAAAAAACAAAACTTTCTCTGCCATATACATGATTAAGAGAAAGTAAAAAAAAAAAAGAAATGTCAGATGATGCATTCCCCCCCCCCCCCGAGACTCTGCATAATACATTTTCTTTAGAACTGTGAGGTAGTCATTTCAATTAACTTTTATCAAAAATTATATTAGTACTGTAATTCCAGAAGATAATATTAGGAATTTCAAATACTTTTTAGGCGAACCACTCATGGAACTAGTTTTTGATATTGTTAAAACATTTGAATTTCACTATTCAGAAAGGCAATGCCGCATGTATCGAAACACATGATATTTGGAAAGGATAAAATCTGGCGAATATAGGGGTAGGATAAGACATCCTATCAAAGTCCTTTAAGGCTATACATCAGTCAGATTCCCTCTTTTTTTTTTCCATGTTATATCTAGTGGGATTTCTGTTGCTTCATTTTATAAGTATATTTCAGTCAAAAATGAAGTATTTCAAATTCTGTTTTTTTTAAATATTACTCTTTGAATATGCAGCCTTTTAGCTTAGTTTTTTGAAAAAAATTAATTTACATATTTCATTTAGAGATCAAAATTCAGAGTTGTAAATTTGCTTAATGAAATAAAATATTTAAATTATTTTTTCCAAAAAATTACTCTCTAAGCTAAAAGGTGACATACTCAAGGAGTAATATTCAAAAAACATAATTGAAAAAACTTTATTTTTGAATGAGATATTCTTATAAAAAAAAAAAAAAAAAAAAAGCAACAAATATCCCATAGGATACATGGGAAGGAAAAAAGGGAGCTATCTGACTGATGTACAGCCTTAAAGTTTTATTTAACTCAGTTTTAAATATGTTGTTTGGTATTGACATGAAGCAGAATGACTTTATCATGACTCTGAACATATTGTGTGAGTTTGCCTTTGAGCATGTAATCCAAATTGAATAATTGTGCTTTGTAACACTCAACATTCATCATATGGCTCAGTTACAGCAGTTCATGTTACACCATACATCTAGATCTCATCGAACGGTCAGCATTATCTTCTTGCCATAAATATCTGGTTTTGACATTCATGTTGATGGTTTGCTTTGACACATTCATGATTTCTTAAACTTTAGATTGTCATAGCAAATCCACTTTATATCACAAGTTCCAAATACAATACAAAAATGACTTCCATTTTTATTTTTAAAGCAACATGTACTTCTAATTGTTCACTGCCAAACTTTTCTAGCTGATTAGGTTGCATTTTTCACTTACCTCAAAATTGCTGTCTCTGAATTATCAAAACCAATCTATGTATGTTATTTCCACCACAGTATGTTCTCCTTAATATTCAGCTAGCAAACAATGACTTTCCACAGCATATTTATTGAGACAAAAGCAGAAGAGTATCACTTCCCATAAAAGCCATTATTTAGCTACAAAACCAGACATGTTCAAGGCACTAAATAGGTGTGTTCATTATACTCTACTTTAGAGGTGCACAACCTGCGGCCCAGTAGCCATCAATTTGCGGCCCACAGAAAGACCAACATTATAGATTGCATGAATCATCATCAGGAATGAAAATATAATAAAGAGATAAAACATTTTATTTTTTGCACTTGCAAAACTGGCATTAATAAAAACTTTCCTTTTTTTGTGGGGAGAGGCGGGATGAAAATGTTGGATTTTCTATATATTTCTAAGTAATGTAACCCACAATAGGTTTCTTAAAATTTTAATGGAAAAATATGGAATAATCTATTGGTGATTATTTATCTTTATCTATCTGAGAAGATTAAAAACTGAAAAATGTAACGATCAGTAAATAAAAGCTCCTTCTCCATTTTTTTTTTTTTTTTTTTTTTTAAATCTATCTCCAAAACATAATTATATGTATTAAAATTAATGATGAAATAATGTAAATGATGAAGTAATGATTTAATGTAAATGTATAGTAATAACTAATTTCCATTAAAAAATAAATAAATAATAATAAAAACTTCAAATGTGCAGTTAGTTGAATTTATTTCTGTCTGGTGACATAAAAAAGAAAAAAAGACTCATTGGTGCTTATTTATTTTGTAGAACTGATAAAAACACAGACCGCAATAATGATGGGGATCATTTATGATTTATGGGGTCGCAAACAGAAATGAAGCAGCAGCTAAAAGAATGTATAGGACACAATTTTATAGCAGGCGTAGCTGACAAAAACATTCAAATGCTTTTATCTTAGTATTATAAATGTACAAATCATTCGGATTTGTAATTTTTTTTTTTTTAAATCTGTGCACAAATGTTTGAATTCTGACAAGAAGAAAAAACAAATTGAAAACATTTTGAAGTTTTAAAGAACTTTCTGTCTAAATTAGTGACACAGTTATGATCCTCAGACAAAGCAGCAATCAAAAGAATAGTGCTACAGAGATTCCTGCAGCTAAAGAAGTTCCACACTCAGAAATCGGACAAAAAAGTCTTGGTGTCCATTACAACGATAGTGTACCTGATGACAGTGTGCCTCTATCTATCTATATATTTATTACACTGTGAATATATCTGCATAGTTTAATTCTTTTACATTATCTTGCCTGTGGCCCTTCATGTCCCAGTCAACAGCGAGAGTGGCCCTCTAGCCAAAAAGGTTGTGCACCCCTACTCTACTTGAAAGCCTAATTTTCTCCATAATGTTCAGCTAACAAACAACGATTTTTCACAGCAGATTTATTGAAATAAAGCAGAAGAGTATCAATTCCTGCAAAAGCTGTGATTTAGGTACAAAATCAGACATGCTCAAGTAGCTAAACAGGTGCTTTCTTTAAATTCTACTCGAAAGTCACACACAGATTCAAAAGCCTAATGTTTCTATTGTTAATATTTATGATGCCACTGTTCACTATGCTGCACTAATACATCTACTGTCCTCACTTCGCCAAGAGCAAGAATTAATTTAAGTCTCCAATACTAACTTATTACTTTAACTAAGAAAATCAAATTATATTTATTTATAAATATTATTTACACATAATATAGAGACAGCAATACATACAGGAGTTTCCATATTAGAAGCAGTAACACCATTTTCTGATCCAGAAAGGCATGCATTAACTTTTTTAGCATTATCTAATTGAGCTAGTAACTGTTTTTTCCTTTGCTGAAGAGCTGCTAAAGTTTGGCACTCAAAGTGCTACATAGAAAGGGAAAAAAAATATTAAGTATTTTGACATCATTATTATATATAACATAATAATTAAACAAATCTCAATAAATTTATTTAAAACCAAACTGATCACAAATATGAATATACGCTGGTGCTCAGCCAGGGTTGGACCCCCCCCCCCCCAACCCAGTGGGTTTTTTCAGAGTATTTTCGGGTTTTATCATAGTTTTCAAGATTATTTTCTTTCTTGCCCTTTTTAAACATTGATATATCAATCATAATAGGACAATTTAAAAAATAAATTTTAATTATTCATTAAAATCAAAATTTAAAAATTTCTAGTCTTTTTGTGATTAAGTTATAAAGATTTTTTTTTTTTTTTTTTAATTAAATAATTGTACTTTAATTATTCTAAAATTCTCTTCATCTGCCCTTTACAACAAAAACTGGATTTTAATAATTATTTAGTGTTGCTTCATTAATTTTTTTGTACTGAATAATTTCCATAAAATAGTTTTAATTATTCTTCCTTCTACATTACTTAACAGTGTTGCACTGTATTTATATTTTGCATTCCTCAAGTCCCCTAATTTTCTTTATATTGGCAAACAACTCTTTTTTTTGCTTTTTTTTTTTTTTTATACATAATTTCTCATTGTATTTTAATAATGTAAAACTTTATTTTATTATTCTTTTTTTTTTTTTTTTCATGTGGAATTTTTCAGTTTTTTTTTTTTTTTTTTTTTTAAATAAAGCAGTTTGAGCACTTCCAATATTTCAAAAAATTCTTTGTTTATGTTCTAATAATGTATATAATATTTGTTTTATATTTATATGTTTATTGTAAGTTAGATAAAAGTATAATTTTAAATAAGGATTTTTAAAAAACCCACTTGAGTTTTATCTTGGGGCTTTTTTTTTTTTTTTCAAGTGGGTTTTTTCAGGTCTGGCAAAATCAAGCCAACCCTGGCTCTAGTGTTAAGTAGATAAACTAAGAGTTTAAAAGCAGATGTCACTAACAGAAGATATTTGTCAGTGACACTCTATAAGAACATGACCCTGACCCAACATATTGTTAAATTTCCAGCTATCTTAGATTTTAAAATGTTTACTATTTTGGTTTTGATGTAAAATGAAAGCACTGAATACAGGACTTTGATACTTAAAAGGTCTCTTTGTCATTTCAAATGCATAAAAATAGTTAATTTTAAATAAATGATAAAATTATTTTTATGACTAAAATTATAAATAAAAGTTATTTTAAATTAGCAATAACTTATCAAAACAAGCCCCCCCCCCCTTCCCTAAAGAATAGTCAACCATAAAATATTTTACCAAATTTATTATTCTGATATTATAAAATACTAAAATTCAATATTTCTTCTATTTGTACAACTTTAAAAATCAACATAATAACAATTTTCCTTTATTATTATAAAATATTTTATAATTATTTATTAATATTTTAATAACCTTCAAAAATATTTTATTTAATAAATTAGTGCTGAAGTATATATTTAAATAATTAATTTCAATATATGATATATTCAGGAATTATTGAACAAGTTGCAAAAAAATTTCTGACATAAATTCAAATAAGACATAATAATGTAACACCTTTGAATTTAGACTTTTTATCAAATATCTAAAGAAATACATGGTGGATTATTTTGGAACTTCATGGGTGCAAAGAATATGTTACATCATACATACTTCAACAAAGATTCTGTCTCAAAGGCAAAAAGGAAATTGGTAACAAAACTTAAAAATAAATAATGTTTGGGAGAATACTATAAAATATAATGCTTAAAATGTACTGTAGCTATAGCATATGATTATGAGTCTTTTATTAATTATCTGTATTCATTTATATTATCAATAGCACATATATTCATAGAGATATAAAGGTTTCTTTAACAAGATTGAAAAGAATTTGAGCATTTTGTTTATAATATGCAAGATTTTTGAATCATCGTACTACCACTTTAAAAAAAAATTGATGTAATATATTAGACTTGATATACTGCAATCAGAATATAAAAATATTAAATATCTGATGAAATATGAGCACTTTTACTAAATAATTTTGTCTATATAAATGTATAATAACAAGCAATGAAACAACAGTGTTGCTAATACTGTTTATAAAGTTTTATAATTCAGAAAGGTTGAACCTAGAATAGGATATAAGGTGCTAGATATACACACAGGAGAAATTTACTGTTTTTATAATCATTAGTATTGTTTGAAACTCTGCTGAAAACAGTTGAAATTAAACAGAAACATTCCTCAGTTATTTGATAGACAGGTCAACAAATCTTTTCTTCTTTTAAAAGAGACATAAATATTGACATTATTTTTACTATACTGGAAACTTTTACTAAACTTCATATTGGAAGCGATATGAAAATTATTTTTCAACAAGATGACATAACTCTTGCATATTTTTCATAGTGCTCGTATGATTACCTAAGTGGTATTTTTTTTTTTCAACAAATGGATTAATTGGGGAGGCATCAGCTTCTCTCTCCCCAGGTTTAACTCTAGCATTTTTTTAAAAATGAAACTATAAGAAAAAACTATTATATAAGAAACCTTATAACACTTATGCAGAAATCCAAACAGCATATCATATTCCACAAATCTTGTTAATGCATGCAGTGAAATTAAGTATCATTTAAACACAATGCCTAAGGGGCAGTATGCCAGTACCTAAATGACCACATAACAAAATTAACTTGCATATATAGTTATTTTCAGCTGATATTTTATTTCCATCTCTTCTAGATGTTAGTATATAATTCTAAATTACCTTCAATAATTCTTGAATCTTTGTAAATCATATCATTTGATTTAAATTGCTATTAGGAACAAACCATAGCTAATAGGATAACAGATAAGTATAACTTGTGTGTTACATAATGATTATACAATTGCAAGAAAAAAGCAATAATACAGATTATCTCAAATACCAAGAAACTATACTAAATAATTTCTGTCAATATTATTTAAAAAACAGTTTGCCCCTCATATGAACCAGTCGTTAAAAAGAAAATTTTGTTTTTGGCAAACAAGTTTTCTAAGATTAGAAAATAAATATTAAATAAAAATAAATAAATAGAAACAAGAAAAAACATGTTTATCATTTTTCTTATAATCTTATGTTATTAAGCATGAGGAAATTAAAAAAAAATCATCTTGTTTAGAAGTAAATGACAATACCTGATTTTTCAGTGTTGATTTTAAGGAAAGGGAATCTTTACAGTGAACATTCATGACTCGATTAACAGATTGTAAACATGGAATTGTTGAAGAGAATGAAGTATCATTTGAATAGCAGGGTGGATTTCTAACAGACTGTTGAGTAAGACAATTATTATTCAACTTTATCTTTGCAGCAGGTAATCCTGTAATAGCAGCAGGTATGACACCAACAATAGCAGTTGAGAGAGGTGAACCATAATTTTCTGGACATAAAATATTAGTTGTTGATAAAGTTTGATATGATGATTGCATTGAAAGAACGTGAGATGGTTTGGCTAATGGTTGAAAGGCAGGAGATTCTGGATTTAACATGTGAGAAGTCTGTAATGATGAGTGGGAATCTGGAATAGTGGAAGAATCAGACAGAGAGTTCATGTCACTAACTTGGACTTTGCAAAAATGACTGTTAGCACTTGAAACAGAAGTTACTGGTGAAATACATGGTGAGCCTATATTAATAATAATAAAAAGCAGACTATAACAAAATCTAAACAAACAAAATATGTTAAAAGGACAATAGTTATCTATGCAATGTTATTTAGAGATGCGATTGATAAAAAACAAAGAAAAGGAAAAAAAAAAGAAAAATGAACACACATATCTGAAACTTATAAGTAAAACCAATTTAAATAATACATAATTTGCAGTGACTGTAGAACAGGGTACGGTCATTTTTTTTTCTCGTAAAGCTGGTCGAAAGTTCGTCAAAGTGGTGCTACTTCATCTCGTCAGATTATCGTCAAGATTTGTTTATATTTTGGTAACCCTTTCATTTTGAATGCCGAGCCATTTTTCGTATTTTGTTCAGCAGTTCGTTTGAATGTAGTGTATGTGATTTTTTTTCATATTTCCCTGCATTTTCTTGGATATACATATTTTGGTGGGTATTACTTGCTCAGATATTGTTTTTTAACGATGTTTGATCAGATGAATGTTGATATTATGCCTGTTAAGTTGACTACTGAATTTTTGAGCGAGTTAAAAATGAAAGGAATTAAAGCGATGATTGAATGGTGTATAAATGAAAAATTTTTAGAATGTAAATATAAATGTTTTGAGTGTGGGAGAGAAATGGAGCTGAAAGAGTTTAAGAACAGAATGGATGAATGGATGTTGGTATCCAGGAAATATGGAGAGAATGTGCATTTTTGTAAGAAGTCAGTGAGAAGGGTTCATGGTTTCAAGAGAGCGAGTTAAGTATATATGAGATTTTAAAATTAACATATTATTGAATATATGGGAGTGAGAAAACTGTTTGTAATTGGAGGAATTTTTGTTGTGAAGTGTGTATGAAAATGTGTGTGAGTGAGGAGGAGGTGATTAAAGGTAAGAATGTGATTGTGGAAATAGATGAGAGTATGTTTGATAAAAGAAAGTATAATAGAGGTAAAAGAGTGCATGATGTTTGGGTGCTTGGTGGGGTTAAAAGAGGGAGGAATAAGCGCTTTTTGAAGCGGTTGAAAACAGAAGTGTGAATGTGATTAAAAAACATATTTGGCCTGGTACGACCATTATCTCAGATTGTTAGAGATCCTATGGAGGATTGTCAAATGAGGTGTGGCATTCAAGGATCTGGATACTGTGCCCCCCTGACAAAAAAAAAAAAAAAAAACTTGCTTAGTATAATGTTGCTCTTTTTCTCAATGTCCTATGCTACCCCCCCCTCCCCCACGAAAAAAAAAAACCCCTCTCTTTGATGTGTAAGATACCATCTTGGATTCTGACAGAAACAACACTTTGGTGCCATGGCGACAAAATTTTGACTTGGTGACGGGACCCTGTTCTTCAGGATTCTCCATAATTCATTAGATGAGCTAGGTTACATTCTAGAACAATCAAGCTAGAAAGTAAAATTTGTACATTTTTAAAAACTAATACATATATACATACACAGGTACCCAGTAAAGTCTATTTTTATCCTTTTAATTGCTGAATAGCTGCAGCTATAGTCATACAAGTGGTGTTTAGATATGGTAAAGTAGCTATATGCTACCAGATATGACTGCTTACAACACCATCTGGTGAAAAACAGTGGAGTTACCGTTATTATTTTGAAAACAGTATGTGATGGGCAGAAAAAATGAATTACAAAGCTGTAGAACATCATCAATGTAGTACTAACCTTGTAGATACATGCTAAAAACAGAATGCTTAAAACATGCATTTGTTTGTTTGCATTTTCCTACACTGTGATATCAGAATATGATCTTAGATAAAGAAAATAACTAAGTATTACAACTAACCTTTATTTTGGATGTTCAAACACCTGTCCATCATCTGCAATGCACATCTGGACCCTTGTTTGAACTTTACATAGCTTGTATATCACCCGCTAAGTTACAATGCATGCAAGATAAAGTCCAAATACAACAGGCAGAAATGTGAACATAAAAAATAAAGGTATTTGGAGATGATAGTTTTTTCTTTCTATGATTATTCTGGCATGTCACTGTGTAAGAAAATGCAAACAAACAAATACACATTTTGAGTGTTCTGTTTTTAGTATCAATATCTACAAGTTATTTTTTTTTTTGCACTAAATCGATGATGCTCTAGAACTTTATAATTCACTTTTTCCCATACCTCATACTATTTTCAAGATAGGAATGCAAACTATGAACTTTTCTACCAGTTGACATTGTAAGCGGTTGCATCTGGTAGAGCATAGCCATTTAACTATACCTAGACACCACATCTATGACTATAGCTGAGAGGTGAGCAATATATTTTTAAAAAATAGATATTATATACAACATACAAATACTCACCATTTTTGCCCAAAACATGTAATATACCAATACTTTTGACAATTTTAGAAAGTATAAAATATATTCTTTATTTAAAAAGTATAGTCTACATACTTTTAAAACATAATAATAATAAAAAGTTGTATTAGTAGTAGTATTTGTAAACATATAATGGTATGTTTGTTCATTTATTTCTTTTTTAAGGCATGAGTGAGTTAAACTTTTGCTTAAAGATTATATTCATCATTTTTTATAAATTTTAATAAAAGTATTTAGGCATTTATGAATTTATAAATGTTTAAAAAATGCACTAGTAAAATAAAAATATTCTTAAAAGAAAACACTCATAATAATGAGGCAATTGCTCTTTGCAAAATACAAATACAGTATTACATATATAGTGCAGTCATTCACTCTGATTTGATATTACTTAAATACAATATTTTGAAATAATTATTGGGAAATTTAAAAAAGACTATATTGAACAGTAATAGTCAATGATGATAAAATTTTTCTACATACAGGAGTATAATTTCTTCCGTGCTAGGAATTATTTCCCAAGAGTGTAAATTTTTAATATGAGTATTTAAAAAAAAAAAAAAAAAAAAAAAAAATCATCAAATCTTTAAAATAAATGACTGAACCATATATCTGTAATAATTTGAAAATAAATCAAAATTTCATAGTTTTAGGACAGTAACTTGCAAAAGAGATTTATAACATTTGCAGTCCCCTTAATTAAGACTTTCCCCATTGTTCACATATAATATATAGAATCAATAATTAACATGCCGATCTTTGAAAGAAAGTGACTTTTGAATTGAGTGTGTATCTCAAAATTTTTGTTCTAAAATTAAGATGAGATATTTTGTGAGAATCTCATAAAGTATATTGTATATTAAGTTTTGTGAAATATACAATAAAAAAAGAAAAATATAAACACATTCTTAAAATCCATTAGAATTCTATAATGATTCCTCCTGTAATAAATAAAAATTAAGCAAATTTTTAATAAAATTTCAGTCATTAAATGTTATACTTTTAGTTTTATATCCGTCACTGAGGGTTGACGCGGCTTTATATCATATTTGACACTGTCAGCCACCGATGGTTAACAGGGCGCTCAACGTTTAAATTTTTATTGGTACTGCTTTTACTTTTAGGGTAAAACTTTCACTGAAATGTTTGAAGTATAACATGTTCTGCACACTCCTAAAGTTTCAAGATGATTCCTTCAGGACTTAGAGATATATGACAAAATGTCTAGAATCTAGAATGGCTGACATGGCACTTAACGTGTTAAATAGAATATAGAAATGTATATAGAATATATTATACTATATACAAATATCTATTATACTCTGCCTCTCTAGTATAACTGCAGCTATTCAGAAATTAAAACAGTGAGAACAAATTTGTGTGTGTGTTTACATATTATATATGTCACATATAGTTGTCTCAGAAAAAATAATACTTTAATGAAGCTTTTAAATTGCACAATAAATGATGCAATAAGGGGAAGCCTAAGGTGTCAAAATATTTAGGGATGTCATTAGATAAAATTAGTTGAAAAAATTAGTTGTGGAGCTTCTTTCCACATCAAAATAAAATAAAATAACCTAAGTATCAAACAAAATAAATTATTTTGACAGGCAATTAACTAAAGTTAAAAAATAATAATAATGGATATATCTTAAAATATGGCTGAAAAAAATTGTAGTTATGAATACTTAAAGAGATATGTGCATTTTTAAAATAAATTAAGTCAATGACTAAAAATCCAAAACCAGCATGGTTCCAGAAATTCTCCGTTATTAACTTCATAATGTATTAGCTATTTATGATAATATTTAGGTAAAAAATAAATACAATAAAAACAAAATAAATGAAAATATTTTCATTTACTAAAGAATGAAGAAATAAATTACTTACCAATATAATAAAAGTCTCAGTTTGCAAAATAAACTAGAGTTGTTAATATTTGAACAAGCAATTGCAATTATAAAATTTGAAAATGCTTCAGTATCAAGTATGTGTGTCAAAATTGAAAGGAATATTTTCTCCATTTTGAAGATCAGAAAATTCAATTCTATAAATAGAATAATGGAGAAATTATATGTCTTTTCTAAATCAAATATTCTTTGATCTTTTAAATCGAAAGGTGTGGCCTCCTTAGCAGAGTGTATGTGCATCATTTAAACATATTTCACAAATTCTATTTTAACTGATTTTATAAAAGAGGGCCAGTAATATCTTGTACACTAGACTTATTAGATAATTGAATCTTGTACGGATTGCAACTGGGGAGTTTTTTTTTTTTCTTTTTTTAAAAATGATTTTTTAGACAATACTGCTTTTAATAAATTTTATTGGTGTAATTCTAGTTGTGCTTTTTTTTTTTTTTTTTTTTTTTTTTCTTTTTAGATATGTCATTTTGTCATTGTATGTGGATGATATGGTCCTTTTTTGATCACAATAGAAAAAGAACTAGATAAAGCATTAAACTTTTTAAGGCAGCATTTTAATTTAAATCATGTATTTCATTTGATGTTTGTTTATTTTTAGAACTCTGTACAGGGTAGAGAGCATGTCGGTAACTTTTATTACTATTTTCATAATTTCAATATACAGCTTTTACAATTTTCACAATAAATGCACTATTTGTTCCATTCTTCAATCGATTTTTAATTTTGAAGTTAGGGTCGAACATTCTGTATTATACTAAAAATCATCATAGATCAGCCATTGGTTTTTATGATCTATTATAACAGTGGATGATTGCAACATAGAAATTCGAAGTAATGTTGTTGATTTTGATAATGCATGCATTTTGTGTGTAAATTCTTTTTTTTTTTTTAATATTGTATTAGATGCATTGTACTAAAGAATGCAAAAATAGCATCCCTATGTAAAATTATTTTGTCCATTATATTTTTGAAAATTTTGTAACTATTAGTGGTTTGAAGTGATACAGCTACTTATAAGTGAAGGTATAGTTGTACAAATTCACGTGAGATAATTTTTTAAGACTTTGATTTCATAATTATTGTAATATGCTGTAATTTGATCTTTTGGCTTCAATGTAAATTTGTTATTATTTAATCTGATTAATTATGACTGGTATGCATATTATATGTTTTAATTTTCAAATACTGAAAAATTAACAGGTTCTTTTTATCTTTTGTTGTTATCAGATACTAAGTAATATGAAGATGCTTAATATTTGATTTATTTTTGTTACTATTTAATAATTTTTAGTTTAAATGATAAGAGGAAGGGATGGGTCATTGTTATTCTTAAATATAATTCAGCAAATAATTAAATAATTCTTATTGATTAAACTTACCTTTTATTCATTTTATGTAATAGGAGCTTGTCTTCCCCATTAATTAATCACATTTATTAAAAAAAAAAAAAAAAACATTTACTTATGTTTTTTAATTTACCCTGCTGGGCTCAACATCATCTGAAAGCAGTGCTTGTATAATTTCCTTGACCAACATTTTGTTATGCTCCGATAGTAATCAGCAATGTTAGCTTATTGAAATAAGTGCTGATATCATACTCAACTTCATTCATTAAAATTAGACACATTAGCTACAATTATGAAACTTCATCCCTCCAAAAATAAATAAAATCAAATCATATATTTTCAAAATGGAAACTAATCAAAATCAAAATACTAAATTCAAACAATTTTGGATAAATTCATTATAATATAATTTTCTAAATCAGTTAATCATTATCTTATCACTAATAAACTATCTTATTAAAAATTGCTTTATAAATCTATTCATTAATGCATTTTTTTTTTTTTTTTTTTTTACAGCTACAAATTTATACAAAAGGCCTTTCATAAAATGCATATTTGCATATCTTTTAATGCATACTTATTGCTTAAATTATATAAAATAAAACTGGTAATAAAATATTGTCTAATAAAATAAAATTTACATATACTTAATTTTTTGTTCAACAGTTACTGCTTTAGTGTTCCTTATAGAAGAGGTCAATAATAAAAAAAAATCAGTAGAAGAGCACAAATAAGTTTATTTATCACTACAATCACTCACTTATCTTGGAATAAAAATCACCTAAATAACATAAGGTAGTTTAACTAGTATTAAAAATTGGTTTTTAAATGCGAGTTTTATACGTTCAAAAAGGTTTCAGAGTCCAATACAGAGAAAGTCCAAATTATTATAAAGGGCTACAATTATTTAAGTTTGCAAAATTCACAAGGTCTGTTATAGGTATCAATTCATAAACAACTGAAGACATGAAATACACATTGCTTGCTATAATAGGGTTTCAGTTAAAGAAATTAGTGATAATGAGTGATCTTTGCTGATTAACTATTTAAATGAACAAACTTTTACTCCCTTGTAACTTTTACTTTATAATCCCCCATTTTTACTGTGTATTTTTCCCATACATTATGGTACATATAGCATACTAGTTCTTCTGACATGTCTAAAGTTATAGGTTCAATTGCTCATTATGTAGGTAAAAATTTTTGTTAGTTATTTTTGGCAATTTTGTATGTTTTTTAGAAACAATTATTAAGCATAATTTTTTTTTTTTAATTAGAGGAGGGGGAATTCAAAACAACCTTTTATTTTCTGCTCTCTGTTCCAGAAATGAAAAATAACATTAGTTAATAAAAATAAGACTAAAATGCATCCCTTTAAACAATAAAATAAGGATTATTATTTTTTTTTAAATCTATGATTTTGGGCATATCTATTTGTGTGATTCATTAAGTTTATTAACTATATTTATCAAAGAATTTAAGTTTTATAGCTCTTGTGCTTATGAATAAACACTTAATAGATTATAAAATATTGAACAAATTTATATAAAATTGATATGTTAAATGCTTTAAACAAACAAACAAGCAAACCAAAAAAAAAAAACAGAAATAAAGACAGTTGTGTAATTTAATGTTCATTTATAAGAAGAACATCCAAAATGTAAGTTTTATCATACATTTTTTATAGAAAAGCTTTATTAAAAATAGAAATATACAATATAACAAAATACAAACTTTGGCTATTTTATCCCATAGTCGTCTCTCACACTAATAGGTTTGTTGCACCTTAAAATCAATTTCAAGAGACTATTCAGAAAAAAAAAATCAGTATCCAATGATTTAAGAAAGTTCAGCCAAATGCACATTCTCATTGGTTCAGAAGTGACTTCATTCTGTCTTAATGACATAAAAACAAACCAATTTGCTTAAAAAAAAAAAAAAAAAACGTATTGCAGTCTGCAGGGAAGGATACACTGACAATGTTCCCAGACATGACGTCATGTTGATTTACTTATTCATTTCCGGGATCATCAATATGGCATATTACTGCTATACCTTTACTAAATACTTTTGAAGTCCACCATTCGATGTAAGAGACCACGACTCATTAGTTGAAGTGTTTTGATCATATATTTGGATCATATTTTGGATTTTGATCATACTGTTTGGATAATAATGTAAGATTCCATACCATGAGGATAAATAAAAACAAATTATTTTCCTGGGATGCGAGAGATTGGATCATCCTACATATAGCCCCAGCTTACCATGTTTACCTTTCGCCTGCATTGAAGTCTATAAAGTCAGGCTGTCACTCCTAAAAACAATGAAAAGATGCAGCAGGTTGCAAAGAACTTCTTTGAATTGCTTGGTACCAATTTTTCTAAGATGGTTTCTTGAAGTTGATTTCACAATATGATAAATGCATCAATATAAGTAGTGACTATGTGGAAAAATAGATAAAAGTTTGCATTAGTTATGTTATTGTATGTTTTTGTTTGTAATAAAGCTTCGTTGTGGAAAAGCATGACAAAACTTACTTTATGAGCATCCCTTGTATAATTATTCACTTAAAAAAAAAAAAAAAATCTAAATATATACAAAACCATAAATAACTAAATGATTATTAACTATAAAAGAATTGCATGGAACTATGAATAATAGCAATATAAAAACTACAAATAGTACTTATATAAAATTTAAATTACCTTACCAAAAGTGTTTTTAACCATTCTTTTTAAATACTTATGTTTTTGTCCAAATCCCTGTCCATGATAAAAGGGAAAACTGTATGTTCATGTAGTCCTTTTTCCCCATTCTTGTGTTTTTATGGCACACAATACAGTGTTCTTGAGATTATAAGATGTAAAAATTCATCAAATATTATTTTGCACCTTGAAAATTTTCATTATGTAATAATAGTTTCTATACAACTTTTAAACCAAAGGGAAAATTGATCACTTTAAATCTTTTTCTGCTGTAAATTTTCATTGCATATAGATAACCAGTAGCAGAACAAAACATTCAGATTTTGAGACTAAAGCATACAGGCTTACTTTTTATGCAAATATTTGTTGAACAAGAACACAGTATGAAGAGCATATATTTACCAATGCTTTATTTTGTATGAATGATTCTAAATTGCTGAAAGTATTTTTCTAAAGGAGAGATTTTTGCCAATTTATCTCCTAGTTTCAAATCATTAATAATATAAAAATACTTTTTTTTTTTTTTTATACCAAGCTATAAACATAATTGAAGCAATAATTGGGATGTACATATTTTGATAGGTCTTGCAATAAAAATCCTCACCAGGAATAGCATAATAATGACTAAATAGCTGAAAAAAAAAAAAAAAAAAATCTAATAGCTTTTTCACCAATGTCCATTTTTTCCCTCCTTATTTTACCATGATAATCACTTGGAAACAATTTTTATTTTTCCACATAATCTCCAGCAACATTGTTGCACTTATCCCATCACTTTATCAGAGTCCCAATTCCAGCTGCATAAAATTCTTTGGGTTGCTGTCTCATCCACAGTAGGACTTCATGTTGAATGTCATTGTCATCTGCAAATTGTTTGCCTCCAAGGTTTCAGTGGACCAAACAGATGACAATCGCTTGGGGCTAAATTTGAGCTGTGAGGTGGATGCTGTAGTATTCATAAACAGATAACATATCTCTATGAATATTTTTTTATTCAAGTCCTTTAGACCACAAAAATCGGACTGCAGCACGCTGCTATTCTATCGTACAATCACTCAGCACCATCGCCATTTTTGAAACTGCATTATGCATGCGTGTGCATGTTACCTACTCAATATGAATTGAATATCATAAAGCTGTATGTTACTGCTATCTATCACCATTCTTTGTGGATATCTGTTACTACTTTAAATCATGCCATATGCATTTGTGACTTACTTAATGACTTACCCTCATATAAGAAAGTAATTATTATCCCTAAGCGAATTTTCTGGACTTACAAAATTTAGTACAGCACTTCCATCAATTACATTTAAAAGAAAAGTATGTTTTTGAATTTTGGGTAGCCCAGTATATTATCTTTAAATTATATACACACCACATAATGTTATTAAATTTAGCACAGTATGTAATAAAACTTAAAATGTACTTCCAGCAATATCCTAGAATAGTCTTAACATATTGTAATTCTTTTTCCTCTAAAAGAATTTGGGAATGATTCTCCCCCCAAAGCATATTCTATTCTACAGATAAAAATACATGTTCATTTAATTTTATTTTGTACTGTTTAATGATGGTAAACCATACCTATCAGAAATTTTGCTTATAGATGTAAGACATTTGAAATTTCTTGAATGTCCCCGTAGTTTGATTTTATAAAAAGTTACAAATAGCATTACCATTTGATACAGATTTATAATACCGGGTTTGAACTTCCTTCTTATAGCTGTTCTTGAGTTATGGTAATAAAAAATACACAGAGAGACAGACCAAGTACTAAAAACTTGATTTTTGGATTCAGGGGGCCTCTAATAGAATAAATATATCAAAATCTTGGTTTAAAAAAATTGATCCAAAAACAATACTTTCTTTACCATAAATATGTAAAGGATACAAAAAGATTCATTGCTTTTTAAAAAGTGGGCAAAAATACACTACTGGCCATTAAAATTGCTACACCAAAAAGGAATAATAATAACGGAATGAAATTTGTTGGACACATACATTATAGTAGGAAGAACAATTGATTAAAATTTCAGGAAATTTGGAGTAATATGTACTGAGAAAACAGTACATAAAGTAGCGACCTCTGTGAGCAATAACAGCACTTATCTGCCTAGGCATTGAATCAAACAGCGATTGGATGACATTTACAGGTAGAGCACTTCATGAAATTTTAACACGATGCCACAATTCATCGAACGAAGTCACTGGTGAGTGATGGGGGGCCAGTCACTTTTCAACGATTAAACAGTCATTTTCATTGGTGCGAGATCAGGAGAACACGCTGGCCAGAGCAACAGTCGAAAACATTCGGCATCAATGAAGGTCCAGAAAATATGGACAACTTGCGGTCGTGCATTGTCCAGCTTAAATGTTGTACTTCGGAGGCCTTGAACATAGGGCAGAGCGATGGGCCTTAACTCGTCAGAAATGTAATAGCTGGTATTCAGAGTGGTGGGAATGAAAACAAGAGGTGACCAGGATGTGTATCCAATGGTACCACATACCATCAATCCAGGTGGTGACTACGTATGCGGCTACCAAAATTCTGATTACCCTCAAAACTGCATCACTGATATGGGCGCCATTAATGTGTAATCAACGATGAACCTGGAAGCAGGAATGGCGTGAAGTCACTTTTCAGACAAATCACAATCCTTTTTACAGCATCAAGATTGCCTTATCCGTATTTAATGGCATTATGAATAATGCACATTGCCAGCTGGGATTAGACATCATCATACTGTCCATCATTCGCAATGGTATGGGTTCCCATTGGATACACATCTCAATTACTTCATGTTCGTATTCTTGGCACTCTGAACAGCGGCCATTAAATTTCTGATGAGTTAAGGCTCGCCCCTCTTCCCTGTATTCGAGGCCTCCGTAGCGCAAAATTTAAGCAAGATAATGCTTGACCACAAGTTGTTTGTATTGTCCGGACCTTCTTCGATACAGAATGTGTTCGACTGTTGCTCTGGCCAGCACGTTCTCCTGATCTCGCACCAATGAAAATGACTGTTTAATCATTGAAAAGCGACTGGCCTCACCACTCACCAGTAACTTCAATCGATGAATTGTGGCATCATGTTGAAGCTTCATGAAGTGCTCTACCCGTACATGTCATCCAATCGCTGTTCGATTCATTGCCTAAGCAGATATGTGCTGTTATTGCTCACAGAGGTCACTGCTTTATGTACTGTTTTCTCAGTACATATTACTCCAAATTTCCTGAAATTTTAATCAATTGTTCTTCCTACTATAATGTATGTGTCCAACAAATTTCATACCGTTATTATTATTCCTTCTAGGTGTAGCAATTTTAATGGCCAGTAGTATATTTGAATGAACATCATTTTTTTTCCTCTTCCATAGTGTAAAATTTACTATTTGACAGATAATAAACTTGTTCTAAACAAGATTTTTACTATCTAGAAAAATATAAATGTAAAAATGCATTATTTCATTTTCAACTTTATTATTAAAAATATTTATATAGTTTATTCGATAATAATTTTTTGATACTGTCAGATAATAAAAACAGATATATTCTCTAAATACTATAAATTATGAAAAATATTTTTTATAATTATTATATAATTATATTTATTTTTTGTGATTAAGATATATATTTTTAAAAATAAAAAATATCTTTTGCCTTAAAAAATTAGAATTATACATAAGATATGAAATTTAGCAATTTTGTATAGCTATTTATTTTATCAAGAGAGAAAGCTATTGCATAAAATTATTTTCTGATGTAATTATATGTTTCTGTTCTTTTAAGGAAAGGAAACAGCAAACTTTGTAAGATTCAATTATTTAAAAGGCTATTTTTATCCTTACATCATCCACTTATTCAGAACATATCTCAGTTATTTCGTATAATATTTTTATGCCTTTTTCTTACTGATTTTAATACTGGTTACAGGTTTTTTTAAATACTGTAAAACAATATTTAAATTACTGTGAAATAACACTTAAGACCTATACTTAAATTAATGTCTTCTTCAGGCAAATCCAAGAAAAAACAACAAAATCAGAATGTAGCTCGAATAAATTAAAAATAGTGAAAAGACTTTACTAATGGTTAATTACATAGGTGCTAGAACACTATTAGATTTATGAATAGTATTATTTTAAATTACTTTCTTTAAATTAATATATATATATACATATATATATATATATTTAAAGAAGAGTGAATTTTTGAACACAAAAAGACAGAACTATTTCAAGGATATAAAAAATTAATAAACAACAGATATGTATATATTTTTAAGACTGACTCACAGATGAGAGTGGGGGGATAATATTAAGACTATAATCAAGAAGTGATAAGATGCATACAAAGCCTTTAATAGTAAGAAAAATACACACTATGCAAAATGAATGTAAGGATTTTTTTTTTTTTTTAATAAACATGAAATTATTTTAGGATTCTATAATAAAAACAATTTTTTAATGATTTTGAGAGTGAAAGTACAAAATAACAGAAATAAAATATGTGTGTTACTACTGTCATGGCTTTCCAGCTTGTATTATTTAAATCTAAAAATCAATATCAAATGCCATTTGTAAAACCTTAAAAAGCAGTTTTATGAAAATGTACAGCCTCTTCTCTCTGTGATGCTTAATGTACATTATGTAATTATTTAAAAAATATATATATAACATTGTTGAGGTTTCAGAACAGTTTGAATACTTAAATTTCGGAAATCATAATTTATTGCATGCATTATTTTTATATAGCTGTAAATATTTCATTTCTGAAGAAAAAAGATTGTATTTCTCACCAAATAGCTCTCTGAATGAAGTCAACATAAATCTGCATTCTGTATTTATATTTACTTTCTTGGAAATGTTTCATGTGTTTCAACTGCAGCATAAAGTTTATTATTAGTTAGCACTCATGAATGCAGAAAACATCAATAATTTCATATTCAGTCACCATGAGATATTGTTTTCTCAGCTTATACTAAAACAGAACTTAGCAAAGTTTGTCCTTTTCTCTGAAGCTGAAAAGTGAGCAAAAACTTATTTGAATAAGATATTATGGAACAACTGAACAGTTAAAAAGAAAAGAAAATAATAATTGCAACCAAAACTGGTAGAAGGTGAAAGAAAAATGACAACTTTAATGTCCAAGAAATTAATGAATATACAGAAGATTCTTAAGATTAAGAGTTTTCAAAAGTTTTACCTCCCTATAAATCTTTAAACAGAGAAAGTTTCTAGTAGGATAGGTAAATTGTGATTTAGCATTTACTATTAAGTATACTAAATAGAACTTTTCAAAAAGGAATTTTTAACTTTGTGTTTCTGTGTGTGAACATTGGCATTTAAAAGTAAATTTACATTAAGCTATTAATCTGTTTGCAGCAGATTGTTAAGAATTTCTGAACAATTTAAAATTGATAGATCCCACAATTGATTAATTTTATGTAGCATTTTGCCTAATAGATCAGTTTGACCAAATAACTCAAAATTTTAAAGTGGGAAGTTTTTTTTAAAAGAAATTATCATTGAACTAGTTGATGAAATAAGACAAACTGGAAGATAGCAATGAAAACAAAAATTTTAAATTATTGAAGATAAAAATACAAAATTTTATAAAAATTAATAGATTACTTGTTTCAAATACCGCTGAAAAGATACATGAGACATCGGTGTTAAATTAAAACATCAAAATACCTTTTTCACTTGCCTTTTCGTCAGCATCCTTTTCCTCATCAACTATATCTGTGAGAAAGTACTGCTAAAAGAAGGCATCTTATTCACAGTAAAACAGAAAACTTTTTATTCAAATTGTAATTATTGTATGGCTCTGTCAAATTACACTACTTTTGGTGATAATAGTTACTGGAAGTTTGATACCATAGCTTTTCATCATTTTTTAAAAATTTAGATCTTTTTGATAGTAATACTTCAGTTAATGGTAGGAAATGCCTGTATCTGCTGAGAAGCTTTTCCCTATTTCTAATAAAGAAAGTATAAAGATCCCTTTTAATAGTAATACATACTGTTTAAAAGTTGTATTCCACTTATAAAATAAAAAATCATTACGAGTAATTTCATTTTACAAACATTAATTTTAAATAGAATATTATTGTGATGCGATGTCATCATGTTTATTATCTTTCTATGTAGTGCAACAGCAGCCAGTCAATAGTACAATATTTTTATAAGCAGTATGTCACTAGCACATCATTAAAGTATATTGTTCTTTGATTTTATTATTTTAATAAAATGACAGTATTAATTAAATACTATTATAGTACACAGTGTCAGTAAGGTTTCCCTAAGACTCAAGTGCTACCAGTTTCACCCATTCACCTCAAGAATGATGGAATGCTGGTGAAATAGAAACTGTGGAAACAGAGTTTGTAATTTTTTCTATGGCAATTTAATTGATAAGAAAAGCTTTAGAAGTTCAAGTGACAATAAGAGACTCAGCTATAAAAGTCTAGCTACAATTGTGATACTTCATATTTTTGAATCAATGGAATAACAAAAATATTTTTCCATAGTTATGCAGAAGTTGGGTGAATATTTTCGCCAAATCTGAATAAGACATATAAACATCCTTGTTTTTTAGTTGTTTGTAAGCTAAGCATGATACATTTGATTCCTATTATATAAAGATAATAAACATGATGATGATACATAACAACTATATTTTCTAATTTTTTTACTTTCTGAGTTGAAAACTCCATCAAACACATGACAGGGTATAGCGCAATCTGATGTCATGTCAGGCTCTGGTGTCAGATGACTGAAAAAAAAATTATGTAAAAAAAACAACATATTACTAGGAAATAATAATTGAAATTGGTATTTTTAAAACAGTAGGCTTGAAGCCCAAGATTGAAGCAATGATTGAAATGCAGTATCCTCTGATTACCTTTTACTGTTATTTTACCCACTCAAATTATCTTTATAGTCTTTTCATTATAACTGTATTACATACTTCTGACAGTGTCTTTTAATTTTTTTTCATTTTACTTGATCATGCTATTCCAAGCTGCAGTATTATAGGCTGAAGACACCAAGCAATTATCCCCACAGCACAGAATTACAAGGGAAAAAAAAAAATGCACAATAAGTGTTTAAAAAAATAATAAATAAAATAAGAAGGAAAATAAGCAAGTAACACTGGGAAAATTATGTAGGAAGTTAGAATGTAAAATGCAACAAAGCATAGAAGAGACAGTCAGAGGATGGTGCATTTTAATCATCTTTTAGATCTAACAACTGAAAAAATGGACCATTGTACCTTACCGTGGGGTACAATGGTCCATGACATGGGGTACTATGGACCACAGGTCAAACTTAAAAAGCATACTAATGTAGTGCATTTTTTAATAGTATAAAATGTAGAATATATTATACCTGTTTATTTATGTCTTTGATTTATACAAATATTATAAATTAATGAACATTAAAATTAGAAAATGATACACCAAACGATTTTTGTGTCACTGAAAGTCTGCTGTTTTCTTGTAAAGTTGTAGGGCCTGGAAGACTTATCGTTACAATAGCTTAAAAATTTACAAGAGATATATCAATACTCTTAGGAAAAAATGTAGCGATCTTGATTAAGTTTTCATTGCAGGAATCTCACAAAAACAGATTCATTATCTTTTATTTCTGTGATTAAACCAACAAAATGTAAAACTGTCCTTTTCGTCAAATTTATTTGTATTATTATTTTTTAATTGTATTATTTAATTCAGTTTGTCATAGTTGTATGATATTTATAAAAATATAAGAATACAAAAGTAACTGAATGGTGATTAAAAATAAGAAGAAACCTCAAAGTAAATTGCTTCTTATTCATCTTTGAAGACATAATAGATCTAATTAAGGTTAACTAAGAAATTTTTAAGTATAATTTATAGCTAACATTACAAAAATGTAGATTCCATAAATCAGTTTATTATGACAGAGAACTGGGGTAAATGGACCACGGTCCATTGTACCCCGTGTAGACCTCTGACAGCAAATGTTAAAAAAACAACAAATCCCTTTAAAAAATATTTTAATGAGATTAAATATAATAATAGATGACCTTAGCTCTTTATTATGCTAAATAGACTCTTCATTATTCTTGAATGATGAAAAGAAAAAATGTTTAACTCAAAATATTTACTTTTGGCTACCGTAAACTAAATTTCATGAATAAAATGGCTAAATTGTCAGTTAGACATGAAGTTGTTGGCTAAGTTTCATCACTGCAGTGCACGATCTATGAACCAAAATACGAACCATAAATAAATAAATACAATTATAAGGACAAGTCCATTGTACCCCCATCTCCCCTACAGGGAAAAAAAAAAGAAGATTTTAGAATTTTTTTTTTTTCTTTTTGATTTTTTTCTAATCATATTTTCCTTTACTGTAACTTTTAATAATTTTAGTATACAAATACTGCAATAAATGAATTTTTTGAAAGTTTTTTATTTATTTAACTTATTTAATTTATTGCTTTGATTAATTTTGTATTTGTTCATTTAATTTCAAACAAAAAATGTAAATAAAATAAAAATATTAAACTAAATGTTTATGTATCCTAATATGATTTTAAACTTGAATTTACCTATTTGCCAAGTATTTAGACAAACACGTATCATTTTCTCAGGAAAGACTAAAAAACCAGAATTACTCTCGTCTCGAGCATTATGGATTTTCGACATGGTCCTGTACTTACAACATATTATGAAGATGACTTTTAAAACCATCATTTTATAAAATCTATACTTTAAATAATAATAATATTTCTGGTTTAGAACATATAGCATTTTCTTTTATTCTTTTAACCTATCTAACTTGGGGGAAAAAAAAAATATATTAAATTAGTAAAAAAGTTTTTATTTGCCATGTTCTTCAAAATAACAAAACTAGAAAGCATTATTAAAGCGCTTGTTTCAAGATCGAAGGGCAGAGTATTAGTAGGTCCTTTATCCAGATCCTTTTTAGATACAAAGTTTGCAGTAAATTCCTTTCCTCTCTTCTCAGATAATATTAACTTTTTGTAGTTCTGCCATCTGTCAGTGAGAAAAAAGAAAAAAATTTCTCCAAACTTGGTTTTTTTTTTTTTTTTTTTTTTTTTTTTAAGTACAATACATATGTGGTGGTATATTATCTGCATCTCAGCTTTAATTTACTTTTTTGACAGATAGTCCGAATAGTTCCAATTATAGACCGGAAATTATGGTATACTATACATATCCGTATATGAAAATTATCACTTTATCTAAAAATAATTAAATTAAATAATAATAAATATGGATGAGATTTTTCTTTCCAACTTTTTTGTAGATTGTGATTTTTTTTTTCTTCCAGGTAATAATGTAAAATAACAAAGTTTGAGCTGTGTAAATTAAAGTTTGTACTTTCTGATATGAAGTAATGTTATATCATCTAGTTAAATTAATGTTTTACACATCCATGTTAGTGAAAACACTTAGTTGTACTTTTTTATTTGTTAAAGATAAAGCAATCAAATCATTTTTTCCGTAACATAAGGATTTTGCTATATGAATTCTGATATTTTGTTTGAATGTTAACCTTTTGCATAAAGTTTACTATCTTATATTAACTCTATGATTTAATAACAAAACAGTTTATTAAAATAAAATAAAATTATTGATTTAATTTTAGGGATTAGAGGGGGGGGGGGAGGAGAAGAGAATTACATTTCTAATGCAATAAAAAGATTTATAGGAAGAAGTTTAAGGGAAAAAATATGCTTTTAGATTACATAATGGAGTATTACAATCCGTTTAAAAATTTACTTATTGAATAAAATTTATCATTAATATTTTAAATTGCAGTTCAAATTTTACAGCTTTTTACAAACTTAATTTGTTACACAATATTGATTGTATAACCCCAAAAGAAGAAAACACTCTTTACATTAACTGTAGAATCTTTTGCTATTAGAATTATTTCAACATTTTTCAATACATGGATAGTAAAATTTTTGCTATCACCATCTTAATTTTACCACTATTCAACTGCTATTACATTTTCATAAAATAATTGATGAAGAGTCATGCTTAATTATTTTTAAATAAAATAACTGTTATGGTGTTTTTTTTTAGTTTCTTCAAATTTTGGTATAAGTTTTTCAGTGTATTTTGCCACAAATTGTTTAAAACCTGTCCAGCATAATTGTGCACTTGTAAAAAAAATTATGCACTTGTATATGTTTTTGTACCATACAATATTTTTTTCACTACTAAATAATAACCTTGGTGATATTTTTAGACCACTAAATAATAATTTTGGGGGGTATTTTTGGACCACTAAATTTTAATTGCAGGTGTGATCCCTGGTGATCTCAAACATACAATATGCTATATAAGACAGAAGGAAAATAAAAAAGATGACAAATAAAAATCTCTAATTGAAACACTAAAATACAAACTAAAAAATTCAAGACTGATTGAGGTAAATAAAACCAGAAGAAAATGCTTTACCAGAGAGAGAAGGGGTAGGTTCAGCAGGGAGGACTTTCAGAAAAAAATTTAATGAAATGAAATAAAAAGAAGGCTAATAACACTAATTTATTAATAAAAGATTCCACTGGGATTCCTCAAGGGGATTATCAAGAGTAGAAAAGGATGTGAGAAAATATTTGAATAGCAGAAATGAGATATACAAAAGACACAATGAAAATTCACTTATTTCTTTTTTATCTCTTATGGGAAAAAAAAAAAAAAAAGAGATTTATTTATATATTTATTTGTGTTATGACTGTGGTGACGGATAGCCTATATACTGATGACGATAATGACAAACTTTTATCAACATTTAATTATTATCTAGCACCCTACATTACTATATACATATTTACAATCCTTAACAATATTTTAATAGATTTGATGGTTGATAATTTTGATTATGGAAGTAACAGATGTAATGGGTGTGATAGATAAGTTTAATCAAAGTTGCCATTTTCATTTTTGGAACTAATGATAGTACAAATCTTGGGAAAAATAGAAATAGGTATCAAAGGAGGATACAATAATTTGTTTTAAAATTTTTAGTTTCTTGTGAATGGACAAAAATTTTTACAGATGACTGTTTACTATTATAGTATTATCCTAATCTTAAGTATTATGTAGATTGATTTGCTACTTTTCTAAGTGCAATTAAGTAAAATTAAATTTTATCATAACTGCAGAAAGGCATCTAAGTCATACATTTATTATTATTATTTAAGAGAGAGAATTTATTCAATATGTAATATAGGATTTTAATTTTAACATAATGCGATAAAATTTTATTCTAAAGGTAAATAAAGAAAACAATTTTAATGTTTGCCTTATTAAATCCAGATGTATCTTACGATATTGGTTTCATTGTTAGTTAAAATAATCTGGGGCTTAATATTGAATTATAATATTTCAAGTATATTTTACAGAAAGTTTAATCTTTCTGCCAGTAAGAAATATATAATTTTAGTCTGTATTTAATGTATATATAACTAAATAAAACTAGAACTATGTACATAATGAAGACATTACTATATAATTTTTCAAGTTATAAAATTAACTGCTTTCTTTGCATAAAAATGCAATAATTATTTCTGTTCTAAATTATTATGAACAGAAGACATTTTCACATAAGAAATAACAAGTATAGAAAAGAAAAAAAAAAATTACCAAGTGTAGTTATTTTATGATGGAAAATATGGAAAAAAAAAAAAAGAAAATTTAATTACCTGCTAATAACATTAGATGTAGGAGAAGAATTTGTAGGTGAAACATCTTTCTTAGAACAAGAAGTTTCTGAGTTCTGTGGGCTTCGAACATTTGAGCATGAACCCCTACTTCCAACATTGCGTTTATTTTTAGCCCTGTACCTTTTTAACCAAAAAATAAGTATTTTTAGTAAAACTTTTTTAGAAAATAATTGCAGATATATGAAGAAATAGAAATGGTTACTTTTCAAGTTCTTCTTGAGAGTGAGCAAAGGTACAATTAGCACCACGTGGACAGCTACCCCGTTGGGTCAAATCTCGACACATGCTTGTCTTATACTTGGCATTCAAATTTTGTCGATCTTCTTGTAATTTCCGACTTCCAAAATTCTGAACAAAGTCTACTAAACCTTTTACAACTATTTTTGCAGCCTCTTGGGCAAGTTTTAAGTCTTCCCATACAGGTGGTGGAGCATCTATAAAAATTACATTTTCAAAATCAATAATACAGCCTAATTTATTTTATTACAAATATCTATAGAAAGTAAATGTACAGTCATGAGAAAAAATACAGCATTCAATGCTATTTTATCACCAGATTGATGTAAAAAAAAGTAACTAGTATCATTCAAGAGGGAAGTGCATATACTTCTTTTTAAATAGTTCTTCAATACACTAAATACTAATTTTTGTCACAGTAGCAGCATTTCCTAAATCCACCAACCTGTAGAAAGTTTTAGAAACTCTAAACCTTGTTCAACAGTTCTTCTCAGTATGTCAGCATTTGTGAAGTAGTTATGTAGGTACAGTTTTTCAAAAAGAACTGATCTTCTGAACTTCCTATTATTGGTAAGTGCAGTTTAGAGCAGAAGGGGAAGGATTATAGCAGTTTCATATGAATTCTTTAATTTATACTTATAAGTTTTAATTAAGCAAATTATTTTATTGGCGATTATTATTTAGTAATATTTTAATTAATTGAGGTTTTTAATTAACTATTTAAATTAATTTAACTGTAAAATTGATATATTTTCTTATTCTATATGATTATTTTTCAGATCTGGGATAGGTAATTACTACCGTTTTCTCTCCCATAAAATTGCTAGTGGACCCCCTCTTTCACAAAATCCTCGCTATATGCTTGTGCCTAATAATTTATAAAATAGATTCAATTTTTTATAGATTATCAGAAATAAATAACATCACCTCAACAGTTTTTCAGTGAATTGTTAACATAAAATCTATTATATGAATTAAGATAGTATTTAAAACAAATTAAAAAATATCTATAACAATCTATCAAATACAGTAATAACTTACCAGGACTAGGATCTATACCAGCTAGTAACTCTAAATGAGGTCTTAATACGGATAAGTTTCCAGGATCACCAGTGCGTTGTAAAGCAATGACCAGTTCCTGAACACTTTGTGAAAATGACTGTGGTGTTTGGAGCTGAAATGTTTAAACTTATTTTTGTGAGAAGTTACTAAATAAGAACATATTATCTATAATTTATTTTTTATATAAACATAACAGATAAAGCTATTCTTTGAATATTCCAGTCTTGGTTAAATGTGCTCAGCCACTGATCTAGCCCGGAGAATTCTGACCAACTTAATTTACCCAATAAAATTATCAACTTTTAATTGCACATTTTTTAGTAGCGTTAAAGTGAAAAATAATTCATAACATATCTGTGATATGTGTTTTTCATGATTGGTATTATTTTTGATCAAGTCTATTTAAAAATAAAATGGTATAAACACAATGACCTTGAGTAAATTATGTCTGATAAGAATTGTCCGTGATGGCTCAGTAGTAGAGCATTGGTGAGCCATAGGTCTGAGGTTTGATTCCTGGTTAGAACATTGTTTACTCAATATAAAATTATTTAGCCTTTTATTATTATATTGAAAGAAGACTTGGTGCTTGACAAACCAAACCAAAAGGAAAAGATTTCAAGTCAAGTTCTGGATCCGCCACTGGTATAGAACACATACAGACACGCAGAGGAAAAATCACAAGTAAAAATACAGATTGTAGATTTGGTAGCATTGAGCATATTATCATAAGTACATAATTTGCAATGTTTTCCTTTTGATTTATTTAACTTTTTACTACAATTTTTTTTTAGAAATAGCCTTTTTTATAAAAACTAATTTGTAAGATGTTATTATATATTAAAAAAAAAAAAAAAAAAAAAGATTTTGTAATTTTTAATTATGTGCAAAACTGCTTAGATATCTCTGATATAGAATTTTATTAATTGGTAAGTATCAATCAAAGTAAATTTTAAATAATATTAACTAAAACAAGGAAATACTTTTAACTTTATTATTACTTTGTCAATAATTGATTGCATATGAGACTTGTGTGCAGTGTCACCATATAATAAAGAAGACCACTGTTCAGGAGCAATGCGTAAACCAGCTTCTGTAGCAATTTGAACAATTTGAGCATCATGTTCTCTTCTCAGAGCTTCATATGTACGGAATTCTTCTTTTAACTGCATCAAGGATGAATCACCTTCTCTCTTAGAAACCTAAAATATTTTTGAGAACAATAACAAATTACTGTCACTCTCAATCAATTTCTTACATGTAAAATGATTTTCAAAGTTATTACCAAGCAAGTGTTTAAAGATTTGAATTAAAATAATAACTAAATAAATCCTCAATACATACTTTGAAACAAGATGCACGATAAAGTAATTGAACAACATGTCCAATGCTAGTTTTTGATGCTTGAGGAAAGTGAGGAGCTAAGCGTTGCACAACAAACATAACCAAAACTTTCCTAGATAAAGCAGATCCATCTTCCAAAGCTAATAAAACCAATTTCAAAACTTCTTCCTGCATTGCTGGAAAAAACAAGTAAATGTTTAAGTTATCAAAATTGTTACATTAAATTGATAAAAAATTATTATACTGGATTATACATCATATAACAAAGAAAAAAAAAAAGAGCTTCATTTTGAATCAAAATAGTAAACAGAAATTAAGATTTACAGCAGAAAATGCATTGCATTTTTACCATGCAAAGTTAGCTTAAAAAAAAAAAAAAAAAAAAAAAAAAAAGTAAAAAAAAAAGGGATATTTTTAAAAATAGATTTCCTAAATAAAAAAAATTAACAATTTTTTGTAATTTGGCTTTTATTCCTTTTAATTTTTATTAATTTTTCCTTTTTGTTTTTTAACATGTTAATAGCTTTTGCAAATGTTTAAAAAAAAATTTCAGTATCTTATGTTTTCCCTTCCACCAATATGAGAGGTGTTTTTTTAATATTGTGTTTGACATGAGTGCTGACATCATTCCATTAAGTTGCGGTGCAGTACTTGCTCTGCCATTCACATATGTCTAATCATAAAACTAAATTTTGGAACTTGTGACTAATTTGGCACTTGCTAAATTCATTTGTAGGTATTGCACTGGAGACGTACTCACATAAATTTGACTTTTTCTTAGAAATGTGCCAACTGTGTCCAGACTTTTTCAACCCCTGAAGATGTACAAACTAAACTCCCATCTCTTTCTCTCCCTAGAATAATCTCTTTTTTCTCCAAAAATGTGTGATTACAGTCAAAATATGCACAAATTTCCCCTATTACTCTTTATTTTCTCTTATCCAAGTACATCGGTGAAAGTACCATTTTAGTCAAAATTTTGTATGTTTTCTGTATACAGTAGAAAGCCGAAAATCCGGAATCGTCGAGACTGTGACGATTCTGGATTTTTGGTCAGGCTTAAAAAATATAATGTTTTGGGTTAAGCACTTGCATAATATGCAAATTCAAGTAAAAGATACTATATTATGATTTTTAAACATATTCCGTAATATTCTTTTTATCAACTACTATAACAAAAAATATATAAGAATATAAATTAAATTTGAAAAACAAAAAATTTAATGAAATATTTGCATACAGAAATTAGTAGAAGTTACAATAAAAGAGAATAAATCAAATAAGAAAAACATTTCTAAGATTTTTTTTAAAGTATTATTTTAGATTTTTTCAATCAAAAGTTTGGGCATAATTGAAATAGAATATAGAATTTAGCTCTAAATTAGATAAATGTTTAAGAATTGTTACTATTATTATAATTGTCTTTCCCCTTCTCTTCCAGACTTTGAAGATTAATAAGAAATAAAATACATTTCCGGTTCTTTTTTTAAGATATATTTATACTTAAAAAAAAAAAAAAAGGATGATGATGATGATGATCAGAGCTGCCAGCCTAATCCGGCAAACTATTAGTACCGCCCTTTTTTCTACACCACTTAATTTTTAGAGTATTTTTCTACTTAATTCATCATAGATACATTTGAAAAGAATTGCTCTAAAAATTAAGTGGTGTAGAAAAGGGGGCGTTTTTCAGTAGGCGTTAACAATTTGCCGGATTAGGTTGGCAGCTCTGTGATGATTAACGCGGCCGAAATTGTCCGGATTTTTGGCGATTATGAATTTTTAGAGTCCAGATTTTCGGCTTCGTACTGTAATTATGCACATTGCGACTCCATGAATACGAAAATAATTGCAATATTTCTAGTGTTTTCTCTTTAGAAATAAAGCTATAAAGATACTTTTGTGCACTTCTTTATAAAATATAATTATAATAGATTGTTGTAATAAAACATAAAATGTATTTTTAAAACTTTACTATTTTTAAACAATATACAGGAATACACAACAGCATTTTTTTTTTTTTTTTTTTAAGTAAAGCAATTAAGCTAAGTTTTAAGAAATTTATAGTTTTATCTAATTTCTGTCTTTATTCTAAAGCAGATTATGGATGACTATTTGCTGCTGTAAGGAGGACATTGTATATTTATTTATAAATATTCTGAATTATGTCTTTTGAATTCCAACATTTGGACATAACCAGTCAGCTTCTCTGACAGCACTTATCCATAGTATGTCCTGAGGATGCCCATGGAATCTCCTGAGGATGTCTTTTTTTGGTGATATTAGGGTTATTCCGTCTTTTTATTTATGTATCCTAATCTAAACAAAATCCCTTTTTTTTAAAATAGGAAATCAAGATTAAAACATTTATTATAAACAATAGTACAATAACAAACAGTTATAATTGATATTATAGAATAAAATATGATTTTAAAAACTGATTGTGTTAAAAAAAAATGGCAGTCTGAATAGTTTGTTTAACAACTTTGACTGCCAAGTCAAAATTGTAAATGTTTACCACGGTGCCAGAAAATTCTTTTGTGTAATTTGCATTTTTTTTCAACATAAAATTATATATATAAAAAAACATTTTTCAATTTGATTCCTTTTGCAATATATGGCGAGATTCTCATCCTCCAACAATCAAACTCCAGGACAATTTTCATGAGACTGATATGGTTTTTATAGCCAAGGACTGAAGTGTTGAAAAACTGGCTATCATATCTGATAGCCAGTGCCCTCAACGGAAACATCACTATCACATATGATAGCCATGGGAGTCAAAGGGTTAATGATTTTTTTTTCCTTTTTAATAAATAAATAATAATAATTATAATAATAAAAGAACAGTTTATACAGTTTTTGAAAAACTTGAGTAATTTTGAATTTGAAGTACTAAAAAATAACATGAGAGAAATTTAAAAGAATGATCATTTATTCACTGCTTCATAACACAACTCAGCCAATCAATATTATTCAGTCCAATAAAATTATGTGTATTAATTTTTCAAATAGATTAACTTGGGGGGAAAAAATCTGGTTGACACACACTACTTTATATTATCCTGTATTAATGTAAAATTATTGCAGTTTAAACTGTAAGAGGTACAATTTAAGTAATTTAAGCAACAGTTGAAAATAGTAGGAAAAAACAGTTTTATGTGACATTTATTATTGTATAAGAGAGCTACTCAGCAAGGTTGCCAAGTTTCTTCCAAGGTGGCAAAAACCACAGAAAAAACCATGGAAAAAACTGGCTGGAAGAAATAGGTTTCTTCCAAGTGAAAGAAATTGAAGAGACTGTTTTTCTTCAACATTTATTGTATAAATTGTAATTAACACAATTTTCAAATTAATAACCTTAAGTTAATTTAATTACACCTACAAAAATTTAATTTTTAATTATGTATGCTAAATAAAAAATTGCACGAGATTTTTAGCCACGATAATACCACACACCAAAATATTCAAAATCTATTAAAGAAATCAATTTCACTTTAACCAGTATAAAGTTTTATTATTTAAACAATGTTATTTTTTAGTTAGACTTTCCTCACTTTCCTCTACTTTCTGATAGAAGACATCAAGTTAATTAAGGGAACAAGTACACAATAATTACTATACTATAAAATATTATCATATCCTCATTTTCTTTATTGCAGCGAAAAACAGTACAATCAAAGGTTTTTTTAGCAGTTGAATATTAAAATTAGTTTCTCAACTTAGAAAAGATAAATGAAAAATATGGAAAAAAAAAAAAAACCCTGGGTAACTTGTAGGGAAGTTTAAAAGTATTTTGACGTATATGTCAATATGAGGTATATTCACTGGTTTACCAGCTTAGAGTTCATACAAATGATTGTATTCTAAAAAAAAAAAAAAAAAAAATATTGTGAGCAAATATTTTGTCTAAAAATGATATTGACTATTATCACTAGTACTATTTGAACATATGATAGTATCTATGCAAAAAGTTTTAAAAACATTAGTCTCTTAAAGTAAACACTGAAATATGAATGCTAATACATATATGAGGTAGCAGCTAATGTACAATTACATTTTTTTTTCTAATTTAAAATATTACATAATAAACTTTGTATATAAAAATATGTATTTTTATACTAAAAATATATTTTGAGGTAAAAATAATTTTAAAAACACCCAATCCCTACAGTAGTAAAATCTCATCACCTGTAGATATTTAAGGTTTGTTATTAAATAACTTATTTTTAATATTAATTAAATAATAAAGTTTAGATTTGATATTATATTATGTTTTCAGTTTAACACTATTATGTAGGTAGTTAATATATTTTAATCTTGAACATCTGTTTTGTGTTTTGATGGTTTCTTCCATTTCTTCGATTTTTTTTCCACTTTCTTCCACTCTCATGGAAGAAACTAGTTTCTTCCCAGCCCTGCTACTCAGGGCTTAATTTCTAGCAAAAAAGTATGGGAAGGCTAATCTTTGAAACTTACACTCACATATGTCTCTCATTTTCAAGTCTATTGATGAATTTTGAGAAATTTTACACACATTTTCCAAGTGTAAATCAAATCTTACAAAAAATCAGCAACACATTTTTTTTCATTTGATATATCCAAGGAAAGAAAACTGATCAAACACAAGGAAAGAAGACTGAATTATTCAATAAATAATTATATATGGAAACAAAGTATTATACAACAAAAGATATTGAAGAAGTTAATAAATGTAGAAAAATAACTTGGAATTTCTCAAAATACTGCCAAAGGACAATTGCAGCAGCAGAGTAGTAATATATACATGTGTGTTAAACTGTTATATTTTTTAGTAATACACAATTTCTCAAGTCATAAGTAAACTGTAATGATATTCAAATATATTATTACACTTTGTAAATATTACTGTACTTACAATAAGGCACACTTCAACTAATAGAGTAGATGTCCAGCAGAACTGAGAAAAATCACATCCTATGGTTTGATTTGTGTTAATAGAATTATCAGATACTGTGGTTTGGTAATGAATAAACTAAAAATTTTAATAATAATAATAAAATAAAGAGGATATACCTGGTCCTAAGAACTGACAGCCTCTTGCTCTCACAGCAGCCCATAAATTTGCTGACAACTGCTGAGGATTTTGATGTTGTAAAATTAACTCTGTTACAGAGCGCTCACCTAGCGATCTAGCAGCTCTCATTCCACGAGTTCGGCCTTCTTCTTCAACAAGTTGGCAATTGATAAGAGTTACTAACTTTCTTTGCATTGGTCTGCTCAAAGGGCTGTTTTGAAGAACTCCATTAGAATCTTAAAATAGGAAAATGTTTAATCATAATCTGCTTTTAATCACTCTGAAAATTATCATATATTTAAAATATGCACAGCTTAAGGGGTTATATGGATTTTAAAGGGTCAAAAAGCATATTTTCTGTGTCTTTTTATGTAAATAAAATTTTCCTTACAAAATTTGGATAATTCAGCTGGTGGGGTCCTAGTTTCCAGAAAGCCTTCAGAAAAACAGTGGACACAATTTCTCAAAAACTAATGCACTGATCTTATTGAAATTTTGCACACTTTTTCAAAATAGAATTGATTAGCACTTTAATAAAGGTTTTTTTTTTAAATTGAAATTTTAATTTTTGGCAGAGTTGTGTGCAAAAGAAAAGCAGTACAATTTCTGGTATTTCTAAAAATATAATAGCTTAAATTAATTAATTCCATATCTTGGATTTTATTTTCTGCTAATTTTTACATGTTAACAGTAATTTTTTTCCGTTCGACCATTTTTTTTTAACTTACAAGTACTTTATTTTTTTCCTGACACCTCTTCAAATCTCTTTGTGCAAAACTAGTGAGTAAATCTCGTTTTTCTATATATTTCTTATCCAGCAATATTAATTCAATGCTTTTTAATTGTCTTGTACAGTCAACTCTCAAAAATCTGCATATCATTTGCAATGTAAACAAACATTGTCACAACTGATTTGTTGATTAGTGGATTGCAAAACTTCAACTGTATTAGGAGATAAATCAATTGTTAACTGGTGCTGATGAATTACCAATCACTCAGCATATTACAGAGGAGAAAATGATAAGTGTAATTATGTATAATTACCAAAAAATAAATTATATTAATTTAGAGGAAGAAGGATAAAGAGTTTCATGAAAGATTTTCTCACATGAAGATAAATATTCAAACTTTCTTATAGCACAAACTTATGTGATTGATCAAGAATTGCTGACTTTTTTTGCAGGTTATAGGAAAATAAATATGTATGAATATTCTTACTTAAACTACTATTGATCAGACTTTTCAAAAATCTAGATAATTTGTAACTATAATATGATGTATAAAAATTGCTCCTTAAATTAAAATTTAATGAAATATTTGTACTTTGATTAGGCACACTTTATTTCAGCATTTGTATGTATAACAAATAAATTGTTTCTTAAAGATTTTCTACATAAATGAGGTTCTTAGGTATAAATAAATTACTCTAAAATCTGCAAAATTCAGAAATCCGCAAAACACTTCGTTTTAAGCTGTGCAGATTTTTGAGAGTGTACTGTATTTATTTATTTTTCTTGATTTATTGTCTGTTTATGGTTATTCTTCATTCAAATGGCAACTAGTTCATTTTCTCTCTTGAATAGTGCTTAGTGGATGGTTTGGGCAAGATACAAAGAGAATTTTAGCTTATGCTCTCTTTGTAACAGAAAACCATTTACTTTGCATGCTTTGATTTCCTTTCATGCTCTTGATAACATAAGAATTCAAGCACACTCATGTATTTCCTATTGTCTTGATTTATCTCAATTTTAATTATTTAATATCTTTTTATTATATATATATATGTATATATATATATATATATATATATATATATATATATATATACACATACTGGAGTCTAAAAATACTACAAAATAATGATTAAGTGCATATTTCTCATTTTTCAGCTGTAAAGTAAAATATAAAATTTTAAACAATAAATTTTTGGAAAATGAGTGCTAAAATGGTTGTGAGTTTTCTGAATATGAAGACTGAATTAAAAAATATACATTAGTTAATGAAAAATTCTATATACAAGTTTTCCAATAGAATTAACATGAAAGATATTGTTACCTTGATAATATACTAAAATACAATTCTGCGTAAACTTGTTCTCAACTGAATTTTCCAATGTTGTGACCTCTCCTTGAAAATAAAGAAGTTTAATACTATAGCAGCTCAGATTCCAGTCATCAGTATAGGTTGAAATTTAGCGAGTGTAATTTGCTTCAGGTCTCTGGTCCCAAAGATGGGTGGCATGGTACCAACCCATTTGCCAGCCTTAACATTTAAGGACAAAAGCCTCAGCAAGTCTGGGATTATATATAGTACTAGGCAATTTATGTAGTCATACCAAGGATCACTTTACATTATTGCAATTGATACATCAAAGTTCCTGAAATCGACAAGAAGCTGTGGCTATTGGAACTGATATTAATGAATTAATCCAGAGTGGCATTTCTATTTTCATTTATCAAATGGGCAGCCTGTTCGCATGCCAAAATATTTTTTGTGGCAAGCCATAGTCAGATTTTTTTTCATGCGTGTGTGGGGAGGAGTGGGGTGTTAAATTTTATTATTTTAAGAAAATATGAACTGAAGAAATTTCATGCTATTTTCTTGTGGTTTCAGGTTTTATTATGTGGTTGTACAGAAAGTAAAATATGAATAAAATGTTTCTCACCTCACCAGTAAAGAAAACTAATATTTTCAATTCTAAAGACTTTTTTTCATATATATATATATGTGTGTGTGTGTATGTGTGTGTAATTTTGGACAGATTTTTAAGGAACTCTGTATTTATATTAGACTCATCAAGATCACAATCATTATTAATGTGGGCTTGATCTATAAATGCTCTAAAAATGCATAATAGATGTTAAATTTCATCATAATATATGTTAGATCTAAGAAAATATGAACAGATTTTTTTTTTTTTCTATTAATGTTATGGATAGTTTTCTGTACCTGTATAAAAAATATTACTTTGTAAAGAAACTTATTTCCTAAAAATTATCTGAGGATGATAATTCTGCATATTAGAAAGATATTTATTTAAACCATAATAATTCAATTGATAACTTTATTCTTAATCTACGAAGCTGGAAGTATCTAATATAGGCAATGAACCAAATCATATAGAGTACACTCTCAAAAATCAACACAGCTTAAAATGAAGGGTTTTGCAGATTTCTGAATTTTGTGCATTTTGGGCCTAATTTCTTTCATTTAAATCTTACACCATCATTTAAGTAGCAAATCATTAAAAAACAATTTATATGTTATAAATACAATGTTGAAAAAATGTATCTAATAAAAGCACAAATAATTTATTAAAAATTGTAATTTAAAAACAATTTTTACACATTTTATTACAGTTGTAAATTATCTAGATTTTTGATCAGCCTCATCAATAGTAGAGTAAGATTATTCACTTTATGTCTTAATATTTTTTCCTGTAACCTGCAAAAAAAAAAAAAAAAAAAAAAAAGTCAGCAGGTCTTGGTCAGTCACATAATGTTGTGCAATGAGAAAGTTTCAATATTTATCTCCATGAGAGGAAAAATCCTGCAAGAAAACTAAGTTTTTTCCTTTTTCCTCTCATTAGCACAAGTCACATAATCAATACTTGCTTTATCTCTTAAAACAGCTGCTGAATTTCTGCAATCCATTTATCAACAAATAAATCCTAACAGTGTTTGATTACATTGTACATGATATGCAGATTTTAGAGAATTGTGGATTTTTTCAGAGTTGACTGTATTACAAAAGTTCTGAAATATTTCATGAAAATATAAACACTGTTTGCCATTTAACCACATTTTGTGTTAAAATGCTTTTTTTAAATTTTAAGATGTGCAAAATTCTTCATATGTGCATCAGTTATTCTTTCTTGCAACTAATCGGTATTTGGCTACTAGGTCAAAGTGCTACTAGGTACAGCACTACTTTAAACCCACTTGATTTTACATCTATAATGCTAAATCGAGTTAAGCGTATGCCGATTCTTGCTAACATTGATTTTTCATCTATATCGCTAAATCGATTTAAGCTTATACTGATTCTTGCCTTTATCAATCTTGCATCTTTATTGCTAATCCATTTATATTTAGCCAGTTTTTTATGTATACATCATTGGTTGTGGATGTAACATTAGTGCCATTCATCGCATCAAAAACAACTGTGACTTACACAAACATGAACATCCAATTTATCTTGATTGCTGATGTTCTGACCAAAGGTTATGATTCGATCCTTACGAAATTTTGAATTAAGACTTAGTTGGGTGTTAGTACAACAAAGACTGCACCGTTGGAAGGGGAGGGAGGTCTAGTGCCTTATCTAAAAAAACTGTGGTCTGAACAATACAAAATTAAAAATTTGAAGTTGAATAGGTGTACGTATAACAAAAACTGCACCCTTGAAAGTGGGGGAGGGTCTTACCCTCCACGATACCTTATCTCGAAAAAGTATGGTCCGAACTTTATGAAATTTTAAATTTGTTGAATGGGTATTAGTATGACAAAGGTTGTACCGTTGAAAGGAGGAGGGTCTTACCCCCATGGTGCCTTATCTCAAAGAATTGTGGTCCAAACTTTATGAATTTGGAGTTGACTGGGTGTTAGAATGACAAAGACTGCATCGTTAAAAGAGGGGAAGATCTTACCCCTCTTATCTCCCTATGGTGCCTTATCTCAAAAAATCATAGTCTGAACTTTACAAAATTTTAAAATTTGGTGCTGAATGGGGTTAGTATGACAAAGTCTGCATCCTTGAAAGGGGGAGGATCTTTATCCCCCCCCATGGTACCTTATCTCAAAAAGTATGGTCTGAATTTATGAAATTTTGAATTGACTGGGTGTTAGTATGACAAAGACTGCCCCGTTAAAAGGGGTGAGGATCTTACCCCTTCATATTCCCCTATGGTGCCTTATCTCAAAAAATCATGGTCTGAACTTTACGAAATTTTAAAATTTGGAGCTGAATGGGTGTTAGTATGGCAAAGACTGCGTCCTTGAAAGGGAGGAGGATCTTACCCCTCCCATGGTGTCTTATCTCAAGAAAGTATGATTTGAACTTTATGAAATTTTAAATTTTACGTTGAATTGGTGTTAGTATAACAAAGATTGTATTGTTGAAAAGGGGGAAGTCTTATCCTCATGGTGCCTTATCTCGAAAAAGTATGGTGTAAACTTTACGAAATTTTAAATTTGAAGTTGAATTGGTGTTAGTAATAACAAAAACTGCACTTTACTTCCCTTATGATGCTTTATCTTGCAAAGTTACAGTCCTAACTTTATATTCGGTGTTGGTTGGGTGTCAATTTGACAAAGACTATGTCGTTCAAAGGGAAGAGGGTCTGCTGCTGTTAAATGTTGCCAAGGTTCTTCAGGACCTTTATTTTTTTAATGTATAAAATGTTAATCATAAAGGATGCAATGTTGGGAGCAAGCTAATTTTAATATTTGTGGCCTTAATTCCTTCACTTAATTTATGGATAAATTTTACTGTTCACAAGGATGTTATATATTGTCACTTTAAAACTTTTATAGACTGTTAATTATTTCTAGTGATTTTTTTCTGGTGGTTAGCATTAAGAGACCAGGCTAAAATATTAACCTGTTATATTTGAGTTAAAATCCCAACACTGTACCAACAGAGCTATCTCAGTTGTTACATTGTTGCACACAATTTGCTCTTGTGAAAGTTGTCAATTTTCATTATTTCATCTTTTCTGGAAGTACAGACCCTGTTCTACGAATGAAATTTTTTTTAAACATAAATGCTGGATCGCAAAGAATAATTATTATAACTTAGACTATTTGTATAATAGATATTTGATTGGCAGAATTAATTTTTACAAGAGTGAAAAATGATCAGGCCAAGATTCGAATCTGGAACTTTAGAGTTAAATACCTCTTTTAGTACATGGTTTATTGGTGCATCAATCTGGACAGTGTTGCAAAGCAAACATCCCCACTCTTAATGGAGGTTGAGAAACATACAAACTTACATGGAAGTAGAGAAAATAGTCTTTCGGGATAAAGATTTTTTTTAATGCAGTAATGTTTATGATATACTTTTATATTTTGCAACTGGGAAAACATCTCTATTTATTATTATACCACAGGGTTTGCCAATTTTTGCCGAAGTGGAAAAAACCATGGTAAAAACCATGGAAAAAACCACCCCGGCAAAAACAGTTTTTGCCACAATTTTTGCCAGTGGCAAAAATTACCAGTATTTCAAACAGAGTTTTAAGGATTTTAATGTTTAAATCATAATTTTAACAAATTAAAACCAGAGATTTAATCATCTCTTGAGCAACTGATTCTTATGTAAATCATTAAAATAATGCATTCTAAAATTTCTTTAAAATGAAATTTTTAACATCAACAATTAACATAATATTTTTCATTTTTAAAAATATTTAAATTACCTATCTAAAAAATATTCTTCAATAATTAATTACTAGAACATTTGTGTTTTTTCAATGTATTACATATTTTTGTTTACAGTGGGGAAAAGTCAAATATTGAGTCAATTATTGACTCAGCTGTTCTAAAATTTGCCAGTCAGTCACTGATCATGCATTTTTTGGAATTGAAATGTAAATTGCAAGTAAACTCTCTCTCTGAATATGTCTTACTTAATATTTTTTTACTTCAATAAAGTAAAAATATAATTTTGTAGTTTTATTTTTATGGTTATGTTTAGGGACTGACAAAGTTTCAATATCTTAGGAGCCAGAAATAGTGAATTATTTCTATGACAATACTCACAGCAAAACTTAATATTTCCTAATTGTATAATTAATGCAGGTCATTCACATAATATTTTACATTGAATAAATGAACTATTCAATTAAAAATGTGAACTAAGGAAATTTTTAAGAAAATAACTATTTTTTATTTATAAAGATAAAAACAAACTATTGGGGGGAAAAAATCCACAGACATAAATATTATTTTTACCTTTAATATAATCATCAAATATATTGAAAGTGTTTAAGTTTTGGCTTTAAAATACTATTTGTCTATTAATTTTTCAGGACAGAATTCCTTTAAAGTAATCCATTTGATAAATATCATACTATTTAAATTTTCTCATTGTAAATATGAACATAGTTTCCATTAGATAGTGTTTATGATATTGAATCTTGTTTAACACAAAGATGTTGACATGAAAAGTACCAGTATAGTAGTAAGAAGATTTATTAAATATGGGAATTTATCTTTCATGGAAAAACACCTTTCAAAAACAGAAATAATTGTTAAATTTTTCAGAAAACATCAAACTCATACTATTTATTCAATACATCAGCAATGTCCTCTTTTATACCAAGACAAGAAGGTGGGAGGAAAAACAAAAATATACATAAAAAATATTGTAAATGCATAAAAAAAATTTTGTCAGTCTGCCGTAACTGGTCACCAATGGATATTTATAGTCACCCTGGCACTCGGAATTTGCCAGACACTGTTTATTTATATCATATTAATTAATTAATTATAATTACTTTTTAAATTAAAAAATCTTCAAACATTTTTTTCATTGAGGTGCCAAAGTGTAAAGGGTGAAAATTGAAAGGGATGGTGTTGTTCTAATTTTATTTTTCCACTTTTCTTAATTTTTTCCATTTTTGCCGCTTTTTGCCTGTTTTTTTCCACTTTTTGCCGCTGTCCTGGCAAAAATGCATTTTTGCCGGCAAAAACCCAACTCTGTTATACCATGAACAGTAAAATTATTGATATCATTATTTTTTGTATAAATATACAAAAATAATATTGCTAATGACAGTGAGACCTATCAAATATATATAAAGGATGTTTATCAAATTATATATGGTTATAAATAATTTTAAAAAAGTCAGAAAAAAAAAAAAAAAAAATACAATAATAAACTAACTATAGTATATAACTATAATATACCTAGACAGTGTAAGTTACAGGGTTCTTAGAAGTCCCTTAATTAAATGCCACTTTTTTATATAGCAATCTTCATATTATTCGATCAAACAAAAGCACTGCAAATGATTACTGAAGTTTTGTATATAAAAAAAGTAGTATTCAACTAAAAGACTGCTAAAAGCTCTGAACTTATAAATAAAATAATCCGTTACATACTTGGAGTAGATGATTTGAGGTATAAAGCCAATTCTTCAATGCATTTTTTAGTTTCTAGGTAATGCTTAAAATCTTCTTTTGATACCAGTGGAACAACTGATGGTGGCTTATCAGGTATCCTGCCACCAACAAGTTGTAGCAATGCATAATTTTCTGGAAGCTGATTGATATCTGTATTAATGATGGTTTGGTCAAATGGGCACTGTTTTCTTTGAAGCTTTGATAGGCAGCTTTTACACATTGTGTGGCCACATCCAAGACTAATGGGACGACGTACATTACATTCAAATTCATTATAACAAATAGGACAGGATAAAAAATCTGTCCACTGTGGAGCTTGAACAGGCATTGCAAAACGTTATAACCAGCAGGCATCACTGGCACTGCTGAGTGAAGGAAATCTGTATGTCTAAAAAAAAACTGAATAAAACTGGCCTCAAAATATTAAGCATGGTAAAAAGAAAAAGAAAAAAAAAAAAAAAAAAAAAGCCCGAGAGAGAACTCATGTTTACATCTTCACTTTCCAATGCTTCATTTTGAAATATGTAGTTAAAAACACTGAAAAGCTAAGTTTATAAAAATTTTTAAAAACATCACAAGCAGTAAAGTTTTTTGTTAATCAGGATATTTAAGAGGTGAAGTAGAAGACAATGTTCAGTAAGTTTTGTAATCATTTTAAAGCAAAATATCAAATAAAATGATGGTGGTGGTGAAAGAAATGCTTGAATAGCAGCTTCTTTACAGATAAATCGGGTATTTTCTTCTTGGGTTCACAATATGCTATTTCCATTAGTAGAATATGTCTAACAAAGTAAATATAAACCTGCAAAAAAAAAAAAAAAAGAGAAATTGTAAGTTATTTATAAATAAAAGCCAAATTAAATAAAAATTAACTTTAAGTAAAACAACAAAAACAGGTTATATGCGTATATTATAATGACATACATTAGTGCATTTTTAAGTAAATATAAACATTGATAAACAAAACATAAAGACAAAGAAGGAATAGGTATGTAAATGAAAATCGGCATGTAGTAAACCAACACAAACAATAATATCGGCAGTATGTTCAGGATATACACAGAGAGATACAAGAGATTGTTTTTAAACAAAGTATACGTTTTCTGAATACATGCCAATACAAAAACAGCACAATACTTGAATTGCTATGTGTAGAAAGAGTTTTAGTCATTAAAATCACTTTTTGAGAAAACTGAAAAGAACTATTTTATGTCTTTCCTGTTAAGTGCCAAAAATCTAAAAAGTTTACATTTTGTAAAAGAAAGTTTCTAAAATCTTTTTAATGTACAAAGAGAGTTTGGCCATACAGAAAAAAATTAAAGCCCTGAACTGCAGCCCTTTCTGCAGACATGCAGGAAATGTGCAGATTTCTCTCAACTTTCTTCACATTTATTTGTGCATGAATGATGTATTTCAAAGACTGAAACATTTCTTTAGCATATTTAATTGTAAATTAAGGAAAAATGTTTTATACATATATCTTTCAATTAAGATTTAACTGTAGAAGTATCTTCTTAATCATCGATATTTTCATAAATGTATCAAAATTGTCAACTATTTGCTTTTAAAACTGTTGAGATTCTTCCAGGGGCGCGCCGACCCAATGTGCAAAGTGTGCAGCACACACAGGCGCCGGGTTAAAAAAAGCGACAGCCGAGGATAGATTATTTGAAAAAAAAAAAAAAAAAAAAGATATATATATATATATACACGCATTGCTTTATTAAATTGGATTTCATAATGCCTGTCTGCAGCCATGTGACTTGTGTGGCTAAATGAGGTGCCTCAAAAAGTGTACTGGGAAAATTTGTGTTTCTCAAATAGTTTAGGAGTTTTATTGCAAAAGTGTTCGTTACAAGTGAAATAACTTGGTAAGAATGCACCTGCCCTCAACAAAATTTTCTTTGTCTTTTTTTGACATACGAAAGCATTCTATAGAAATTTAAATGTGTGCTTTAATCTCTCCCACACCCCTCTCTTCTGCCGGAAAAAGTCCACTGAGACGAGTTGAAAGACAACGTAATTCGAATGAAAAAAAGAAATCTGAATAGAACCGAGAGTTTTATTTAGATGCGTAGTTTTTTCGCCTTTGTATTGTCAAAGTAAACATCTATAATAATAAAATCAGACTTTGTGAATTTCTCAAAAAAAAAAAAAAAAAAAAAAAAGAAAGAAAAGCCAGAAAGCCAAATACGACTTCAGATTTTTTTTTTGTGTGTGTGTGTGTGTGTAGGTCGTTGTGTCAGGATGTCTTTGACGGTATTTCTGTCTGGGTGAATTGCTGGGCGGAATTTAATTACCCTTACCATAGAGGTCAAGACTTAAAATTTTTTGAAGTGGTCAGTGGCCACTGGACATGATGAACTCAGTGGCCACTCATGAGTCGTCGTCGTTATACATTGGATTCATACACATAATCTATATATATAAAATCGTTCTTCCTGACTGACTGAGTGAGTGAGTGATTGGGTGATTCATCATCGCCCAGACCAAACTCCTAGACCTAGAAGCATGAAATTTTGTGACAATGTTCTTTCTATGACGTAGGCATCCACTAAGAAGTGATTTTACAAAATTCGCCCCCCCAAGGCGAATTTTGTAAGCAAAACAGTGGGGCAAAACGTGATTTCACAAAATCCTTCATATCTCAAACAAAAAAAAACAGAAATCCGTAAAATTTTTTGCTTTAAAATATAGCCAATACAAATGTCTAAAAACCAATTTCTGGAATTTTTGAAATTTGGTCCACAAGGGGGACGGGGAGGGGGAGGGGCAAAACGTGATTTCACATAATCCTATATATCTCAAATTAAAAAAGATAGATATACGTGAAATTTTTGCTCTAAAATATAGCTAATACAAATATCTAAAAACCAATTTCTGGAATTTTAGAAATTCAGCCCCCACGTGGGGCAGCAAGGGGGGGGGGCTATGGGGCAAAAACAAATAGAAATACAGTTAGGGCGTTCAAAATTGGTACAGAGAGGTTTTAGAGGCCTGCAAGCCGAATGGGGATATTTTCGAAAGCATAAAGTTATTAGGAGGGGCGAGAAGGGGGGAGGGGAGAGGGCGAGCAAAAAAATAAAATAGAGTTAGATCGTTCAAAATTGCTATACAGAGGTTTTCGATACTTACAAATCGATTGCGGATATTTTCGAATTTGTAAACTTATTAGGAAGGGCGGGAAGGGGGGACTATGGGCAAAAACAAATAGAAATACAGTTAGACCGTTCAAAATCGGTACAGATAGGCTTTAGAGGCCTGCAAGTCGAATGGGGATATTTTCGAAAGTGTAAAGTTATTAGGAGGGGCGAGAAGGGGGAGGGGAGAGCAAAAAAATAAAAATAGAGTTAGATCATTCAAAATTGGTATATAGAGGTTTTCGATACTTACAAATCGATTGCGGATATTTTCGAATTTGTAAAATTATTAGGAGGGGTAGGAAGGGGGGGCCTATGGGCAAAAACAAATAGAAATATAGTTAGGCCGTTCAAAATTGGTACAGATAGGTTTTAGAGGCCTGCAAGTCGAATGGGGATATTTTTGAAAGTGTAAAGTTATTAGGAGGGCCGGGAAGGGGGGATGGAGGGGCAAAAAAAAAAAAAAAAATAGAGTTAGATCATTCAAAATTGGTGCATAGAGGTTTTCGATACCTACAAATCGATTGCAGATATTTTCGAATTTTTAAAATTATTGGGGCGGGAAGGGGGGGGGGCGGAGGGGCAGAAAAATAAAAATAGAGATAGATCATTCAAAACTGGTGCATAGAGGTTTTTGATACTTACAAATCGATTGCGGATATTTTCGAATTTGTAAAATTATTAGGATAGACTGGAAGGGGGGGGGGCGAAGGGGGAAAATAATAGAAATAAGAGTTAGAGCATTTTGGGAATTTTTTCCGAAGGCAGTGAGAACCCGGTGCAATATTTTTCCTAATCAGATTCTGTTTCTCTTTTTTTTCACGTGATAAAAATTAATGCAATTTTGAGAATTCAGTAATAATAGTGATTCATTTAAAAATAGGGACCAGCGAAGCGGGCGTTGCCTGCTAGTATATATATATATATATATGATGTGATACATATGTGTGTGTGCATAAAAGCATAAAAACACAAATGACATGGTCGGAAAATTAAATTAAGAAATAGTGCTCTTTATTGTGTTTTAATAATAATACAATAGTCACTATTATTAAATGACTATTGTATTATTAATCATTTAATAATATTAGGTCGTTGCAAAAGTTCGTGCGGACACGGATCATTTTATTGCCTCCAAAGACGAGAGCTTCTATCGCCATGGTATACATTTGTTACCCAAAAAATGGGCAAATGTTGTAGAAAGTAGGAGAGTATTTTGATTAAAAATTGTCATTTGATTTGATGTATTTTTATGAAATGAAGCAATAAAAAACCGCCCGAATTTATGCAAAGACCTATTTCAATAAACATGTACCGTATATTTCCGAATATAAGCTGAGAGTACATTTTTCCCTGCAGAAATTTGCCCAAAATTGCAAACCCGTGTATAAGCCGAGTTGAAAAAATACTCTTTTTAAAGTTCGAGTAGGGGAGACTGGGGAGGGTTGACCCTATGGGAGGCTTGATCCACCTTTCTTCACTCTGGTATTTTTAGCTTTCAAAAACTTTCAAGAGATGGCAGCACATCCTTTTGATGCAAGGTAACAGCCATGTTTGTTTGAAAGTTGTCCCATGCTTATTATTTGAACAAGCTTAAAATTTTTGTTTTCCTCATCAAAAAGTAAGCAATTTTGATTAAATTTGTAAGGCATTGCTCAAATATTCTTAATCAAATATCAGAATTCAGATCTATATGATTAAAGTATATACCTCAAGCTAATATGTGCTATAATTAGTTTTGCTAAATAACTGTTTAATTCCCTGATTTTTTTTTATGAAATTGCAAATGGCTATTGAGGGAGGCTTGACCCAGATGATATAAGGGAGGTTTGACTCATGGGTCAAGCCTCCCTTATATATTTCTTTGTTATTGTGGACTGAAAATATTAATTCAACTATTATTTAATTGTATAAAAAATAAAAAATAAAATGATTTTTGTTTTTAGCATGTACCATTCTTTTACCAAAACACAAGCTGTTGGGCATTTCAGTGGATAGATGACATCTGAAAACTTTGAAGTGTTTTTAACACATATTGCAAAATATACAAAATGTAGTACACAGAAAAAAGTTTTTATCATACTTGATAATCATGAAAGTCATGTATCTCCCAAAGGTTTGTAATTCTGCAAAGGTAATGGAATTGAACTCTTAACATTGCCACCGCATACAAGTCACAAATTGCAACCGCTCGATCGATGTGTGTTTGGACCCTTTAAGGGTTTCTACAATGAAGCGTGTGATAACTTTATGGTGAGTAATCCAGGAAAACAATTGGACTTTACGATATTCCTGAACTCATTGGAAAATCGTATCCACGAGCTTTCACCCCCATAAACATTCAAAAAGGATTCACTGTTACGGGAATATTTCCTTTTGATTCAGGGATTTTTACAGAGGCAGATTTTATGTCCTGCAGTGTGACAAACCGACCTGATCCAACCGATTCCCAGACAACACAAATTGGTCAACATGATATTCACAACCTTGCATGCAAACAGAATTTGCCAAGTTCTTCGCAAATTACTCCTTCCTGTACCTCTCAACCTAAAAATAATTTATCTATCGTTTTAGAAGATTATATTCCTCATACTAGTAGTTCACAAGTCGCTTCTTCTACTAGGCTCACCTGTCAGCCAGAAATTGAAAAATCTGCATCTTTGACCCTGAACAGAATCGGCCTTTCCCGAAAGCTAGACCACAAAAACTTAACTATAAAAGAAAACAAGCGAAGTCTCGAATATTGACAGATACCCTAGTTAAAGAATAAATAGAAAATTAGCATCTATTGAGAGCATCGAAGAAGCGATCTTCTGTCAAAGCTACTAAACGGAAATTTTTTAATCCGGTTGAACCCTCGAGTGATAAGGATGAAGAAATCCCTCATGTGTCAGACAGCAATGAAGATGAGTTTGTGATATCAAAGTCAATGTCAGAAGATTTTGTGCTGGTAAAATTTGTGAGTCCTAAAACTGGTAGGCCTAATACATCTCATTTCGTAGGAAGAATAATCAAAGAAAGTGGAGTGAGAGAGTTTTTTGTTACATTTTTATGCCACACTGCTGAAACAAATTATTTATCCAGAAGCGGAAGATACATCTGTTGTTTCAATAGATGATATGATAAATTTACCAAATCCAATATCAGCTGGAGGAACTGCAAGAGTTGCATTACGTTTTTATTTTGACTTTGACTTTTCTGAGTATAAGTGCTGCTAACTATTCGTTATTATCTAACATTTCTAGCTTTTTTCAACAGAGCTTAATGGCAATAACTATTTTTAATTTAAGAGTTGTTTTAGTAGTGTGAACGTGTTGTTTTATATAATTTTTTCAATTTACACTTCAGAAATATTGCTACTTCATCAACTATAACTTTTATTGTTATCACATTAATTTCATTGCCAAATTTTCTTAAATTTTAGGACTAGCTTAACTTTGTTCATAAATATTATAATATGTGAATATTGGTGGGTCAACCCTCCCATTGTGTGGGTCAAACCTCCCATATGTGGGGAGCCTTGACCCAAAAATTCTGCTTCAATAACATTCATTATTTCTCTTTTCTGTTGCAAAGTATGCAAAATTTTTATGTATGTTTTGATAATAGAATGTATCAGATATGAAATGGTGTACAAAGTTTTTTTCTGAAAGTAAAACTTTTTTTTCTAAAAATGTTTTTGTAAAAAATGGGTCAACCCTCTGCAGTCTCCCCTATATCGCCAAAATGGAGAAAATATTGCCAATCTATACAACCTTCAGGATAATCTGTCCAATGAAATTGCGCGAAATGCGTGCTTATCCAATAGAATTCCTTACCTTGCTTAGCCATAACGTAAAACGTTCACAGTGTGTTCGCCAACGGCGATAGTTTTAACTCGGGCAACCCTATCAGAAGGGAGGCAAACACAGACGCGAACGCAAGTCCCGGCAGCTGAAAACGATGGCTACTGTAATACTGGGCCGGGAGACCTAACCCTAACGTCAATGAAGCAATGCCGTCGCTGGATGTTTACATAAATAAGCTGTGTAAAGTCCGATTGCATCGATTTTTTTTAATGATGTATCTAAATTATTTTGTATATTTCTATTTTTCAGTATTTTTATCAGTGCTTCAAGGCAATCTTCAACAAAATAAAAATACTTCTATAAAAAAAAATGAAGCTTTGCCGCTTTTGCTAGTGTAAGCCTAGAAACATTTTAAACAGAGATGATTTAAATTTAATTGTATAAATTAAAAATATGATCGGGAGTCCTGTTTTTTTCAAGTTTCTCTTATACTATTTCTGAATCAGACAGAGAATTTACTCCGTTCGTGCACTCTGCCGATGACTTCAGTTACCGGCAGGTCAAAAAGAAATGTAAACAAACGTGACTACATCGAGCGTTTCGTGAAATAAATTTAAAATTGCTAATTTAAGAGTTTTATATGTGATAATTATTTAAAAATAAGGTTTAATATAACTATTTTACTTTATATATACTTTTTAAGCTTAAAATATATGTATTCAATCAATGTTTCTGAAGTACGTTTTTTGCTAAAAATGTAGATCCGTATATAAGCCGACCATTATAATACAGCTTCCGAAAAATTTCCAAAAATTCTTGGCTTATACACGGAAATATACGGTATATATAATATATGTGTGTATTTCTGCCAATAAAAAAAATAAAATAAATAGGTATTATTTGGGGGGGGGGGGGATTAAACTTACGCACTTCTCTAGTTTAAATTTTTCAATATCTGAAATGAAAGGAGGTAGGAGAAAAACAAAATAGATTGATTAATTGAATCATTGAAAAGTGATTTGGTTTTTGAGGGAAGATATGACCTTGTTTGAACTTCTACTAAATGCTGATAATTTTATTCTTGTTAGTGTTTTAAGTGTGAATTCTATAAGCATGTAGTTATAATAGCATGTAATCCAGCATTTTTTTAATGCTATTAATAACTATAGTACTTAGAAAGAAGACTTTAAAATTCAAAGTTTTAATAATGACTATGAGGGAAAATATATGGACTTTCATAGATAAATATTAATACATGCATTTTGCTACGGGAAAACAGCAGGCTATAATGATGATATGATCAATGTGATTTCTCATACACAATTTGTGTTTTAAAGAATATTTATTTTATGTCCCATTGCAAAAGAAATATAAAAAATATGATTCATTTAATAAGTTTCATCTAGTCTGGTACTTCCATCGGCAAATGGAAAATAATTGTGATCAGAATTAGAGGAAAATGAAATTACTTTGAGTCTGAGGAGGGGGTGGGGAGGCAAAGAATCTGTACTAACTTATTATCAGAGGTTCATTTTTATTAACTGGCATGTAATTGCTAAAATTAAAAATTTGCTGAAAATTTTCTGTAAACATGATTGGTTGGACATTATAGGGGGGGGGGGGGAGATTAAAAAATAATTACATGAATAAGACTTTTGAATGGCGACTTTTATTATTATTATTATTTGGCGATGAATTTTTTCGTATAATTGCTTGTTTAAAAAGAAAAAAAAAAACCTAGTACCTATTTTTCTAATGCTTGTACTTTTTACTATTGTACTTTTTAGTTAATTTAGGTCAGTATATAATATTCTCTATATATTTTTAATGTACAATCTATTTGATTGATTAAAGAATTTTAGGTGATGTATTTTTTTTCTTGCCATAATTAGATATATTTAATATATCATGGAAATGTCTAATTCTATATTGTTAAAAAATTATCAACGCTTAATTAGAAGATTCTGTCATTTATAAATGAATTTGAATTTAAATCTAAAATGGTTTTTTGTGTCAAAATATATGTGAAGTATTTTAAAATATTTTAAAATAAAAATGATAAATACACTTTAAAGACAAAAAGAAAGGCAGTCAATTATACAGACACATTATTTAGTTATTCATACACACAAAAAAAAAAAAAAAAAAAGACACAGAAAATTTTTTATAAACATAAGAAATTGCCAGCAAGAAAATTAATTTTCTAAAAGTAGAAAAAAAAAAAAAAAAAAATATTTGCAGTGGAGAAATTACAATCCTAAATTCATTTCTTCATTGAAAATATCTAAGGTAATGTTTATTTATTTTCAGACAAAAAATTTCTTTGTTACGAACAGCAACAGTTTTTTTTTTTTACACCATTGATCACATTTTAATTTTCCTGTGGAAAATGACATCATGAGATTAAAATAACAACGATTTCAGAAACTTTTTTCACGATGGCAAATAGAGTACCTTTATACACTCGACATTTATTATTAATAACTTTGTTAATTAAGATGATAGAGATTTAACTAATTGTCTTCCTAGGAGTATTTAACGAACATTGATACCTCTCATGACATGGAGAACCCTGCCCTCCACGAGGAGACAAAATTACCGGGAGACCGGGTTAAAAAAAAAGCTAGCTGAGGATAGATTATTTGAAAAAAAAAAAAAAAGATATATATATATATACACGCATTGCTTTATTAAATTGGATTTCATAATGCCTGTCTGCAGCCATGTGACTTGTGTGGCTAAATGAGGCGCCTCAAAAAGTGTACTGGGAAAATTTGTGTTTCTCAAATAGTTTAGGAGTTTTATTGCAAAAGGGTGAGTTACAAGTGGAATAACTTGGTAAGAATGCACCTGCCCTCAACAAAATTTTCTTTGTCTTTTTTTGACATACCAAAGCATTCTATAGAAATTTAAATGTGTGCTTTAATCTCTCCCACACCCCTCTCTTCTGCCGGAAAAAGTCCACTGAGACGAGTTGAAAGACAATGTAATTCGAATGAAAAAAAGAAATTTGAATAGAACCGAGAATTTTATTTAGATGCGTAGTTTTTTCGCCTTTGTATTGTCAAAGTAACATCTATAATAATAAAATCAGACTTTTGTTTGTGAATTTCTCAAAAAAAAAAAAAAAGAAAGAAAAGCCAGAAAGCCAAATATGACTTCAGATTTTTTTTTTTTTTTTTTTTTTGTGTGTGTGTGTGTAGGTCGTTGTGTCAGGATGTCTTTGACGGTATTTCTGTCTGGGTGAATTGCTGGGCGGAATTTAATTACCCTTACCATAGAGGTCAAGACTTAAAATTTTTTGAAGTGGTCAGTGGCCACTGGACATGATGAACTCAGTGGCCACTCATGAGTCGTCGTCGTCGTTATACATTGGATTCATACACATAATCTATATATATAAAATCGTTCTTCCTGACTGAGTGAGTGAGTGAGTGATTGGGTGATTCATCATCGCCCAGACCAAACTCCTAGACCTAGAAGCATGAAATTTTGTGACAATGTTCTTTTTATGACGTAGGCATCCACTAAGAAGCGATTTTACAAAATTCGCCCCCCAAGGCGAATTTTGTAAGCAAAACAGGGGGGCAAAACGTGATTTCACAAAATCCTTCATATCTTAAACAAAAAAACAGATATCCGTAAAATTTTTTGCTTTAAAATATAGCCAATACAAATGTCTAAAAACCAATTTCTGGAATTTTTGAAATTTGGTCCACAAGGGGGACGGGGAGGGGGAGGGGCAAAACGTGATTTCACATAATCCTATATATCTCAAATTAAAAAAGATAGATATACGTGAAATTTTTCTCTAAAATATAGCTAATACAAATATCTAAAAACCAATTTCTGGAATTTTAGAAATTCAGCCCCCAGGTGGGGCAGCAAGGGGGGGGGGCTATGGGGCAAAAACAAATAGAAATACAGTTAGGGCGTTCAAAATTGGTACAGATAGGTTTTAGAGGCCTGCAAGCCGAATGGGGATATTTTCGAAAGTATAAAGTTATTAGGAGGGGCGAGAAGGGGGGCGGGGAGAGGGGGAGCAAAAAAATAAAATAGAGTTAGATCGTTCAAAATTGCTATACAGAGGTTTTCGATACTTACAAATCGATTGCGTTTTTTTTCAAATTTGTAAACTTATTAGGAAGGGCGGTAAGGGGGGACTACGGGCAAAAACAAATAGAAATACAGTTAGACCGTTCAAAATCGGTACAGATAGGCTTTAGAGGCCTGCAAGTCGAATGGGGATATTTTCGAAAGTGTAAAGTTATTAGGAGGGGCGAGAAGGGGGAGGGGAGAGCAAAAAAAATAAAAATAGAGTTAGATCGTTCAAAATTGGTATATAGAGGTTTTCGATACTTACAAATCGATTGCGGATATTTTCGAATTTGTAAAATTATTAGGAGGAGTGGGAAGGGGGGGGCCTATGGGCAAAAACAAATAGAAATACAGTTAGGTCGTTCAATATTGGTACAGATAGGTTTTAGAGGCCTGCAAGTCAAATGGGGATATTTTTGAAAGTGTAAAGTTATTAGGAGGGCCGGGAAGGGGGGATGGAGGGGCAAAAAAAAAAAAAAAAATAGAGTTAGATCATTCAAAATTGATGCATAGAGGTTTTCGATACCTACAAATCGATTGCAGATATTTTCGAATTTTTAAAATTATTGGGGCGGGAAGGGGGGGGGGGGGCGGAGGGGCAGAAAAATAAAAATAGAGATAGATCATTCAAAACTGGTGCATAGAGGTTTTTGATACTTACAAATCGATTGCGGATATTTTTGAATTTGTAAAATTATTAGGATAGACGGGAAGGGGGGGGGGGGGGGGGTGAAGGGGGAAAATAATAGAAATAAGAGTTAGAGCATTTTGGGAATTTTTTCCGAAGGCAGTGAGAGAACCCGGTGCAATATTTTTCCTAATCAGATTCTGTTTCTCTTTTTTTTCACGTGATAAAAATTAATGCAATTTTGAGAATTCAGTAATAATAGTGATTCATTTAAAAAGAGGGACCAGCGAAGCGGGCGTTGCCTGCTAGTATATATATATATATATATATATACATATATATATATATATATATGATGTGATACATATGTGTGTGTGCATAAAAGCATAAAAACGCAAATGACATGGTCGGAAAATTAAATTAAGAAATAGTGCTCTTTATTGTGTTTTAATAATAATACAATAGTCACTATTATTAAATGACTATTGTATTATTAATCATTTAATAATATTAGGTCGTTGCAAAAGTTCGTGCGGACACGGATCATTTTATTGCCTCCAAAGACGAGAGCTTCTATCGCCGTGGTATACATTTGTTACCCAAAAAATGGGCAGAGGTTGTAGAAAGTAGTGGAGAGTATTTTGATTAAAAATTGTCATTTGATTTGATGTATTATTATGAAATGAAGCAATAAAAAACCGCACGAATTTATGCAAAGACCTATTTCAATAAACATGTATATATAATATATGTGTGTATTTCTGCCAATAAAAAAGATAAAATAAATAGGTATTATTTGGGGGGGGGGGAATTAAACTTACGCACTTCTCTAGTTTAAATTTTTCAATATCTGAAATGAAAGGAGGTAGGAGAAAAACAAAATAGATTGATTAATTGAATCATTGAAAAGTGATTTGGTTTTTGAGGGAAGATATGACCTTGTTTGAACTTCTTGAATGCTTATAATTTTATTCTTGTTAGTGTGTTAAGTGTGAATTATATAAGCATGTAGTTATAATAGCATGTAATCCAGCATTTTTTTAATGCTATTAATAACTATAGTACTTAGAAAGAAGACTTTAAAATTCAAAGTTTTAATAATGACAATGAGTGAAAATATATGGACTGTCATAGATAAATATTAATACATGCATTTTGCTACGGGAAAACAGCAGGCTATAATGATGATATGATCAATGTGATTTCTCATACACAATTTGTGTTTTAAAGAATATTTATTTTATGTCCCATTGCAAAAGAAATATAAAAAATATGATTCATTTAATAAATTTCATCTAGTCTGGTACTTCCATCGGCAAATGGAAAATAATTGTGATCAGAATTAGAGGAAAATGAAATCACTTTGAGTCTGAGGAGGGGGTGGGGATGCAAAGAATCTGTACTAACTTATTATCAGAGGTTCATTTTTATTAACTGGCATGTAATTGCTAAAATTAAAAATTTTCTGAAAATTTTCTGTAAACATGATTGGTTGGACATTATGGGGGGGGGGGGGGAGATTAAAAAATAATTACATGAATAAGACTTTTGAATGGCGACTTTTATTATTATTTGGCGATGGATTTTTTCATATAATTGCTTGTTTAAAAAGAAAAAAAAAACCTAGTACCTATTTTTTCTAATGCTTGTACTTTTTACTATTGTACTTTTTAGTTAATTTAGGTCAGTATATAATATTCTCTATGTATTTTCAATGTACAATCTATTTGATTGATTAAAGAATTTTAGGTGATGTATTTTTTTTCTTGCCATAATTAGATATATTTAATATAATATGGAAATGTCTAATTCTATAATGTTAAAAAATTATCAACGCTTAATTAGAAGATTCTGTCATTTATAAATGAATTTGAATTTAAATCTAAAATGTTTTTTTTTTGTGTCAAAATATATGTGAAGTATTTTAACATGTTTTAAAATAAAAATGATAAATACACTTTAAAGACAAAAAGAAAGGCAGTCAATTATACAGACACATTATTTAGTTATTCATACACAAAAAAAAAAAAAAAAAAAAAAAAGACACAGAAATTTTTTTATAAACATAAGAAATTGCCAGCAAGAAAATTAATTTTCTAAAAGTAGAAAAAAAAAAAAAAAAGATATTTGCAGTTGACAAATTACAATCCTAAATTCATTTCTTCATTAAAAATATCTAAGGTAATGTTTATTTATTTTCAGACAAAAAATTTCTTTGTTACGTACAGCAACAGTTTTTTTTTTTTTTACACCATTGATCACATTTTAATTTTCCTGTGGAAAATGACATCATGAGATTAAAATAACAACGATTTCAGAAACTTTTTTCACGATGGCGAATAGAGTACCTTTATACACTCGACATTTATTATTAATAACTTTGTTAATTAAGATGATAGAGATTTAACTAATTGTCTTCCTAGGAGTATTTAACGAACATTGATACCTCTCATGACATGGAGAACCCTGCCCTCCACAAGGAGACAAAATTTTTTTTAATATATAGAGATAGTGGTGAGATTGTTCATGAAAAAAGCGGGTCCGTGAAAACAATATATATGTAGTTGATATACTACAAGAAATAAATACATTCCACAAATATCATATCTAATATCGTTTCCGTCTAGAAGAGCAAGAATGAATTTTGTTAGCTTTTGCTTTGTTAACAGAAGATAGCATTACATAAATTTCTGAATTCCACCGTGGGACGCAAAACTCTATTGAGCGGGTTGAATTTGATCCGGCTAGTGCGGGTTGGACGCCCTGCGATGGATGACTCTCTTCTATAAAGAACACTGGAAAAAATACGTGGAGTATTAAAAAGCAAACAAAACCACCAGGAAAAAAAAAAATGCAGTGTTAATAAAATCATTTTTCTCACTCTGCTTTTGAAAGCTTTCCTATAAAGCTGCCAAAAACTAAAGGGTTGCCACAGATGAAAGGTTATGTTTGGTTTTTCTCTTAAAAAAAAAAATTCCAGCAAACCTAATTTTCACTTTGTAATTTTTAGCTAACTTTCAGCCACCCTGGGCGACCAAGCAGTTCTTTCCCCCCTAATAAAAAAATTAAATATTTGTAATATCTTATGATGACTTTTGTTATACGATGCACTCTCAATCTCTTAAAAATTTGCTTTAGATTTCTAGTTAGTGATAATTTAGTGATATTTTACTTTTTTTTAATTGTTATCTTAATTAAGAGGGGTTCAGAAGGGGGCTTGTCCCCCCCCCCACCCCCGGACAAAAAAAAATTAAATATTTTGATTATGTTATGGCGATTTTTATTAGTAAGATGGTAAGATTCACGCTAAATCGTTTACGTGATCTATGCGTAAATATGGTACTTGTTGATGATTGTAAATAACCTACTGCTTTTTAAATCTTCTTTTTTGTTTTTTTAGAAAAATGTATTTGTGATCATCAGCAGCCACCATTTTTACTTTTAGATCATGTGAACAGCTTGGATCGCGCTAGCAAAAGTCACCAAAACACCACTAAGCGGAACCCAGTTGTGCAGTTTTACTTTAATCTTTGTTGAATTATGTTTCCAATATTTTATAAATAAATAAGGTGAGAATTTCTATTGTGGTATTTAAAGATTGCAGTGATTCACAGCTATGCAAAAAAAAAAAAAAAAAATGAAATGTACTTACAAACAATCTTCACCGATAGGAAACGTCATGCTTTATAGTACACCAAATAGTTACATAACTGTAAATATATCACTTAACATTTTTAACATAAAATAAAACTACATAAAATATTGCATCCAATGCCAATATGATTATAGTGCAGCAAGAATTATTACAAACATATGACTTGAAATCAAATTAGATATTCATTTATCTCAGATGAAAGACTTTTCTTAAATAGCAGAATAATATATCGCATGAACAATATAAGTACACATTTTATATATATATATATATATATATTTAATTTTAAAATAAGACAGCAGTACAAACTGTCTAAAGACTTGTACATATATCATATTAGTAAATGTGATCAAATCAAGCATTATTTCAACAAACACATTAATACATCATAAAAAATACAAAACTATTTGAATAAATCGTACTGCAAAAACATTTCAACAAATATTATGCATATAAGTAACTTAAAAACAAATCATATTGAAAACAATCAATAAAAAACGGAAAATCATACGCAAAATTATTAAATAAAATTGTGTATAAATATTTAAAATATCAATAGATACCAATGATAAATATTATGACATTCGGCAACCAGTACTAACATTTAACAGAAATCTTCAATGAATTTTGGTTGCAGCATTTTTTACGATTAAATAAGGTGAAATTTTCTATTCAGTAAAAGGGACATGAAAAAATCGTAAAGGTTAGCAGCTACATAATATAAAATAATGAAATGTACTTACGACAAACAATCTGCACCGTAGAAAATGTTATCATGCTTTATTGTATACTAAATAATTACAGAGATGTAAACATTTCTGAACATTCTCGATCCAAAATAAAGCTACATGAACCTTAAATTTAATTTCAATCGCCTATAAAACTGCAAAAGTTATTACGGCCATAGGAATACCATCCATATTACTGACTCGGACTCGGAACAGCCACTATTTTTCAATTTTCAACTATAAAATTACGAGATATTGATATACACTCCAGTGTTGCCAGATGGTCGACAGTCAATTTCCCCAAAAAGGCTTTTAAATTCCCCCAAATCAGGTGTTTTCCTAAAAAAAATCCCCAACTCAATTTCTACTAAAAAAAAGTAAATAAAAAAAAAAAAAAAAAAATCGAAATAATTAGCAGATTTAAGCCCAAATTTTTCCCCAAATAAAGCTCATTTTTTAAAATAATCCCCAAATATAAGAATAACTTTTATGCACACTAATTATTAACTTTATTAGTGTATCACTAGTATGAATAGAGACTAGTTAATTAGCTTTTAATTAATTTTACACTTGTTAATTAACTTTTAATTAATTAATTTTACACTAAATAATTAACTTTTCATAAATATTAGTTATCGAATTGTTTTAAATCTGCGTAAAGCACTGAGTCTAGTTTCATCAGCTCTCTGTAGGGTATTCGTGAAGATGTATTATTAAACCCTCTAATCAATTGTATTTATACTAAATTACGTATGTGTACATAACAACGGGCACTGAGGATGTTCGTAGGATGTCTTTTCATCCTCAAGACATTCTGAGGATGTCCTAAGGAGAAATGGCACCTCAAAAAAGTCCCTACATGCTAAAGAAAACTGCTAAAAATCCGTACGCGTAATAACATACAGTCGGCTGCAAAATTATTCGAGCACTAGCAATAATCCTTGCCAAAAAAAAGTACACTTAATACAGCTTTGTTAAATAAATCCTTGTCGAGTCATGTTCTTAATCAGTCTAAGAACATGATTCGACAAGGATTTACTTAGCAAAACAGTCTTAAGTGTACTTTTTAAATATAGGAATTATTGGCTAGTGCTCGAATAATTTTGCAGCCGACTGTATCCCTGCAGTTCACAATAGTGAACGTGACGTGAACTAATCAGGTGGACAAACTTACGACAAAAAAAGTTGAAAATTTCCCAAAGGTTTCTCCCCAAAAGTTTGAGACATCCCCACGCAATTCCCCACAAATATTCAGTCCCAAAAAAAGTCCTCAGAAGCCCAAAACATCCCCAAAATGGGGACAAAATCCCCAATCTGGCATCACTATCTTAACGTCAATTTCCACAAAAATACTTTAAAAAAAAATTTCCCCCGAAATTCAAGATAAAGAAAAATACTAACAAACGAAATTGATACACTTCGTTACTATGTAACTACTTCAAAGATTAATTAACCAATGCAAAATTTTTTTTAAAAGAAATGATAATATTCATAGATAATATAGATAATAAATAACAAAATAGATATAGAATTGAATGTGGTATGTGAAATAATCGCAGAAGACCTTGGAACATTATCTATCCCATATAACTATACTGTACAGTCGGCAGCAAAATTATTCGAGCGCTAAGAACGTGATTCGATAAGGATACTGTAGAAACACATGTATATAATTAATAATTAACATATCTACAACTAATAACAAACAATAGCAGTATCGATACGGTATAAAAGGGGGAGGAAAACAGGGTTGGCGAAAGCTAGGGGGGCGGGGGGTCACAGCCCGACCGTGGGCTATCTATGCCCTCCCATTGGGGCATATGCCTAAAATCTGTCGGGGGAAAAATTACAATGTTTTCAATTGTTTCCCTTTTAGCAGCAATTTTTTTTAACTTACCAATTTAGTTATTATTATTATTATTATATATATATTCAATAAAAGAAAGTATTGGATTCGTAAAAATTTTCGACTTCTGATTTTCGATGAATTTAGACTTTTTGAGAGATCCAGAACACGATTTCACCAGTTTTGGAAAATGTGTGTCGTGTCTATGTGTGACCAAAAATTTTGTTCCAACTGTATCTCAAAAACTACTGCACAGAATTACATATAAGTTTATATGTAATTGCATTAGAGTCTATCAACTTTTGGTGAAAATCGTTCAACAGGTGGCTGTACTGTACTGCGAGTTTTCTCATTTAAGGGAAGGCTATATCTCATGTTTTATTGTGTATAATCAAACAAAACCTAATATGTGAGAGGGCCATTATGAAACATTATGCTGATTCAATTTAAGTGCATATCGGTTGATAATTTGCGCTGCTCTGTTGCCGTTTTCTCTCTGAACGGAAAGGCTATATCTCAGTTTCTATTGTATATTATTGCAAATATTTTGGGTATATGAGATTGCCATTAGGAAATACTATGGGGATTCAGTGTGAGTGCATATCGGCCGATAGATGGTGTTTCTATGCTACAATATTCTCCGTAAACGGGAAGGCTGTATCTCAGATTCTATTGTATATAATTGCACAAAACTTGGGGTATGAGAGGGCTATTTTGAAGCATTATGCTGATTCAATTTGAGTGCATACGGGCTGATAGGTGCTGCAAGCCCCAAGACTAAACCTTCAATGGCATATAAATACACCAAATTTAGTCATTAGGAAAACGAAATAATTTGGGTGTACATCGGCCGACAAGTGGCGCTGCTGTTGCTCATCTTATTGGCTTTCCACAAGGCTACATCTCAGCATCTGTTGATTAAAATTGCAAATGTGGATTAAAATTATATGTATAGTTCCTCTCAACATTTTGTTTGATAAATTTAAAATGCTTAAAATATAGTAATAATATTGTTAAACACACAAGGAAGAATCATTACTGGTAATTATATAAAAATACATAAAATATAGTGATAAAATTCTTAAATACACCGGGAATAATCAATATTCGTAATTATAGAAAAATACATAAAAATAGTGATAAAATTGCCCCAAGCTGCTGCAAGCCCCTGTGATGAAAGTTGTATACCTCATTTTGGCAACCCCTATATTTCATGACTGCTTTGGCAACAATGTGTGTTGTTTACTTTTCGGATACTATAATGTAATGTGAATGATGTAGCATCTTCTCAGTTGATTAAAGTTATAATCGTCGTTTAATCTTAAATCATGTTGTTTTATGTCAATTTAATCAACTGAGAAGCAAAATAATCTTCGAACAATTCACTCTTAATGTAACATGGATCGCTTACTGAAACCAGACAAATTCGATGTGGACCCCACGTGTGCAAACGCCGAAGGAAAATGGCAGCATTGGAAAAAAACCTTTATCAACTTTTTGGATGGGATTTCTGACGTGACAGAGGCAAATAAACTGCCACTTTTGTGCAATCATGTATCGTTTGATGTATATCAGTACATCAGTGATTCCGTTAATTATTCTGACGCTATCGCTGTGCTCGATTCGTTATACATAAAGAAACGCAATGAGATTTTCGCTAGACATTGCCTAACGTCGAGAACTCAGCAAACGGGCGAATCTGTTAGCGAGTATTTGCAAGTACTTAAGCAAATGAGCAAGGACTGCAATTTTAAATCTGTTTCTGCAGAGGAATACAAAAATGAATACATCAGGGATGCCTTTATAAGCGGGCTGCGATGCCCTCGTATTCGCCAAAGGCTATTAGAAAACTTATCTGTTACATTAGATGGAGCTTTTGAACAGGCCAGAACTTTAGAACTAGGTGAATTGCATTCAGCATCGTACCTCACTACACCAAATCCTACCCCTACAGCTGCAATTGACCATGAAGCAAATCGGGTGGAAGATACAATTTCCATGACGACTGCATCTACTTCATCCAGAGTAGAGAAGTGCTATTTTTGTGGAAGTGACCGTCATCCTAGATCTTCATGCCCCGCCAGAGATGCTTCTTGCAGAAAATGCGGAAAAAAAGGTCACTATCAACGTGTTTGCAAATCTAGACTAGAAAGAAATGCTGTAAATGCTACTACTTCTGCAGGTACCTTAGCATTAGTTTCAGGGGCTACACATTGCCTCCAAAAATCTATAATCAAAGCAAAAGTAAATGGGATTGAACTTGATGCTTTAATAGACACTGGAAGCAGCTTAAGTTTCATAAATCAGACTCACGTGGCTAAGTGTAGTATTCAAGTCAAACCATATTTTGGAAGGATATCGATGGCTCATTCTTCCATGACTTCTGATATTGTTGGGTGCTGTCAAGTAAATTTGAAGCTGAAGAACTACTCTTATAATGATGTCGAATTATTGATTATGAAGGACTTATGTACAGATGTATTAATTGGCCATGATATATTAGAAGCTCATTCTTCTGTGGAAATTGGCTTCAATGGTGACAGACCACCTCTTACTATTTGCTCCTTAGCCGTTGTACAAGTACCACCTGTCTCATTATTTGCAAACTTAACTCCAGATTGTATGCCTGTAATCACAAAATCAAGACGCTATACTGATGAAGATAATCATTTTATCACTGTAGAAATACAGAAACTATTAAAAGAAGGTGTTATAGAACCAAGTAATTCACCTTGGCGTGCCCAGGCATTTGTCATTAGAGGAACCAATCACAAACCTCGAATGGTTATTGACTATTCCCAAACCATTAATAAATTCACTATGCTTGATGCATACCCTCTTCCAAAAATTGAAGAAGTAATCTCCAAAGTATCTAAAAACAAAATATTTAGTACAATAGATCTCAAGAGTGCTTACCATCAGTTATCTATTCTAAAGTCTGAAAGGCATTATACAGCATTTGAGGCATGTGGAAAGCTATATCAATTTCTACGAGTTCCATTTGGTGTCACCAATGGAGTGGCCTGTTTTCAGAGAGTCATTGATAAAATAATACAAGATGAGGGATTGAAAGGCACATATCCATATCTTGATGATGTTACAATCTGTGGGAGGGATCAAAATGAGCATGACCACAACTTAGAGAAATTCTTAACTGTTGCAAAAAAATACAACTTAACATTAAATGAGGATAAATGCGTTTTCTCAACTAGGACTGTACAACTGTTGGGGTATACAATCGAAAACAAAACTATCAAACCAGATCCTGAACGCCTTAAACCGTTAATGGAAATGCCCATTCCTAAAAATAATGCATCCTTACAACGTGCTCTAGGCATGTTTGCCCACTACTGTAGATGGATACCTAATTTTTCAAAGAAGATACGTCCTCTGTTATCTAAAAAGCAGTTCACTCTCCCAGAAGATGCTGAGTTAGCTTTTCATTCTTTAAAAACCGATGTAGCCAATGCCACATTCAGGGATGGAACACGGGCGCAGAATTCATACCACTATCAATGTAAGAAAATTGTCTACCTGTTAAATCAACGATATTATAGGTAGAGCAGTTTCTTAAACAGATTCCGGTATGAATTCTGCGCCCGTGTTCCATCCCTGCACATTGGCTGCTATTGAAGATAATATACCATTTCGTGTAGAGACGGATGCTTCTGATTTCGCTATAAGCGCAACACTTAGCCAAGCTGGGCGTCCCATTGCATTCTTCTCAAGAACATTGAACAACTCAGAACAGAAGCACTCTTCCATTGAGAAAGAAGCTTATGCCATCGTTGAATCCTTACGTCATTGGCGACACTACCTTGTTGGTCGGCATTTTGAAGTTTTTACAGACCAGCAGTCTGTCTCTTTCATGTTCAATCAGCATCACAATAGTAAAATAAAAAATGAAAAGATTATGCGTTGGAGGCTAGAACTAGCTTGCTTTAAATTTGATATCATTTACCGTCCTGGAAAGAAGAACTTGACAGCTGATACATTATCAAGAATAACTGCTGCAACTGGTTCAATATCTGACCTCAGTGAGCTGCACGGTGCTCTTTGCCATCCAGGAATCACACGCATGTATCACTGGGTTCGTAGCAAGAACCTACCCTTTTCTTTGGATGATGTTAAGAAAATAACTAATTACTGTACAATATGCTTAGAACTAAAACCTAGATTTACAAAGAATAAGGGAATATTAATCAAGGCGACTTCACCATTCGAAAGGCTGAATATTGACTTTAAAGGACCTCTTCCCACTACTACCAAGAATCCTTACCTCCTGACTGTGGTTGATGAGTTCTCAAGATTCCCTTTTGCCATACCTTGCTCGAACACTTCTGCTCCTACAATCATAACTCACCTGCAGAACATTTTCTCAGTCTTTGGAATGCCTACATATATACATTCTGACAGAGGACCTGCTTTTATGTCAAAAGAACTGAAATCTTTTTTAAATTCCCAAGGAATTGCAACCAGCCGAACGACTCCTTATAACCCACAAGGAAATGGACAAGTCGAACGCTATAATGGAATAATCTGGAAGACCATTTTGCTCGCATTAAAGTCAAAAGGGTTACGGGTGGAACAATGGGAGTTAGTACTGCAATCTGCACTACACTCCATACGTTCTCTGCTGTGCACCACAACAAATGCCACACCTCATGAGCGAATGTTCTCGCACCCTAGAAGGTCTTACTATGGTTGTGCTATTCCCACTTGGCTGACTCAACCTGGCCCAGTACTTATGAAGAATCATGTGCGGAACAGTAAATATGAACCTTTGGTGCAAGTCGTTGACTTAATTGAAGCCAATCCTGATTATGCGCATGTGAAGCTTCCAGATGGAAGAGAAACAACTGTATCAACACGCCATCTTGCTCCTAAAGAATTCCAGGTGCATGATGATGATTGTGATGAAAGTGTTATACTTGAACAAAACACAAAGCAAGAGGAAGATTCAGTCGCCCTGTCTGGTGATACTGCGGAAGGGCAACATGACAGCATATCACAACGACCTGTTCGACTCCGACAACCTCCTGTCTACCTAAAGGACTATGTTAGGGATTAAAAACTTAATGTTCTCTTTGGGGCTAAAAATTAAAGGGGGGTGAATGTGATGAAAGTTGTATACCTCATTTTGGCAACCCCTATATTTCATGACTGCTTTGGCAACAGTGTGTGTTGTTTACTTTTCGGATACTATAATGTAATGTGAATGATGTAGCATCTTCTCAGTTGATTAAAGTTATAATCGTCGTTTAATCTTAAATCATGTTGTTTTATGTCAGCCCCAAGACTAAACCTTCTATGGCATATAAATACACCAAATTTAGTCATCATGAAAACGAAATAATTTGGGTGTACATCGGCGACAAATGGCGCTGCTGTTGCTCATCTTCATTGACTTTCCACATGGCTACATCTAAGTATCTGTTGATTAAAATTGCAACAATCTTTATACGTAAATTCGTTATTCTGAGAAGCTATATTAAACTTTTGTGCATGTTCAATTGTAAACCGCGCTTTTATATAGAATGACACTGAAGAAAGTTTTGTGGTGGCCACTTCATACTAGTTTTTCATAGAATCTCTAATTCCTATTACGAAATAATGGAAATATGATATATTCCCTATTAATGCTAGTATGCTGTGTATGTATAACTTAAAAACGACTAACCATAGAACGTTCAAATTGAGTAACATTTTATTATTCACTAGCAGGCGACGCCCGCGTCGCTGGTCACTATTTTTAAATGAATCATTATAATTAATGAATTCTCAAATGTGCATTAATTTTTATCATGTAAAAAAATGAGAAAAAAAAAAAGAATTTCTGATCGGGAAAATTTTCGCACTGGGTCCCCATTGCCTTCGGTAGTGCCGGACATTGCGCGCATTTATGTTCGACACTCTTAATGAATCCCTATATTATCGTAAGGGAAAAAACGTAAATATAAAAAAAAAATCTTCTCTCATCGGTGGAATAATTGGTCCGGGCCCCCACCGCCTGCGGCAGCGTATACATGCCCGCACGCATGTTCCTTCACCCACCCTTCCCGCTCCTCCTAATTGTTTTACACGTTCAAAAGTATCCGCAATCGTTTTCTCGGGCTTTTAAACCTAATAATCTAATTTCCAACGTTCTATCTGAATTTCTTTATTTTTGGTCCTGTGCCCTCCCCCTTTCCAGCCCCTCGTAATAATTCTACACTTTCGAATTTATCTGCAATCGATTTATCGGGCATTAAAACCTAATAATACTAATTTTCAATGCTATAAGCCTTATTTCTACATTTTTGCCCCTCCCCCCCCCCGCTTTCGGTCTCTCGTAATAATTTTTCCTTATTAAAAATATCTGCATTCGATTTGCAGGTCCAAAAACCTATAAGTGCCAATTTTGAACGGTTCTATTTCTATTGTTTTTACCCTTCGCCCCCCCCCCCCCTCCCCATTTCCCGGCTTGAAAGTGACTATTTTAATCAGATCGAAGTCATACTACAACAATAAACTTCATCAAAAAATTAGTAATATAGAAATATTAACCCTACAAATGAATATAATAAAAAGAAAAAAAAATAGCTGATAAATAACCTAAAGAAATAAGTATTTAAAGATATGTAGGGCAAATTTAATTTTAATTAACCAACTATTCAATTTTACAAAATAGTACTCTCTTTTATTATATACATATATATGTATAATTCCTCTCAACATTTTGTTTGATAAATTTAAAATGCTTAAAATATAGTAATAATATTGTTAAACACACCAGGAAGAAACATTACTGGTAATACATAATACTGGTAATACATAATACATAATAAAACTGGTAATATAAAAATACATAAAATATAGTGATAAAATTCTTAAATACACCGGGAATAATCAATATTCGTAATTATAGAAAAATACATAAAAATAGTGATAACATTGTTTAATACACTATTAATAAATAATATATCAAACCCGGCACCTCATGTTTACCAGCTTTTTGAAATCAGAACTTCTCAGCCGCTGGTGAGGCTGTACAAATACGAACACAAGCATGAAACAATTTTATTAGTCTAGCTTCTTTTTCAAACTAATATTTAATTCCATCTTGGTTTTACAAATAATTTTTATTCTTGGTGTACTTGTTTTCTCTTTTTTCGTATTGTAGTCTGTGATTCACCACAATAGTCTCTGCCATTTAGTTTATAAAATTATGTAAATCGAATTCATTAAACAAAATTAAGAGTAGCAAAGAGGTCACTGGAATAATACGGCCACTTCAATTTGAAACCAATATTGTGACTATGGTTAAGTTAAACTTGGTGGGGGAAACGCAGAATCTCGGAATTATTTTTGCTATATCTTCTCTTTAAGTTTTAAAAACAATATTTGTTTTTACTTTTCATTTTTATTTAAAATGTTAAAATTTCACAAACTATCTTTAATTAATTAATTATTTATTTATTTGAGGTAATAGGATAAATGAAAGTAATATTGCCACATTCATATTTTTCTTAATAAATCGATTTATCAAGTTTTATATTCCTAAAATAAAAGATTCATCAAAAATAAAGGAGAGGGGCAATATTATTTATATGCCTTTTATTGTTCATAAGTTCATGACTTATATCCAAAAAAGTTCATTTTTATTTAAAAATGCAAAGGGAATAAAGAAGAAACCAAATAAATAAAATGCAAATATAAATAAAAGAATTTTTTTAAAAATCGAATTAAATATCTCAGAAACCTTTATAAAAATTATATTCACTTAAACTTAGGGAAGAGAGTAGCATCAGGCGTATCAAATATTAATAAAATAAAATAAAGATAAAAATAAAAAATGTAATATTAACAATATGGTAGTAACTTTTGTGAAAATAGCTATATTACTCTGCGTCGATGTTTCTAAAAACTTTTGCTCTTCATGCAAAAACCATAAATAATTGAGATTCCCATACCACAGGGAAGGGAAATATCTTCCCCTGAACTCCCCCCCCCCCCCCCCCCGCTCCATACACAGAGTTTCAGCCTTTGCTTGTTTTTCTATTTATCTTTTTTTTTTTTTTTGCTTAGTCAATTTTTCCATCTTCAATTACAAGAACCTTACAACTACGATTCTGTTAAAAAGTAAATAAGAAATAGAGGAAATAATTTCTTGTTTAATAGGGAGTCAGTATTCAAAATTTTTGAGGAGGGGGGGCTGAGGGCTCGCGCCATCGAGCCCCCACATAGTCGGCGCCACTGCACTATATGACCCCTTTTTTAAATTTAGAAAATAATATTTTATGTTTTAATTATTTTAATGTTGTTATGTTTTAATTATTCAAATTTTTTGGAAAAGAAATTTCATGTTATACCATTATTTAGCTAAAAAGTACAAATCAAATGACTTCTAAATGTGTAATGTCGTCTTTCTTATGGCAAAGTTAAAATATTAAACTTAACTAAGTTTATAAATTAAAAGCTTAAATTAGTATTTCCTTTCAGGAAACTAAGTGGTAATAGATAAATTATTAGAGACCTCTTTCTACTCAGAAAAAATGCGAAGCTGAAAAATTTGTTTCAGTATGTAAAAATCAGGGGAAAATAAAATCAGAATTTAAGCAAACTAACTATTAATGAAAAGCTATATAGATAAGTAATGTAAATTAAAACATTTAAGACCATTTAATTTATAGAAATTGTTGCCTAAATTAAGATTTTTCTTAGCAACTTCTACTAAAAGGCCACCTCTCTGAAGAGCCAAATTTCTATGGCACGATGGGTGGCCCTCTTAGGGAAATTTCACTCATATATCTGTGATCAACGGATACTGTCGTACATTTAGAGAAAAGCAAGATGATCTCCAAAACCGCCAGAAATACTAAAAAATGGAATGGTCCATGTATTAACATTAATATTTTTAATAAAATATTGCACTGTACATTTGCCATGCCGAATACAGAAATAGCATGACGCGATAACGTGTGTGACAAATAGTGGTATAATAAGATCTCTATATATAGCGCCCCCCCTCCCCCCCCCCTCGTCAGGAAATTTTCTGGGGGAAAACCTCTGCTCAATAGCATCATGTGCAACGAAGCGAAAGTATACAACAAACAAATGATAAAACAGATATAGAATTAAATGTGGTATCGTATGTGAATTAGTCGCACTAGAACTTAAACATTAGTACAATATATAAGATATAACTATACTAAAAAACACAATACGTAACGTATATAATTAACAGTTAACATATTAACAACTACTAACAAACAATATCAATACTGATATAATGGGAAAAAAAAATTCTGATAATTAACATCATTTAATTTTTTGATAACTCATATACATTAGATCTGTATGCTTGACTCCCGAATTCTAGTAGATGCGTGTGATATCTGATTGGTCATTTACTTTAGAATTGAACTAATCAAAAAGATCAGTTTGTTTGTTTGTTTGTTTATTGATAACATATACATCAGATTTGTATTCTAAAAGTCGCTAAATGATCAATAAAAAATAAAGTTGTGAAGTTCCCCAAATTTCTCTCCAAAATTTCAGAATTTCTCCCCAAATCCCCCCAAATTCCCCACAAACTTCAAAAATCCCAAAAAATAGGGACAAAATTCTTAATCTGGCAACACCGCATCATTGAGCTCCTTCAGAGAGATCCAGACATCAACCATTGAGTTCTGAATACAACCGATCGCGTATCAATCCACCAGTACTGTAAACCCTGTAAACCTGTCTCGCTGGATCAAAATCGTTCGTTTTTCTTTTCCCACCCATTTCAGCGAGACGAAATACGAGAAGCTCTCTGATTGGTTCAATTTTTTATTTCCATTTCTGTAAATTTCTTGTTTTATATCCAAGTTTTGGCGCTCTTCTCTGTTTAACTCAACAACTCGTGTTTTGTTACTATCTTATACTTTACATCTAATACTTTATACTTTCTATCCATCGAGCAGATATACTAGTAGAGGGAGAATTCCCTAGCTTTAGTACAGGAGAAAAACGTGTCCAACATGTATTGTCGAGATGGCAGGTATTGGGCTATTTATCGCTTTCTTGGCGACAGTTAAAACTTCTTTGGAAAAAACCCATATTTCACTTTGCGACTTTTTGAATTATTTTACTTTATTGTTATTGAGAACTGCTTTTCTTTTCTGCCTTACTTTTTACACAGCACTTTATTTTCATCTGTGTACATGATTTAATACTTTTATATAACAATAAATTTTCATTTACTATAAGGTATTTACACCAAACATATATTTAATTATAAAATTTTATTATTTTGAAAATTTTTTTGTTTGGTTAAACAATAGCAAACTTAAGAAAAAAAAAAAAAAAAAAAAAAAAAAGAAAGATGAGAAATAGCATATATATCTTTATATATATATTTTTTTTTTCAGAAAAATAAAGTACTTTTAAAATAAATCTGTTGTACATAATTTTTCACAGCATTTTTAAAAGTTATTATTTATACATGTATAATTAATAAATATGCTTCATATTTAATGTTAGGGGGAAAAACTATATATATTTAAAATTTTCTCATATTCCTTTTCATTTTCCTTCAAAAATATACTTTATAGTCTAGTAAATATTCAAATAATTAAAAACTTATGTATTATAAATGAAAATAATAAATGATGATTGTAATAAAACACACATTCGCCAGAAATCATGCCAAATAAGTAAGCTCCCATACATTGGCCAATGAGAAGCTGTAATATGGTATAGAGGTCTGCACGGGCCGAAATTTTCAGGCCCGGGCCCGGCCCGGCCCGTTGGAAAGGTTTGTTTATCCGGCCCGGTATGAAATCGAAAAATTCGGCCCAGGTTCGGCCCGGCCCGTTTCTTTTTTACTAGTGTACGGCCCGGCCCGGCAAAAAGCGATAAAATCAGGCCCGACCCGGCCCGATTCAAATATTTGTAAAATTACAAAAAAAAAAAAAAAAAAATGCCTTTCTACGAAAAAGATTTTTAGTATGTGTTTTGCAGAGGTTTTATATAGCTAAGCAATAGAATCTTCTTTAACAAAACTGCTGAATGTTTGCAAGATATTTATATATAAACAGTATTTCATTATTACAGACGTACAGAAGGCAGAGAGACAGACAGAAAGTCAAATCGAAAATATTAGCATTCTCAAACAATATAGGAAGATATTTAAAATGGTTAATAGTACTAAAAATACACTTTCAACCACTTCCTGTTATATACCGAAATGTATCCAAATCTTTCATGTGATCCGGTAAAAAAAACTTTAATGCTAATCCAAACATATTCAATAAAAAAGATGCTTTTGCACATGCTATAAATGATGCTCCTTTCATTGAATGACCTGGAGAAAAGAAAAAGAAGCCTTAGAGAAAAAGTTACAGCGGAAGGATTTTTATAGCCTTCATATCACCTAAACACTACAGACTATAGAAAACAAAGCCTTATATAAAGTAACGTATCTAATTTCTTTTGTTTGTTACATGTACGCAAACTGGTAGTAAAATGCATATTATTTTAAAGTGGAAACCATCTAATATTACTTTAAATAAAATATATTAATTTCGAGACATGTTTAAAATATTTGCGGAAAATCAGATCACGAACAGACAAGCTGATAGACAATTAAATTGAAGTTACAGACATCTTTTAACAAAATAAAATTTTATGTGACATACCAGACTGTAAAATTATGTAAAATAAATGACTGAAAAAGTATTTTATAATTTTCCTTTTCGTTGATTAACGAGGACTCTAGAAAAAGATTTGGGCCGGGCCAGGCTCGGGCTTAAAATTTCCTCCAGGCCCGGCCCGGCCCGAGTGCACACAAAAATATTGAGACCGAGCCCGGCCCGGCCCGAGAGCAAATTGAAAATTTCGGCCCGAGGGCCGGGCCGGGCTCGGGCTCGGGCCGAAAGCCCGGCCCGTGCAGACCTCTAATCTAATATGGTAGTCTTTGTCACGTAACAAAGATTGTCATGTTGGCCACACAAGGGGTTACCATTTCGCTCTCTACCTACAGTCGGCTGCAAAATTATTCGAGCACTAGCCAATAATTCCTATATTTAAAAAGTACACTTAAGACTGTTTTGCTAAGTAAATCCTTGTCGAATCATGTTCTTAGACTGATTAAGAACATGACTCGACAAGGATTTATTTAACAAAGCTGTATTACAGTCGGCTGCAAAATTATTCGAGCACTAGCAATAATCCTTGCCAAAAAAAAAGACACTTAATACAGCTTTGTTAAATAAATCCTTGTCGAGTCATGTTCTTAATCAGTCTAAGAACATGATTCGACAAGGATTTACTTAGCAAAACAGTCTTAAGTGTACTTATTAAATATAGGAATTATTGGCTAGTGCTCGAATAATTTTGCAGCCGACTGTAAGTGTACTTTTTTTTTGGCAAGGATTATTGCTAGTGCTCGAATAATTTTGCAGCCGACTGTAATTAAAGCTCGATGTTTCTATCTTATACTTTATGTTGTTAGAGCATAATGGACGACACGACTGTCTGAAGTCATTCGACGTCATGATGATAATTTTATTTCATTTAACCAAAAGGAGTCCTAATTTAGCCCACAAATAGTAGAACATAACCAATGATATAGTATAGCTTTTCCCCACAACTATTAGGAGATCCACATTTTTCTAGTCGTCCATTAACAATGCCAATTTGATACAGAATGATTGCTAAGACGCGAATTTGGAAAGTTCCCACTCTGCAGTACTTTGGCGTGGATAGGATAGGGTTGCACTCATATTCAACCGTATTCATGACGTAAGCAAACGTCAAAGTACTCTACATAGAGCCCCTAAATAAAATAATAGGCCGGCGCATCACCGCCATTTTTTTTGCCTCCGAAGAGGACAGCATTCTCGCTTGGCGTCCCTATCGCTTCCCTAACGATTTTAAGAAATCTTGATCTGAAGCTAATCCGGTCAAGATAAGAGCAATAAGCAACAATAATATTCCTAAAAACACATTGTTTTCACAGTACATTCTCAGGATGTCATTTTATTCTGAGGATATCCTATGGATGTACTGGGGTAAGATGTGTTGTTAGGGCGGTTTCTGTTTCTTTTACAAAATGTCACCAAAACTCAAATACACAGTAATAGAAGGTCTGTGAACACTTTATATTCACTTATTGAATGATTATAGCAGTTTATAGCTAAACAAACTTCCATATCATAGTTTACTTAGCTAAAATTATGAAATATAATAAAACAAGTTACTCTAGAGTAACGTAAGACGATAAAAAAAATGTTTGCCATTTGTTTATCAGAGAAACGCGCTGGGTACATGTGGCAACCCTAAAGCAACAAAATGCCTGATGCGCCAGCTCGTACAGTCGGCTGCAAAATTATTCGAGCACTAGCCAATAATTCCTATATTTAATAAGTACACTTAAGACTGTTTTGCTAAGTAAATCCTTGTCGAATCATGTTCTTAGACTGATTAAGAACATGACTCGACAAGGATTTATTTAACAAAGCTGTATTAAGTGTACTTTTTTTTGGCAAGGATTATTGCTAGTGCTCGAATAATTTTGCAGCCGACTGTATATATAGGAGCCTTAACTCTACACGCTTGTTGATGAAAACGTAAACAGTAATAGAAAATTGTTTAATAATTTAAAAATATGTATAAATTTTAGGTTCTTTTTTTTTTTTTTTTTTATCTCCTGAATTACATAGTTCGAAGTATGATTTAAAATAGTTATTTGGTAATTATTTTCTAAATAAGCTTTTTCCAAAGAGATAAATAAAGTAGAGTACTGATTCAGTGGATAAAGGATTAGCTTTCCGTGGTTCAACATGAACCAATAGATTGATATGTTTGGCCCTTTATCTCTATTTTGGCATTTAAATTTCAGTTCGGCAAATTATCATTATTATTAGATAACACGACAGTCCTATAAGCGAAATAAATAGCTTTTAAAATATTTTTTCACATATTTCGCATTATAATAAATAATAAAATACTTATTTTTTCATCATTTCCCAACAAAGTTTAAAAGTGTTTATAAAGAAAAATTAAACTTTTAAAAGAGCTAAATTTAACAACAAATAATAACTTATCAACTATTTTTAAATATTTTGTCCGGTCCGTTAAATTTCAACTACACGAAATGAAAAAAAGAAGTAAAATAAAATCTAAAACGATTTTGAAAAAAATAAAAAAAAATATATTAAACTACATAAGTAAACAAAAACGTTGGTGGTTATGATTTTCATCAAGTACAATTTCCAAACCGTTGCCATAGAAATTTACTGAAAATAAGCTGTTACCAAGGGAACCAATGCGTACAGTCGGTAACAAAAGTCTCCTAACACTAGCAAAAATTCCTATATAAAAAAAGTACACTTAATACAGTTTTGTTAAATAAATCCTTGTCGAATCCTGTTTTCAGTCAGTCTAAAAACAGGATTCGACAAGGATTTATTTAACAAAACTATGGTAAGTGCACATTTTTTATATAGGAATTTTTGCTAGTGTTCGGAGACTTTTGTTACCGACTGTAGATGGTTCATGTCACCTGACTCATGTTGTCAGGTTTGCCATTTATCACTCTACTCTATTTATCTCGTTGGCTTTTTCGGGTTTTAAAATTGAAACGTTTATAGCTAAATGGAAACATTTTACATGTAAACAAATTGTCGTGTTTATATTATGTCTAGATAAACTTAAAGAGAGAGGTTTAGATTGACGTATGTTTATTTTATATTTTGAAGACCTGTAATAAGTTATTATTTTATATTTGCTTTTAAGTGAATTATTAATTTATTATGCTGGAATTCAAAATGTTCTATTTTGTGTGTGTGTGAAGAACTTGTTGCAGGGTATGTACATAAACCCAAGTTTCAATACTTAAATATTAAAGTTGAATTTAATGTCTAACAAGGAAACATTCAAAAGGTGTCGTCTTCAAAAAATATTGAAAAAAAAATATATGTGATTCTACTCTTCATGAAACACCAGGAAGTGAAAAAATTATCGGCTGAAATGAATTACAGCGACCACACAATATTATCAAATTTAAGCATATTTGGCGATTGTTAGGCGTTCAGCTCCCTAGCATCGAGATTGCCGTGTACGAACAGAACCGTGTTTTGTTTCTCCGCCAAGTACTCAAAATCAATCGCCTAACAATGTGAAATCGCCAAATATGCTGCATTTTGATAATTTTTTGTGGTCGCTGTAATTCATTTCAGCCGATAATTTTTTTTCACTTTCTTGTGTTTTAGGAAGAGTAGAATCACATATATTTTTTTCAATATTTTTTGAAGACGACACCTTTTGAATGTTTCCTTGTAAGTTGTATAAGTGCCTAGAATTAATATTTCAGCTTTTTTTTTTTTATTATTATTAAAAGATAATCTTGTTTATATTATTGCTGCAACATATTGGAATATTAGTATCTGATACTATACTATGGTTTATCATGTATCAGGTACTTTATTTAGACATTTGAAAAGCAAATTAGACTTAAAATTATGATATAATATTCATCATTTTCCTTTTATTTAGCATATTAGTTGGATATTTATTGTATTAAATATCACCTTTTGAAATGAAACGGATTTAATTGATGATTACATGTAATTATCAGTTCAATCATTTTCATAATGATAATGTCAATAAATACATTTATTATACACTATATTTTGAATAGTATAGTAAGATTTATTTATATAGAATAGATTGCATTATGTAGACTGCTGATTAAGTATCACACATACTTTTTGAGTTAATTTGAATTTATAAAAACAAGAGCTAATTTTTGTTTATTGTGGATAATAATACAATTTATGGTATGGCTTAGCGTGTTTTTAATATATCAATAATTTGGCACTATTTTGCTATTATCCTTGAGATTTACAAACCTTTAGGAAAGTTTATGAAAGAATGCTATACTCAGAATGGCAGAAAATGAAATCACTTCAAAATACATTTTTGAAAAGTTAAATGCAAAAAATGTATAAAGTACAATTTTTAAAGAAAATTTCATTTGAAAAGCTTAAAATTATAACAATTGCAGTTTAATGAAGATCGAAGAGAAAGGAAGGAACAGTTTTCCTTGGAAAGTCCTACAGTTATGAAGTTTGCATCCTATGCCAGCTGGAACATATTTACAGTGCACGAAATTGCTTTCGTGCCTGTAAATGTGGGTTTGCTAGTGATTTAATTAATGTCGACATCAGATGGAAGAAGAAAGAGGAGGATAGGATTGTTGAAGACAGACCGTTCGTCGTGACATGTTGTAAATAAATCTGTAAATAGATCAATATTTAAATTTGTCATTTGATTTTCTTGTATCCTTTTCAATTGTTTGTCATTTGAACTTTTGTATGTTTTTTTAATTTTGAGGTGTTTGTTTATAAAAATTTTTAGTTATATTTCATTTTTAAAAATTTTTAATTTTGCAGACACATCCTCATCTAGCGAATTATCAGTTTCACTATGGCTCCAAGTAATGCCAAAACAGAAAAAAAAAAAAAAAAAAAAAAAACATGAAATAATGATACACTGTAAAAAATTTTACTAACGTTCCTCAAGAAAGTTGTGTAAATTCCCCCAATATACGTGTGGAAAGTGTTAAGATTTTAGGATACACTGTTCTTTTGAGTAACTTTACACATCTTGTTTGAGAAACATTACAGGACAAGGTGTGACTTACAAAGGAGAACATCTGATAAAAAGCTGACCAATCGTGTTGCAATGTTTCCCTGCTGACGTCATTGCCGAGCGGAATCGAAATGGACGCATCTCAGCTGGCAACTGTGAGTAAACATTTTGTGGCGGGAAGAACGAAAGTTAAATTGTACATATTTGATGTTAAAAATGATTTAAATATCGGTAAGTATGAACAAATTCTTAATCCGTCACTAATTAAATATTTATATTTTCAGAAAATTTTCTAAGGATTATTTTTAGAACTGTTAAATATAGAATAAAGATAAATATCACTAGAGTCTTTTATGATAACTTATTGTTGTTAGTTAACTTTTAAAGAATTAGATACGTACAGTCGGTAACAAAAGTGTCCGAACACTAGCAAAAATTCCTATATAAAAAAAGTATGCTTAATACTGTTTTGTTAAATAAATCCTTGTCGAATCCTGTTCTGAGTCAGTCTAAGAACAGGATTCGACAAGGATTTATTTAGCAAAACTGTATTAAGCGTATTTTTTTTATATAGGAATTTTTGCTAGTGTTCGGACACTTTTGTTACCGACTGCACATAATACTTTTGGAAATTCTAGTAACTATACAGTTGCTTTTTTTTTAAGAATTTTCTATACAGTTCTGATTTACACCAATTTAAACTATATGATGAATATTGTTATATAATCATATTAAAACAAATTTTAATTACAAATATATATATATATATATATATATACAGTCGGTAACAAAAGTGTCCGAACACTAGCAAAAATTCCTGTGTAAAACAAGTACACTTCACGCGGTTTTGTTAAATAAATCCTTATCGAGTCCTGTTCTTAGTCAGTGTAAGAACATGATTCGATAAGGATTTGTTTAAGAAAACCGTATGAAGTGTATTTTTTTTACATAGGAATTTTCGCTAGTGTTCGGACACTTTTGTTACCGACTGTATATAATATAAAATTCGGATGGTTAATTTGTTAAAAAAACTATTAAACTATTAAGAAGTGTTAAATATTTATTGATTCCATATAAAATGAATTATTTTGACACCAGCGAACATTAAAAGGGAAATAATATATGTTTTAAACTCTTAAATCTTTTATAAGTTTGTCCAAAGAAGGGTCATTCTGTGTCAATTTATTATCTAGGCCGAAAGACCTACCACTGCAGATTTTTATGAAACTTCCTGTACCTCTCTTTTATAAATCTACAAATAAACGTCTAACATTTTTTTCTCTATCTTAAAAAGTTTTAATTTTATAGACTTTCAAATCATTGTGATTTTGCATCATTTGGAATTGTTTAGACACTCAGGATCTGCTGGAGTCTTTATTAACAATTCTCTAATTAATGATAAAAACTTAAAGGATTACTATATTCTATGACTTAAGGATTTTTAGAAAATAAAATTGTAATAGTCTACTATGTTTATATTAATTTATTATACATATATTTAAAAAAAAAAAAAAAAAAAAAAAAAAATTCAAGCAAACTTTTAGATTTAATTTTTAACATGAGTTCTAATTAAACCCTTGGTTATTTCTTTTTTTTTTACATGGTAGTAAATATGTACTTTAACATATTCAAAGAAAAAAAAAAAAAAAAAAAAAAATGGCACTTTACATAATTCCCCTCCTTCTTATTTAAATATGTATATATACGTATCGTAATTTTAAAAATTTCCCTTCTTTTTAAAAAAACTGAACTGTTAACAATTATCATAAAAATTAATATGTAAAATAAGTTGAAAATATACCTCTTAACTCAGTAGTATCTTAGTATATATATATATATATGTATAAGAAATTTTTAAAACGAATATGTGTATGATATAAAATGATATATAATTAAAGATAATTATAATAAAACGTAAAACAGAGAAAGTTAGCGCTAAAAGCTGCTTAGCTAAATAATGTTTTTATTAAATAAGAAACTTTTAAAATAAATATTTATGTATATGAAATTAAAATAAAAGTTTAAAAATTAGAAAAACCAACAGGATATTTACAAACCAATGCACAAAATTGCTGCAAAAGGAAATATAAAACTTGAAAATATGAATAATTTAACAAATGAAATGAAATAAAACCCCAAAAAACACAAAAGTCTTCATCAGGGAGGCCCTTCCGTATAGGGGTTAAAGAGAAGTTTTTGAAAGGATAGTAGCAATTAGCTAATAACAATCCATAGCCCCAACTTCTCACCAAACAGAAAACCACCTTTAACAGAATAGAAATCTAACAGATCTGAAATAGAACAAATCGAAAGTAGAAAACACTGCAACATTCGGTTAAAAGTTAAGACGAAACAGTTAATTTGCAAGGATTTTAAAAGCTATTTTTAAATCACAATCATTATTGCATAAAATGCGAATTTTTAAACTGAGTTTAAAAATTCTTTAAAACCGTTTTCCATAGTGGAACCTTACCTACTGATCTGAATACGTTAACGTTGTCATTTGTGAGAGTGGAAACTTTCCTACTGATTTGCATACGTTACACAACATTGTAGTGTAAAGCTGCTGTTTGCGAGAGTGGAAACTTACCTACTGATGTGCATACGTTACACAACAATCTTGTGTAAAAGTTACCGTTTGCGAGAGAGGAAACTTACCTACTGATCAGCATGCATTACACAACAATTTTGTGTAATGTTATCGTTTATGATAGTGGATCCTTACCTCATGATCTGCATACGTTGTTGTGTAACACAACGTAACACAACAATGTTGTGTAAAATTACCGTCTGCGAGAGTGGGACTTTACCTATTAACCTAAATACCTTACAAAACAATATTGTGTAAAGTTACCGTTTGTCAAAGAGGAATCTTACCAACTGATATGCATACGTTACACAACAATGTTGTGCAAAGTTACCATATGCGAGAGAGGAAGCTTACCTAGTGATCAGCATACATTAAACAACAATGTTGTGTAAAGTTATCATTTGCGAGAGTGGAACCTTACTTTTTAATCTGCATAAGTTACACCACAATGTTCTGTAAAGTACCGTTTGCGAGAGTGGAAACTTATCTACTGTTCTGAATATATTACACAAAAGACTTATGTAAAGTTACCCTTTACGAGTGTGTAAGTTTTCTTCCTTGTCTGCAAAGATTACGCAACTATAGTTGGTAATGTTTCTCAACATAGATGTGGCAAGTAGGCTGCGTCAACATTGTTGAGTAAAGTTACACAAATTTTTTTACAGTGTATTTAAAAAAATTACACATTATCCTTAAATATTAAAATATGTATTTATATAGTTACAGTTTAAAAAAGACTGAAGAGGGAAAGAAAGCGCAGTTTTCCCCAGAAAGTTCTCCATTTGTGAAGTCTTTGTATCCTATGCCAGCTGGAACATATCTTCAGTGCACAAATTGTTTTTGTGCCTGTAGATGTGGACTTGCTAGCTCATTTTATTATCATCGATGTCAGATGGAAGAAAAGCTTATTGAAGAAAGAAAGTTCATGACATGCAATAAATAAATTGTTTTTCTTAAAGTAGGAAAACATTTAAATTTAATATTTAATTTTGTTGCATCCTTTTGAATTGTTCGCCATTTGATCTCTGTAAACCTTAATGCTTAACACAACGCATTCTATATAAAATATGATTTTGCACATATAATACTAAATGTCAGTTTCATTTTGTTTTGTGCAGTACGATTTTTAGAAATACCTCTTATAGAACGCAATGTATTGGAATTCTTTTGGTTAATCCACTACATAAACCAGTCACGCTATTTATAGTATTTTCAACAGAGAACATGCCGTAGTGCACTTGAATAACATATATACCAGTTTAAAGGTAGTCTAAAATTATTTACTGTAGTTAGAGCTCGGACAGACAGCAGGCGGATACACAGCCAGACAAACTAAATGAATATTTAAACTTAAAAACTTTTTTATACGCCATAAAATAAAGGGAAGCATTGCGGTTTCGAAAGGATGCGGCCTATTCATCAGGTGCTACTTGCAAAAGCAAGACCCATTATTTTCCTTCTTTGCGTGTCTTTCTTTTGCTTCCAAGGTACAGTCGGTAACAAAAATCTCCGAACACTAGCAAAACTTCCTATGTAAAAAAAAAACACACTTAATACAGTTTTGTTAAATAAATCCTTGTCGAATCATGTTCTTAGTCAGTCTAAAAACAGGATTCCACAAGGATTTATTTAACAAAACTGTATTAAGTGTACTTTTTTTATATAGGAATTTTTGCTAGTGTTCGGAGACTTTTTTTACCGACTGTAGTAGCAGGTGTTTTTGCACCTGATAAAGAAAGGCCACATCCTTTCGAAATCGGTAGTGCTTCCCTTTATTTCATGGTGTGTGAAGAAGTTGCTAAGATTAATATTTAATGTACACCAGTTCTTTAATTTATAATTGTGAAACTAACTAAAGCCATAATTCTTTCTTAGAGATTCTCTTTTAAAGTCATAATTCATTCTGTAGTTAGAAACTATAAAAAACGCTTAAAAAATCCGAAAATTCTAACAATTTCCAATTATAGCTCCCAATATATCTTAATATTTTCGTGCGGCTCCGTAAAACTAAATAGTAATCATACCATATGCAAATAGAAAGCAAGTTTTTTGTGCACATGAATAATAAATGTCCAATTCAAAATGTTTATTTTTGCAATACAATAGTATTAAAATATGCTTTATAGAAATACCTTTCATAGCACATAGGAACATGCGATAGTCAACCTATAAATTGCATATATATGTTTGAAAACAGTCCACAAATATTTACCGACATTATACGCAGAGAGACAGACAGTCAAACCGATGTCATAAAAACTTTTGAACTATGTTGGAAAATGCAGAAAATACAAAAATCTTAAAGTCGAAGAAACTTTATTATTAGTTTTATTTTAGCACTAAAAAAAAAAAAAAAAAAAAAAAAAAAAAAAAACAAGAAAGAAAAAGCATGCAGTACGCATTGCTTATTGACACTTTCCAAATGTACGCAATTGTTGTATCGAATAACTTTTAATATTCTTTGTCTACGTTATCGCACAACAGACAGAAGGACTGAAAAACATACAGATAGACTAATTGATTTTAAAATTACTCTTAGACATTTTGGAGAGTATTAAAAAGGCTTAACGCAAAAGAAAATGCAGGCGTTAGATTTTAATTACAGTCGGTAACAAAAGTGTCCGAACACTAGCAAAAATTCCTGTGTAAAACAAGTACACTTCACGCGGTTTTGTTAAATAAATCCTTATCGAGTCCTGTTCTTAGTCAGTGTAAGAACATGATTCGATAAGGATTTGTTTAAGAAAACCGTATGAAGTGTATTTTTTTTACATAGGAATTTTCCCTAGTGTTCGGACACTTTTGTTACCGACTGTACAGCTTTTAAAATCTCTGAATATTTAACTGTAGCCCTGTAAATCTGAAAATTAATCATATTATATTCTATACAAAACAATATTTTAGAATATTAATAATACATGTCAATGTTTTTATGATTTTTATAGTAGAAAGTTTATTAAATATAACTTTAAAAAAATTTTCTCCTTAAACGTAATACATTGGCTTTTTTTTTATTGTTGTTGTTGTTGTCCCTGTAAACAAACTAGTTGTACAGGACCTATTAATGACATTTTAAATAGGGAACATTCCATAGGGAACTTGAGTGTATCATTTTTTAAAAATTTTCAAAATATTCACGGATGATAGGAGCCGGAGACAAACAGATAGAAAGGTAGACAATCGGGCAGACAGATGCAAAAATTAAAATCATATTCCCACTAAAATTATAAGAAAGTATTAAAATGCTCATGTAAACAAAACTGCAATTCCAGCAAATTTTTATTAATAGCTCTAAATGTAACTGATTATTTTTGTGTGGCCCTGTAAATCTAATGCTAACCATACTATATTACATAGAAGGGACACTCTTTTGTGCATACGAATAATATATTTCAATTGCATTAAGCTTTGTGGAAAATAAAATTATTAAAATTTGGTTTACCAAAATAACTCTCTTACAACACAATGCTTTGGAGTACTTTCAAGTGCCTCTGTACATAAACCAGTTAGAAATGTAATCTATTTTACATAGGAAACATCCGATAGGGAATTGTATAACATACTAAAATTCATTAAAATATCTATGCATTAAAGGTATTAAAATATGGTTTATAGAAACTCTTCTCATAGAACACAATGCTTTCGAATAATTTTGGGTGTCCCTGTACACAAACCAGAAGAGGTATTCATTCCATTTTCAATAGGGAACATCCGATAGTGCAATTGAATAAAATATATCGCTATAAAGATATTCCATAAATATTTACGGGAATTAGAGCGTAGAAAAACAGACAGAAAGACAGACAAACAGAAGAACAGTCAGACATATAAACAAATAGAAATTGTATTCACATCAAAAGAAATTATAGAAAGTGTCAAAAACGCTTAATGTAAACGAAAGTACAATTCTAGCAATTTTTTATTAATAGCTCTTAATATAACTGAATATTTTTGTGTCACCCTGTAAATCTAATGGTAACCATGCCATATTCTATGCAATGCATTCATTTGTGCATATAAATAACATATTTCAATTTACTAAAACTTTGTGGAAAGTAAAGTTATTAAAATTTGATTTATAGAAATATCTTACAAAGAACGCAATGCTTTGGAGTACTTTTGAGTGTCCCTGTACATAAAGTAGTGGTGGTATGTAATCTATATTATAAAAGAAACATCCAATAGTGAACTTGAATAACATATTTCAATTTCATGAAGATACTGTACAGTAAAGGTATGAAAATATGGTTTATAGAAATAGAACGCAACTCTTTCAAATACTTTTGGGTGTCCCTGTACACAAACCAGTAGAGGTATAAACTCCATTTTCAATAGGGAGCATTCGATAGTGAACTTGAATAACATATATCAGTTTAAAAAAATTCCATAAATAATTACGGGATTTAGAGCGCGGGCAGACAGACAGACGGACAGACGGACAGATACACATATTGATATCATATTCACACTTAAAAAATATTGGAAAGTGTTAAAAACTCTTAATGTAAACGAAAGTAGAATTTTTAATAATAGCTCTTAATATAACAGAATATTTTTGTGTCACCCTGTAAAGCTAATGCTAATCATGCTATATTCTATGTAAAGCATTCTTTTGTGCATATAAATAATATATTTCGATTTCCTAAAACTTCGTGGAAAGCAAAGTTTTTAAAATTTCATTTATAGAAATATCTCTCATAGAACGCAATGCTTTAGAATACTTTTGAGTTTCCTTGTATATAAAACAGTGTTGGTATTTAATCCATTTTATACAGGTAACATCCAATATTGAACATGAATAACATATTTCAATTTCATTAAGATATGTGTACAGTAAAGGTATGAAAATATGATTTATAGAAATACCTCTCATAGAACACAATGCTTTGAAATACTTTCGGGTGCCCCTGTATACAAACCAGTAGACATATAAACTCCATTTTCAACAGGGAACATCCGATAGTGAACTGGAATAACATATTTCAATTTCATTAAGATATGTGTACAGTAATGATATGAAAATATGGTTTATAGAAATGCCTCTCATAGAACACAATGCTTTGCAATACTTTCGGGTGTCCCTGTATACAAACCAGTAAAGGTATAAACTCAATTTTCAAAAGGGAACATCCGATAGTAAACTTGAATAACGTATATCAGTTTCAAGAAATTCCACAAATATTTGTGGGAATTAGAGCGCGGAGAGACAGACAGGCGGACAGACAGACAGACAAACCGAAGTCATTAACACTTTTCAACCTTGTTGGGAAGTGTTAAAAATGTTAGAAAGTGTTAAAAACGCTTAATGTAAAAGAAGGTACACTTTTAGCAAATATTTATTAATAGCTCTTTATATAACTGAATATTTTTGTGTCACCCTGTAAATCTAATGCTAAACATGCTATATTCTATGCAAATAATTTTCTTTTGTGCTTATAAATAACTTATTTCAATTTCATAAATCTTCGTGCAAAGTAAAATTATTAAAATTTAGTTTATAGAAATATCTCTCATAAAACGCAATGCTTTGGAATACTTTTGTGTGTCCCTGTACACAAAACAGTGGTGGTATTTACTCCATTTTATTCAGGAAACATCCGATAGTGAACTTGAATAACATATTTCAATTTCATGAAGATTTGTGTACAGTAAGTGTATGAAAATATGGTTTATAGAAATGCCTCTCATAGAACACAATGCTTTGAAATATTATAGGGGATCCCTGTACAAAACCCAGTAGAGGTATAAACTCCATTTTCAACAGGGAACATCCGATAGTGAACTTGTATAACATATTTCAATTTCATTAAGATTTGTGTGCAGTAAGCGTATGAAAATATGGTTTATAGAAATGCCTCTCATAGAACACAATGCTTTGAAATATTTTTGGGGATCCCTGTGCACATACCAGTAGAGGTATAAATGCCATTTACAACAGGGAACATCCGATAGAGAACTTGTATAACAGATTTCAATTTCATTAAGATTTTTGTATAGTAAGGGTATGGAAATATGGTTTATAGAAATGCCTCTCATAGAACACAATGCTTTGAAATACTTTTATGTGTCCCTGTACTCAAATCAGTGGTGGTATTTACTCCATGTTATACAGGAAACATCCGATAGTGAACTTGTATAACAGATTTCAATTTCATTAAGATTTTTGTACAGTAAGGGTACGGAAATATGGATTATAGAAATGCCTCTTATAGAATACAATGCTTTGAAATATTTTAGGCGGTCCCTGTACACAAACCAGTAGAGGTATAAACTCCATTTTCAACAGGGAACATCCGATTGTGAAGTTGTATAACATATTTCAATTTCATTAAGATTTGTGTACAGTAAGGGTATAAAAGTATGGTTTATAGAAACGCCTCTCATGGAACACAATGCTTTGAAATATTTTAGGGGGTCCCTGTACACAAACCAGTAGAGGTATAAACTCCATTTTTAACGGAGAACATCCGATTGTGAACTTGTATAACATATTTCAATTTCATTAAGATTTTTGTACACTAAGGGTATGAAAATATGGTTTATAGAAATGCCTCTCATAGAACACAATGCTTTGAAATATTTTCGGGAGTCCCTGTACACAAACCAGTAGAGGTATAAACTCCATTTTCTATAGGGAACATCCGATGGTGAACTTGAATAACATATATCAGTTTCAAGAAATTCCATAAATATTTACGGGAGTTAGAGCGCGGACAGACAGACAGACGGACAGACAGACAGACAGACAAACCGAAGTCATAAACACTTTTCAACCTTGTTGGAAAGTGTTAAAAAAGACTAATATGTTGTGGCCACCACATGACATTCTTCCATATTTTCTTATACAAATTCACTCAGTACAAATATTTTATTAAAATTATTTCCCATGATGAATGCAGACGATTTTCATTCTAAAGAAGTATAACACTAAATACCAAAGAAAGTCTATTTTATTCTCGATATGTCATCTAAAAAAATTATTATTCACAAGTTTTCGACAAATCTGGAAAATTAAGGGGGAAGGGGAGTTTGAACACCTAACTCCCTCCCTTTGGTTAATTAGTTATAGTAAAAACAGGACAACTTTTGGCTCCAAATTTCAACGTTTATTTTATTTATTTATTTATTTATTTTTTTTGATAATATTATATACATTTTGAGGTCCACTGAATACGAAAATCAAGTTTTAAATGGTTGAAATGTGCATATATCACTCAGCATAAATTAAAAGCAAAGGATTGTAGAAAAATTCAAATTTTGCATTTTGAAAATCATATGAGGCTGACACTTGAAAAGTTTAACTAAGATTAGTAAGTTTCAAACAGTAATGTATGCGAAATTTGTCTGAATAATTTGAAATAAATTTTTAATTTAATAAGAGACTTAAATTTTTAACGAATGTAGGTACTGTGTTTAATAGGAACATCGAGGGGGCCACAGTCCCCTCCCGCAGAAATACATACCAAACAAAACTATTTCTAAAGTTATTTTCAACTGTTTTTAAAGTACTTTTATATTCAGTATTTGTTATCTTACTGTTTATTCCGTAATCAGTCTTGTATTCAAATGTAGAGCAAGAGAGAGTCGTGTGAGTACCACATCATAATGAATAAAACAAAAACCAGGAATTTTGTACACTTAAATAAATTTGATACTTTAAGCTGTCAAAATGAAATCTATCCATATTTCCTCCGTAGAACTCCTTCCTAGAAACTTTCACAGACCCGGGCCTAGCCCGCAGCCCTTACCCGGCACGGCAGACAATGATAAATTTCCAAATAGGCCGTACCGGAATAACAAAGATTTTTAAAGTGGGTACTGTCTGACCAGGTCGTACAGATAAGACAAATATTCTAATGGACCGGGCCAAACGCCAAAAAAAAAAGACGAATTTGTGATCGACTTTTTCGCCGAAACATTAAAACATAAATGACATTTTTTCTTCGAAATTATCCAGAAGACAACTAGATTTGTTTATCAAAACAGAAAGCTGAGAATTTTGTGTAGTTGGAAAAATTAAATATATATATATATATATATATCTTTAAATTACTATAGTATACACCATGATACTTCATATAGATATGATAACTGTTTTCCAATCTACTAAAATTTAAACTCTCTTATCTGTAAATTCCTCTTGATTCTATGTTAAAAGAGATATCGGTCATGGGCTGCAAGAGTGACACATTAAAAAAAAAAAATACGTTAGATGTTAAATGGGTTTAAATTTTCATTGATAAAGAAATATATGGAACTTATATGTATTGAATTATGAGATGTGCCTGTATTGCTGGTTTTTTGCACTTGTGCCTACTTCATTCGCCTAACGAAGGGTCGTGTTTTATTTCGACCTGAAACAATTATTGCGAGTTTTTTGCATTTTACGTTGTTTATTCAAACTTTTTAGCTTATTACCTTTCAACGCCAGTCTTCCGGTGCATATTTATTATTCGTGAGTAATATGTTTATGATATACACTGGTTCTCATAATTATAAGGACACCCATTTTCTATATTAACTAAACACTGAACACTATTATTTAAACAAATATATATTTTATTAAATTGAATTTCATTAATAGACTACATTTTTAAAGTTTTATCGTTTTTCTAACTTACAAAACTTTAAATACGGCCAAAAAGATAATTTTTCAGGTGTTCACAATTATAAGGACAGCTCGAATCTTAGTAATTTTTTTCCCGTTAATCTTTAAATTAATATTTTATGGGGTCTCTTTTTCGGTGAAGCAGTCAGACATTCTCTCTGGTATATACATATATATATATTTATATATATTTAATATTCAGTTTCAATACCATTTTATACAGCACAGATGATATTCTAAATACATTTAAACTATACAAAATTGCTTTCCACTTGCATATACTTTTCTAATATGATAAGTTAAGGTTTTTTCAACTTTTAGGCCACGGGAAAGGCAATAATACAGATGTTTCTTTCTTCAAACTATTTCCTATTGCTTTAGAAGTAGATAAAAAATGTAAGTCTTGTTGAAAAAAATATTATTACCCCCCAAAATCTGAAAAAAATCTGAGAATTCCACGTTTAAAATTTGCGGATATTCTCTTGATGTTCATAATAGTAGAAAAAATTACTAAATTCATTCTGCCTTTAGTAGAAACAGCTCCCCAGAGCACCATAGATCCACCTTTAAAATGCTCGATTCATATCTGCCTTTAAAAAATCTGCTCTGTCTTTCGCTATCTTCAGATCTGCTAGTAACTGTTAAAATCATTTGGTTAATCAAGAATAAAATGTTTTTCATCCGAAAATGCAATATTTTACCATTTAATATTGTCTTTATCCAACTTTAACACATACGTTCTCCCCCCCCCCCCCATTAAATGCTTATTGATTATTACAGGTTTTTTACTCATTTTAACATATTATTAATTATTTTAAACACGCATAACTGTGGACCCCAAACTTTCGTTAAAAATTACGAGCAAATTTAGCAGCAGTCATTATGAGTAGAACAGTAAGAGGAATTATGAGTCTTCGATCTCTGTAAAACAACTCTGATTTTGCATCAGATCTCTTTCCTATCGAACCAACAGTTCAACGTTTGATCACATTTCCTTCAGCAATTTTAGATCTTCGAATTTCATTAGAAATTCGACGGATTGAAATTATCCTTCCACTTAAAAAACACATTTATCATACTTCACTACGTGAACGTTCTTTTTTTCGAGGAATTATCAGTAATGTCCGTCCAAGAAAAATTAAAGGCTTATATATGAATTAATCTAGCCATGTAGTTAACAAATTCGCATGTCAACTGTAATTTATCCGCTAGTAAGTTAAATAAAACGAAAAAATCTTGATTGTCCCTATAATTATGAATATCTAAAAACGTGAAGAAAAAAATATTTTGCATTTTTTTTATTAGTTTTGTTTCATATTAAAAAAAATATAGCAGTTTTGTTTTTTTAATTACTAGATATATTAAGTGCACTTAAATTTTTTCACAATTATTGTTACGTTAGTTATGTCATAACATAAAGTGTCCTTATATGTATGTTTTGGTTTTTTGGTTTTGGTTTGATGAGTACTGAGATTTATTGCTTGCCTCTAAGGCCGCTTATATCTCGAAAAATCCACACCACAAGGGTTTACAAGTTTTTATTATACAAGTACACAATATTTGAAGACATAAGACAACACAAACATCCATGCCCGCACACCAGGATTCGAACCTGGGACCAGTAGATTCGGAATGCAGCGCCCTACCGACCGAACCACCTGGCCGGCTCCTTATAAGTATGAGAAGGAGTGTATAAACCATTGAATAAAGCGTGAAAATAAATCTTGGAATCACATAAACCTGAACTATCCAGGCTTTTGACAAAATTCTGTTTTCATATCGAATTGGGCAGCCCCGAGCCTACCTTTTAGGCCACAAAGGCTATTTGGCTTTCAAACAGCGGTAGAAGTAATGCCAACTGCAACTTGGAATAAAGAAGGATAAAATGTTCCAATATATTACAGGATATAAGTTGTAGTTGCTCATAAGGTATAGGGACCAGCTCAGAGTACCTTTATTATGGGGAAGCGTTAAAAGTTGCTACAATTATCCAACTGCAATTATCCAACTTTCTAATAAATAAGGACTATAAATAAAATATCAGTGATAAATAATTTACTTTCTATAATTTTTCAGAACTTAGAAAAATACATTCAAAATTAAGGTTGTCCTCAGAAAATGGGGACATTTGGTCAGCTTACCATAAGCACATACGTTCACTTACGCTTTCATGCACGTATATCACTGTAAAAAAAAAAAAAAAAAAAAAATCAGTATTTTACAACAAAAGTTGCTGGCACCGCGGCTGCCAGCACAGTTGCTGTTAAATTTACAAGTTGTTGTCTTTTATGGTGCTTACAAGTTGCTGTTTTTACTAGTGCTGCAAAATTAACTGCACTTTGCTGTGAATTTTACAAGATGCTGTTTTAAAAATTGTTGTAAAATTTACTGCACTTTGCTGTACATTTTACAAAATGTTGTTTTTAATTTTGTTGTTTTTTATAGTTTTGTAAAATTCACTGCATTTTGTTATAAATTTTACCGGAACTGTAATTTTTACAGAAGTGTGAAAATGTACGAATAGTTTTTTACAATTTTGTAAAATCTACAGCACATTGCTATGAATTTTATAAAACGATTAATCAGAACTGTAAAATTCATAACATTTTATTGGAAAAGTGCATTTTCAAATCAGCTTAGTAGATTTTTTTTTTACTTCTATTACCCGACTACCGTAGGTAATGGAAGTGCTGTATTTGGTCCAAAATTTCGTGTCGAGTTTTCACCTGATTTACATTTTTTTAGGTCTCCTGAGTCCAAAAAAGTAGTTTTTGGTAATTGGTCAGTGTGTGGGGGGGGAGGGGGGGGATAAATCTTTTGAATATCGTATCTCCGAAACAAATAAAGATAGATCTACGAAACTTCACAATTAAGACAGAACTGGTGTACAGATGAATTTTCCAAATTTTAGAAAAAATTGGAAAAGCAAAAGTGGGACCGTAAGTCCGTATCTCAAAAACGGCTCTATCGATTTTTTTCAAAATTCGTAGATAAACACTCAATTAGATGTCCTTTCGAATGATATAGTTGATTAGTTCAGGAAAATTGATAGGCGCCTTGTATAGGTGCTCAATTTCAGGTCTCGCAAGTGCTTTTTTTTTTTTTTAAACGGCTGTACGGATATTTTCAAACTTGCCTTATTAACTCACTTTTAAATATTTTTTTATATGTAATTATTGTTTTCCAGTCATTGAGTATATCCAGTTTTGGTAAAAGTTGGTATCTCAAAAACGGCTCTAACGATTTTCTTGAAACTTGTTACATAAATCTGTTTTAGATATACTTTCTCGTAAAATACGTAGTTATTACAGGAAAATAAACAGTCATCCTGCTTACGTAAAATCACTTTCAGATCTCGGAAATTGGTGTTTCAAAGAATAACTCTACCAATAAAAATTACTACGTAAGAAACGCCGAAGTGAAAAAGTATGGGAAGCATACAGCTGTTTGGGTAGCCTTAAGCGTACCGTCTGCAGTGCATAAAGAAATCTGGAACTGAAGAAATGCTCGTATATATAGTAGAAAAGTGACCGAATTCTGGGCAACTTAAAACATAGAATAATAACTCTGCGCTGGAAAAAATTAAAAAAAAAAATTCGAGCCCTGATACCATTCTTGTTGAGTTCTTAGGTAAAATGACCTCCAGAATCCGACTATGTCTACCATTTTGTCCAGACAACCATCGTTTTCTCGGGACACCACACACACCTCCAATTTTTATCAATGTGCGGCAATTTTATGGCAATAAATTTGATTTGGAGAATGAAAAATAATTAATTCAATACTCAAAAAATAAATAAATAAATAAATAAATAAGACAGAAAAGATGTAATACGTAATTTCAGCATGAAATCACCCCCCCCCCCCTTAAATTTGCCCCTTGCCGCAAATTTTCATGTTTTAGAATTTTCCAATTTTGTAGCCCCTCATAAGATATTTAACAATTAAAATAAACCTGCCCCCCCCCCCCTAAAAATGAAATTTATAGCCATAAATTTACCAAAAAGTGATAAAAATAGGGTTCTGTCCCTAAAAAACGGTGGGTAATATGGTAAAATGGGCGTCATATTCAGATTCAAGAAGTCATTTTACACAAGAATTTGCAAAAAAGGTGCTAAATGCAATTTTCATGCAGAGCAGTGTAGTTTTAGTTATTTTTTGAGTGTAGTATTTTCCACATTTTCTTACGCAATGAAGAGTTGATTTGCCTGTGAATTTTCGCATTATGGTTTAAAGAAGCATGATTTTACCTTGATTCAACAATTTAGAAATTCTTTAACCATCAACATTAATTCATTTTAGATAATTTGGAGTGGAAGGCTGATTTCTATACCAACTATGTGAAAAATACCAGAGCCGGGAATCGAACCCGGGCCTTCCGCTTAACGCGCGGATGCTCTACCACTGAGCTACCCTGGGCGATAACCAGCTAGGCATTTCTCACATAATATTCATTGGCAAGGTCACCGAGTCTGCAAACGCAGCTGTATCAAGTGACAATATTAATCGTGGCACAACTCCAATAGACCACGGAATTCTAATTTAGAAATTCTTTAATCTTCAACCTTAATTCATTTTAGATAATTTGGAGTGGAAGGCTGATTTTTATACCAACTATGTGAAAAATACCAGAGCCGAGAATCGAACCCGGGTCTTCCGAAGTTGTGCCACGATTAATATTGTCTCTTGATACAGCTGCGTTTGCAGACTCGGTGACCTTGCCAATGAATATTATGTGAGAAATGCCTAGCTGGTTATCACCCAGGGTAGCTCAGTGGTAGAGCATCCGCGCATTAAGCGGAAGGCCTGGGTTCGATTCCCGGCTCTGATTTTTTTCACATAGTTGGTATAAAAATCAACCTTCCACTCCAAATTATCTAAAATGAATTAAGGTTGATGATTAAAGAAATTCTAAATTAGAATTCCGTGGTCTATTGGAGTTGTGCCACGATTAATATTGTCACTTGATACAGCTGCATTTGCAGATTCGGTGACCTTGCCAATGAATATTATGTGATAATGCCTAGCTGGTTATCACCGAAGGTAGCTCAGTGGCAGAGCATCCGCGCGTTAAGCGGAAGGCCCGGGTTCGATTCCCGGCTTTGGTATTTTTCACATAGTTGGTATAAAAATCAGCCTTCCACTCCAAATTTTCTAAAATTGATTAAAAAATTTTGAGGTACTCTGAATAAAAATATCTTTGAAGTTAGGTAGCGCGGATACCTTTAAAACATAAAATTTTTATAGTGCTTATTTTCTTATTAAAAAAAAAAATAATAATAAAAATATAATTATTATTTCTTGAATATGTTATTTTTCACTGCTTCACATTCGGCTTTCGGAAAACTGATTTTCTCATTCAGAAAAAGCCGTATTAGAAAGTCTGTATGAGGCTTTATAATACTTTACTAGGCGAGTACCGCTACTTTAGACCACCGCTACTTTAGAATGTAGAAAAAGAAGGGAAAAAAGGCTAAAAACCCCATAGAAATAGCATGGTAAGAAAAGCAAAAAAACTCACAATGTCAAGTGTGTTAAAAAAAAAAAAAAAAAAAAAAAAAAAAAAAAAAAAAATTCACACCGGAAGTAAGAAGGGGACAAAGTTGACTAGAAAAATACATTGAACAGCGGGAACCGGGCGGGATGGGGCATGGGTCCTGTCGTCTAGGATTAATACGACTCGCCTAGTATAACTCTTGGCGGTGGTGGGGGTGGGTGGGCGGGAACCACCGCTACTTTAGAATGTAGAAAAAGAAGGGAAAAAAGGCTAAAAACCCCATAGAAATAGCATGGTAAGAAAAGCAAAAAAAACTCACAATGTCAAGTGTGTTAAAAAAAAAAAAAAAAAAAAAAAAAAATTCACACCGGAAGTAAGAAGGGGACAAAGTTGACTAGAAAAATACATTGAACAGCGGGAACCGGGCGGGATGGGGCATGGGTCCTGTCGTCTAGGATTAATACGACTCGCCTAGTATAATACTTTATAATACTTTATAATACTAGGTCTTTTAGTATTATAAAGTCTCGTTTTCTAAGTGTACTATTTACGACTTGTCTTGTGTAAATCTAATTGCAACCATCCAAATATTAGTTTTTTAGATATACATTTCATAAAAGCACCATTTATACGTCATTCAAGGGTCTGACGTAAAAGGACGTATAAACGAAAATACGCGTAATTGAAATTTAAAAAATAAAGCATTGATTACATACAAATTTTATGGCAGTAAAGCAAAAATTATGTGAAAATACTAATTAATTAAGTTGTGAGAAAAATCATACGTGCATGACTTGAGTGCTAATTATACATCTCATATCCTGAGATATTGAATTACATATTTTGAATATTACATCAACAAATCTTGAATATTATGTATATATATTGGGTATTTCTTCTTCTTCTTTTTCATTAGTTCGGTTTTTGTTAAACGAAAGACTTGTCAATCTTTTAAAAGTTCAATTTTATTTTTCTGTAAAGTTCTTTGAGCTTTCGAGACATTTTAAGATTTTAAACAACAAACGGAGAAGAACAACAAGCCAGAAAAACGTTGTTTACCCTCAAGACTAAAACTCGAGAATGTCTTACTTATGAACCTGGTTAGCTGCCTGAACCAACGGTAATGCCTGAACTGACATTTCCATTGCCCATTACCCCCTAGTTATGATTATGATAATCGATTTCGATAATTCCTGGTGTTCTTATATTTAAGATATTTTTTAGGAAAAGTTCCGGTTATTTAGAACGAAAAATAATGACTGGTTAAGAAATGTTATGAATTTTAAAAAGGAAGAAAAGACGCATAACCGATACTGACGGCGTATAAAAGAAATATTTTTGTATTAAAAAGAATAGGAATGAATCGGAACTACAGTAAAAGGACGTATAATTGTTTAGAAAAAACGTATGGCTGACCATAAAGCTAAAGAATTTTGCGTGGATTTCAGTTTTGACCTCTCCTCGTGTATTACGCATAACATATCCCATGATACAATATAAACAGTACTATTATCTAAGATTTAGATGTTACATTAAAAATATACTTATTTCATGATACAATTTAAAGAAGAAATACTTCGATCTTCCGATCACCAGTTAAATAAAAACTTGAATGACATATAGAAAAAAAAAAAAAAAGATTAATAACAAATAATTATCTATACATATTTTACGGGCTAAGACACCTGAGAAGAACTCCCTCGGAGGGTATCCTCCCAAACATCCTTCAAGCTTTTAGAACTCTTCAACATTTTTAATCTCTCAGAGTATAAAGAAACAAAGAAATAAATAAGCGAAACTAAATAAATAAATAAATAAATAAATAAATATAAATAAATAAATAAATAAATAAAATAAATAAATAAACAAACAAACAAACAAACAAAATAAGTACATCTAACGGACTCGGAGTTTCCGAAGTTTATTGGTCTTATGAATAACAACAATAACAACAATAAATACAATAAAGAACATTGAAATATTAAGATTGAAACAATTTTATTAATAAAAAAAGGTGCGTTACGTAAATATGTATAATAAAATATTTAAATTTACTTATCTAAATTGAAATGAAGAATGTAATCAGAGTTCCAAAATAATAATTATAGGAAGGCTATGTCGTGACTTTGATCGAATTACTAATATGTATGTTTACATGTTGTTATCCAGTTGTTACAGACGAAAAAAGTTACGAAAAATATATTATAGAATTTCGTATTTTCAATATTAAAAATTCCTAGGCCTAGGACACTCGTGTAGTCAATCGGATTTACTCCTAAAACAGACACAAACACTCAATGTTAGAAAATTTTATTTTTTTCATGTTAAATTTCATTAATCTTTTAGATGACAGATGGCAGCATTATCGATGTTTGTAGAACGAAGTTCACCAAGAAATTCTGCTCGACTTCACAGTTTTAACAAATTGTGAGATTTTATTTTAAATTTCAGCAAATTTTAAACTTTTTTTTTTTTTTTTTTTTTTAATTTGATGTTTAATTATTCATGTTTAGCACACACATGTTTGCGAATGTGGTTAATAAAATAATTTTATTAAAGTCGAAGAATCCTCAAATACTTAAATAAATAATACAAAAATAAAGGAAAAATTAAACTTTAAATAGTTTTTTCCGACAAATAAGTAGCCTAAATACACTTGCATTTTTTTAATTAACATTTCTTTCTAAGCAAATCTGTGGCTGAATAATTTGTATCATTAATATGATCAATTAGTAAATAACGTTATGTAACTTGTACTCTGTACATACAATTTATCAAGAAATACAGAAATAAGTTAAAAAAATTACATTAGGTTTAAAATAATCTTATCAATATAAGGATGCAATTTTCATAAATTTTCATGAAATATTTATTCTGCTGAATTTAAATAAAAATGTAGCAGTCTAATGCAATATAGTCTAGAATTTTAAAAGGAATGAAATAATTATACATAGATTCAATCATAATTTCGATCAAAAGATAAATTTAAATTATTCTATTACATGCGTTGAAATACAGTAAGCTCCCAATTATCTGCAGCCCACCAGCGGCCGAGCGGTTCTGCGCTCAAAGCTGGTAGATGGGAGGTGCCGGGTTCGATCCCAGGTCGCGCTCATCGACCTAGCCGTTTGGAGTTTTCCGTGGTTTCCTCCGAAACTTGCGTAAATACGGGCTAGGACCCCTTAGAAAGACCCCCACGGAGGGCACTCCCCCTCTAGGCCTAGGACACATCAGGAGTCAATCGGCCTTAAATCCTACAACCAACCAACCAACCCAATTATCTGCGAACGGATTATGCGCGTTGCGGATTATCCGTGGGCGCAGGAAATGGGCGGGATCAAGAAAGCACAAGATCAAGAAAAAATATTTTCTTAAGAAGGGGAGAAAAAAAAAAAAAAAAAAAAGACTGATAGATGCAAATGTTGTTTTTGTTTCATTTTTTGTGCAGTACAGTATGGTATTGTTTAAATTAGTGCATAAATTATCTTACCAATTAGCTTCATAACACATAAAATTCATTCACATTAACTACAGATTACTTTGGCTTCATAGTAACTGTAAATTTTTTTGTTTATTGTTTTTACAACCAATAGTACATAAAATACAAATATTTTTATTGTACTGTGAATATTTTCACTGCTTGTATTACATTTTATATATGATACAATAAAGTTTTTGAGTTAGAATAACTTTATGTAATTTTCAGACTCCTCATTTTAGGCTTTTTGTTGTTTATCCTCGATTAGCATTATCACTCAATTCCGCTGATAATCGAGATTTCCTGTTTCTAGCTATTTCATAACAATTCTTGAATATTCGTTTGAATAATAGTTGTATATTCTTGTTTTTAGGTTTAACAACACTCAAAAATTTGCCCATTTGAAGTTTCATTCCTCTTTTAGTTGATAGGTGGAAGCAGCATCGATATTTCCGGGAATGCATTTTTGAGCTGAATTTATAGATTTCTAAAATCCATAATGTATTTACTCAAAGGATAAGACTCAGGGGCGTAGCGTGAAAACTTGAGGGGGGGGGGGAGGGAGACCCGACGTTTGGCGCCCTTTCATATTCCTCATCTAAAAATGCCACCCGCATACTTTCAGTATGGGGCCAGCTGAGGGACCGGGGACACAGGCCCTCCCGTCCGGTAGTCCGTGCCCACCCCTTCGGGGCATATTTTTAAAATCTGCCCCGCTTCCATCCTCCCAAAAAAAGCTTAAATTTTTCTCCTTTTAGCAGCAGTTTTTTTCTTTTTATGAATTTGGTCCATTCCAATTTTTTTCAGATAATTTATATATTAATATATGCAGACATGAAACCACCACATGTTTTTAGCCTATTTTTAATAAAAGGAGAAGCCTACATTATAAGTAGTATCGTTCGAAAGAGATGGTTAATTTGGTTTGCAGAAATGTATATACAGTCCCTGGCCAAATTATTAGACGCACTATAGTTTTTTAATAATTACATGTTTTGCAGCTCAGAGAATGGTTTCCAAATGGATAACCGCATTCATTTTTATGCAAGATGGAGCTCCCTGCCTCACAGAACGGCCTGTTAAAGATTGTTTGGAAGTGCCAAAAATCCCTTGTTGGATTGGCCGGGTAATAGTCCAGATGTGAAACCTACTGAAAACGTGAGGGAGCTGATGACGAGAGAAGTGGCTAAAGGAGTGATCATAAACAAAACGCAACTCTTAGAAAAGGTCATTCATGTGTGGAATCACCATCCTCAGATGCATAATTGAAGCTCGCATAGCTGCTAAAGGTGGCTCAACAAAATATTAACATTTAATTGCATTAATTTCAAATTTTTTCAAGAGTTAATAAATACATATTTTTTCTATAACTATAGTATTTTATTTGTGTTAAAAAACAGGTAATAAGGTGGATAATAAAAAAAAGAAAAATGCATTGTATCTAGTAAAAACAATAAAGCTGTATAGTATCACCTGATAATTAAGATTTTACATAGAATCTTACAGTGCGTCTAATAATTTGGCCAGGGACTGTACATATCAGTGGCGGATCCAGAACTTAACATTTGGGAGGGGCTAAGATTTTTCAAGATGTTATTCCAGATCAATGAAAAATTTACAATCGTTATATTAGTGTCAGTGTGCATTTCGTAGATACATTAGACTGCATTAAGAAATTGCTGCAATAATTTATTTATAATTATTATATGGAGAAATTCTGAAAAAAAAAAAAAAAAAAAAAAAAAAAAAAAAATGAATAATATATGCGCGCATGCGTCACAGGCCCTCCCGTCCGGTAGTCCGTGCCCACCCCTTCGGGGCATATTTTTAAAATCTGCCCCGCTTCCATCCTCCCAAGAAAAGCTTAAATTTTTCTCCTTTTAGCAGCAGTTTTTTTCTTTTTATGAATTTGGTCCATTCCAATTTTTTTCAGATAATTTATATATTAATATGCAGACATGAAATCACCACATGTTTTTAGCCCATTTTTAATAAAAGGAGAAGCCTACATTATAAGTAGTATCGTTCGAAAGAGATGGTTAATTTGGTTTGCAGAAATGTATATACATATCAGTGGCGGATCCAGAACTTAACATTTGGGAGGGGCTAAGATTTTTCAAGATGTTATTCCAGATCAATGAAAAATTTACAATCGTTATAATAGTGTCAGTGTGCATTTCGTAGATACATTAGACTGCATTAAGAAATTGCTGCAATAATTTATTTATAATTATTATATGGAGAAATTCTGAAAAAAAAAAAAAAAAAAAAATGAATAATATATGCGCGCATGCGTCTATGTAATGCATTAACGGGAAATGCAATTAAAAACGTGAAATATAATTAATTGGTTTATTGGGGGAGGGGGGGGGCATTAAAAAAATCTTATGTGGGCACCACATGACTTCCTTATACACTTTTAGAAATATACATAATGTCAAAAAACATTGACATTGGACCCTAAACAGTTGGCTAAAAATATTTTAAAAAATGAATTATCACCGTGTTCTGAGATTTTCTGAAAGTTAGTTAAAAACCGATGCAAGATTTGTACTGGTAACGCTCACGAAGGTAGCAGGGACCCGAAAAAATTGGCTAAAAGTATTTTAAAAAATGCATTTTCATCGTGTTCTGAACTATTCTGAAAGTTTCAAATGTCTAGCTAGTCGGGAAGTTAGTTAAATAAATTTTCTGTTGAACCATATAAACGCTGTCGAAGGCAGCAGTGAGCTGAAACAATTGGCTAAAAATATTTAAAAAATGCATTGTCACCGTTTTCTGAGTTTTTCCGGAAGTTTTAAATGTCTAGCTAGTCGGGAAGTTAGTTAAAAATCGATTGCAAGATTTGTATTGGTAATGCTGCCGAAGACAGCAGGGTTGGTTGGTTGGTTGGAGGATTAAGGCCGATTGACTCCTTATGTGTCCTAGGCCTATAGGGGGAATGCCCTCCGTGGGGGTCTTTCTAAGGGGTCCTAGCCCGTATTTACGCGAGTTTCGGAGGAAACCACGGAAAACTCCGAACGGCTAGGTCGATGAGCGCGACCTGGGATCGAACCCGGCACCTCCCATCTACCAGCTTTGAGCGCAGAACCGCTCGGCCGCTGCGAAGACAGCAGGGACTCTAAACAGTTGGCTAAAAGTATTAAAAAAAATGCATTTTCACCGTGTTCTGATCTAGTCTGAAAGTTTCAAATGTCTAGCAGGTCGAGAAATTAGTTAAATAAATTTTCTGTTGAATCACATAAACGCTGCTGAAGGCAGCAGGTATTAGAAACAGTTGGCTAAAAATATTTTTAAAAATGCATTGTCAACGTGTTCTGAGCTTTTCTGAAAGTTTCAAATGTCTAGCTAGTCGGGAAGTCAGTTAAATTGCAAGATTTGTCCAAACTGTTTTTGAGTTATTACCGCTTTTTGATACATTTTGGCCATTATGAACCTAATTTTCCTAAATATCTCCAAAACGGAAAATCATACAAAGTTCAAAAAGGAAGGTGCACAACTAGATGTTATAACAAACCTATGTACCAATTCGCAACTTTCTACGTCCAACCGTTTTTGAGTTATGCGACACACACACACACACACACACACACACACACATACAGACGTCACGAAAAATCGTGTAAAGTCCCTTATATCTCTAAAACGAGAGCACGTGTTAAGACGACACTTGCAGGTGTACAACTAGACATCATGACAGTCACACGTATAAATTGGCAACATTCAGCGATCATTCGTTTTCGAGCAATGTGAAATGCAAAATCCATTTCGCAAATCGGGATTACTATACTTCCTTATACTTTGTATAAGGAAGTAAAAAAAAAAAAAAAAAGACAATCCCATGTAATATATATGTGCAACAACTATTACTCACAAAATTTGCACGTATTATGATTTGTACAAAATAAAGTATTAAAATGTGATTTATAGAAATAACTCTTGTAGAATGTAATGCTTTGGAATTTTTTGGGGTGTCCCTGTACATAAACCAATGGTTGTATTTACTCCATTTTAAATCGGGAACATCCTATAGTAAACTTGAATAACGTATATGAATTTCAAGAAATTCCGTGAATATTTATAGAAGTTAGAGAGTTCACAGGCAGACGGACAGAAAGACAAACATATAGACTAATTCATATAATAATCATTCTTAAACATCATTAGATAATTAATGCAAAAGAAAATGCAATTCTAGAAATTTCCAATTATAGCCATTAATGTAACTAAATATTTTTGGGGCCTGTAAATCTTAATGCTAATCATACTACATTCAATAGAAAGCATGATTTGCGCTAAATAAAAGTGTTAAAATATGATTTATAGAAATACCTCTGATAAGGCGCAACGTTTTGAAATTCTTTCTGGTGTCCCTGTAGACAAACTAATGGCAGTATTTACCCTATTTTTCAATAAGGAACATCCCATAGTGAATTTGAACAACTCAGTTTCAAGAAATTCCATGAATATTTATGGGAGTTAGAACGCAGACTGATGAACAAACCGAAGGCATATACATTTTTCAACTTTGTTGGAAAGCGTTAAAATAATATATTTGAAAAAAAAAAAAAAAAAAAAAACTTTTAAAACCCAAATTCTCTCGGCAAAATTTTTCTGAGGCATTTGATCCATTGACCGATGCATTGCAATGATTGGCCATTAGTTATTGCTCTGGTTGAGCCATTTATCGGTCATTACAAACGTAAATATGCATAAAAACTTTTTTTTTCTTTTGTAAATAATTGCATAATTGTTTTAGAATTATAAAAATATGCATACAATGTTGCTTCCTGCAAACTATTTTTTAATTTTGAGTTTTAAAATATATTTAAAATATGTTTGTGTACTACTTTGTGAATTTATCGATGAGTTAATTTTTATAAAACATTTTTATGTTTGATTACTAAATTTTTGCCTTAAATTTCAGCATTCGAACATTAAAAAAAGGCTTCTTAAAAAAACTCTTCAAAAATTCTTAGGATACTGTGTAGTCAACGAAAAATTTTCTTTTATCAATTGACATCGTTTCTACTAATTATCTACAAAAATTAACACTCCGTACCTTCGGGGTATCGAACGCTCGACCACCGCGTTACTAACATGGCGCTCTAACCCTCGCTCCACGGAGCAAAAAATGAAAAGCTTTTATTTACCTTAAAATGGAGGCGCATTTTTTATTAGCTTGAGATTCACAAACATCGTAGTGAATGACAGTAAGTACATAAGAATTTGGGGAATAGAAATACCGTAAAACTTTTCGTAAGAAAGACACTCACGATGCTTCAAAAATAGTCCTTTAAAGCGGTTGCCTTTTACTAGAATTCATTCAGAAAATTATAATTCAGACAAAAGTTATTATGAATGAAATGGATTCAATTATTCAAATTTACATTATTCGTCTATGCTGCTTTGTAATAAGTCATTGTTGGATTTAATTTTAAATGCTTTTTTGCAGTAATTTTGTTTCTAAGAATTATTTTATACCCTAGATCAAATTGATCAACTTAACATTTTTGAATGAATAAGGAGTGTTTATAAAGCCTGCTGAAAACTCTTGGCCAAAATAATAGTTTAGCTTGTAATTTTTAATCTAAACTATGTATAATATTTTAATTCAATGCTATTTAAATTCAAAACTGCTCTCTTAAAAGCTTTTTAAAATAGGGAGGAGGAGTTGGGGGTTTAAATAATACCCGATATTTTCCAGATTTGTTAAAATTTTTTGAAATAAATTTCACTTTTAACATTCAAAACTATGTACTAAAGCTTGAAAGCCCCATTGAAATTTTTTTCTGGCTAAGGCTTTTTGAGTAAGAAGGTTCTTTGAAAGAAGTTACATACGAAAAGGGGTCAATTCACATCAAGAGTTAAATAATATAATACTTGCTCTCGCAAAACGTGACCCTTAACAGAGATATGCATTTGTACACAGGTATTGAAATGAGGTAAATGAGTATTAAAGCCAAAAAGGAAATTTTGGGAGCAAGAAAAATTTACCCTTATACGAGGTGTCCCTTAAATAGAGGTGGACTTTTAGAGATTTTTTTGATTGCTGATATTCATTGAACTACGACAGATAATTACTTCAAACGATTTTGCTGAAAATTCTATTCAGTCATTCCAGTATGAATTTAAGTTGTTTTCCTTTAATTATAAATTTTCTGAATGTCATTTTTTTTTTTTGGGGGGGGGGGGAGGCTTCAGAGACCTAGCCTCCCCCTTTGTATCTGCCACTGATAGATATATATTCTCGTATGAAGCAAAGAAGGCAGACAAAAGTAACTTTCTCAGGACAACAGGAATGTTATTTTCAGACAAAATAGAACACTTGAAAAATATTTTTTTTTAATTTCACCCCCCCTCCCTCTTCGCAACAAGTTAAAAAGATATTAAATTAAAGTTGTGGTAAAACATAAAATTTGTAAAAGAAATTTTAAGAAATAAATATAGTAACCGTTGCTAAGGAACGCAATTTACATTTTTAGAGTGGACAATACCTAATCTCGCTGACACCTATGGTCAAAAATTATTCTATAGGAAAATTTGATTCCATAATTACTCATTACCTAATGTATTTCTTTTTTTTTTTTTTTTTTTTTTTTATTCTGTTTTCACATTCAGAAAATTTACAGTCGTTAAATTGGTACTGTTTTTCCAAAAATTGACCTTTTTTTTTTTTTTTTTTTTTATTGTAATTCTGACTTCAAAAATGCGAATTTTCCTATGTACATTTCTCTCTCTCTCTCTCTTTTTTTTTTTTTTTTGCCGAAAATGAAACACAAAATATTTAAAAAATCAATATTCCTTTCAAAAAACTTAAGTGGTAATGTATAGATAAATAGAGACCTCTTTCTACTCAGAAATTATGCTAAGCTGAAAAATTCGTTAGGTATGTAAAAATAAAATCGTGAAAAATGAATCAAAGTTTAAAGAAATGTTAATAATTATTCAAAACTACAGTGAAAAATAATGTAAATTAGAACAATTAAATTCATTTAATTTAAAGAATTTATTTGGTGGTTAAATTAGGAATTTCTTTGAAACCTCTCTAAGGGACCAATTTTCTGTGGCACGATGGATCATGGATGGCCCTCTTAGATAAGTTTCACTAGTTCATCCGATACATATTTAATTCCATGGAAAGAATATAGTACCGCGCATTAAGCGAATGGCACGGTGATCTCCAAATCCACAAGGAATACTAACAAATGAAATTGTACAAATATCAATAACGATATTATTAATAAAAATATTGCAGTGTATGTTTGCAATGGCGTGAATTTGCATGACGCAGCACCATGTTATAACTAATCATATATAGTAGAGAGCCGACTATCCGAACTCCAATTATCCGAACAGCCTATTTCTCTCCCCTAAAAAATTCCCAACCGAATTTCCAACTATCCAAATTCCTGATTCCCAACATACGAAAACTGATTTGAAAGATTGTTGCATTATGGCTGCTGATTCTTGGAATCTAGAAAAATCCTCAACATTAAAAAAGGCTTGGAATACAATTTTAAATAAAGAAAAAAAAATGATAGTGGAGTAGAATAATCTAGTAAAGAAAATGAGGAATGTAAAACAATAAAGGAGATGGGAAGAATCCTAAGTTATGAAGAAAATGAAATTAATGAACAGTTAAATAGTGACGTACATGACCCTGGATAACCGATTTTAAATGATGATGAGATTGTGGATGAGATTCAAGGTGAAAAAGAAAATGAAGAAAATGAAAACGAATGCTTTGAAAATGACCCAGGTCCATCACATGACGAAGCCTTTGAATGTTTGGAAACAGCTATGAAATTATTCGAACGGCAGAGCGACGTCTTCTTTGAAGCAAGCAACCATCTAAAGCTTTTTTGCTTAAATTATAATTAAATTATAAAATCTAGAGTTAAAAAAAAAAACCACTTTTAAACACACCAGCACAAATTGGTGGTGTCAGTCCTAAGCCTGGATAAAGTGTGTAGGTTTTTCTATTGTCACAATATCCCTTAAATTGTCTGTCCAATTATTTGAACTTTTGCTTATCCGAACTAGGGTCTGTCCCAACGTGTTCGGATAACCGGCGCTCTACTGTAATATTAAACTCTCTATATATAGTGCCTCCCTTTCCCTGTCGAGGAAGTGGTGTCCTTACCGTTAGAAATTTTCTAGATAGGGTCTCTAAAATTTTCTGGTGTTACTACTGCGTACTCTACCTTCTCTTTTTTAAGGTAGGGGTAAAGATCTCCTATTACTAGAACATATTTATTTACAGCATGAATTCATCTGCTACTAATAAGTTTAATTTTCTAATTACCCATGTCAAATTTAATCCAATTTAGTGTTTACAGTGCAACCTTTTTGAAAACACACTTTTCATAAACCGAATATTTTTAATCGATAATTTTTGGCTACAGCCAGTTTTTCTTCTATCAACAGACAACTACTTCCCATATGCCTTCCTGAGAATCTCACTTGAATATTAGGATTAGTTTCTTAAGGGAGGTTTTAAAATCCTCTCTTCTCTTCGAAACCTCCCTTAGTTAAAGAGCTCTTTCATATTGTTGCGATAACCTGGTTGGTAGAGCGTCAATCTCGTAATTGGAAGATTGTGGATTCGATACTCGAGCCAGCCAAAGACAGTCGTATACATCGGTGGTTGGTGTACATAAAATCACGTCGTGGCTGCAATGTCCTCCATGTTCCATACAAATAATACCTCTTGGAGATACTGAAGCGGGAGAACCATTCCTACCACAGAGAATAAAAATTGTAATGGCTTGTCTCCGGACCACTACTGGAGTTGAATCTCAAACCGTCGCCAATGGGGAAGTTGCACACGGAAGGAAAAACAATTTCTTTTAATTGTAATCGATAAAATCAATCTTGGGAATCCGAAAAATCCAATTAAAATCGTAAAATTATTTCAAATTAACTTTTAATTAACGTTTTAAAATCGCTAAAAACCAAAACAAAACCACGTGATCCGAAAACGCTCCGTGAGGGGGTTGACGTCACAGTACACGAAGTGTGAATGTTTACACTCTTTTACCGCTTGCTTTCCTTTTTGTTCGCTCTATTCTAATCTGTATTTTATAGTTTATTCTTAAAATTTTTACCTTTTGTAAGAAATAACTTAAATCTTCCATAACTATACTATATCTTATATCTTATATATATATATATTTCTATTTTTATTTGTATAATGTCGATTTTGGATTTGTAAAAGAGCAATCGGATAATGTTCCGAAAATAGATGCTCTTTCCATATTTTCATTTTTGGGAAGAAACCTCGATTTTATTAGCGCATAAATATAAGAGTAGCTAAAGCTAAACGATCTAGATTTGTTCTGTATTCATATTTTGAAAATTATAAACGTCTTCATAATAGAATTTTAGCACTGCTTTAATATATTAGTAGTATTTTTTTACATTTCTCTAATTTTTTAGATGCTTGTATGTGAGAATATTTCTTTTTTCATAATGTATGCTTAAAGATTTAATTATAATTAAAATATTCATTAAAATTTCATAGTACATAAAAATATATTTTACTGATTATTTATTTTATTATTATTTTTTTTTAACCAGAATTTTTTAATTATGTTATTTTATAAATTATATAGGATTATTTTATAGAGCAGTCATTAATTATGTATTTAATATTTACTTCATGTTTTTGCAACGAAAAAAAATGTTATTTTCAAATTGCATTATTTATTTATTATTTCTATTTCATTTTATTAAAAAAAAAAAGTTTACTTTTTTTAATTTTTTAAGTAATTTATATATATATATATATATTATCCATTTATTTTTCCATTTAATTTTCTTAAATTTATTTGAATTATATTGTTCTACGTTGTTTACATTAGCAACGGCTGTTACACAACTATTTATTTATTTAATTAATTCATTTCAAAAGGAAAATATAATTAAATGTTTTTATCGGGAAAATGTTAATATCGCATAAAGGATTAGTCTTATTAAAATTTAAGTTTAATAAAAACTTATTTATTATTTATTTAATGCCTTTGAAAGGAAAATCTTTTGTTATTTATTTATTTATTGTACTAATCGAAATGAAATGGTAATATAGCAGAAAAAGTGATTGCAATAAAGTACATGGTGCCAAAATTAAAGTATATTTAATAGATGCTGAGATACAGCTATCCTTAAAATCTTAGTTTTTGAATAATAGCAGCTTTCGCCTCCTGATATGTACACAAATTGAAGTGCCCACGAAAGACATTGCTGCGGGCAATAAGAACCCAGATCCAAAAAAGCAGGGTACACTGGAGGGAAAGAAGTTGCCGCAGGCTGCGAATAACCAAAACGATGTTAACAGCGATTTCAATGAATTTATTTTTTAATTATCTATTTATTTATTTTTTGTTTATAGAATGATATAAAAGAAATAAAAGTTTTTTTTTTTTTGTTGTTGTTGTTGTTAATTTATTAAATTTAGCGACCAGCGAAGCAGGCGAAGACCGTCAGTTATAGTATATGCAAGGGTTGTTCCAGGTTTACTTTTGGAGCTCATTTTTGTGAAAAACAATTTTTTTTTTTTTTTTTTTTTTTTTTTTTTTTTGTGAAAAACAAAATAATTTTGTGAAAATTTATTTCTTTTTGTGATAAAAAGAATTATCACACGAAACCTTTCACTTAAGAAGTTACTCTATCTAATGTTCATTATCAAGTTAACAGCATATTACGTTATGAATTTCAATTTTGTGAAAGAACCCATTTTATGGATTTGTATTTTCTAAAGGGGCCCATCTTAAATATTTGGATTTTGTAAAGGGGAAGCAAATGGGTCCCAGTTTTTACCTGGATCGACCCCTGACATATTCTAAACATATTTGGATTTTACATTAAGGCTTCATTGATAAATGAATTTAATATATATATATATACATATACACTGGTGGACAATTGCTAAGGACGGATGACAATAGCTTAGTTATTGTCATCCGTCCTTAGCAATTGTCCACCAGTGTATATATTGCGTTTGATTGCTGAAATTTACTGCAAATTTTAATTAATTATTTAATACCATTCATATTTATAACTAGATCATGTATAACTTATAAGGTATTATTACATTTAACATATATTTCATGTGTTTATTTTATTTTAAAGTACTTTATATCTTTCCTATTGCTAAATGTTGTTATTATTATTACTTTCTATTTCTATTAATCTTTTATTTCTATTTTTAAATTTTTCCAAATAAAAAAGTAAACACATTATAAAAATAACTAAACGCATTTCTATATATATATATATATATATAATATTAATATTTTTGTACGGAGACCTTCTTTTAATTTTATTTATTTATTTAGAATGATAAGCGCATGTAATTTTCCTTAAATACTTTTCAATTTCTCAAACTGCATCACTATAATGTTTTTAATTATTCACAATATTCAGCTGCTATTTTAATAGAAATATTGTTAAGTTATAATATTGAAATGTATTAAAAAAGTTATATATATATATATATATATACAGATATACTGGCATCTCATAATTATGAAAGTAATCTAATTTAGGTTAATTTAGCATAAACTATTCTAGATTATTTAAGCAATGAAAATATGCATATTATTCAGTTAAATATTATTACTCAATCCCAATATTTTATTTCTGTACTCAGTCTATAATAATAATAAAATAATAATAAATCTATAAAACATAATAAAATGAAACAAAACAAGTATTTAAAAGATACATCTTTGGCATAGTATACTAAAAACATTCTTTAAGAAAATTCTGTTGATCAACTATTATTTCGATTATAGTTTAATTTGGATTAATAACAGCAGGCGAGTACAAAAAAATATCATTGAAACTTGGTGTCATTTATAGAATGAAGTGATGTTTAATGAGTTCAAATAGTTTTAATATTTTTTTTTTTTTTTTTAAAGAAAGAATACAAAATTTCGCTGAATGCACGCTTTTTCTTTACAATACAAGAGGGAGAAATTCAGCCGGCAGTTCATTTCATGGATAGTGACGTCACGATAGGTTTTATCACGTGACGCAGCGTTTTCCCGCCAACATGAGAACTACGTCTTTTAAAGTTAATTTATTAAAGCATCCGGTTTTCAAATATGCATAAAAATGGTATCAAAATGTTTGTATTTTCATGCTCTATCATTTACAAGTCAAAATGAAAAATGTGCAATTTCCCCATTGACCAATGTGTAGTTATAGTGCGACATTAAATCAGATGCCTTGCGCTACTTCATATTAAGAAACACTAGCTGAATTCTATAAACTTATAGATATTTCAAAACCTGTTAACGAATAGCGATGAAACTAAAATAAATAATTTGCTTAAAAAGATCACTTAGAAACAAAAATTTGTTAGTGAGAAATTGTTAAAACCAAACTAAACCTCACATAATTTCGTCTTTATACAATAGACATAAAATACAATAAACTGTTTTTTTTTTTTTTTTTAAATCTGCATGAAAATTTCCTTTCCTCATCACCTCTATTTAAAGACAAGCTCTCTGAAAGACCGACTTTTTATAACCCAATGAAATAAGAAAAATAATAAAGATAAATTTAAATTGATTAGATAATTTTATTTAAAATCTTTTTTTTTTTTTTTTTTTTTTTTTTGCCGAGATCCTTTTTTTTTTTTTTTCTCTCTAGCTAAAGCTTTGAAAAATCATAATTTTATGTTTTTTGGAGGTGAGGAATCGATTGCGTATACCTTCGAGTCTGTTGTAGCTAAAATTGGAGAAGAAGGGCGTCGCAGTCGCCACAGAGTGTGAATTCGCCAAGGCCAGAAATTTCAAGAGTCGTTGCACGGTAAGCGAACGTGCTGTTGTAGGTGCCTAAACAGGGAAGCGTGCCACTGAGCGAGAGTTTGGAACTAACATATTTTTTAAGGGTCCAGAATATTGTCAGAATTTTCAAAAGTCTTTTGCACAGTAGGTGAACAGATTATTGTAAGTGTCTAAAACGAGAAAAAGTGCTATACGCGCCACCAAATAGAATTTGCTATGGTCAGATTTTTTAAGAGTCTTGAATACCATGAGAATTTTTAAGGTTCGTTTGCACGGTAAGCAAACAGGCTGTTTAAGGCGTCTAACTTGAGAAAATGGTGCCATAGGGGGAGAGAATTTCTAACAGTCAGACAGTTTAATGCGCACTTTTTTTGCTGGAATATGAACCAGCTGGTCGTCGAAGGTAGCTAATGATACATTAAAAAAACTTAGTGTTTTTTGACGATAATTAACAAAATTATGATCTACTTTCGAAAGAACTTTAAGGCTTAAAACAGCGCCTAGGCTCAGCAGCTCTTCATGCCTCCCAATATTTTAAAACTTTGGGTAAGGATTCCCCCCCTCAAGCTATGCCCCTGATAAGACTATAATGAAACGTCCAAAATTTTCCTTGGATAACTTCCTTTAAGAAATAATAACATTTGATATTTTCAATGTATTACAAAATATAAGAAATCAAGTAAAGTGCGGGGATAAAATATCATATTAAAAGGTGGTAGTGTGAGGATTAAGGCCGATTGACAGCACGAGAGTCCTAGGCAGCAAAGGGGGGGGGGAGTTCTAAGGTATCTTATCCCATATTCACACGTGTTAAAAAAAAAAAAATCGCGGAAAACTCCAAAGAATTAGTCTAACGAACGTGACTAGGGGTCGAGCCTGGCACTTTCTGTCTACCAGCTTCGAGAACGGAACTTCTCAGCTTCTGATGAGGCTATAGTCAGTGTTGCAAAGAAACCACAGTTTTTGAAAGATGGGAATAAACCCGGGAATTTTGGGGAATAAGCCTGGAACTTTCGGGAATATTGGGAATTTTAAAAGTAAACAAAACCAGTCACTTTCAAAATGGAAGTTAGAGCTAACGCATTGAACATACATATACATACTACTTAAAATGCCAATGAGTATTGCATAAACTAGTTTTAAATGCAGGAGCAATTTTATTTTTAGGCAATACTGCTTCTGCTCGTTAACACCACTACATAATAGTTTTTAATATATTTCCAAAAGAGAAACAAACTGATAAATTTTAAAAATTTGGTCTTTTTTTAAAATTATTTCTGGCAAAGCAAATAAATTTGAAATATGTATGTTCTGTTTTAAACTTAAAAATATAGTTTAAGTAATATTACTTAATCAGAAAGGTCTTTACTTAACTAAAATTATCATTTCAACTGCAATGATTTTGAGTGATTCTTTTTGTTTTAGGTTTTTCAATAATATTAATTTTAAATGTTTCACAAACAAGTACAGTCAACTCTCTTTAATCTGCAATTAAATTTTTAATGTAAACAATAAATAAATAAATAAATTAATTAATTAATTAAAATAAAAATAAAATAAAATAAAATAAAATAAATAAATAAATAAATAATTTAACAGAAACTGCTATTACATCAATATTTAACAAAATTAAAAATAAACGATGAATATTCATTTCTGCACTTAAAAAAGTATTTTCATTTGTATTCTTAAAAAAAAAAATATATATATATATATGTATAGGGAGAGTGGGGATGAATGGGACAGTAGCAAAATTTTTATGTTTTGCATGCACCAGAAACTTGACAATTTTTCTGATATATGGCAGTACTGAGGTCATTAACCAAGTGTAGTTTCAGAATTGTGCTGACTATTGAAGGGCAGAAAAAATTAAAGTGTCTTTTTCTGCTGCCAGAGTAAGTTTTTACTGATTCAATTAGATAGTAGTTAAAAATTAACTATTTGCTTAAAGTTAATATAACTCATATATGGTGAAAAGGCATAATCTTTTATTGTGTTTATGATATTCAAGAAAAATATTGACAATTGTTCCTTAGGCCTATTTCCTGTTTTATATGATCATGTGTTGGTGGGGATGAATGAGACAGTTTGAATGGGGATGAATGGGACATTCTCCACTATGTTCTAATTTAAAAGTGTACACAAGAATTATATTAAAACAAATCGTAAATAGATTTTCAATATTTTTATAACCTGTAGTTCAGTAGTTATAACATGGAATTATAAAAATAGCATGGATTTAGAGAAAAATAGATTGAAATTAATTGTTCCGATTTTTGTTTATAATAATTATGATTAAAAAAAATTATAAGTTAGAATATTCTATGCAACTTAAATCAATAATATCAATAATTAAAAAAAATAAATAAATAAACTAATAATAATTTGATTAAAATCACAATTTCAATCAAGCTAATTAAATAAATCCTGGTGATTATTAATGTAATACAGAATAGAATGCTTATTTTTCCCGATCAGTCGGAAACAAAAATTTATCTGGATAATTTGTACTCTATTATAATGATTTATATCTTTCTAGTGTCTTTTTTTTTTTTTTTTTTTTTTTTTTTTTTTTTTAAAGATTAGATCTTATTAAATTACCAAAGCCTAGAGCACTAGGAACTGTGCGAACCAATGGACTTTTGCCTTTCGATATTAATTTGAGTCAATACATCAGTTTTTGTTAATTTCAGTAAATTCATAGTGTATAATAAAATCACATAAACCAATTTAATTTTAAAAATTTATTTACTTTCCATTTTGTTTACTTTCCTTTGTTAACTTCAGTCCTGTCCCATTCATCTCCAAAGGTGGGGATGAATGGGACAAAGCACATGCATGTAAAAAAAATACATATATAATATTAATTAAAAATGATAGCGTTTTAAAGTGAACACAAATTCTTTTTAAATGTATTTTTAATCTTTTTAAGGCAAAATGGTTTATTATGATGCTTACAAAAAAAAAAAAAAAAAAAAAGCATGGATAGTGTTTTCCTGGTTAGAAAGTTTGGGTTGACATTTCAATAAGGAATTACAAAATAGTATGTTAAGTTTTAGAGAAATTAAAAAATTTTTAATGATGCTGATGAAAAACTAAAGTTTCTCGTTTTAAAGAGAGGCATGTAAGAAAAATCTCAGTTTCGATTAAACATAAAAAAAAAAAAAAAAAAAAAGAACAGTTGAGAAAGATGAAAGGTGCATCCAAACTACGAGAAGCGTGCGTGCACCTGCGTCTCATTGTTTTCCATCAGCTTCAATCAACACAACGGAAGTCAGACTGCTAGGGATTCACTGATTATGCAGATTCCATACCAGTTGGTAAAGCCAAACTCCCTTCAAGTAAAAAAAAAAAAAAAAGAACTTTGAAATCCTACGCGCACCCCAACCCCACTATCATAACTCGATTATTTAACGCTGAACACCGAGTTGAGGATGTAAATTGTATTCAGCGGACGCTCCTATTCCCTCGACACGCGCTGCATTGAAACGAGTGACCTAACACGACGTAATCTACTCAGTAGTGACCTACACCAGTCACTCCTCACTTTTCCACGGCGAATGCCCTAGGGGGCTCGAAACTAAAGCGCAAATAATACATAGCCCCCAAGTTGTTTGGAGGGGTCTATTTAAACAGCATTAGCACCTTCGCTGGTGATATTACATGCTAAGCAGGGGCGGCATAATCTCGTACACATATTGTTTCCGATAACCTCTGACAGACTGCGATGGAGCTTTGGGAGTTTGTGGTGGAAGCTTCATTTGCAATCACTTCTGTCAAAAGCGGAGGCTGGGAATTTCTTAATTTTGTAGAGAGAAAAAATATCGAAAACCGAAAGTTAGAGAGAAACTGGCTGAATATGTTGAAGTATATCAAAATATCGGATGTGTGAATTATACATGAATTATACTAGATTTTCATTTTAAATAATTTATATGTAAATTTTTATATATTTATCTGATTTTATTATTTATTTATTTATTTTTTAAGAACGGGAAGCCTATTTCTTTCAGATAAAATAGACCAAATGAAAGCGGATTCCCTACCCCCCCCCCCCCCCCCACCCATGGCATCAAGTTAAAATAAATATTTTGTTACTGATTACAATAAGAAAAACTTTCACCCTATGGTATATATATATATATTTGTATTCCTTTTTTTTTTTAAATTCAAAATTAAATTGTGCTTAAGACAGAATTTTAATTATTATTTTTTAAATGTGTAATTTATATATGTTATCTTTTGTTTAAAAATTATAAAAAGATAATTTCAAAATGTGTAAAGTCTTTTGAAAAGTTATTCTTATGTTATCGAAAGTACAACAATATATTCGGAATCAGAAATGAAAAGGATAAATTCATAGGATATAGGACGTCATAGTCGCCACAAGAGAAAATAAATTGTTATCCATAGTGTAAAAAATAAAAAGATAAATAAAAAGATAAGATAATTAAGAAGAAAACGTGTAATATCTAAGAGTAATGTATGTAAAAGATTATAATAAAAACAGTTCTGGACTTGGAGGAATGATATAAGATTAGATGACATGTCAGGAAAAACAAGAAGACAAAATTATAACTGTAGAAGCCTTTAAGTAACACAGTTATATAAGAAATTCTGTAATATGGATCATTCCAAACGAAAGTAATTGGAACTACACTGAGAAAAAAAATATATCGCCTTCCACTAGAATGAATAAGTGGCCATTTTCTAAATCCCTTAACTAGAAATATAGATTTCCGAGCTATGCGCATAAGGCACGCCAATAAACTGAATAGACGAAATTATCGAGAATTTCTAGATTGTACACATTTCTAGATGTGAAACAATATTCTGAATACTCTAAATATTCTGAATCATTTGTATTGCGAGAAATTCTCGCTTGATTTTCTAGAATTTGGTAACAAACCAAGATTATAGTTGCTGAAATCCGCTTCTTGTAGTTTCATTTATTTGCAGAGATTTTTAAATAACTTTGCGCTCGAGAATATAGGCAAACTCTCTAGAATTCTAATAGGGGCTTCTAGAATTGGCTTTCAAAGGGGACTAGAATTTATAAGGATGACATGGAACTATTTTTTCTAGAGCCACAATTTAGATTCTAGATGTCAGTTACAGAATTTTTTCTCAGTGTATAGGTCTCAAAGCTGTTAAATAAATAAAATAACACAGTACTAGTCAATCTTTTGGTAGACTCAATATGGTTCCTGTGGTATGGTAAACTTGGCTGTTATTGCGACCGCCATCATGAGTAGACAACAGTTAACTTCATTTGCCCTGCAAGCGGATACGTCGTGTGCCAGTTCCTCTTGTATAATAATTCCTTCAAGATTCTGAATAAATGGTGTATGAAAAAAGTAATTAAGGTTTTTCTTCTTCTTCTTCTTCTTCTTCTTCTTTTTTTTTTTTTTTTTTTTTTTTTTTTTAAGGAAAAAGAAAAAGAAAAGAAAAAAGTAAATCACTCAAGCGGATTGTGGAAAAGGAAAAGTTGTATTAAAACGAAGTGTTTACAGAGTTAACTGCGAAGAGCGTTTACAAATAGGTCTTTGAAGATTGTTCCTGTCTAAATTGCGACCGCAAATGTATAGATAATCCAATTAGATTAATTAATTAATAGTAAAACTAATATTGATTAATTAAAACTATAACATATATTTTAAATTTAGAAAATAAAAAAGCAAACATTTTTAAATAATTCTTTACTAAAAATTTGTAATGTAACTGGGAGCTTTAAAACATTTTTTGTTTTATTAAAAACTGCCATAATATTTTCAAGGCGCTTGTCAAATTTTATAAATTGTTTTATTCTTTTCACTCGTGTATCACCATTTTCTTTTTTTAAACATTTAATGCAATTTCTTCAAGTCATTTTTCCAATAAATGGACATTTGGTTGTTTTATTACAATATTTCTGTTTAATTTTGCGTTCCATCTTTCGAAAGAATTGTTGGTTCAATGCCGTTGTCCATGTCCATGTCCATATCTCCAGAGGCATTTTTAAAAGGTCTATAAAATTTGACAACTTTTCATCAGAGGATGCGCTTTCTATAGGCAAGGGGATATTTGAAAAGCAAGTTTGATCGATTTTCCTACGAGAAAGAGCAATGAGACCGATTTTCACACGACCGCATTCAGCTCGACACCTTTGCGGTTGACCACCTTAAATATAGCAGCATACCTGGCATCACCCAGAAAAAAAAAAAAAAAAAAAAATCAGCCTCTTGCCAAAAATTAAATTTTGTTTAGGACAGAATATTAAATTTTGAATTGCATGGAAGAAGAAAATTTCAAATGATTTGATCCTCAGATTAACTCCTCGTTGCACTGTCGTTGAGTATTGCTTTGGTAGGGTCTCCAAAATGTGCCTAAGGGTGACAGTCCTCAAAAGGAAAAGTAACTTATATATATATATATATATATATATATAAACTCTCTAAAAACACTAATAAAAATAAATACCCTAAATACATTGTCATTGTAGATTTTGTATATAAATATTTTTTTGAAAATTTCGGGTCTTAATTCAACTAGAAAGTCTGCAAGCTTATAATCTCATTTTAATTAAAACCAATTTTTACAGCATTCTTAATAACAAAAATTGCAACTTACCTCTAATGTTTTTTCAAATTGATAAAACTTCGAAACATCCTATTACATTTGAACATAAATTTTATGAATATTACACATTTTCTAAAAATCTTCTTCTTATTCTGTATGCATAATATTTTATATTGTAAAGGTCTCATAAGAAAAAATGACAGACAATCATCTTACTACAGTTGACGATTTCATCCTTTGGTTTTATACGAATATAGCTACACAGTCCAGACTGTATCTAAATTTAGTTATGATTATGTTCAGTTTTAGGTGAATTTAATTATGATCTTGATATTTTTATTTACAATTGAACTTCCAATTGATTAATTGAAAATCATGTCATCACTTATAAAATTTCAAATTTCATATCTTAATAAACATAAATCTCATCTTGTGAAAAGAAATACTAAATATTTAACTATAAATCTAACAACTTCAAGATAATTTTATTATTAAATATATCAGCTACTAATTATGGTAAAACTTATAAACTATTTGTTTAATAATTCCATAAACTCAAACAATCTTTTTGAAATAGCTTAAGAATAATTAAATATCACTTATACAAGAAAAACGAATTTTTACAGAGTTAGTCATAAATGCGAAAATTTAAATTAGCCACCCCCCCCCCCCCTATTTTTCTTTTTTAATTCACTGGACATGTTCATATTCATAACTTTAAGTTATTTTATGAGATAAATTTAGGAACATTAAAAATACATTTCTTTGGAGTAAGAAATTAACATATTTCTCGAAAACAATGAATATGCACTCACATATACATGTATATGTATGTGCATACAAATTTTAAAAATAAACTTTATATTTTGATTATTAATATATATATATATATATATGTGTATATAACCAGCTATTAGAGTTAATAATATATTTTGAAATAACTTAAATTTCAATTAAGAGCCTTTTAGTTCGATGATTTAGAATTGAGGCAAGAAACATTGTGTTGAGTCTGAAATGAATTAATATTTCCTTTTTAAATCTTGTAATATTTAAATTTAGCATTATAGTTTGAGTGTTAATTCAAATATCTGATATTTGAAGTTGTTCCTTATTTTGTAGATTTTAATCTAAATATTTTTTGAGAGTTTATAAACCTTTTGAGATTTGCGGATGATATTGTACTACTTGCCTCCTCGTTTGAGGTTTTGCAAGAAATGTTTCAGGAATTAAACAAAGAAAGCAAGCTCGTTGGATTGAAAATGAACCTCAGCAAGATAAAAGATATGTCAAATTCATTTGTTTCTCCACTGAAGATCACTATTGATATGGATGGATTAGAAACTGTATGCAGTTATATTTATCTGGGACAAGTCCTTACGATGAACGAGAACATTATGGAAGAAATTGACAACCGAGTTAAACTTGCATCGAGAGCATTCAGAAGAAATAGCGCTATATTCAAAAGCGACCTCCCAATTTGTTTGAAAAGAAAAGTTTTTGATCAGTGCATTTTGCCTATTTTAACTTATGCTTCAGAAACTTGGACATTAACATGTAAAGCTATACAAAAACTGCAAACAACCCAGAGATGCATGCTAGGATTCATCCGAAGAGACAGAAAGCGAAACACTTGAACTTGGAAGAAAACCAAAATTACTGATGTTATTTCTAGAGTCAAGAAGTTAAAATAGAGCTGTGCTGGGCACCTTGCGAGAAGAAATGATGATAGATGGACCACCAAAGTCCTATTTTGGATACCAAGAGATAAGAAAAAACCGAGGAAGAGACCACTGTGTCGTTGGAGAGATGAAATTGTGAAGTTTGGAAGAGCAGAATGGAGAAGAATTGCAAAAAACAGGGCAGTTTGGAATCACCTAGGAGAGGCCTTCATTCTGCAATGGACTGATAAAGACTGAAATTGATGATGATGATGATGATGATGATGATATATATATATATAACTAAAATCGTAAACTGCAAACAATTTTCATCATTTCTAACAGGTTTCGTTTGAATTCGCTTTGTCTGACTGATGTCTGTGTTCATCTCTGCCTGCATTCTTATTTTAGTAAATATTTTTAGAATGCCTAAAAATTGATATATAGGATGGTCCAAAAGTTCTTGATACATTTAAAACTTTATATAAAATCAAGTAATTGACGTGAGTTCGGTTTGTACTACACTACAATGCTTCTTACGATGAAAAGTCCTATTTAAGAATTAAAATAAATAAATAAAAAAATGGTCCCAAATTTTGCTCATAGATGGCGCTATACCTTAAAAACAGAAAGGAGAGCATAAAAAACGCAAGGTAAGCAACTGAAGAGCATTTATATTAAAGAAACTAGGGGGCTCCGCCCCCTGCTCGCTCCGCTCACCAACCCCAAGGAAATCTTCGCCTCCCCCCGACTCGCTTCGCTCATGAATCCCTGCGGGATTCTACACGACTATTCGCAACTTTGCCTTTCATTGAATTGGAATATTAAAAATACATGACACAAGAGAAAAGTTGAACAATGTTATAGAAATCCACCATATTTGGCATCGCATTGAAATACACAATATTTAATATATCGTTTATAATATGTAAAAGATTTGTTATAACGTTCGACAATTTAATAACAATTTGCCATTATTTAGAGAGAAAACGTATGCTAGACAGCTGGACACACAAAATAAACAACCATATCCCTAATTATTTAGAACAGAGAGAAATTCTTAACATCTAAACCATTTAGCGTTACAGCTTTAGTATATGATCGACTTGTTAAATTTTTGTCACTGTTTGACGATGAATTTTTTGGGTGTTATTGCTTGATTCAAGAAATTATGAAAATATTTCTAATGCCTATATATATATATATATATATATATATTTCTATTGAATTTTTTTAGTTAATTTAGGGCAATATGTAATACTCTGCATTTATTTCCAATGACGTACAGTAAGGTTTAAAATGGTGCTTCCAACAGTAAAGATGCAACTTTTTAAAGTGTATTTTTTCTAGAATATGATTTAGTCAGGTTGAAAATAAATATCTTATGTGATTATTGCAATTATTTTAAACATTTTATTAGTAGTAGTATTAGTACGACAGGACAATATCTTTCAGATAGCGATTTTGCATTGTCGCCACTTATTGAATTACACTATGAATTTGCCAAGATTCCTGTCAATATCTGATTTTATTATTTAATTTCTAAAACTATATTAAATACTAAGTTAAATCAAAAAAATAAATAAAAAATCACATTTTTCGAAACCTACTGATAAGTGAAAAATTCATTTTTGATTGTATTGTAAAAACGAATTGCCGGTTTGAAGCATTCGAGATAGACCATCACCATTCATAAATTGGATGGCTTTTGAATATTTGTTCACATTATTTTCTGAATAAGTATTGACGATCGCTCCTGAATTCTTGTTGGCGATATCTTTTGAATACTTATTATTGTTGGCGATATCTACTGGATATATATTGATCATGACATCTTAATAGTTGTTGGCGATATCTCCTGAACTTGTGTTGATGATGGTTCTGAATATTTGTTGGCTACATCTTCTGATCACACCTTGATTTTTTTACATATATATTATGTAATGTTAAATTTAGAAAATAAAAAATGAGCGTGGAGAATGAAATATAATGATTACTGGATAATTTTATTTAATTTAATTTATAGAGACATCAATGGTACAGGAAAAACTACTTCAGCCATTTTCTTTCTAATAATTAACAGAACGAAAAACGAATAATATTTTACCTGGAGATATTTTGTACATTTAGACCAAATAAAAATGTTCTTCTTTTTTTCCCTCTTGAATTAAGTTAAAAAATATTTAAAATAAAATTGAAAAAAAAAAAAACGTGCTAAAGCAATGGTACAGTTTAACCTCTTGTGGAAATCTAAAATTTGGCACCGAAGTAGCTTAGACGTTTCTCGCGAAAATCTTGACATGCATTATTGCGATAGATGGAACAACTTCAGTATACACCCACAACGATATTTGGCGATTTTTTGTTGGCGATTATGGCTAAATCATAAATCTAAAAATCATAAATGATAAAATCATAATCTAAATCATAAAACATAAAACATAAAATTACAAATCTAAAATAAACAACATATAGGCTGCCATATTATATCGCAAACAGTCCAGAACGACATCGTTACCGTTCAAAACGACGCCAAAGAAAAATCGCCAAATTCAGCTGTGGGTGTATACTGAAGTTGTACCCTAAAATATTTTAGCAATGCAGTTACTTCATTCCTTTAAATGGAAAAATAGACAAAAAAAAAAAAAAAAAAAAAAAAAAAAAAATGTCCTGTCGTATTAAATTCTGTTTTCTGCAAAGTTTTATATCAATGCTTAAAAAACAAAAATAGGTTGCGGATTTTATTATTATCATCATTATTATTGCACCATTTTATAATTTATCTCTATATTTAAAGCAAGGCTAGAGTTAAAATGGCTATTGTGGTTGCGTAAATGAATTCCTTGGCGAAAAACGTACGAGCTTCTTCATTTCTAAATTTTAAAAATCGCTAAATTGGTCATAGTAAAGATCTATCCTTTTAAATATGTTTTGAGTTAAAAAGCTAAATCTTTATATAAACTAATATAAGTTTTTATCTCGTAAATTTCATTTTAAAAACTTCTGCGCTTAACCTCTAGCTCTATACTAATAGTTGTTTAACATAATCATGGTATTCATTACTAAATATTTTTAGCCTAACGTTAAAATAAAAACTAATAATACAAACTAAACTAATTGTATAAACTTAACTAATAATATAAAATAATAATATAAACTAAACTAAAAATAAAAACTAATTTTCGTTTCATCTTTATTAAATTTTTACTTAATATTTTAAAAATATCGGTTATTTATAAATGCTTTGATATTCTAAATAATTTTTTCCTTCTCTCGAGCATCTCAAAGATGTCAATTATTCAATTTTTCTTATTTACATCATTGATCACATTTTAATTTTCCTGAGGAAAGTGACGTCAGAGACACAGAAAAAAACGTCATAAGAGAAACTTCTTCTCCGGTAGCAAATAGAGTACCTTCATCAACCCGACGTTTTTAGCTAATAACTTCGTTAATAAAAATGATAGAAATTTCTAAGCAGCTGAAATGCCTTCCTTGAAGCAGTCGGAATACACTAATATATCTCATGACGCGGAGAACCCTGCCCTCCGCGAGAAGTTGCTGTCGCAGACAAAAAAAAAAAAAAAAAAAAAAAAAAATTGACGCCAGCGACAGTTACTTTTTTTTTAATATATAGAGATTTACAACAATATTTCAATATGTGCACCCTTTATAGCTCAAATCACATACAAACGGTAATGCAATTTAATCCAAGTGTTTGCTAGCACTGATTGGGGAAGAGAACGGATTATATATGTTATTCGCGTCTTCGATACTTTAATACCAGCCACAAGGAAAGCAAACACTAATATTTTTCATGTAAGGTCCCAAAAGAAAAAAAAATGAAGGGTTTAGTCGGTGGATCAAAGTAGCTATAGCAAAACTACAACGTACACTATATAAACAAAACACATGGTATAGCGACATCTATGAGCAAAATTTGGAACTAAATTTTTTTGTTTCCTTAAACCAAACATTTCGTCGTAAAAAGTATTGTCGTACAAACCGCACTCTCGTACACTATTTACTTGATTTTATATTAAAATTTAAAATGTGTCAGGGACTTTTAGCCACCTCTGCATATTATTCAGTAAAACTGCAGTATATTTTCCACTGAAAAGGGTATAAGCAGCACTATTGGTTTGTGTACCGGGATTTATAAAATAATTCGGATACATCGCAGACTATAATAGGTTTTTATAAAGCATATTTTTATGTCTTTATATTGCAGTAAACATAACGAAATTACCATACATTATTTAAATACATAAACGCATGTTTCCTGTAGAACAGGGGTGGCCAACCCGCGGCCCGCGGGCCGCATGCGGCCCACCGCGTAGTTTCTTGCGGCCCGCGAGGAGACTAACGATATTTTAAGTTTGACAACTTTGGTTGACGAATAAAAAATTAATAAATACGTTCTGACTTTTCGAAGTGAAAATACCTTTCAACGATTATGGTAGATAAGGAACTGTTGTAATGGAATGTTATTAGATCCATTATTCATTCTTTTTATTATAGTTTTAATATATAGTCGTAATTTTTTTTTACAATTCTATTGTTAATTTATGAATGAAAATAATTTAAATTAATGTATTCTTCTCCGAATTTTCACCCTATGCCCTTCTCTGAAAAAAGTATATACATACATGAATCATATACTCACAAACATATATACACATATGCATATGTACAGTCATAAAATAGTAATAATAATAATAATAATAGTAATTTCCTCCCCGACTAATTTCGCCGTAAATCATCGTAGAAACTAGCAGCTGATGCCTAACGATTGGTAATGACATCGAATTTTTAATCCAAAAAGTTTGTCAAAATTGCGGGTTGCCTTAAAAAAAAAAAAAAAAAATTAAGTTGATGTTAGTTTTAATATGTATACATCCCTTAAGCAAATTCTAACTAAACCGTCTAAACTAGGCCTTATTACTAATCGATTGGCACCAGTCGCAATTCTCTACATTAGTTTACGGCGGAATTAGTCGGTAAAGCAGGGGGGGGGATTTTTTTATGACTGTACATACAGTGTGGCCCGAATGAATAAAATATATTTCTAATGTGGCCCACCAAGTGTTTTGGGTTGGACAGGCCTGCTGTAGAACATGGTATGGGTACCATTAACAATCGGTTTACAGGACACCGCAAAGATATCCACATGCATTATCGTATATAAAAGAAAATTTTTGAAAATGCATTTTTAGTTGTGTTTTTAAGTTTTAACATGCTGTACAATATATAGCCGTTTTAATATCTAAAGGAAGCTTCATAAACTACAATGGAGAAAAATAATAAAAATTAAAATCACACAATTTGTGACTTTTTGAAGCCCTTTAATATTACAATAGCCACTATGTGCATGTTTAAAAAATTACCAGTCATATGCAAATTTTGAAAAACATGAGGTCAACTACTTTATGGCTCAATTTTAAAAGTAAAGTTATGAAGATAGTTTTTGAGAGACTACTTTCTCCTTAATTGAAACAAAATAAGTCTTCAAATATTACCATGGAGGTAAAATATATTGAATGTTAAAAGTATTTTCGTGTAACTACCAGTTGAAAAGTGTTTTATAAACTATGCGGACCGCATCAATTTTCTTTCTTGTTTATACTTTTCACCAAGATTTTATTCTGAGACTGTTAAGATTTAATTCAGTATTAATGATACGTCATTCACAATAATAATTTATTATTAGTTGTTCCTATTATTAAAATTAGAATATATATATATATATATATATATATATATATATATATATATATTAAATTCCTAACCAATATTTTTGCCATTTTGTTCAGTTTTATTGTTATTTTGATAAATATATGATAATGCAACAAAAATTTCGCATATGGAAAAGAGTACATTAGAAATAGGTTGATTTGTAAAACTATCAAAATTATGCTGAAATTCCTGGTGAAATAAATGAAAATTATAAATGAATTTATTCATAGTCGATATAAAGATTTTCAGAATAAAAAAAAAAAAAAAAAAAAAAAAAGGTATGGACATAGAATGATGTACTTCTGAGGTGTCGATACAGAATATTTAATAAATCTATTAAAAAAAAAAAAAAAAAGGGAAAAGGAAAAGAAACCAGATAAATTATAAAACTCATGGAATCAAAAAATAATACATATATATACACACACACTAATATTTTATTTTCTAACTAGAACAGGATTAATGAAACATATAGACTATATTTAATGTTTATTTAAGGTAAGAGTAGCAGTGGTTGGAGTTGGACGCTTCACCATTAGTGTACATTTTTAAATTTAAACTCTAAAAATAAATTTTCAAAGTCATTCATAGGTTCATTCGCGTTCCATAGGTTGGTTTTAAAACGCTCTACTATCAATGTCTTAAACTACGAGGATTTTAACTTTAAGCTACCAGTTCTAGAACAAGACCAATTTAATTGAAATAATGTGAATTTTTTCTTATCTTATCATTATTTCTTGTTGTTTTGAATAAGATAAGCCAAAGTTTGTTTTCTTTGCATGTGCTTATTTCGAGCTGATTTCTTACATCTTTTGCATTCATATAACTATCACTGTTAAAAATTTCTGTAAATTTAATGTAAATATTTACCCAGAGTCTCTGTAAATTTACAGTAATTCTTAGTTAAAAGTGAATAATCGAGATTCTCAATCTTTATTCTGTATTTTTACCTAATTTTATTATTTAATTATTTAATTAAAATTAAAAATGACTGTTTCTACTTTAGAAAAAGCATTCTATGTCCGAAATATATTCTCAACAATAATTAATTCAATTAATATTAGTTATTAAAATGAATGTATAAAATATGTTTTTTAACATCTCCGTTTATTTTTCTCTGTAATTTTCCATAGGACTTAAGATATTTAAGGTAATTACACAGAGATTACACAGAGATTACACAGAGTTTTCTGTTGAATTTTTTAACAGTGTAAAATAGGTATGATGAATTTATTTACTGTGTTAAATTTTTAATCATGTTTTATCACATAACATTTTTAAGGGTGTCTGCGTCTAGATCCACAATATGTCATCATTTTTAGTAATGGACATTCTTGTCCATTACTGGATTCATTGATTTTGAGATAAAGAACCAGTATTGGACTCAGTGCTGTCACTAAAATTCACTGAAATTCGAAATGCGGAACTGGATACAAATTTAATTCATTCGATTAGAATATCTAAATACATTAATATGAAATTCCTTTCTCACAAATTGTGTGAGAAAGTTTACTTCTTTTCTAAATGAATCGCAGTATTTCTGGAAATATCTGAACACGATACTTAGTAGACTAGACATTTACAAGGGGGCGACTAACATATTATATACAAATTACGACTCAATTTAAATAAAACAAACTAATTGAGACAGTGCAATTGGAATGTGTCACTGAAAATATTAAATGTTTCAAAGATATTTATTTTATGATACAAGATTTATAGGGGAGAGTGTTGTACCTTGGGACATTGACAATTTCTAAAAGCCTATTGGCAACATCAATTTTTTTTTTTTTTTTCTAAGTGTGACTCTAAAAATTAGATAACAGCACAGTAAAAGGCACCATCAGAAACGCTGAACACAGGATTTAGCGAGTGAAAGAAAATTTCATCACTTAAAAGTAAATATTTATCTCATTCTAATTTCGATTTCTGAACTAGTATTTTTTTAAATGTTCTACTCAGTTTTAAATGGACATTGAACAAAAGATTTTAAAATGTTTTAGTTATGAGAAAGTAATGATACTGCATTTTGATTGACAAGCATTTTGATTTTATTTAAACCGTGTGGTGATTGTACCTTGGAATATCTTTTAGTACTTTCTAATATAACATTCTAATAGTAATAACTTAATATAATGATTAATAATCTTTTAGTATAATTTCATATATATCCGATAGACCAATTGATTCAACTCAAGTGTTAAGTGAAGCTGTTGAATCTACAACATGTAAATGCGACAAATGTGTTAGCAACTGTATATGTAGCATGTTCATCTTCAGATTCTCAAGATGTGACATTATCAATTATGATTTAGACATTTCCCAAAGCTTCAGCTCGAAAAATCAATGGCAGCAGAAGAAAAGCAAAATCTTGTAATTAACAGATTCGCCTGTAAAACTGAAAATGGAATTTCAGAGCAGAAAACTACTGCATCCAAAATCACCTACACAACAAATTAACAGTTCAGAATCTCATATTGACAATATCGAACATGATCAAACCACAGACACATTAGGAAAAAAGACACGGAAAAATTATTATTATTATTATTATTATTACAAAAGTATCTGAATTAATAATAATAATATAAATATATTAACCTCTATGTTTGAACCTCCAGAAACACCCTTGTTTACAACCTTGATCTGAAGTATTGAAAGTCATTAACAATGAGGTTTTTAAAGCGCACAGGGAACAGCAACAAATTTCTTTATGGATATGAAAATTATGATATTTTATCAGACATTGAGTGTTAAACCCCCACTGAGGTCTGAATGAGAAATCTCACAGTTAACTTTACATCATATAATATTAAAATAGGGACTTTATCAATTTTTGGTTAATTTACGAATAAGAATTTGAACTTTCAAATTTATTATTATTTGTGTAATGCATCTATAAATATATATATTTTTTTATTTAATGCCTTAAAATATAATTTTTTAAATTATTTGCAGAAAACTGGTTTAGGCACTATTGCAGGAAGTTTGAGTTGTATACCTTGGGACAGTTTACATTTCCTACTTAAAATGGTTAGCAATTTTTTATTTTCAAACTGTTAAAAGTAATATATATGTTACCGCTAAAGTGCAGAAATCAGTTAATCTTCAGATTAGCTAGGTAATCTGCACATTAACTAGGGTGATTCGTTAAAGTGAGGAAAATTGTTTTATTTCTCAAATTACCTAGGTAATCTGCGAATTACCTAGATAATCTGCACATTACCTACTAAGCACTAGTTAAAGTGAAAATAGGATATCTGGTGTTGTAATTTTACAGCACGCTGTGTTGTATTTGTTTTTTTCATTCGAAAAAAAATAGTTTTCTTTTCTTTTTTATTTCTTTCTTTACTAATTTTAATCTGTATGTGTTTTAATTTTTATATCTTTTAAAGTTATATTTGTTTTACTTTTTATTTATTTCATCTTTTTTATTCTGTCAATATAAGTTTGAAGATGTTATGCATTTTTAATATGAAATATAATAGCTTTAATAGCTTTCAATAAATTCTATTTTATAAATGAATGTTAGAATTGTAATACAGTAACGATTTCTTTTCAAAATAAAAATATTTAACAATTAAAAAAAAAAAAAAAAAAAAAAAAAAAAGTTTTATTAACAACTTATATTGCTATTACTATTTAAATACTAGAAACATTAAATTACATAAAAAATAACTAGAAATATTAAATTAGACAAATCAGAAGCATTATTTAAGAAGTACTTCAAATAATTAAAACTGCTTTAGCATTTTTTAGAATGCATGAAAATTAAAATGACAGTTTTCACTGCTTTATTAAACTATATTTTGCAGCATACATATATCTTAACACTTTTTATGTGATAAACTAGATAAACTACAACGAAATTATCTGAAAAAGCGAACAAAATTATAAAATAAAATAAAATAAATAAATAAAAATATAATTATGATATATAAAATATGTACAGGAAACTTGAAACTGAAAGAGAAAAAAAAAAAAAAAATGTAATAAAATGCTAAAAAATGTACAAAAATTTCATATTAAGTATTTATTAAATGCCATAATATTTTTCAAAGTTAATAATTAATACATCTTTTTTTTTTTTTTTTTTTTTTCAGTAAGTAATAGTAATTTAAATTAATTTTAAAATAAATTAGTTTTAAAAAGTTATGGTTTAATAGTTTTAGTTCGGAAGGAAATAATTACTGTAATGTAAATCTAATATTCATAATTCAAAATGGAGTTTCACGAGAGACACCTTTTAATTAAGATTAAATTTCATTAATAAAATACAGACCCTTATCAAACTTATATTGACAGAATTAAAAAAGATAGAAATAAAATCAAAATTAAAACAATTATAACTTACTTGTTACTTTAATTTTTGTGTAGTCATAATAATAAAACTAATCATGGCTTCCATTCTCCACATTCTGCGTTTGCCGTTTATCGGTTTATCATCATAGCGTAGCGGAAGTGAAGGGGTAAAAGTTTTAGTTATGTTTGAAGGTCATTCGCGTATATGTATCACATGGCTGTTTGACGTCATAGTAAATGTATAAAAAACTAAGGCTCGAAACAAACATTTGAACTTTAACGATACTGAAACCGTTAATCTGCAGATTATCTAGTTAAAATGCGGAAAACTCTTTATGCCGCACTTTAACGGGTCATTTTAGTTAATCTGCAGATTAGCTAGGTAATCTGCAGATTAACAGATTTCGCGTTTTAACGGTAACATATATATACATATATATTATTAGGAGAATGTTGGAGTATTTAAATATTGTCTTTAGAATATAAATCTGGCTTTTAATTTTAGAAGTTAAAATGTGAAAAGTGTCCCAAGGTACAACACTCTCCCCAATAATTTTCTTTTTATTAATGCGGTTCAGAGGCATTGGTATTAGTAGCGGTTCGAAATCCAATTTAAGCCAGCCCACCAGCGGCTGAGAGAGTCTGTCTTCGAAGCTTGTAGACGTGAGGTTCCCTGATCGCGCTCGTTGGACTAGCCGTTCGGAATTTTCTGTGTTTTCTCCGAAACTTATGCGTAAATTTGGGCTAGGATACCTTGGAAAGCGCCCCACGGAGGGCACTCCCGCTGAGGACTTGGACTCTAGTGCAGTCTGTTGTCCTTAATCTTAACACACCACCAATTTAAGCCGTATGTCCCGATCTAATTATCCTTATGCAGGAAAATATGACAGTAGAGAATCACCCCATCCCAAATCTTCTATTAACGCATTAAAAAAAAAAAAAAAAATCTTTTCTTAATTAAATATAATTTTACAACCGATTCGTAATATATTTTTTACGGAACTTCAAAGGTATCTTCTAACGGAGAAAAAGAGTGACTATTGGAAAAAATGTGCCTACTTCTAGAACAGGAAGTGTCTATTACTCTGGTTGGTTTTAAATCTCTCGGAAAAATAAACTATTTGGTATAAATTTGCTTCAGTTTTGCGTTTTTCTGAATATAATCATGTACAGAAAGAGTTAATTGAGATATCTAACATCTGTTATAGTTACAGCCTTTAAAGTTGATAACAGTACACAAAACACCGCCGGAAAATGATCTTAAAATGGCCATTGTTGACAGAATTACCTTAACACGTTGAGCGCCATGTCAGCCATCGGTGACTGACAGTGTCAAATATGTTACAAGGCCGCGTCAACCATCGGTGGCTGACAGTGTAAAATATGATATAAAAGCTAAAAATATTACATTGTTTTAGGTAATTATTGAAAATTTGTTGAAAATTTGCTTAATTTTTATTTATTACAGGATAATATCATTAAGGAATTTTAATGGATTTTATTAAGAATTCGCGTGGCACTCAACGTGTTAACTATTTTTTAATGACAAAGAGTGCCTTAGATAAAAGTTTCTTACAACGAGTTTAATACTGCGGTTCATTTATTTCGTTTTTTACAGAACGCAAATTACACCAGTAATTGCAAAGTGTGCAAAAAATAATTTAAAGAAAAGGAAATGCAAGAGTTATGCGTATTCGAATAAAATAAATCCGTTTGTTATGTAATTAATAATAAAAAATGTTAAAGTTTTATTCGTAACAAAACGTTAAATTAGAAATAAATCTTTTACGTTTCTATATTCCTTAACAAGTTCTCTTTTAAACTGAAACAGAAAAGAAACGTGAATGAATCTTTTTAAACGAAAAGCAATAAATAGTACATATAGTACATTAAACAATCTTGCGTCGTAATTCGGGTTAAAGAGAAATTGTTTCTAAAATTAAATGCGTATTCAAAGAAAAAAAGGGTGAAGTTTTCGGTATCGTCAAGAACAAAGTATTTATTACAGGAATAAGTAAAAAAAAAAAAAAATTCTATTTTCACTTTCAAACATAATTTTTATTTATTTATTTATTTATTTTTACTTAGTAAAAATAAAACCTTTTTTTTTTCTTCAATTTTTATTACTTGACAATGCTTTTAATGTCATTTATGTTATTTTTTATTCATATTTATTATTTACTCAATCTTCATGTTAAAAGTAATTATTGATGCAACTTTTTATTTCCAAGTTACAAGTACTAATAACCGTTTATAATATTTTGGCTATATTGTCAATAATAACAAATTTCATATAACAGCATATTAAGTGAAAAATTCTTTTATTAATAAAGCGAATTTTTTCAGCAATACGTCTTGTAAAGTAGTCTTATCTGTAATATTTTCTTTAAATCCTTTTTTATAATCCTTTGTAAAGTGTGAAGAAAATCCAAGTTTATTTATTTATTTATTTATTTATTTATTTATTTATTATTATTATTATTAGTTTAGTGTTGGGAGGGGGGGCAGAAAAATATTTTAAAGATTTGAAGAAATACCTTATGTTATTCCTTATTAAATTACCTTATGTATTCATTATTTTAAAAAAAATCACTTTAATGATATGAAGAATACGTATTGAAAAACTAAAATTATCTTTTAATTGTGGCTATATTTTAATTTATTTCTTTTAAAAACAAACAACAAAAAACAAAGTAAACGTAAACAGTCCTAGAAACAATTGTGATATAAATTATTGCTCAAAGAACCTCTTTGAATGACACCATTAGAAGCGACCCAAAAAATAAAATCGGGCAAGCAGCGCACGCGACTCCGTTTTAGTGCTATGTGAAGCAGCAAATCGGCTGACGCAGCTTGTGGAGAACCACGGTGGGTGGGAAACTGATGAAGCGTTTGGAAATCTGTTGATGAGACAAATGAAAGGGTTTTATGTTTGGGGTATACTTTATTTATGCCTATACTTTCTTTTAAAAGCATCTAGAGATGTTTTATAATCACATTATTATTTCAGGCTAATATTATGATTTTTTTTTCTACATTTTCGGAAGTTTCGTTCTGATATTTCTATAATAACTGATGCTTTCAAATAATCACTTGATTCCCCCCCCCCCCCCCCCACTGGATTGTTTGTTTCCTTTACCTTAGTCAAGTAACAGCTTTGATTAGATTTTGTAACACAATGACAAAAACATTTTTAAATATTATGAATGATATTTTTAGAATTCTTTATTTAGTTCAGGCTACTAAGATGTTTACACACTTCTTCATTATTTTTATAAACACATAAAGAGTTTAAATCGTAATCTTTGGTTTCAAAGAAATTCATTATTTTCATTTACAATGAGGCAAAAAGAACCTTTTTTTTTTTTTTTTTTTTTTTTGTGAAATTGGATTTTGTATATTCCAAATACTTGTAAGAATGCATACTGTATGCATGTAAGTTATTTTAAGATTGATTATGTTAGAGAGTAGCGTTTTTCTATTTAAGATGAAGCTTAAGGAACAGTTGTTAGCTTTATGTTTCAATAATATCGGGTGTTCCATAAGTCTGTAAACATTTTAAAAATTCATAAAAATTGAAGAAATTGGTAGAATTGAACGCGGTTTGCAAAAAATTTATTTTCATGAAGTTTTTTTTTTTTTTTTTTTTTTTTTTTTTTGTGAAGGGGAAAAAATTAGTTAAACTTTTCGTTGATAGAGGGCGCTGCACGGACGCGTAACGAGAAACTTGCAAAACACAATCCTATAAATTGCAGAGGTTTACGATTAATACAGCTTATATCTTACTTTGCTTCCGACTTGTGCATACATGAAGTTTTAATTGCGTACTTGGTGGATAAAGCGTTATCGAAGAAAATGTTTTCCCTGAGCTAAGAACCGTCGACTGAAGCTGAAGTTAGCGATGTTGTAACTCGTTTGCAAACTGTAATTTATGGTGATGGCGAACACATAGAATAGGATTTATGTGCCTGTAAGCATTTTCAAGGAAATAAATATAGTTATTCGTGTAAATTTGTGATTTAATTACGTACAGCGCCCTCTACCGACGAAAATTTTAACTATTATTTTTTTCTTTATTAAATATATATAGATATTTATATATATTTTATTCAATCCCCCTTCATGAAAATAACATTTTCGCAAAACGCATTCAAATTTAGTAAATCCTTCATTTTTTATGAATTTTTAAATTGTTTACAGACTTTATGGGACACCCGGTATATTATTGAAACATTATTATATTACATTATTGATAACATTATATTATTGAATACTATATTATTGAAATCAATGACGCAATTAAGAATTCTCACATACCAAACTGGAGGTCGCGGTAGCCTGTTCGTAGAGCACCGAGCTCGTAATTGGAAGATTGCGAGTTCGATACTTGAATCGGCCGAAAACCATTGCGTACATTAATGGTGGCTAGTGCACGTAAAATCCATCGTGCTCGCATTGTACTACATGTTCACATTCAAATTATACTTCTGGGGGTCATCGAAGCGGGGTATCCATCCCTTCATAGCGGATCAAAATGATGATGGCATGTCTCTCGACCGCCTTTAGAGGTGTGTCCCAGATCATCGCCAATTGTCCATACCGTAGCACTAGTGCGAAGTAAAACTCACTCACTCACTTACCTAGTTATTCTAGCACTGTAATGCACAGAAACATATTACACTTTGATGGAAGCAAATTATAAGCAACATGAAATTAAATTTTTAATAAGGTATGAATATGAACCTCCATACTCTAAAAAATCTAAATAAATCTTTTACAATGATGTGCTTTCAGTTGTTGTTGATGACTGGTCTGCATGAGTAAAATATTTTTATGTATTTTATTTTTTATTTTTATTTTTATTTGTTTATTAGAACTTTTTTTAATAGGCTGTTTCTAAATCTGATTTTTTTTTTTCTTTCTGGTACATTTTCTGTCTTGAAGGAGCTAAATAAACCAATAAAAAGGACAAGTGGAACTGATATTAATATAAGGACAAATGAAACTGATATAAATATTGAAACATTTACTAGTAAATGTTTCAATATTTATAGATGTGATTCATTATCATTAGACAAGATTTTTTGTGAAATTAGGCAAGATTTTTTGTTTACTACACTGTAAAAAATAACGGCAGATTTTACAGCAGAATGCGCTGGCACACATATTTGAGCACATTATGTTGTTAAATAAGGCAATTTACAGCGGAAACATCTGCAAAGAGAGACTCTTTTACAGTTGTTTCTACTGTAAATTACTTCTTTCTAACTGTAGAATGCGTTGGCGCCTATATTCCAGTACATTCTACTGTAAAAACTACCGTTATTTTTTACAGTGTATACAAATGCAAATGAAGATGCTTTCAGAAAAATCATGTCAAACGTAATATTTTAACTTCGCTTTTGAGTTGTTAAAATCATATGAAGGTATACCATAATCAATGTAGAAAGACATTAGAAGGGGCTGTTCATTTCTTTACCAATTCTAAAGGATACATTAAAGTTTACCGTAACCATATTAGAAAACGTTTATAATAGAATAGCGTTAAAACATATTATTCAATTACTCATTTACAGACGCATTTTTTTTTTTTTTTTTTTTTTTTTTTAAGTCTAAGTAAAATAGGAACAAACAGATATTAATTATGATAAATAATTTCCTTGTAACAATTTTTTAAATTTAAAATAAGTGATTTAAAAATAGGGACCGACCATGAATTTTAAGAACGTATGGCCAATCTAAGTTTAAAACCGATGTTAGGAGGAATGAATATGATTTTATAATCATACAAGATATATTAGTATTATTAAACAGGATAATTAAAAAGAAAAAAAATGGAGCATTCAGAAGCAACAATATCTTACATATGGTACCAATCTATGATATGTCTTACGATGGTAGCCAACCAAACAGAATTATTCATACTGTAAAAGTGGATATTGGCAAGATAGGATATACCACGGGAGTAAGTTATTTAGCTAAAATAAAATATTGAAATGAATAGCTTTTGTGAATGAAAGCAACTGACTAAATATACCGTATTTTCCCGCGTATAACGCGCAGGTCTGCTAAATGAGTTTCGCAAACGAAATTTTTATTAACGGAAAAAGCTATTTTAAAACGATGTTTTGTTTCGATCAAATATATCTTTTCCTGTAAATTAAATTTTCTGGTGTGAAACTGATTTATCTGACCAGCGAATTATACGCAGGAAAATACGGTAAGTAGTAAACAAGGTAATTAAGAAATTGGAAGTATTTAGAAGCAACAATATCTTACATATGGTATACCAATCGTGTCTTACTATGGTAGCCAACCAAAATTTGTCATCTTATAAAAGTGGATATTGGAAAGATAAGATATATTACAGGAGTAATTTATTTAGCTAAAATAAAGTATGAAAAAAAAAACTGCTTTTGTGAATGAAAGCGACTGACCGAATGTAAATGGAAATGCAGTTTACTAAGACTGGTCAGTTAATGACTGCAGTCTTGTGTGGCCAAATTAGCTATCGGAATTTAAAAAATAGAATGTATTACTAAACCTGTACTGCCATTATGTTTCATCTCTTTTGTTCTGCAAATGTCAATGTGTTTCTTTCTTTCTCTTTTTTTCAACATTTAATATCTAAACAAATCATGATTTTGCATATTAATGTATATTTCATATTTCATTGACCACTAAACTGAATTTAAAATAAGTCTGTAAATAAATAAGTTGATTTGGAAAAATTTGCTCAGTACCACACAGTACAGATGTCAGATATTTATTTCAGGATTCAGGAGAAATATACCTCCAGTCATAAACTCGAAAACCTAAAAGTTGTATGAGTGAATTAAAAGAGAATAAATTGAAAGTCAGTTAAATTAATTAAGCAATATCTGTCAGTCTAGAATAATATAATTATGCATTCGATTTGAAAACCAACATGGAATATAATTTAACTATGACAAATGTGAAAAATCTTCATATTGGATTTCCCATCTTTTAACAGACAAATAACGAAAACTACACTTTATCTTACAAGATATTATTTTAAAAATCTCAAAATTTCGCCTTTAGCCACCAATGATTAGTAAAACAGCATTTAAATCAAACTATTCAGTCGGGGAATTTTTGGCACACGTTCTTTTACCGCATTTTTAGCATAGCCGCTGGCGAAAAATCCTGGAAAGCACGCACACACAGAAAACCCTTTTAACAATGCACCCTGCTTCCTAATCCGACGTTCTTTGCAGCCCCACTACCCGTTTAAAGTCACAGAGAAGGCGGCCAATTATTTTATTAGGCGGTCCTAATTGCATTTGCGCAGGCCTAGGCGGTAACAATCCGGCGAACGGGATTAGCAACCGGAGTTGTGTGCTCAAACGGAAAATTTTCCTCCCCCGAAAAATACGAGAGGTGTTGTCTCAGTTTACCCCTCTATGGAATGCCGGCGATATTTTTTCTTTCCATGGGTACTCCCTCAGTCTTTGTAAAACAGATGTAAATTCGGTTTTTCGGGCGATGGGTGGATAAAAAAGAACGGAAACTTGCGATGCGCAAACATATCCGGAGTACAGAAAAAAAAACCTACACGGAGTATAAAAAATTGGAAAAAATATTTTTTATGCGTATTTTTATATTGCTGCATTTTTGTTTCATCACCCTGAGGTTTTTTTTATTATTATTATTTCTTTTTCTCCTCCCTCAATTTTTCGTGAGAAAAAATCTACCCTACGGGATTTTTTAAGTTTTTTTCTGATAATAAAAAACGTTAGACAGTTAATGAAGAGTTGTGGTGGGAAAACGAAATTAAACGCGTTTTATTTTTTCAATCATCTGGAAAAATGTGAGGGTGTCTAATTTCAAACAGAGGTTGATTACGTTTCTCTTGGGTTAATAGTTGAGGGGTAGGGCAGGCTGAACGTTTATCGTGAAATGAACCTTAAATAGATAGGTGATTTATAATTCGATGCTATAACTATATTTAAAATTTTCTTGATGAAATTATTTCATTATTAATCTTTTTAAAAAATTAAATTGTTAAAACAAATATTTTTAATTAGCAAGAAACAGAAAATGGACCACGTTATTCTGTTTTAACATTCTAATATCTTAAAGTGTTGTACTGTCATGGCAATTTTTAAGGTTTATGACATAGAAACCAATGTGTAGAAAAATTTCACTGCATAAAATTAAACTAATTTCTGAGAACTATACATTTGATTTTCTTTAATAAGTTAATTTACCTGGTTCGAAACATAGAGATGCTATAAAAAGGTAGATTTGATGGTAGTTGCTACAAAATGGTACATCTCTTAATTAGCAGTCAATTAATTAATTAATTGGATGGTGTTGTAATAGAGCTTTAATCACAGAAAAATAAAAGTTTAAATTGTATCCCAGTTTGTAATATCAAAAGTATTCAAAGATTTAAAGTATTCAAAAACTTTTAAACTGAAAATATAATTTCCACTTGTTATATGGATTCTTTAACATGAGCTTCTATTGAACAAATATTTAAAAAGAAAACTAAATAAATGAAAATAAAAAATATACAAATTAGTAATTTGTACATAAAAGTTCAATTGTACATATTAAATAAAATCACCTGATAAATATACATAATGGTTTGCAGCTTTCCTTGGAAAATTACATTCCAAGTTAAACAGTAAAAATTTTTTAAGAAGTAGCCTTTTTTCAAAAAAATTAAAAATTGAGAATTTTGATATTTGTAGCAACCAATCGATTGTGTTATAAATTGAGGAAACGGATGAGCATATACTGTCTTGAGTCGTCATTACTGGCGAAAAACAAAAATGTATGGGGAAATTTGGTTGATATTTGGTTGAATTGGGTGTGGTTACGATTGACTTGTAGTAATGTCTTGTTACCGCCACTTCACATCAAGCTGTGCTTGAAGAAACAATTTGTTAAAGCTCTGTCAAAAGAATATATAGTGCTTTAAATACTTAGGCAACAAAATCGAAGTACTGTTGGAAGCAAAAATAAAGGAAGGTGTTTTCATAAGTCCAGATATTTGGAAACGTTTTAATATTTTTAAAGTAGTGTTTAAAAGTAAAATGTTTTGAGTGAAAAAGAAGCCTAGAGAGCTTTCAAGGAAGTCGTCTTTAAATCATTTGAAACTTTGGGGACCCCAAATTTAAATCTATCGTGGAAAACATGTTAATGAAATTCAAAGACTTGAGTTGTCCTATGAATTTAAAACTGGATTTTTAAAATTTGAATTTGGACTATTTTCCTCAAAATCTTGATACAGTTAGTGAAGAACAGGGTAAAAGTTTTCACCAAGATATCAAGGAAAAAGAGTATAGATTACAAGGTAGATGGATTGTCAGTATGATGATGGATTACTGTCGGACGCTACACAAAAAAGTCCTGTGTACTACCTATAACAGACTAAATGTCAAAAAGAGTTTTCAGGGAAAAACGAAAAGAAAATCATTAAGATATATGAATCCAGGACGTATTAAACAATGGTAAACCATTTATTGTTTTAATTAATATAGTTTCTAATTAATATAAAATTAATATATATTTAGCAAATCATTTTCAATTGTTTGATATACTATTAATTAATTTGTAAATAAAACACTTAAAAATATTTTGAAAAGACCTTCTTTAGCCCAGAATATGTACAATAGACTATTTTTTCCATATATTCAAACCCATTTTGGGAAAAATACTTGCATGATTGAGAAAATGGATGTCATATTTGAAATCGGCGCACCAAATAATATAAAAATCAGGCATTACATTGCAAACACTTTTGCATGACTCCAATTTTGCAGGCATGTGTTATTCAAACAGAAAATACATTTTGTTACTTAAACATACACATTCCTTCAGCTCTTATTTTATTTCGTCTTTTCTGAAAATTTTCGAAGTTGTCCGCAATTGGGTTTTGAAGTGTCTATTAGTGGCGCATTTAAAGTTCTATAAAAAATTCGTTTTTCGAATGTAAAAATATAGTACAGCCATCATAGTACATGGTTATAGTACAGCCTCTAAACAGTGCGCAAAAAAATTGCCAGAAAAAGTCCTGAAAGTGTCCATACCATACTGGTATAGTTACCGTAGTATAAATTGTTTAAAAAAAAGATATATATATATATTAAACCAATGTTTGGAAAGCAATGATAATATTTCACGGCTATTCTGACCGTAATTAACAAAATCAAAACAAATCCATGCTAACATTTCTAAAATTGAAGACAACCTGATAGCTGAATTACTCTTGCTCTCTTTTAGGTTGCTTATGGTGTTATTATTATTATTATTATTATTATTATTATTATTATTATTATTATTTTAATTTTTCAATAAATTAGTTTTGAATTATATATGTAAGAATTGCAGAAAATAGGGCATATTGGAATCATCTAGAAGAAGCTTTCATCTTGCAGTGGACTGATAAAGGCTGAAATTGATGACAATTAAACATATATATATATATATTCTGTTACATTATATATATATATATATATATATTTGCCGAAACGTCAGTGGAGGCCCTCTGTTGAGACTCAAAACGGTTTTGGGCTGTGTCTGTCTGTCTGTTTGTCGCGCGATTGCGGCCGCAAAAATAGCGCTATTGACTTGAAATTTGGTACACATGTTCATGAGCCCTACGAAATCAGCTGTATAGTTTTTGGTATGTATTCCATTTGTAGTTCGTATACAGGGACACGCCAAAGTTTTTCTTATCATTACGGCCTATGGGAGGAATTTGTATGCGTATCGCCATAACGGCCGCAAAAATAGAGCTATTGACTTGAAATTTGATACACATGTTCATGAGCCCCACGAAATCAGCTGTATAGTTTTTGGTATGTATTCCACTTGTAGTTCGTATACAGGGACACGCCAAAGTTTTTCTTATCATTACGGCCTATGGGAGGAATTTGTATGTATCGCGGTAGCGGCCGCAAAAATAGCGCTATTGACTTGAAATTTGGTATACATGTTCATGAGCCCCACCAAATCAGCTGTATAGTTTTTGGTATGTATTCCATTTGTAGTTCGTATACAGGGATACGCCAAAGTTTTTCTTATCATTACGGCCTAACGGAGGAATTTGTATGTATTGCGATAGCGGCCACAAAAATCATGTTATTGACTTGAAATTTGGTACACATGTTCATGATCCCCACAAAATTAGCTGTATAGTTTTTGGTATGTATTCCATTTGTAGTTCATATACAGGGACACGCCAAAGTTTTTCTTATCATTACGGTCTAAGGGAGGAATTTGTATGTATCGCGATAGCGGCCATAAAAATCACGCTATTGACTTTCAATATGGTACACATATTCATGAGCTCAACGGAAATAGCTGTATAGTTTTAGGTGTGTATTCCATTTGTAGTTCGTGTACAGGGACACGCCAAAGTTTTTCTATCATTACGGCCTGTGGGAAGAATCTGTATGTACCGCGATAGCCACCGCAGAAATCAAGCTATTGACTTCCAATTTTTGCCGAAACGTCAGTGGAGGCCCTCTGTTGAGACTCAAAAAGATTTTGTGTTCCGTCTGTCCGTCTGTCTGTCTGTCTGTCGTGCGATAGCGGCCGCAAATATCACGCTATTGACTTGAAATTTGGTACACATGTTTATGATCCCCACGAAATTAGCTGTATAGTTTTGGGTGTGCATTCCGTTTGTAGTTCGTGTACAGGGACACGCCAAAGTTTTTCTTATCATTACGGCCTATGGGAAGAATTTGTATGTACCGCAATAGCGGCCGCAAAAATTCTCCGATTGACTTGCAAATTGACGCATATATTCAGGCTCGGTATAGAAATAGCTATTTATTTTGTTAGGTCTATACTTTTTATGGATTGTATACTGGGACACGCCAAAATACTTCACATTACGGCGTATGAGGTGAATTGCTTTTAAACGCATTTTAACATCTTTAGTTTGCAATCAAGAAAATTAAACTAGCGTACGTGAGTAAGATGTTTAAACTTATGTTGTTTGAAGAAAATATGTGCTCTTAAGCTTTCTAATTAATGTACAGGACCTTACAAAAGTGTTCTGACAATGTCACGTAGTCACCCAAACGATGTTAAATTTGGAACAATTATTAATTTTAAACGCAAAGTAAGCTGAATAGTTTTTACTGGTGTATACAATGTTTACGGTTTGTTTACAGAGACACGCAAAAGAATTTCGTAGCATTAGAGCCTATGGACAAAAACTTTTATTTAAGCGAACACTTTAATGCCTTTATGCTGAATTGAACTTAATAAAATTAACATGCATTATAAAGATGCTTAAAATTATGTTTACTCTTAAAAAAAGTTATGTATAGATTTATGGGACCACACAAAATAATTCCGAGTATGTACTGTAATCATCCAAATGATATCAAATTAGTTTGAAAAATTAATGAGTTATAATTAATTAGGTTTATTCTTATTATTGGAGTTTATAATGACTGTGGCTACTTTTCCGGGATACATAAAATAATTTCGTACTATTACGGTCTATAGTCGATATTTATTAAAAGTTTATTTTAACATGGTTACACCCCATCAAATATAATGAAATTTTATTAGAATTTTAAAAGCATGTTTTCCTGTTGATAATTGTGGGCGTAGAATTGGAAATTAGTTTAAAGGTTACGCAAAATATTTCCGATATGCTATGTAATTTTTTTTGTATGAAATTTGGTATTTATGAATTTCAGGGAAATAATACAAGACCGTCGTTTATAAAGAATACATATTGTTGCGTACTTGGGGGTCCGTAAGTTGTCCGAGAATGAAAGGCAAAACTTGCAAAAATTTAATGATGTATTCAGAGAAAGTTCCAGAAAAATACAGGTCTATAAACCAAGTATCAGCTTCAATTCAAACAGTAAACACAGCTTAAACAATAGCCGTTAACAGCAAAACAACAGTACAAACTGTTTAGCAATAACTCATAAAGAAAATCTCATCTAAAGAGGCTCAAAGCAAAGCAAGCATTTGACGAAACTGACACAGATCTGAGACTGACCGCCTTGGCGAAAAAATGCTCCTTTTATACTTTACTATCAAACACAGACTGTTCTCGAAAATTCTCGTATCTCATAATGAGATTAGAGCTTCCATATTTGGTATATCCCTAATAAGGATTTTCTCGCCAAGGTCGCCAAAAGAAAATCGCCAAGAAGAGAAACAGTCGCCAAATTTAGCGCCAAATCCATTTCTTCTCTTATTGGAGCTTTTTTAAGTGTTTTTAAGGGAAAATTAGGCTATTTTAACGCTAAAACGACTAGAAATGCACAAAGTTATCATTTTATTAACTTTACTAAACCTCTTTGAAAGAATTGATACAAAAATAAATGGAATTATTTACAATTCCGTAACACTTTATAAGATATGCAAAGAGAGATACAGCAGGGGGTTGAGGGGGGCGGCAGCCCCCCTCAGGAATGTATCTGATTATGGTAACAAGTCGATCGAATCAATATATACGATTATATAATAAGGAATAAATAAAAATGACCTATTGAATAATGCCTGATGTAAATAGGACGTTGAGGCTCCTGATCTGCAGATCCACTAGTGTAAAAAAGGAAATGATATCACCTGGAGAGCATGAATATATATGTTAAAATATCACAAATATGAAAATTTATAAAATTATCAAAATAAACGATAGTATGATCAGTCCCAAAGCTACACTATATCTGATTAAAAATGATATAAAACAAGATAAATGGAAATGAATGAAAGCATGCCAGTTTCCCAACTTTATGAAGGGTTTAGTTAGGAAAACACAGCATGCAAAGTAAGTGGTTTTCTGTGTCAAAGACAGCGTAAGCTATGAATATATATTATATTATATTATATTATTATCATTATTAATGCAAGCGAAGTGACCTCTGCCTTTCCCTTTGTCTGTCAGCTGTCTCCAGAAAAATCTACGACACTTACAGACATGTCATTTGGCACACAAATAGTCTAACATCTCCGTGGGCACCTTGAAGCCGGATTTAAAAATTTTTAATTAGGAAGAACGTTATTAATTAAAATGTATTAACGCATTAGGTACCAACTTGTATGGTTTTTTGACACCACTATTTCTTTGTAAAAAAATATCATTAAGTTTAATCGCAGAAAACTTCTAAAAAATGTATTAAAATTTTCAGGTTACAAAAAATATGTAGAAGTTGACAGCTATGTATTAACGTATTTGACTGTATTAAATTTCTCGACAAGATTTCTTTGCGTTGTAATTTCAGCTTGTTGCAAATAAAATAAAACGATTAAAACTTTTTATTTCATTTATGTTTTCTAACATAAAAGGAAACATTGCTTTACACGTGAAAAAAAAAAAAAAAAAAAAAAAAAAAATGGAAAATTAAACGTGTATCAGGAAAATTTTCTGATAAAAAAGACGTCGTAACATTTTTTTTTTTTTTTATTTATTTATATTTAAAATATTAATTTCATTTAATCAAATAGTCTATAATTTTTTATTTTACTTTATCGTTCACAAAATAATGTGGGTACACCTTTAGTATAAAGTCCCCATGGCGACATTTTTTTTTTTTCTCATTTTAGCGATAAATAAAAATAGCTATCGCAATTGCATAAGTAAAGACCTTGCCAAGAAACGTCCGAGCTATTCTTCAAATTTAATAGTTCGTTAACGAGGCCCTATAGTATATAGCTGTTCTCTAATGTAAGTACATATCTAGTTTACTTTAATAGCACATTAATACAACCGAAATGGCGCCTGTCTTTCCTTCCGTTAGAAAAATCGCCGTACTTACAGGTGAGAAATTTGGCCCACACATAGTCTGGAATGGCTCTGTGTGCTTATGGCTGCTCAATCCCTCTTATGATTTTCCCGTTTCTAGTCACCAAATCCGATGTAAGTCTACGGCGAAATTTACTTATAGAATTAATTACTCATTATTTATTTATTTTATTTTATCTTTTTTTAAATCCCGTTTTCACATTCAGAAAAAAGATAACAGTTAAATTAGTACTCGTTTTTCAAAAATTGAATTTTTTAACTTTCAATATTTCATTTTACAGCTAAAAAATTAGAAAAATGCATTTAGTGAAAATTCACATTTTTAAACTCAAAATTCAAATTTAAAAATTTTTAAAAATAAATTTTTGGCTAACGAGTACTAATTTAACGGTTGTGTATTTTTAGAATGTGAAAACGGATTTAAAAATAACAGTTAGGTAATATGTTATCCTATAAACAATTTTACCCGTTACATGGGCTTTGGATGACCTTGACGATCTGTGAAATTTTTCACCAACAAACGTTCCCTTTCATACTCGGAAGGAAAAACAGAAGATTTTGCTGTCTTCATTCAATGCGCTAAAAGGCGTTATATATAAAATGTCCTTTTTAAAATTCCAATTGTGCGTTTACAAATGGATCAATTTTTTCATTTTGACACCAAATTAAATTTCATAACATATTGTAGTACTATATTTAGAGTGGAATTGCTATCATTTATGGTCGACAGGGTAAATCAAATAATATATATTTAAGAAATTATTTGATAGTAAATACTATGCATAGTTTGTATAGTGTTGTTTAATGTAATCTTGTGTTGTTTAATGTAATATATGTTTAATGTAATATATCGATTACAATGACATCTTTTGACAGGCTTAATTTTTTTAGTACAATTTTATTCGCCGCTTTCCACACTGTTTATTCTAGACGCTGTATCATAAGTAAGACAATTCGATGGTACGTGTACAGTCGACAGCAAAAGTATCCGAGCACTAGCAATAATACTTGTCTAAAAAAAGTACACTTAATACTGCTTTTTTAAATAAGTCCTTGCCGAGTCATGTTCTGAGTCAGTCTAAGAACATGATTCGACAAGGATTTATTTAACAAAACAGTTTTAAGCGTACCTTTTTGATATCGGAATTATTGGCTAGTGCTCAGATACTTTTGCTGCCGACTGCACAATATGGCAGGACAAAACAATGTAATATTTTTCAAGCTAAGATACAAACTTACATTTTCAGTAAATTTCAAACAATCTAAATAATTGCAAATAAGATGTATTCTTTCGAACACATTTTTCTTTTCAAGTTTTAGTGAGAAAAACAGATAATAAACAAATAAGTAAATTAAAAAGCGTATAAAAAAAAGTTATTTTTATGACATTAAACTTTCTTAATTTATTTGAAATACCAATTCCACCCATGGTAAACATTTTTATAACACATAGGCAACTGAACTTTAAAAAATATGTTTAACTCAACAAGATCCATTTTTCTTTTTAATTGACACCTTCTAAGCTATGGGTGGTCTCTAGACATATTTAAAGACCAAAATGTGTTTCGGGTAACCCGGAATTTTACATTTCTTCCGCGTGACGCAGAAAAAGAAACATAAATAACTTTTCAGCCGATGGTGATTTTGTAACTTCTGTCATGGGTAACATATAACAACTTGTAAGACTAACGGTTCTTGTAATCTTAAGTCTGTAGCTTATCGCCTCTAGTTTCTCTGGATCCCTGCCAGAAGGGGAAGACCACCCCCAAGGCTCAAACGCTGTACTGAGAACACCTTTGGCCTGTTCCCGATTCGTCATATACTCCTAAAACAGCAAACTTAGAACTCGGGGACAGCTTTCATCCATCAGACCATCTAGCAAGGGCAAGGGTCGATAAAAAAACATGCATCGCTGACCTTAGATTCACTGAGTGTACTTTTGAAACGATAACTTTCATTTCCCAACTGCTTCCAGAGAATATGATAAGATTTCAAGGAATGCAAATGGAAAAAAAAAATCACTATAACCTTATCAGTCCAAAAATCTAGAAATAGTTTAAGAGAAATTTTACGTTTGAACAGAAAGTCTTAATTTAGTCTATTAGACTTAATGTATTAACTGTCGTTACTTTACTGAATTTTCTCAAAGATTTGATATCAAAATTTTCTCTTAATTTCCTCTACCTGCTTTTTTTGGGATCTTGTTCGACTACTAGCCAGAATTTCGAATACCAGTTCAATCCTAGAGTTCCTGGCCATGTTAATGTCGTGACCACTAGACAGTTTTCTGGCAATGTTTACTACTGGCGTCTTGAACTTTTTCACGATTTGGTGTTGCAAAGAGCTCCTACATCTATTAATGTCTTAATTTCTTCTTTTTATTAATTGGAGAAAGGTCCTAGGGCCTTACCATTACTAACAACGATGGTTGGTTGGTTGGGTTTTACGTCGCACTAGTGCTGCGCAGATGGGCAATTCACTAACAACGAACAAAAAAGTTAAATTAGGTTCATTTATACAAGAAGTTAAAAATATATATATCAGACAAACCGTTAAAATTACTAAAATAAAAGATAACCAGAAATTAAAAATGAACTTACCAAAACTACTCGCACTTGAATAATAATAATAAAAAAATACAATTTAATTGTCTTTTTTTACCACAAACACTCTTCAATAAATATGCACGCGCTCACTCGTGAAAACATATACTAGCTGCCCACCACACTAGTGTTGCCATAGTAATAAAAATTTGTTGGCAAGATTTTATAAAAGAGATGTTACGACTGTAAAACAGAATTTATTGAAGTGCATAGATGTTTTACCTTACAAATGGAGAAAATTGGATATACATATATTTGCTGGTAGCCACATTAATATGGCTAAGGACTGTAAGTATTCGAATCATAGTTGCTTTAAATTGCGGGATTCCAGTCTGTTTAATCGTAGCATTCAAAAAGATGAATGTAGCGTTCCTGAAGAAATTTTATTAAATAAATAAATATATGTGAATAACCAATAAATAATTATCTGCGAAAATTAACCGGAACAACTGTTTCGGGTCGAAAGACCCCAAACAATTGTTGCGAGTTCTTGCATTTTAAGTGTTTATTCAAAGTTTTGTACTTTTAAATGTCAGTTCTGTGACGCTTTTTTTTTTTTGTAATGAACACGAACATTTAATAAATAAATATATCTTAAGCTAATTTTATTTAAACTTATTTTAAGTTGTACAGTCTGTAACAAAAGTGTCCGAACGTTAGCAAAAATTCTTATGTAAAAAAAGTGCACTTCATACGGTTTTGTTAAATAAATCTTTATCGAATCATGTTCTTACACTGACTAAGAACAGGATTCGACAAGGATTTATTTAACAAAACCGTATGAAGTGTACTTTTTTTTTTATCATACATAGGAATTTTTGCTAGTGTTCGGACACTTTTGTTACCGACTGTATATTCTTTACTCCTTTGCATAACTTTCATGTTAAATGAATTGTATAAATTTAGTTCGACGTCAAATGGTTCGACGTTCTACAAAACGTTAGTAAAAGAAAGGAAGGATGGACAAGTTTTTATTTATTAATATATATATATATATATATAAAGTTAAACGGCAGCATTCAATTTTACAGCCAAAATAAATTTGTCTTAAATTGTAATTTTTTTTTTTTTTTTTTTTGGTCAAAGATTGTGGTGTTCTTGCTCCTAATTTCTGTAATGTCACAGATTAAGACTTCTTTGCCACACTTTAAAAAAGATTTAAAAAAAAAAGTTTAAAAAAATGTTAAGAAAATGTTTTAATATAAAAAAAAGTAGTGTTTTCATGAAATTTCACTTCATGTATAGAATGGAAACATTTTAATTAATTCCGGAGTATTTTTAGCCCCGCCTTTATTTCGCACCATTTTATTTATCGAAAAATTTTCTCCAAAATATAACTTCGATAAAATAAGAAAGAAATCTCTCTTAAAATAATAAGTGATATGAAATAAAGGTGGTGCTAAAAATACTCCGAAATAAATTAAAATGTAGGCAGTTATGTATACGATATCACTGCCATATACAGTCGGTAACAAAAGTGTCCGAACACTAGCAAAAATTCCTATGTAAAAAAAGTACACTTCATACGGTTTTGTTAAATAAATCCTTGTCGAATCCTCTTCTTAGTCAGTCTAAGAACATGATTCGATAAGGATTTATTTAATAGAACCGTATGAAGTGTTTATTTATTTATTTATTTTTTATTTTTTTTATACATAGGAATTTTTGCTAGTGTTCAGACACTTTTGTTACTGACTGTACATATACAAAAAATCTAATGTCAAAAACAACACACACTGTCAAACTTCAAAATTCGGCCTGCAAATAACAGCCACTGGTTCTTGAAAAACTGATTGGATCTTCATGAATTAAAAAGGAAAATATTGCTCTCATAATGTGTTGAAACAAACTCGGCGGCTTAGAATCTTGCTAATGATTTGGGAAAATGTTGAAATAGAAATTCTTTTACAGAGTATACTTTGTAAATGTTGTCGTTTCTTAACTTTATGCATACTTATTAAAGAAATAATAATAAAAATTTTAATACAGAAGTAAAAATAGAAGAAAAAAAATGCTAAACCAGTTATTTTATCCAGGTAAATATTTATCAAATTGTTTGTTAATTTAAATTTTGTTCTTGAGAATATGTGAATTTTTGTATGGGCGCTTGTTTTTATTTCAAGAACTTCTGATTAGACGCTCCATGAAAATTTCATCCAATAAAATCTATTTATTATTATGCTTTTTAAAGGAATTTCCTTTATACGTTTCAGATTTCAAAGGGCCTTGATTTACTGAAAAGGGATTTTAACTGAGAATTCAATTTCACTAAAAGCAATTCAATAGCTGGACTTTTGAAACAGCGGTTTAGCAAAACAGTGATTTTAATAGTAAAAATACAAATAAAAAGGAATGATTAAAAATATTCTACAGATTAATATCTAACAGTATGTTTCATATTATGAATGATATTCAAAGTTTTGTTCTTTTGTTTTCATTTATGTTTTGGGGGTTTTAAACACTTGAACAGCAGTTGAACACTTGAAATAATAATTGAAAATTCAGCAGCAGGCCGAAATTGTTTTATTTAAATCACTTTAATACTTCAAACAAATCGAAATTAATATCAGTTACAATAGTGTCTTTATTGAAAATTCTTTACTGAAAGTAATAATCGTTGTATTTTTAGTTCTTCTTTTCAGGGACAAAAAAAAAAAAAAAAAAAAGAATATATTACCGTCTGGGAGTTATTGTTTGAATTTAGTTTAAATGGTTTTTATACTATTTCAAACAGAAGGAACATAATGTATGTTATTGATGTTCATTCAATCGTATTTTGCGCATGAATCCGTATGCTTAAGCTTTATTGTCATTTTACAAAGCTTTACAAAATGTTACGCGTTTTAAATTACATTATTGTCCATTGGAGTTAATCAGTTGATATAGATTTTTAATAAAGATGCATACAATTTTTCTCGTTTGTTCTTCATTCAAGGGCGAAATAATCCTTTTGATTAATTTACTAATTTTACTGATAAACTTAGTTATCTATCTTTAGACTATCTTTAAACTTTTTATAATAAAATTTACTATCTATTATTAAACTATCGTTACTAAAAATGTATCCGATAGTGAGTTTAGAATGAAACGTGTTTTCTATTAAAATGGTGTATTAAATTTGTGTACATGGTCTCACAAAAATATCCAAACAGGAAGCTCTAAACCCAATGAAAGCTCTATTATTCAGCGATTATTTCTGAAAATGAATTTTGAATGCCATTATGATTTTTACGACTATACTAAATTTTAATGCTATGTGTTTCGTGTTATTGCGAAATTCATATTTAGTGTTTTCCAAAAGGATACATTTATATTAGAATTATGTATTAAAGTAATTTATAGTGTTGTTAGGGACTTTTAAACTGAGTAAAAATGTATTGTACTCATTAAGTTAAAAATGGATTCCTTCCACGTGCTGTAATTTTAGTAAAAACCAATCTTATAGGCATTTGTTAGAAATGAGTAAATTACATCAACTGTCAATTTTATTATAGGGATGGAAAGTGTTTAATAATATGTACGTGGAAAATGATTGATCCTTTTTTATTTTCTTACTGTTATTATTCACATAATGTATAGCATCCCAAAGAAACTTCAAATCTAACTCCAGTTTTTTCCTTTAGAAAAGAATGGACGAGAGAAAATATTTAGTAAAATCACTTTCTGATAAAGGTCCGCTGCTTCCTATAGAGGAGGAATAGAAAGGGATTCTATTTCCCTTAATATAATCTGTGCGGATCTAACAGAATGATAGAAGTTTCTTGAAGCGGAAATATTGCCCACCACCAAAGCCGTTGATGCGTGTTTACCACCGGATCTCAAAGGCCGGTGTGATTCACTGTTATTCTATGCTTAAACCATAGAATTTAATTATTGAGGATGAGCTAATTGCATTATTTAATTATAAAGGACATTGTACATAAAAAATATTGAAAATGCCACAATTGTTTCTCTTCGTTTAATGTAAAGATTGCTTACTAAATAAATCGATAAATAAAAAATGTTTCTCTTTTCTTTTTTTAGTTAAGTTTTACAAATGGTATCAAGCTATGCGTGTTATGGAATGTTGCAACTGAATGAAATAATTAATTTTTTAGTAAATTGATATAAAAATTTTGCTATTTCTTTCTTTTTAACACTTTCCAACAAGGTAAAAAAGTGTTTATGACTTCGGTTTGTCTGTCTGTCTGTCCGCGCTCTAACTCCCGTAAATATTTATGGAATTTCTTGAAAGATTAGCTCGATTGCTGAAGGGATATATGTTATTCAAGTTCCCTATCGGATGTTCCTTATTGAAAATGGTGTGAACACTTTTACTGGTTTATGTACAGGGATAGCCGAAAGTTTTCCAAAGCATTGTGTCCTATGACAAGCATTTCTATAAAACATATTTTAATACCGTTACTTTACACGAATCTTAATGAAATTGAAATATGTTATTCAAGTCCACTACTGGATGTTTCTCATTGAAAATGGAGTAAATACCGTCACGGGTTTGTATACAGGGACACCCGAAAGTATTTCTAAGCATTGTAATCTATGAGAGGTATTTTTATAAACCATATTTTAATACCGTTACTTTACACAAATCTTAATGAAATTGAAATATGTTATTCAAGTACGTTATCGGATGTTTCTCATTAAAAATGGAGTATATACCATCACTGGTTTGTATACAGGGATACCCGAAATTATTCCTAAGCACTGTGTTCTATGAGAGGTATTTCTATAAACCAAATTTGAAGGACTGTACTTTGCAGAAATCTTAATAAAATAAAAATATATTATTCATATGCACAAAAGAATGCTTTCCAAAGAATACAGTACGATTAGCATTAGATTTACGGTGCCACACAAAATATTCAGTTACATTAATGGGTGTTATTAGAAATTTGCTGGAATTACATTTTCGTTTATATTAATCTTTTTTATCATTTTCTAAATGTTTATAACACTTTCCAATAAGGTTAAAAAGTGTTAATGACTTCGGTTTGTCTGTCTGTCTGTCCGTCTATCCACGCTTTAACTCACGTAAATATTCTTGGAATTTCTTGAAACTGATATATTATATTCAAGTTCACTATCGGTTGTTTCCTATTGAAAATGGAGTGATTATCTCTTCTGGCTTGTGTACAGGGACACCCAAAATATTCCATTGTGTTTTTATGAACTATATTTTAATTCCTTTATTTTACACAGATTTAAATGAAATTGAAATATGTTGTTTAAGTTCACTATCGGATGTTTGCTATAGAAAATGGAGTAAATGTCACTAGTGGTTTGTGCACAGAGTCACCCAAAAATATTCCAAAGCATTCGTTCTATGAGAGGTATTTCTATAAACCAAATTTTAATAACTTTACTTCGAACAGATCTTAATAAAGCTAAAATATGTTATTCATATGCATAAAAGAATTCTTTCTACAGAATGCAGTATGATTAGCATTATATTTACAGGGCCACACAAAAATATTCAGTTACATTGAAGACTTTTATTGCAAATTTGCTGAAATTGCATTTTCGTTTACATTTAGCGATGTAACACTTTTTAAGTGAGCATGTGATTTCAATTTAAGTATCTATCTGTCCGACAGTCCATCTGTCTCTCTGTCCATCTGCCCGCTCCAGCGTCCATAAATAGTTTTAGAATTTTTACAAAATTATATATGTTATTCAAATTCACTATGGAATGTTCCCTATTTTAAATGACATGAATATGTCCTGTGCAACTGGTTTGTGTACAGAGACAAAAAAAAAAAAAAAAAAAAAAGGCCAATGCATTGCATTTTAGGACAGACATTTTTGTAAATTACATTTAAAGAACTTTCTATTGTAAAAATCATAAAGAAATTGACATTGATTTTTAATATGCTAAAATAATATTTTGTATAGAATATGATTTTGCTATCCTTCAGATTTACGGGGCTACACTAAAATATTCAGATACATTATGAACTGCCATTAGAATATAAGGGCTACGTTTTCTTTTGTGTTAAGAATTTTTAACACTTCCTAACAATGTTTAAGAATGATTAGGAATTCAAATAGTCTATCTGTATGCTTTTCAGAACTACTGTCTGTCCGTTGTGTGATTACGTAGGCAAAGAGTATCGAAAGTTATACAATACAACAATTATGTACATTTGGAAAGTGTTAATTATCAATGCGTACCGCATGATTTTGCGTTCTTGTTTTTATTATTTTTAAGTAAAAACTATTAAACAGTTTGTGGTTAATCCTTATTCTTCGACCACTTTTCATGAAACCATGGAAGCATCTGTGCAAGTGCTAACTCAACGAGTCCAATGCTAAAATAGGGGTGACAGTCATCTGACTCAGAGAAAATGAGCAATAACAGAGTGCGGAATTACTGGATGTTTTCCAAATTTTAAACTGTCGGTCACGCTGGCATCCCTCCAACTTTTTGGGCGCGTCCTCACTGCTAGTTTTTGGATATGTGGCCGCACTGTAAGTCATTGCATCCAGAGAATATGAGTACAATGTACATAAATAAACTTAAAACTCAGTAAATAAATATATAATAATAATAATAAACAATTAAATAAACAAACAAACAAACAAACAAATAAAATCAAGTATCAAAAAATAAAGTATAGATATTATAAATATAATGTATAATATAAACTATCTATATTGTAAGTTATACCAACTTATACACGACTGTATCCCACACATGATAAGTATATAATAAAAAAACAAACAAATAAACAAGCAAACAAACAAATAAATAAAGGAAACAAAACAAATACAATCAAGTTTAAAAAAATAAAGTATAAATATTACAAATATAATGTATAACAAACTATCTATATTGTAAATTGGACCAACTTATACACGTCTGTATCCCACACATGATAGGTATATAACGAATGCGGGTAACATTTAAGGGGACATACGACCTTTAAAAGGGAAAAATAAGTAAGAAAAATCAACATCTTTTACATTTAATTTCTCAGAATGTATTTGCTCTATGACCGTAATTTTTTTTTTTTTTTTTTTTTTTTTTTTAACTGGCTATAAATTGAAGTATTATAATTTAAAAGATATTTTTTATATTCTCATAAAGGAAAAATAAGTTTATTTTTTGTACAGTTTTAAACAGCAAGTATTTTTTTTTTTTTTTTTTTTTTTTTTTTTTTTTTAAGCAAGTGATACGACCACTTGCGCGCATGATTTCAAACAAAATGTATAATGTAATACAAAAAATCAACTGCAATGGCAAACTACAATACTTTCTCTTTAATCTGAAATTTAGGTTCAGTTTGAAGAGAGAGTATTGTAGTTTGTTATTACAGTTAATTTTTTGTATTACATTATATATTTTGTTTGAAACCATGCGCGCAAGTGGTCATACACTTTTTTATTTTAATTACTTACAGTTTAAAACTGTACGAAAAATAAATTTATTTTTCCTTTATGAGAATAAAAAAAAAAAAAATCTTTTAAATTATAATACTTCAATTTATAGCCAGAAAAAAAATTATTGTCATAGAGCAAATACATTCTGAGAAATTAAATGTAAAAGATGACGATTTTTCTTGCCTATTTTTCACATTTAAAGATATACATATATATATATATTGTATGTTAAAATTATATGTATATTTTATTTGCGTAAATTTTTAATACAATATGACTTTGGAAAGTTAGCAAATACATATATATATATATATATATATATATATATATATAATATATATATATATATATATATATATATGCACAATCTACCAATAAATATTTGGATACTTTCGAATTTAGACGTATTGTCAAATATCTAAAATAATTCTACACGAATCATCATGAAACTTTGGAAGTGTAAAGAACATGATATACCTCATATACAGTCGGCTGCAAAATTATTCGAGCACTAGCCAACAATTCCTATATTTATAAAGTACACTTAAGACTGTTTTGCTAAGTAAATCCTTGTCGAATCATGTTCTTAGACGGATTAAGAACATGACTCGACAAGGATTTATTTAACAAAGCTGTATTAAGTGTACTTTTTATTGTCAAGGATTATTGCTAGTGCTCGAATAATTTTGCAGCTAACTGTATTTCAGCAAACGTTTTGTTCTGAAGAGGAAAAGGGAACCAGTAAAAAATTAAACAAAAATCGAAATGTTTTGCATCACCCTGTAAAATGTAATGTTTGGAATGCATTTTGGCTGTAGCATATGATTACGAGGATTCTTCTAATTATCTGTGTAAATTTCTATGAGACTACCACGTGTATTCATATAACGATTTCTTTAAAAAATTGCAATTTTTTAAATTATAACACCTAGGATATTAGACCCAGTGCAAAACCATTTTTAGGAAATTTGACGTACTACATTAGACACAGCATACTGCCATCAGAATGCAAAAATGTTAATTATATTACGAAATACGAGCATTTTTACTAAATAATTTTAGCTACGCATGCGCAAGCTTTTAAAAAAAATTATTTGCATAATTTAATTGCCAAAAATATTGAATTACTTATATAAAAGCCCTAAACAAATATCGCGCAAATTCAAAATGTTATGAGTTACAAAATGAACAGATTTTTTTTTACTTATTTATTTATTTATTTTTGTTAAGGAAGATGATAGGGTTTTTTATGAATATTTATTCACAATCAGCTAATACTGTATTACCATTGGGCATTGATTGAATCAAAATAAAAATTTGAGTAAAACCCCTTATTGTTTAGCTTGTTGTTTAGCATTATTGTTTAGCATTTTGAGAGGAACTGAAATTCTGTTTAATTTTTTACTGGTTACTTTCTCCTCTTCAGGACAAAACGTTTGCTGAAATATATGATGTATATTATGTTCTTTATACTTCCAAAGTCTCATGATGATTTGTGAAGATTTTTTCTAGATGTTTGACAAAACGTCTAAATTCGAAAGTGTCCAAGTACTTCTTGGTAGGTTGTGTAGATATATACAGTCGGTAACAAAAGTCTCCGAACACTAGCAAAAATTCCTATATAAAAAAAGTACACTTAATAAATTTTGTTAAATAAATAAATCCTTGTCGAATCCTGTTCTTAGTCAGTCTAAAAACAGGATTCGGCAAGGATTTATTTATCAAAACTGTATTAAGTGTACCTTTTTTATATAGGAATTTTTGCAAGTGTTCGGAGACTTTTGTTACTGACTGTACATATATATTTTCATAACATAAAAATACTGAAATAAAGTTAGAATAAAAAAAAAAAAAAACAGAAAGAAAGAAAGAAAAATGAAGAAATGGAGACAAACTCACTCGAAAATCTAAAATAAAATAGCTGTTAATTTTCCGTATTAAATAAAAACTAGAATAAAATAAAAGAGTTCTAAACTCCAAACGAGATATCTTTAAAATTTTAAACGGGACGTGTTAATCTTTTGAGAATTCATAAATGAGGAGGGTTTACTAAATTTTTTGAAAAACAAGAATAAAACAAAAGATAAGAACACTTGAACATTATTCATCAATATCTAGATTTTATCGTTTAATGGCATTCATAAGATATTACCTCTCAAATGTGAAATTTGTTCGATTCTATTTTAAGAACGTTTTCGAAAAAATAAACGTGTATTTTAAAATACTTTCAAAAATCCAGATAAACTTATGCATAAAATTATGCCAATTTATAGCTGTGTATATAAACATCGACGCTCTTTTTAATCTGCTCAGTAGAATAACTATGAAGGTTCTATTATTATTTATTTATTTATCTTTTTATTCACTATACCTTCGCGTTCAATTGTAATGAGTCTTACAAAACATTTTTTTACGTTAACATATGTTGCATATGAAACAAATTATTTAGTTTAGTAATCAAATTTTCAATAAGCTGTACTAATTTCATTAAAAAAAAAAAAAAAATCCAACTGATAATACATTGACTGGATAGTGTACTATTTTCATAAAACCACAAAAATAACAAATAAATATTAAAAAAGAATTAGAAAGAGCATTTGAAAATAGAATTCAAAAATACTTTATTTCAAGTTAATTTAGTATTCTAATTTGTTGTATTTTTAACTGTAACATTTTTTTTTATATTTACTATGTATAGCGTGAATTTATTACAAGTAAAATAAATCTTCAAAATAAGTAAAAAAAAATATGGGTACACACATCATGAATATATCCGGACATACAATCGGCAGCAAAAGTATCCAAGCACTAGCAAAAATTCCTATGTAAAAAAGTACACTTAATACTGTTTTGTTAAATAAATCCTTGTCGAATCATGTTCTTAGACTGACTAAGAACATTATTTATTTAACAAAACAGTATTATGTGTACTTTTTTTTTTAACATAGGAATTTTTGCTAGTGCTCGGATACTTTTGCTGCCGACTGTAATCTCTCGGCTGAAATCTCGCCTGACAAAATATCACGCGGACTAAAGGAGGCCACGGGGCTCCATAAATAGAGTGCAATTTCCCATTATATATATACATATATATTATAGAATAGAATTTTATTATTTCATCTATATTTAATTTTGAGTTTTTTTATTATTTGCTTTTCACCATTAAAAATACATTTAAAAAACACTGTACATCACTGCTGTCATCAAAACTAAATAATGTTGTTCACAAACCTGAAATAAAATTTTAAGATTAGTAAGTACTATTGATTTTATTATGACTAATCTTAACAAGCTAATAAACATAATGTTTTGTAACTCTTTTTAAGAAAAATCGAAAACAATTTTCGTAAAGTGTTTATCTGACTAGGCTAAATATATGCATGTCTTGTCACGAAGTTTTATTTTATATTTCTCATAATCGCCATATTATTTTAAGAAAAATGATCTAAAAGGTTACATTTCATTTGTAGGTATCAAACTCAATCATCACTCACATTATTTTGCTCTCTATTCATTTATCTAGGCGAGATTTCGTGAACACGAGATCTTGTCCTCGCGAGACTTTGTCCAGTTGGGAGGCGAGATATTGTCCCTGCGAGATTTTGTCTTATATAATATTTTGTCTATAGTTATTTTTGTCCCTGCAAGATTTTGTACGCGCGAGCTTTAGTCCGCGAGATTATGTCTTCAACGCTACATTCGCATGAAATTAAACAGACCATTCTACTGCATTATCATTTAAATCAATGTAAATGTCTCTCTCACCCTCTCTTCATATATAATTTTAAAATACTTTTTATTTTAGTATAGAAATTATTATTATTATTATTGGCATCATTTGGTCTCATCAATATCTTATGGATTTAAACTAATTATTCATAATTTTTAAATTTTTCCTATTTTTGAAAAACCATTTCCTTTTCTCTCTTTGAAACTTTTTAATTTTCTTCCGTTTTTTTTTTTTTTTTTTTCTTTTTTTTTCTAAATTATTATGTATCATTTCTTATAACATTCTTCTGCATATTTGAATTACATAAAAAGTATAATTCACTGAAGTTGGATAACCTTTAAATCATTTTAACACAAAGAAATGCTTGTACTGTTTTCCTTCTCAAAATATTCTTCTGCAGCCTTGATAGGTTTAAAATTTACCTATGATTTAATGAAGGTGAAAGCAGGATTGTTTCAATTACTCTCGCTCTTTTTTTAAAAAATGTTTTTTACATTATTCTTCTGCATATTTGTTTTTAGTTTGATTTTTGATCTTTTAACACTTTCCAACAAGGTTGAAAAACGTTAATGACTTCGGTTTGTCTGTCCATCTGTCTGTCTGTCCGCGCTTTAACTTCCGTAAATATTTATAGACTATCTTGAAACCGATATATGTTATTCAAGCTCACTATCGGATTTTCCTATTGAAAATGGAGTGAATATCTCTACTGGTTTGTGTACAGGGACACCTGAAAGTATTCCAAAGCATTGTGTTCTATGAGAGGTATTTCTATAAACCATATTTTAATACTTTTACTGTACACAAATCTTAATGAAATTGAAATATATTATTCAAGTTCACTATCGGATGTTTCATATATAAAATGGAGTAAATACCACCACTGGTTTGTGTACAGGGGCACTCGAAAGTATTCCAAAGCACTGCATTCTATGAGAGGTATTTCTACAAACCAAATTTTAATAACTGTATTTTGCACAAAGCTTAATGAAATTGAAATATATTATTCATATGCACAAAAAAATGCTTTCTATAGAATATAGTGTGATTAGTATTAGTCTTACAGGGCCACATAAAAATATTCAGTTGAGAATCCTCAGCGTGTATCTCATTAAAACCATTATGAAGATATAGTAATTAAACTAGGAAATGTAACATGTCCTGTGCCTTTAACAAAAGTACCTGTGATTGAAAAGTTAAATTATTTACGGATCAATGTCTTTGGCTATGAAGATGATGAAGTGTGCCCTCTGTATATTTCACCAAAAATGACTCTGATGTAATCAACTTCTTATTAATATCTGATGATGAAAGACAACATTATTGCGTGATTCGAAACTTTTCACGTCTACATGGGGATTTAACCAAACACCATCTTAAAGCATATTACTGTTTTAGATGTCTCCATCGCTTCACTAGAAGATTTATTAAAATCACACATCCAATACTGTCAAGAACATGAAGTGCAAGTTATCAAAATGCCTCCAGAGGAAAATAACATTTTAAAATTTTCAGTTACACACTTGCAACATCCTACTGCATAAAGAATCTATGCTGATTTCGAAAGTCTTCTTGTACCTAATACTTCAGCTTCACCCTCTTCAGATATTTCACATAGTGAAAAAATTGCATATCATGTGCCTTGTGCATATGCTTATGTTATTATTGGTCCTGATGGTCGTTCCGTTAAACCTATTGTAGTCTATCGAGGGGAAGATGTTGTCGAACACTTTTTAGATCAAATTATGCAAGAAAAAGAGATGCTTGGCCATAAGTTACTAAACAAGAAACCTATGAAATTGACTCCAGAGAAGGAGAGAGCTTTTCAAAAAACCGAATAAACCGAATAAAAACCATTACGTGATGATCGTGTGAGAGATCATTGCTATATTTCTGGAGCATATCGAGGTGCATTACATGCTGCATGCAACCTTAACTTTAAACAAAGTAAATCTATTCCTATTACATTTCACAATCTGAAAAATTATGATGGTCATCATATTATGACAAAACTTGGAAAGTATAAAGATCATCAAATAGAAGTTATTGCTATTACTTCAGAAAATTATATTATCTTTAGATTAAAGAAACCTGGATATCCTATTCAACTGATTTTCTTAGATTCATTTCAATTTCTTCCAACATCTCTAGAATAACTTGTAAAAGACCTTGATCCCTCGCAGTTTACTATTTTAAAAGAGAATTTTTCAACTGGCACATCCTTAGACTTACTAACACGAAAAGGTGTATATCCATACGACTACTTCTCCTGTTTTAGTAAATTTGAGAAAACTCAATTACTTCCTCCTTCTGCCTTTTTTAAAGCATTAACTGAAGACTATTTCTGATGATGATTATGAACATGCCAAAACTATCTGGAGCAAGTTTAATAAGAAAAATCTTGGTGATTATCATGATCTATTTGTTAAGACAGACGTTTTATTGCTTTTAGATGTATTTCAAAATTTTAGAAAGCTCTGCTTGCTATATTATGAAATTGGTTGTGCACATCTTTTTACTACTCCTGGACTTACCTTTCAAGCTTGTTTAAAAATGACCGAGACACCTTTGGAATTGTTAACAGATGTTGACATGCTACTCTTAATATAAAAAGGGATACGAGGTTGAATTAGTATGATTAGCAGAAGATTGGCCAGAGCAAACAACCCTTATATGAATGACTATAACCCAAATGAGCCAAATAGTTATATAATGTACTGGGATGCTAATAACCTTTATGGTTGGGCCATGTCCCAGTATTTGCCCTATTGGATGTTCAAATGGATCGATACAGATAATTCAACTGGAGATTGGATTCTATTCCTTCGAGATGACTGCGATATCGGCTACATATATGACGTGGATTTAGAATACCCTCAACACTTTCATAATACACATAAGGATTACCCATTAGCACCCGAAAGATTAATTTTAACCGAAGAAATGTTGTCACCTTATGCTCAAAGTATGCTTCAAAACAGAAAATATGTTGGAACACCAAAATTAATATCTAATTTGAATAGTAAGAAAAATTATGTCGTGCATTACCGAAAATTAAAACTTTATCTTCATTTAGAACTTAAAGTTACTGCAATACATAAAGCCCTCCAATTCAGTCAAGCTCCTTGACTAGAACCATACATTACCTTCAACACCGAAAAACACAAACAACCTACATCTTCCTTTGAAAAGGATTTTTTTGAACTCTTAAACAATAGTGTGAATGGAAAAACCATGGAAAACTTACGAAATGACGAAATATTGAGCTTTGCACGAATATTTTTAAAAGAGCAACAAAATTAGTAGCATCTTCCACTTTTAAATCGTTTAAGACATATGATGAAGATCTAACCGCTGTAGAAGGACTTAAAACAAGCATTTTAATGAATCGCCCTGTTTATGTTGGATTTACAATTCTTGAACGTTCCAAATTATTAATGTATAATTTTCCTTATAATTGCATTGAGCCTATATACAGGGTGATTATAAAATACCTACCCCGATATATGAGACCATAGCAACCATACAATCCGAAAAACTGAATAAAAATTTGGTGGAAGGTATTTTGAGGTATGCGCCCAAAAATTTTATAAAAAACAACAGTGAAACTCTAACAGTTACAGTTACAGTGACAAAATTTAGAAAATGTCAAATGGCAACATCAGTTTTTTTTTATTGGAATGAAATCTCCATAGCAAAAAACCATTAACAGCGTTGGAACGGTAACTCTAGCATGAAAATCACCAACGCTATGCGTACTAAGAAAAAAAAACAGCTCTGTTGTGCTTACCAGAGCACGACTTTCATCTCCAAAACGAGAAAAGAGACCATGGTGTCCTTAATTTCATGTAGGTCTACTGAATAGAGGGTTTTAATTTCTTTGTTAGTCGTAAGACACTGTCATGACTGACGTCATCACACTAAGTGAAAAATAAGACATTGTTAAATGCGTGATGTGTATCTTGCTTTCTTGCTCTGTGAACAATATGCACCTTAGTGGGAAACATCATTATCATCATCAAAATCGATTTTGATTGCCATTTCACAATGCTATGTTTTTTACGTAGTGCGATTACGTCAGCCATGACGGAGACTTACGACTAACAACGAAATTAAAGCCTTTATTCAGTAGCCTTACACGAAATTAAGGATACCGTGATCTCTTCTTTTCGTTTCGAAGCAGAATCAGTAGACGTTAGTCTGAATAAAAGACTCAGTGTGAAATGTGATGTCATTAAAAAAATGAAAGTCGTGCTCTGGTAGGCACATAACAGTTTTTTTTCTTTTGTTTTTTTCTTAGCCTGGCTAGCGCTGACGATTTTCGTACTACAGGTACCGTTCCAACGTTATTTATGATTTTTGGTATGGAGATTCCATTTCAATAAAATAAAGTAGGTGTTGCCATTTGAAATTTTTGAAATTTTGTCACTGTAACCCTAACTGTTAGAGTTTAACTGTTGTTTTTTATATAATTCTTGGGCGCATACCTCAAAATACCTTTCACCAAAATTTTATTTAGTTACTGTGAACGGTATGACAGCTATGGTCTCATATATTGGGGTACTTTTTTTATAATCACCCCGTATAACGATCGAGCCGTGCTTTTATTTACTGATACAGATTCTCTAACGTATCACATTACTACAGACGACATATATAAAGATATGCAAAATAATTTATCTATCTTTGATTTTTCTGATTATCCCCAAGACCATCCTCTCTGTTCGACTGAAAACAAAAAGGTTATAGGAAAGTTTAAAGACGAATTGAGTGGGGAAATAGCTTTGGAATTCGTAGGATTGAAAGCTAAACTTTACTCTATAAATTCAAGTAAAAAAAAAAAAAAAAAAAAAAAAAGAGAGAGCAAAGGTGTATGGACCCAGGTTGTTCGACAAAAAATTACACATGAAGACTATTAACAGTGTTTACAACAACAAAATCAAGCATAGAAAAACAACTAAAAATCGATCAAGAAAATCACAATCTGTATACAATCCATCAAAATAAAGTCAGTCTAAGTCCCTTCGACAATAAACGTACATTTTAGATGATGGGATAACATGTTTAGCACATGGACATTATGATATTGATCAACATTAAATATTGTAAACTTAGTTATATTTCATGAAATTATATGTATAAAATAGTTAATAATGTTAGCTTACTAGACGAATATTTAGAACGATACTTGTAAATATTGTAAAAATAATCAACATTTAATGCTGTAAACTTAGTAATATTTGATGAAATTATATGTATATAATAATTATTGTGATGTAATGTAAGCATATTAAATGAATATTGGAAAGAATACTTGTAAATTTTGCAAAAATTGCTGTAATAAAGTTTTTAATTAACCCTAAACTGTGTCTATTTTATTTCTAAGTTGTTATTTTTTGAACGTTTGTGAATTTTATTAATATGTTAAAAGAAAAAAAATATATATATGTATATAAATAAAATAAAAGAAGAAGAAAAAAAGGAATTATGTAAATTTTATTAAAAAGTTGGAAAAGCAAAAATAATGAATATTGTTTTACAAAAATTTTAGAGATAAATATATATATATATATATATATTGTAATAGAATTACGGAAAGTAATTTCATGATTCAATTTAAATATTACAAACTTTTTCACCTAACATTAAATGCAAGTTTTAAAGAAAATATGATTATTACAAAAAATATTTTATTTAAAAGATAAAAGAAAAAATGCAAACATAAATTTTTTAAAAAATGAAAAATTTTTACAATTACTATTATTTTTTTTTTATAAAGAAAATATATATATCATTATTTTATACTAGATTATTATTAAGCTTATGACTAACGAAAAGGTAGTAGTGATTGAGAATGTTGCGTTCGATTTTGCGTATTAGCGCATTAGCACATCACACCTCTTACACGTCTGTGGGTGAACGAACATTATAACACTACTCTTAAATCATATTTTAGTCATATAAAAAAGTATAATAATCATGCAACATGGATGTAGACTGTCATATCTCATAGAAATTTCTCAATATTTCTTTTCTTCCAACGTGAACTTATCGTGTTCTACTCTTAACATTATCACATAAAGGAAAAAATTGTACTCAGTTCCTTACTTAATATGTAAAGTTTTCACAATTATTACTAAAATATACATATTTAAGAAATATTTTTAAAAATATCTTAGTATGACACCTAAACTACACGCATATCTGTAGTAAATTTCCAACTTAATATTGCTGTTAGCAATAATTTTTATTTTTGTTAAAAGTAGTGCAATAAAATGAAAAAAAATTTTTTTTTTCTTTATAGATTTAATAATTATTAATATATATATAAATATATATATAAATATATATATATACATACACTAGTTCTCATAATTATAAGGACACCAGTTTTTCTATATTAACTAAACACTGAACACTATTATTTAAACAAATATATTTTTTATTAATTTGAATTTCATTAATAGACTATATTTAAAAAGTTTTATCGTTTTTCTATCTTAAAACACTTTAATTACGGTCAAAAAGAGGATTTTTCACGTGTTAACAATTATAAGGACAGCTCGAATCTTAGTAATTTTTTTTCAGTTATTCTTTAAAATAATATTTTATGGGGGCTCTTTTTAGGGGGAAGCAGTCAGACATTCTCTCTGGTATATACATATATATATATATATATATATATATATATATATATATATATATATATATATATATACACACATCTTTTTTTAATATTCAGTTTTAATACCATTTCATACAGCATAGATGATATTCTGAATGCATTTAAACTATTTAAAATTGCTTTCCACTTGCATGCACTTTTCTAATTTGATAAGTTAAGGTTTTTTCAACTTTTAGGCCAAGGGAAAGGCAATAATACAAAAGTTTCTTTCTTCAAATTATTTCCTATTGCTCTAGAACTAGAGCAAAAATGTAAGTCTTGTTGAAAAAAATATTATTACCCCCAAAATCTAACAAAAATCTGAGAATTCCACGTTTAAAATATTCGGATATTCTCTTGATGTTCATAATAATAGAAAAAATCTGGAGTGACTCCACTCGACTTTCTGAACATTGAGTAATTAACAGTTTTGTAGATAAAACAAAGAAAGAGGAGTTGTTAAACAAACAAAAGAGAGAAAACCATAATAGAGTGTTTGAGTATTTTTCTCCATATATTACACGATGTTTTATTTAACGCTACTGAACTTTGAGTCCATAGATCATAATGATAAAGAATTTTTCGTTGTGTCCCTGTAAAAACCTATAAATGCTAGATTCACCAAAATGCTTATAGTTAGTGCAACAGTGATTTATAATATTCATATAAATTTTCAGCTCAATTGAATAAGGCGTTTAGATGCTATCGCACTTTTAAAAATTTGGTCCCATAGGCCATAATGATAAAGAATTTATCTTTCTTGTCCCTGTAAAAAAACTGTAAGTGCTAAATTCACCAAAACCTATACAGTTGGTGCAATTGTGACCTATAACATGTGTACAAATTTTTTGCTCAGATTAATAAGGCGTTTAGACGCTATTACGCTTTTAAAAATTTGTCCCCATAGGCCATAATGATAAAGAATTTTTCTTTGTGTCCCTGTAAAAAAACTGTAAGTGCTAGATTCATCAAAATCAATAGGGTTCGTGCTACGGTGACTTGCAACATTCGTACCAACTTACAGCTCATTCGAGCAAAGCGTTTAGACGCTAGCGTGTTCACTCACACACATACACACACACATACATACATCATCGTAAAAATAGTGAAAACGGACTCAGGGGACCTTGAAACGTATAGAAACATCAAAATCTCCAATTCGGATTTTTGACATGATTACAATACTTTCCTCACTATAGTGTTCGGAAAGTAAAAATTACTAAATTCATTCTGCCTTCTAGAAACAGCTCCCCAGAGCACCATAGATCCACCAATGCCTCATTCATATATGCCTTTAAAAAATCTGCTCTGTCTTTCACTATCTTCAGATCATGCCAGTAACTGTTAAAACCATTTGGTTAATCAAGAATAAAATTTTTTTCATCCGAAAATGCAATATTTTACCATTTAATATTGTCCTTATTCAACTTTAACACAGACGTTCTTTCCCCCATTAAATGCTTATTGATTATTACAGCTTTTTTATTCATTTTAACATATTACTAATTATTTTAAACATGCATAAATGTGGACCCCTTTCGTTAAAAATTACGAGCAAATTCAGCAGCAGTCATTATGAGTAGAACAGTAAGAGGAATTATGAGTCTTCGATCTTTGTAAAACAACTCTGATTTTGCATCAGATCTTTTTCCTATCGAACCAGCAGTTCAACGTTTGATCACATTTCCTTCAGCAATTTTAGATCTTCCCAAGTAGCACATGAACGTTCTCTGAACGTCTAATAACGGTTACACTGGTTCAAACACCGTGTTTCGTGTCAAAAGAACGTTCTACTCGACGTTCAAAAGCAGTATTATTCAGAACGTTCTAAAAAGGTGTGTTTTGTACCATTCATAAAACGTGCAATTTCAGTTTTATAAAAAACGTTAAGGGAAACACCGTCGTAACACGTTCTGTTTCAGTACAATTATAACGAAAATGACAAAGTGCTCTATTTTCCGTTATAATGTATAAAATTTTTGAAAACAAGGCAGAACTTGATTTTGTTGATACAATTTATAAAAATATTCATTGGGAAATAAAAGTGAAGAGGTGGTTTTGTTTTTTAACATAATTTTAAATTATAATTATCTGATATTTGCAATTGAATTTCTCTTCGCGAAAACTCTAATTAAAATGAACGCATAATCATGTAATTTTGTTGACTTACTCTATATAAAATTATTATTTGATTGTTATATTAGTTTGCTGTATTGGAAAATATTTTGGAATAAAATGGAATTATTTAATTCGATCAAGTATTTCGATATTACACTTTTGCCTAATTTATATGTTTTTAGAGTACAAAGAAATGGTTTTTGCAATTCGTCAGTGTATATGTGTATGCACGCGATTTAAATGCCCTTCCGTATGTATTAGTTGGTTAGTTAAAAAAATAAAAATAAAAAATTATAAGCCTTCTATATGAATATGGAAATTTTAAACCTCGCCAGTGCGTAAATATGATTCCACGGATTTTCTTCAAACTCGCCATTTTACCTTTCATCTAGATGTACATTCGTATGTAATTTAAGGTTTACGGTGAAAAGGTTAATTTGTAGAAAATCGTAAGTGAGAATATATATAATTCTATCAAAAAGGGCTCGAACGATTTTCTTCAAATTTGCTACATAAACCCTTTTTAGATGTCTTTCCACGTATATTACTTAATTACTACAAGAAAATTGACAGGCATCCTAATTAAGTAGCTCGGAAATTGGTGTTTCAAAAAAAGGTTTTATATACAATATTTTAACTTGCTATGTAAAATCCTTTTTATGTGTTTTTCACGACGCATGCATTAGGTTTTTTACAAGAAAATTGTTATATGTTTAATATGTTAAATCCAATTTATGTATTCTGATCGCACTATATCTGAAAAGAGTATATAATATGTATAGTAGTGAATTATGGAAGTCATATTGTTACAAATTAAAAAATATATTTTTTAAAAATTTTACACTATTCGTGATTTTTTTTTTCAAATTTCACTTCATTATTTTGTTTAAAAAAATCGTAAAAAATATTTTAATATAATAATATACACGTATTATATATTTGATGATAAAAATTCTTTGATTTAGAAGTTATTCAAATATTGAACTACTTACATACTGAATGTTATAATATTACTTGAATCTACAAATTCATTATTTTTATATCAATCTACCTTTTAGAAAATATTTAAAAAAAATAATATAATTTGAAATAATAAAATAAATTTGAATTATATATATATATATATATATATGAAATATATATATTAAAGGATTAATTTTTGAATGTAAAATTCTAGCTATTAGAAACGTTAGAGCTGAAACCGGAAACTCATAATTATTTGCATTCGCAAAAACATCTGCTCTGGTACAGAGACGGTTGGTAATTTATGCGCGTATTTCGCTTCTTGGCGATTTTCTCACTTGTTATTTTTACCTTTTGCTTTTAAATAGCAAATGGTCAATTTTAAAAGCGAAAAGTTTTTACTAGAGATAGGGCAGTAAATATAAAACTGTAATCTTTAATAATGTTTAAATTATAAACTTTTATTTTTATTAATCTGACATTAGTTTTCACTTATTAATAACAAAAAATATATAAAAATATGCAACGCAATTCTCAGTGCAAAAAGGTATTTTTATTTAGTTATTTCTAATTAATTAAATAATGAAGTTTTTTTTTATATATAAGTTTTATATATTACATATTTTAGATTTTTTTTTCTTTATAAAGAAGTAAAAATTCTTTTTTCTACATCATTCTTAAGAAAAAGAATACCGATTATCAGAATATAGATTAATATCTTTTGAAGAATTACTTAAAACGTATAACTTCAGCAATGAATAAAACTTGATACAAGGTATTCCCACTTTCATTACTTTCTATACCTTCACTCGCAGTTATTAAGCAAATTTAATGCATTTCTATAAAAATGTTTGTTTTGCACTTGGAAAAATAAAAAAATAAATAAATAGATTTTCAAAACAATCTGTAGAATTTTAATCTTCTTGCTATTAATTTGATTTGATATCAAACATCAGCTTAAAAATAACAACTTCATAAACAGCTAATCGTACACTTTTTACGATTCCATGTGCTGCTATTCATTTTTTCAAACGGTAATGGATTAAAGAAGGATTTTTTTTTTTCATAATAACTGGTTATTTAACTGGTCATTTAAAACGCATAAGACTATGAAAATGCGCATCAACAAATTTTCAATCATATCGAATATTTTTAAGGCCCTTTAAATCAATTACAGTTAATCAACCTTGGTTTAATTTATTTCATCAGAAATATGTATGTTAGTTTCTTTATGATTATTGCAGCGTAGTATTTTAGAATTTAACTAGTAAAAATATCTCTTTTAGACCAATATTTATTCGAATTATTTTTTATACTTTTACATAAATTACTCGTACCACATGCAAGATAATTAATAAGGAATTTTCTAATAAAACTAAATACCTGATCGACACATATTAATTTCAATGAATTCTAAAACTATTTATGGAAATGAGAACGCAGGCAGATTGATACACCATTCTACAGACAAACAAAAGTTATTAATTCTTTTCAATTTTATTTGAAAATTTTAAAAACGCATAACTGATAACTCAACAGAAATGCACTTCGATCAAATTCCATTCATATTCAGGATATTACAGCGAAATTTTCAGGATGTTTTACAAAATATTCGTCATAGAACGCAATATATCCTAATTTTTTCGTAAATCCTTGTATAAAATCTAGTCGTATTTTTATACTATTTTCAATAAAGAACATGCCATAATCAGCTGAATAATAATGTATCAGTATATCAGATTAAACTTATTCTAAAAATAATCAAGGAAAGGAAAGAGTAGACAGACAGATGAACCGAAATCTTAAATGCTGTTCAGTTTTCTTGGAAAGTGTTAAAAAAGATAGAGCGTTAATTGTGTTGAATAATACTTGCGCTGTGCGATCCCAGATATGTGTTTGTGTGTGTTTATTTAGCAATACACAAGCCATTATTTTTTTTATTTTTCAACATTTCCCAGCAAAGTTGACAAGCTTATATGATACCAGTTTTTCTATCTCTTGATCTGCTTCTTCGCGCTTTAATTTTATAAATATTTTTAACATACTACAAAACCTATATATATATATGTATATATTTCAATTTAACTATGTCTTGCTCTTGACTGAAAATGGTATAAATAGCACTAGTGCTTTAGATGCGGTGATGCCTGAAAAGAACACTGATATATTATGGTCTACCAGAGATATTTCAGTAAAACTTATTTTATTATATTTTTATACAGCGTAAAACATAAGAAAACATATATTACATACATACGTTCACTTATATTACATAATTTATGTAATTCATATGCCTAAATACATGCTTTGTATAAAATGTGGCATGATTAGCATAATATTCACTTTGCGACAAATAAAATATTAAGGTGCATTGGGGGATATATGTGAGAATTTCTGAGTTCATATTTAGTTCTTTTATGCTTTTCAACAATCTAACAAAATCAAAAAGCGTTTGTGATTTGGGTTTGTTTGTCTATCTGTATTTTTGCTCATTTATTCAGTAAATAATTTTAGAATATTATATTTTTGATATGTTGTTCAGGTTTACTTTGGCTCTATTTTTATTGAGAATAATAAAAATAGTACTGTTTTATGCACAGAAACTCAGAAAACAATTCCGACACATTAGGATCTATGGGAGATCTTTCCTTAAAGCATATTTTAAAAGTTGTATATTTTGCACAAAATAACAGAATTAGCATACATTATTCTGCTGTAAAATGAAGTGTTTCCTGTAGAATATGATTAGCAAAATTAATAAGTTTATAGGGCTTTACAATCGTTTTCAGATACATTATGAGATATAAGTCGAAATTGCGCATGTAAACTTTCAGTGTTGTAAAGGTTTTTTCGCCCTTTCTTTTTTCTTTGGTATTGTATGTAGAACGTATGGAAACTTTAAACAATATACAAGCTTATAAAAAAATAATGATCCACTTCATGCTTTCCCTTTCGTAATAATAATAATAATAATAATAATAGTAATAATAATAATAAAGGTATAAAGCAAGCTTTTATGAAATTTCTTTCTCCGTAATTAAAAACACTATACAGTTTAAGGCATCATCATTGAGGTAAATTTCACTTCAGATTGAACGATATAACGGACAAAGTGTACTTGGAAAGAGTTTTCTAATTTATACAAACTGCAAAACTTTTCTCTTTTATTAATTAATAAATTGGTAAAACATGTGTGATTGCTGCAATAATTGAATAAAATTATTATTATTTTTTTCAAATTACATAATACAATAGTTATGTTTCATACCGTTTAAACAGATTTTTCTATTAACCCATTATTTGCCAAACTAATTTTCAAATTTTTTCTTAATTAGTGAGTTTTATAAGTTTTAGTAAAAACTATTTAAGAATTATAACAAATTTCAAGAAATTAAGCATACTACCGCAGATCGTCTTATTTCTGGGACAGTGGCAGAATACATTATCTAAAACTATATTTTCATTATCACATTGTCTAAAACTATTTTAAAAAAAAAGTAACGTCCCAAAAAAAGTAATAAAAACTAAACACAACAGCAATAATAAATATAAATTTCTAAATATTCCATATGAATTTAAAATATTCAGTCTGGAACAAATAAAAAAGCTAACAATTTTATTGTGTTTCTTTCTTTATGATTATAGTTTTTCTATGCAATTTTTATTAATTTTCATTAACAGCTTTCTTTCATAAAAATAACAGTGCGTGTAATTCATTTAAGCAAACGAATTAAACAGGCATTTAGTATTTTAACTACGATCAATTTAAAAAAAAAATTATTAAAAATTTTTGAAGAAAAAAAAAATACATAGATTAAAAATAAATTAATTCCTTTTTAATAATAAAATTAAAATAATAATAGTGTGTTTTGTTAAATCTCGCCAAACGCCAAATCGCTGTCGCCAAACTTCCTCTAGGTTGCCAGCCTATGTTGCGAGCCAAAGTGCAAAGTCAATGGCATAGGCATATGGCAATTGGCAATGAGTGTTTAACATCACATCACCCGACACGTTGAAAAAAGAGAACTACAGAACACAGATAAGTTTTTCATTTTACATTATATATATACATCAAAATTTAACAATTCTATTAAGCATGTAAAAAATTCTCGAAAACTGTTTAAATTTAAAGCTAAATTAACCTAATATATGTATATTTCAAAATTTTAAAATGTTCCATTTTAGTTCTTTTATTTTTTTCCGTTAATTTTATATTATTATAGTTTAACGATAAATATATTTGAGTATTAATTTGTAGTAGAGTGATAAGTAAGATACTTCTTAAAAATATTTTTGTGTTTGAGTGCTGAAATTTAATTTTTAGCATTTAAGCATAAAAATATTTTTAAAACATTAACTTATTAATGAATCCATAAAAAAATTAAAATAATAAAAATAATAAAAATCAGATATGTTTAGATGTTATTATTACATTATAGTAATGCAAAATCAAGGGATAATATTAAAAATTAGTTGGCAGGAAGTTCTTAAAAAAAAAAGAGTACGTTTCTGGAATTTAAAATTTTATTTTGTTTTATTTCAGCGCATATAGATGGAAAATTTATAATTTCGTAAGTCAATAATTTAAATAAAATTTTCATACATATGCATTAAAATATAATATTGTTAAGTGTATTAAAATTTCTCGAAATCTATTTAAATTTACAATAGCAAATTTTTTTTAAATTTTAGTCTTTTGAAAATATTTTAGATGTACCTCTTGACAAATGTTTGTTTTAGTTTTCCATCTGTTGTGCATTATAATAATTTCGAAATAGAATCTACACACGTTTAGGTAAATTTATTCATAAGTTAATGTTTTAAAAATATTTTTATATTTAAATGCTGAAACTTGGGAATAAATTTCATCATTCAAAAAAAAAATATTTTTTAAATTTTATCTATGAATGATTAATTAATAGTCAGAAATATCTAAATTATGTAACTAAACGTTAATAATGCACAATCGATGGAAAAATAAAATAAAACTTTGATAAGAGGAATCTTAAAATCTTAACAGTGTCTTTAAATGTTAACAGTGTGTTTTAACAATGTCTTTGTTAAAATATACATTTAAAGTATTAAAAAAACTTTGAAATTAAAAAAAATTATTGTTATTGTCAATTAAAATAGATTTCGAGAAATTGCTTTCTATGTAATAATATTATACTTCAATGCATTTATGTAAAATTGCATAATCTTATGACAGTAATTTACAAAAACAAACAAACACACACACACACAAAAAAAAAGAAGAAAAAAGAAAAAAAGAAAGAAAGTAAAGGAAAAGAGGAAAAAAAAAAAAAAAAAAAGTACACACGTCACACAATTTTAAGGGAACATACGACCCTTAGAACTTCAAAAAACATCGATTTAATTATAGTCTTTTTTTAAGTAAATCATTGTTAACTAAGCTTTATTGGGCATGTCTAATTGTTACCTATAAGATTATTATGTATTTTGGAATATAATTTAAATTCTGTGGTGAATTATTTAATAATTTATGTGTTAATAATAAATGTTTTTTTTTTTCACCTTGCACGCAGGATACCTGTAAAACTATTTAATATTTTTTCTTGAAATTTTCACAGATTATGTAACATATCAGATCCTTCAAACTGAACCTAAATTTGTTCCAGTTTAGGTTAAAAAAAAAAAAAAAAGTTCAAAGATAATTTATTTTTTAATAAAATCTGAAGTATCACCTGTATAAAAAAATATGGGGGGGGGGGATACAAATTTAGATTCAGTTTGAAGGATCTGATATTTTACATAATCTGTGAAAATTTCAAGAAAAAATATTAAATAGTTTCAGAGATATCTTGCGCGTAAGGTGGAAAAAAAAAACGCATTTATTATTAACACATAAATTATTAAATAATTCACCACAGAATTTAAATTATATTCCAAAATACATAATAAACTTATATGTAAAAATTAGACATGTTCAATGAAGCGTAGTTAACAATGATTTACTTTAAAAAAGACTATAATTAAATCGATGTTCTAAGGGTCGTATGTCCCCTTTAAAACGTACAAAGAACGTTCGAAGAACGATTCAAAGAACGTTTTAAAACGTTCAAAGAACGATTTTAAAACGTTCAAACAACGTTCAGGACGTTGCAAAAACGTGCATGAAGAACGTTCTGAGAACGTGTCTATAGAAACAATGGTGATATTTACACGTGTGCAGAACGTGTTTTGTACCGTACTATTCGACGTCTTCAAGATGGACAAATAGACGTCTATAAAACGTTCAAGCTGAACGTTCATAGAACGTGTTAGTAGAACTATTTTTAAACGTTCAGAGAACGTTTCCGTGCTGCTTGGGTTCGAATTTCATTAGAAATTCGGCGGATTTAAATTATCCTTCCACTTAAAAAACACATTTATCATACTTCACTACATGAATGTTCTTTTTTTTCGAGGAATTATCAGTAATGTTCGTCCAAGAAAAATTGAAGGCTTATATATGAATTAATCTAGCCCAGTAGTTAACAAATTCGCATGTCAACTGTAATTTATCGGCTAGTAAGTTAAATAAAATGAAAAAAATCTTGATTGTCCCTATAATTATGAACATCTAAAAACGGGGAGAAAAAAATATTTTGCGTTATTTTTATTAATTTTGTTTCATATTAAAAAAAATATATATAGCAATTTTGATTTTTAGAATACTAGATATATTAAGTGCACTTAGTATAATCTTGTTCACAATTATTTTTACATTAGTTATTTCAAAACATAAAGCGTCCTTATAAATATGAGAAGGAGTGTATATATATATATATATAAACTAAATACTATAATATATATATATATATATATTTGGTGAGGGGAGGGGGTGATTGCAAAGCAGTTTATCTGGCTTAAATATGAATATTAATTCATATAAATTTTAATTCATCTTGATAGAAAAAAATAATTTGATAGAAAATCCCACAGCTGTCAACCGTTCCGATTTTTAGATATTGGTATTTTTTGTATGGAAAATTTCTCCTTATTTAATTTGAGAAAATTGTGACAAATGCTTATAAAAGCTTCTATAAAAAATATCGGTATCCAAAAATCGAGAGTCTTGGTAGCTATGAAATCCCAATTAAACCTCAATCTCTTTTTTGTCATTTGTTTAAAAATTTATTTTATAAATAACTTCTCTAGTTCGGTCAGAACTACACAATCCAATTTTTGCTGTTTTTTTTTTTTTTTTTACAAATGCTAACAAAAAATAATTTTAGAATATTTTTTTTCTTTTTTCGTCAAGTCCAAATTGTTGTGACTGGATTTTATACACAGAGTAGTCAACATTTGTAATTTATTCCACAGTGAGAAAAAAATATATATACGCCTCTATTTAAAACGAAAAAGTAGTCATTTTCTGAAACCTTAAACTAGAAATATTAATTTACGAGCTGTACGTATAAGGTAAATTAATAACCTAGATAGACGAAATGATCAAGAATTTCTAGTCTATACTTTCCCAGATGGTGAAACAGTATTATAAATATTAAGGAGAGTACGAATCTTTTGTACTGTGAGAAATTCTCACTTGATTTCCTAAAATTGGGTCATAAACCAAGATTATAGTTACTAAATCTCGCCTCTTGAGTTCACATTTATTTGCAGAGATTTTTAAATAAGTTTGACCACGATAATACAGGAAAACGATATAGAATTCGAATAGAAGTTTAGAATTCTCTAGCAAAGGGAGCTAAAATTTATAAGGATGACGTGGAACTATACTTGAGACACAATTTAGTTTGTAGTTGCCAGTCACACAATTTTTTCTGAGTGCAGAGCATTGTTAGTCCCTTTATTTTTACACCGTATTTTTGTAGAGAAATTTTCTCCAATATACAACTACGATTAAAAAATATCAAAGTTACTCTTCCAAAAAAGTGATATGAAAAAAAGGCAAGTACTAACAATGCTACGGAATAAATCAGAAATATTAACAACTTTGCATGTACAAACCGTTTTAATGAATAAATAAACCTATTGAGTTATTTTCAATTATTATCTTTTTACTTATATTTAACTGAAATATAACTTGTTGAGTTGAACTGAATATAGGTGTAATTACAGAGCATTTGAAATTTAAAATAAATTCATAGGGCAAAAAACGAAAACATTGATCTGGTAAAAAAAAAATATTTAAATATAAAAAAAATTATATTATTTTAAGATATAATGGAACAGTGAGAAATATGGAGTTGTCGGGTCAAATGGAGTACCGTTATACTCCCATGTACGGAGCTGTGACCAATTGGAAGCACGTCAAACGTCTTCAGTGGGTCTCAGATATGAACGGTAGTTAACTTTCCATCAGTAAGATGAGCAGTTTTTATGTCGTACAACTTCTTTAGTTTATCAAGATTCAGATTTCTTTGGGGGCCGCGGTAGCCCAGCCGGCCTCGTAATTGGAAGATTGCGGGTTCGGTACTCGAGCCGGCCAAAGACCGTCGTGTACACTAATGGTGGCTGGTGCGCGTAAAATCTGTCGTGGCCGCAATGTCCTCCATGTTCCCATCAAAAATTATACCTCTGGGGGTCACCGAAGCGGGAGAGCCATCCCTTCCATGGAGGATCAAAATTGTGATGGCATGTCTCCGGACCAGGGGTGCGTCCCAGACCGTCGCCAATTGCCCATCTGCGCAGCATTAGTGCGACGTAAAACCCAACCAACCAACCAATCAGATTTCTTTGGAGGTAAGTATTACTAATTCTGTAACCTATTTACGAAGCAGTAAAATGAGTGAAAACTTAGTGTCAAGAGTTGAGTTTTTAGTCTGATTCCCATGAACTTATTTCTGCCAACAGGTGGTTGAGGTCTATTTATTTTCTAAGATGGCGATTCGGGTAATGTGGAATACCAACTCTTCCATACTATTTGCAACATTTGTTAAACTTGGATGTTGATAATTTTTTTCAGTACTGTTTATTTTCAATAATAATTTCTAAATAAAATTTTTTGTATTGCAATTATTCCTGATTTTCTGTAAAACTACTACCCAATTTCATATAATCTTTTAAGGAAATGGGTATTCCATATTTCCCTTCATAACTATTCCATATTACCCGCTCGGTTCATATTACTCGAAAATACTTTTTTTTTCTTAATTAAAAATTTTGCACATAAACCCTATTTTTTTGCAACGTAAAACTGTCAAAACACATTAAGAACATTTGAAACTTTGCAATAATCGAATCCACAATGAACCGAAATACTTCAGTTTATTATGGTGAGTTCAAATAGAAATGGTATTACATATTCACCTACTTTTCCATAATCACTTTGCATTTTTTTTCCCAAGTCATTTGAAATCCAAAGCAACACCATGAACATACGACGCTTATTTATTAAAATCGAATTAAAAGTAACGTTCAATGAATAATATATTTTAAATATCAGCCCTAACAGAAAAAAATAGCTCCCTTTTTTCCTCTACTGCTGTACGCTGTACATCTGGAAATTATATAAAATTCAGGTACGAGTTAGTACGGCATATGTCCCACTGTTTGCTATTTGAATGTGTAGTCCTATTTTTGAATATACAATACACTTTAGTAAGGTTTTATAAATATACCATGCATTATATTTTGTAAATAATTAACAATAATTTAATGTGTAAATGTGCATACAAAAGAAACATAAATAAATGGTATTCATTAAATAAATTAAGAAACCTTTACTACCTCGTTGTTTGCCGTTATAATCAATTATTTAACGGCAAACAACGAGGTAGTAAAGGTTTCTTAATTTATTTAATGTAGTAATTCACTTCGTTTATTTAATTAATATAATTTAATAAATGGTATTCATTTTTATAAATCTAAGTTAAATATACGTAAGACTTCTAAACAACAGAAAAGTTTAGTAAATACAGAAATAATTCACCAAATCAGTCACAGGATTCCTAACTCTGTTTTTTTTTTTTTTTTCCCTCATTTAGAGACATAAATTTGCAGTAATTTTAATTTCATTTTCTTAATGACATATTTTTAAATTCTTAAACAAAAAAAAGTTACTTAATTTTAAATTAAAATTATATATTTAAATAAATTCATTCATTAAAGAACAAACAAAAAGAATTTATTTAATTTAAATACTATTATTAAAAAATAAATAAATAAATAAATAAATAAAAAATTATTTTTGATGTATTAAAGTTAAAAATTGTTTCAGAAGCAATTATTAGGATCTTATTTGATGATTTAGTTGTAAATACATGCTTAAAATACTTGAAACATTTATGCAAAGGAAAAGGTATGAAAAATTTTACCCTTTGTCAGAAATGTAACTTCATAATTACTGACTGTATTGTATACAAACGTCAAACTGTTATTGAATTCTAAACAAGTTTATAACATATCACATTTTTATATGCTCATGAAACCCTGTATTAACGTATGACTTGCTATCAGAAAAAATAAAATTTTACTATACAACTAGAATGCTACCTTGTTAATTCTAGTCAGATTCTAACAAATCCATATCGAACGCAGAGAAATATTATATAATTTGATCCTACAGATAAGTTCTGCGCTTTACAAAATTATGGAAATATCTAATTCATATAAAGTTATAACTGGTCACAGCTTTGTAGAATATGATGATGCTGATCCTTATTTCTTGTAACACGTTTAGTGAACAGAACAAATGATTAAAAGTTATACAATAAAATGTAATCAAAATTTTAGCCAATAAATATATGCATAATGCAAATGAAATTTCCTGTAATGATCTTCGAATTATTTTTAATACACATCTGTATATATTTTATTTCCTACATTTCTAAGCGCTAGCATTAAATTATGAGAAACAGTACAGGTATTAATTTATAACATGCTTTCTCTTCATAATGCATAACGGAAATAATCAATTATTTATAAAGGTTTTCTAAGCGCAACATTACAAGATAAAATGCTGCCTTCTATTGAATAGAAATGAATAAAGCAGCTTATCTCTAAAACCTACAAGTACACGATAAAAACACCTGATTTAGTCCAATATATTAAAGTAGGGCTATTAAGTTACTCGAGAAACTTTATAAAAAATCACGTCTTTTGTGAGTAACTATGCATAACTTCTCTTTGTACCTTTATTCTTTTTATGACTATTAAATGTTTTATATCCTAAACTCCCCTTTTGTGATGTAGTAAAGCACCCACTTGAGATGAAGTGTCTACTCTCCCTTTGACATCAAAGTTCTTGAAATGGGCAACGAAGGTGCTGTACAGGGAAGAGTAGCGGAGAGAAATGGAAAGAGAGAGTGGGGAGGGTACCGGATGAGGCATCACTTTAAAAAGTCAAACCTCATGTTTGTTAAAAGCGATAAAAGTTCTCTATGTTCTGAGCATGTATAGAAGTGAAAAGGGAGCCTTGCCGAGTTGACAGCTAGTCCATTGTTGACAACCGTGGCAATAGTCTCACGTCTCTAGGTACCCAGCTCGGCCGATGTCCCGCCCCTTGACCTGGGGTCAACCACTGGTGGAACCACTGAATTTTCGATCTTCCCGAACTGGTATTGTGTAGAGTCTATCAAAACTGCAGTCGGTTCTTCAGCGCCAATCGCCCGCAATAACTCAGCCTTTATTCCCTTGTACTGCAGTATATCTCACAATAGTCTTTGTGTCATGGTAGCATGTAGGACACCTCGATAACAAAGGTGCGCTTTATGTTCCCCTTTGGTGGAGACATTCCCCCCTTTTGTCTGCCCCCAGTCTGCGGTAAGCGTTCTACCGTAAACAGACGAGACGGATTTAAGCACTGACCAAATTGCAAGGTATACATTTGATTAAGATGGTTTCACTTCTGCCATCAACAAAAACCATCATATACAGAAATCGGAGTAAGTTTATACCTTAATACGACAAAATGAATAATTTTTGGTACACTTTAGAAAGGAATATCCTACGCATCACTTTTTATACAAAAAGAAAGAATTAGAATTTAAACAGAGAATGATTGTAATCAGATCTTTCGTGAAATAAAATAAAATGATATGGTCCTATCGTATTTATGGTGATAATCGAAAATAAAGAAAGAAAGAAAGAAAGAATAAAGAAAGAAAGAAAAGAGAAGAAAGAAAAAAAATCATTCCAGAATTTTCTTTGAATAAATGATTGTGTGCCTAAGAATAATTTATATTGTGGTGTGAAATACTCATTTTCAAAGGTTAAATAAGTACAGTAAGGTAACGTTTATAAGTCTTACATGGGACTAAAAAAGAAAAGACGTATAAATGAGAAGGCGTATAATCGCTGTTTTGGTAAACAACTTTGATTCTTCTTGATCTCTTTTGACTCTCTGCTTAACTCGCCTTGATCTAAAACTCTATACGAATGCAACTGTATGTAAAAGTAATACACTCCTTCTCATAATTATAAGGACACCCGTTTTTCTATATTAACTAAACACTGAACACTATTATTTAAACAAATATATTTTTAATTAATTTGAATTTCATTAATAGCCTATATTTAAAAAGTTTTATCGTTTTTCTATCTTAAAAAACTTTAAATATGGTAAAAAGATGATTTTTCAGGTGTTCACAATTATAAGGACAGCTCGAATTTTAGTAATTTTTTTCAGTTGTTTTTTAAATTAATATTTTATGGAGTCTCTTTTTAGGGTTAAACAGTCAGATATTCTCTCTGGTATATATATATAAACTTTTTTTTAATATTAAGTTTCAATACGATTTCGTATAGCATATATGATAGTCTTAATACATTTAAACTATTAAAAATTGCTTTCAACTTGCATGCACTTTTCTAATATCATAAGTTAAGGTTTTTTCAACTTTTAGGCCATGGGAAAGGCAATAATACAGAAGTTTCTTTCTTCAAACTATTTCCTATTGCTCTAAAAGTAGAGCAAAAATGTAAGTCTTGTAGAAAAAAATATTATTATTACCCCCAAAAATCTAACAAAAATCTGATAATTTCACGTTTAAAATTTGCGGATATTCTCTTGATGTTCATAATAATAGAAAAAATTACTAAATTCATTCTGCCTTCAGTAGAAGCAGCTCCCCAGAGCACTATAGATACCTTTAAAATGCCCGATTCATATCTGCCTTTAAAAAATCTGCTCTGTTTTTCGCTATCTTCAGATCGTGCCAGTAACTGTTAAAACCATTTGGTTAATCAAGAATAAAATGTTTTTCATCCGAAAATGCAACATTTTACTATTTAATATTGTTTTTATTCAACTTTAACACAGACGTTCGTTCCCCCATTAAATGCTGATTGATTATTACAGGTTTTTTATTCATTTTAACATATTATTAATTATGTGGACCCTAACCTTTCGTTACAAATTACGAGCAAATTCAGCAGCAGTCATTATGAGTAGAACAGTAAGAGGAATTATGAGTCTTCGATCTCTGTAAAACAACTCTGATTTTGCATCAGATCTCTCTGCTATCGAACCAGCAGTTCAACGTTTGATCACATTTCCTTCAGCAATTTTAGACCTTCAAATTTCATTAGAAATTCGGCGGATTGAAATTATCCTTCCACTTAAAAAACACATTTATCATACTTCACTACTTGAACGTTCTTTTTTTCGAGGAATTATCAGTAATGTCCGTCCAAAAAAAATTGAATGCTTATATATGAATTAATCTAGCCCAGTAGTTAACAAATTCGCATGTCAACTGTAATTTATCCGCTAGTAAGTTAAATAAAACGAAAAAAATCTGGATTGTCCCTATAATTATGAACATCTAAAAACGTGGAGAAAAACACATTTTGCATTATTTTTTATTAATTTTGTTTCATATTAAAAAAATTATAGCAATTTTGGTTTTTAGAATACTAGATCTATTAAGTGCACTTAGTATAATCTTGTTCACAATTATTTTTACATTAGTTATTTCAAAATATAAAGTGTCCTTATAAATATGAGAAGGAGTGTAATTTCAAAGTTTTATAAAATAGTGTTAGATCCTTATTTTATAGTACTATTTCTACCAAAAATAATAAATAAAATTTAAAGTACTTTTCATGAAAAGGAGAAAAACCGTATCTGGATTGAATACCTTAAGTACCAATTATGGCCACTTAGCTTAAGTACGAATGCATATATAATCTTGAGTAATAACATAATATCCATTGCACGTCATATAAACGAAGCATTTTTGTATTACAACGATTAGAATTGAATTGCAACTATACTAAATCGGTGTATAAATGCAAAAGACGGATAACTGAAGGATGTATAAACAGTGTTTCTTTCCGTGGAAAGTAGAAATTTATACAAAATTCTTTAACTTTTTTATTTATAAAAACAATATTTAATAACGGGGAAGATTCTCAATTTAGATATTTTGAGACATGATAAAAGGAATGATTTGTTGCTTATGGAATGCCCTGTGCGAAAACGCGTTTTTTGACAGTAACAAAGCAATAAGGAACATTTCTATCGACTTTGAATATTATTTGTGTAACAAACTCTCTCTTTATTTTTTGCCAAATTTGTTTAAGGTTCGTTTAGGACTTTGATCCTGATATTTTTATTTATTTATTTAGTTGTTATTTGGCCCTTTCATTTTCAACAACATTTTCTTTTATTTCTTTTTCTTTTCATTTTAGTTGTTTTCTTTTCATTTTTCAAACGTTACAGCACTTATTGATTTGATAATATTTAAGCAGTTAATTTACCTTTAAGCAGAGTTAACTAGACAGAGAAGAAATCGAATATTTACAAATGGATAGGAATATTATGTAAGCATTAAAGTCTTGTTATAAACTTTAAACCATTAAAACTTTTTCTAAGAACTTCACAGCAACAGATTTAATGAATCCATTCACCATAAATGGATTTAATAAAAATAATTTTGAATCATGCATCTAGATTTCTTTTCGTTTATAGCACTGGTTGCGACTATTTGCAGGTACTCCGAAGTACTCACATTGACGTTGACGAAAACATGTGTTACTATCCAAGTGTGCCTGGTTATTTCTTGATTATCATTTTTAAAATTATTATTATTATTTTTTTAGAGCAGTGCTAACCACTTGAAAGAGTACGCCATGGTTTAACTAGTCCTCGTATGGAAAAAAAAAAAAAAAAAAAAAGGCGGAAGAGTGACAAGCTAAACACAGCGGGGATATTTAACGTTTTCAGAATGTATTTTATGATTCTTTTTGCAAGTGAAATTGTGGGGACCTCTGTAAGGTTGGCCCTTCTAACCTCTCCATTCTCCGCTGTGCGGTGAAATAAATAAATTCTCAAGACAATATTAAAGCTTAATATACTTTAATTGAAACTCTCAATTGAGGGGAGAAATGGGACTACTTTCCTAATGACTTATCAAATATGAATATTCTGCCCTCCTTTCAACAATAATTTAAACTATAATTTAAAACAATAATTTAAACTATATTATCCATATGATGCAATTTGCGACAAAATTGTTGGTCCTTCACATGTACTCTCTTAGATGCTTTTAACTCCAAAAACATTCACTGCCGAAAATGTCCTCCAAACTGCTGCCACCGTACCATACAGCTAGAGTCGGACTAACAAGGAAGGGTCACCAACTGTTCAAAAGGTATTTATACATATTATATATCATCTGAAAGATTTTACTGAGCTGACAACGAAACTGTCCATCTTATCGACAAATGCGTCCCCTAGTGGGAGTTATTCTCAATTAAAATTTTTAAATTACAGATTCTTTAACAATGTACTTCGTATAGTTTCTATCATTATAATCAGTTTTGTAAAAGAATCTCATTCTAAAAAACATTGCACATATTATTAGTAAAGGTCGCCGATACGTTGTTGTGGTTAGCGTCCCTAACTCCTCCACAGTAGAGCCGGGTTCGAATCCTGGAAAAAGCATGGATTTGTTATCCCTGTAAGTGATGACGATGGCCGCCCATTGGGTACTCCTTCACAAATGGTTATCAGTTCAGCGACCGCACAGCCAATGCTCCAAGTACCGCGCCATTGAAAAATAAATAAATAAGTATACATGTTATTAAATATATATATTATTACATGTAAAGTATTTTACTGTTCAATAATTACTTTCTGTCAATAATAAATTTATACATGCTAAACTGTATGAAAAGTATTAAAAAGAAAAAAAGTTAAAGTAAAAAAGAAGCTATTGTAATTTTTATAATAACGAAGAAAACAATTACTTTATATATTCATTTTCATTAAAATATTATATTTTTTGGTAATAATATAAATATTATTTTTTAAAAAGTATATATTTATTTTTTCGCTTATTTCTCTCCTCCATTACTATGTTAGTGCATTAAATTTCTTTTATTGTTCCCCCATGCAATGTCAATATCCAAAATATCGATTATGTCGATGCACAGTAAAATCTTTCTGGTTGTAAATATTTTACACATGGCTACATGTATAAAGTATTGGATTTATAAATTTAATGCTGTCACAAAATAATTATTAAACACATAATAAAATACTTTACTAACAATATAAATAGTCATAATTAGCACGAGAAGCTGTTAAAAAATTGTTTCTAATGATAGAAATTCTTCAAAGTACATTACTGAAGAGCTTGCAATTTACAATCTTTAATTGAGAATAACACACGCTAGGGGGCGCATTTGCCGATAAGATTGATGTTATTATTATCAGCTCAGTTAGAGCTTTAAGGCGATATATAACATGTATAAATACCTTTTGAACAGTTAGTGACCCTCCCTTGTAAGTCAGCACAAAGGCTGAACCATCGAAGAATCACACAAGTGTTAAAATCACAAAAGTTAGAATCCCACAAGGTATAAAAGGAATGTTAAAATCATGCTCAGGGTATCTGAGCATGATTTTAACATTTCTTTTATACCTTGAATAATTTTCATTTTGCATTCAACCCCGTTTTTCAACAAACTTACACTGAAACTAATTTATTTGTTAATTCTCGCAAAATCTGAAACTTCCCGTTTAAATTCGCAACCCTTATTCTACTTTCGTAAAGTGCTTAAAGAAGCAGAGTAAAAACTACTGATCTGACTTGACGACCTCGCAACGCTCACTTTGCGAACTTACTATGAAAATTGCTTCTAACCTTATAAAATATTCTGTTTCGTAGCAATTATTGTCGATGGCTTACTATCGAGTATGCGTAATTCTGAAGTATACATGTTAAGAACAACAATATCTATTTTTGAGGTAGAGCACAAAGCAAAAATCAATGCTTTTTCAGAAATAAACTTTTCTAAACAAGTATCACCAAGTTCTGATATGTAGATTGTAATAAATCTGACAAGAATTTCAAATTTTATTACCGTTAATACGCTTATAAATGTATTGTTGCAATAAATATTCTAAACACACTTATACCACATCAAGAATGCCATACTTGTACTCTTAGTTCTACATATACGACACATGTTTCTATGTGTGTGTGTTCTTTATATAAATGTATATCTATATATTCCATACAAACATTTCCATTTAACTTTAATATTTTTTAATTATAAATTGCACAAAAAAAGTTGCTTTTCAAAATAGCAACAAAATTATTTCACGTAAGCTGCTTTTTTATTAATTAGATTAAGATAATGTAATGTAAAGCACATTAGTTTATAAACGTTTTATATATGTCAAATTTTACGGTTCTTAAAATAATCAAGATTCATTGAAGAAGATACATTACCATTCAATTATATTTGAACTAAAAATAGAAACCCTTTAGTTAAAATATCAAACGTAAAAAAATTGAGATGAACAATTTCATATTTTAATAAAAGGAAAAATAGAAATTATTTTAAGACTAGCAGTCAAGAGTTATTTTATAGTTCATGTCCATAAAGTCGTATTTTTTCTGAATCTTGACATACGAAAGTACACTTAGCAAAGAGTCAATGCAAATGAAAAGAAACAAATAAATTAATATTATACTTTTCATTCTTAATATATATATATACAGTACTAATTCCTTCAATTGCACAATTGTATTTGTACGGGTTTACCGAATGTTGGTGTACCAAAACGTATTTATCAAAAATTCAGAAAGTCAATATAGTTGAAAAGAAAAAGTAACTGTATGATATACTTTTATTTATTTATTTTATTTTAAGTCTTTATTCTTTTTTCGATTGCTCCGGCACATGAGTTTAATAGCTATACAGAGAAATATATAAAATAAGCCCTTTTGATGTGTTTCGTGAGTATCAAAGCATTCTTATCATACAGTCAATACAATTGAAAAGACACAAATAAATGCATATTATACTTTTAAAATCTTTGAGTCCTCATTCATTCTTCGATTGTACTGGCATGAGTATAGTTATGTTGAGAAATATTTGAAACGCATTCTTTTGATGTGTTTAGTAAGTGTAATCTCGCCAAGTTATATAATTATGAAATGATAAGTCATAGGATATTTACTGTGAACCTGATAACATTTTGAACATACACGGTTAAAAAAAAATGTAAAAATACTGCACTAAAATTGTAAAACAATTGCACAAATTGCAATTTAGGGAAGACAGACTGCGCAGTTTGGACTCAAACAACACATATTGTTGTAATTTTTCAAATTTATTTTGCTCTTTTCAAAACCAACAACACAGAGCATTGTAAATGGGAAAACTTCTGTATGCTGTAAATCGAAAAAATTTCAGAGTGTGTGTGCAGCTCCCTAGTTTAAATTAGTTTTAAACTAGTTTAAAAAGCATTACAGCACAGTGTCATGGCACAAATGTTACCCTGACAGTGTGCTGTTTTCAGGTTGATTTTTTTTTTTTTTTTTTTTTTTTTTTTACCGTGTTATGTAGCGTGATATTTATTGAAAATTTTTGATATACACGCTATTTATGATGATCCAAACTGAGGGATATTTCCTGGATAATACATTTAAGTGTTTTTGGATGTTTTTAGAAATATAACTTTGTTTTTATATTATAATTTGACAATTTCAACATGATAATTTCAAAATGAATGATAAGACGTGTGAAGGGGTTACATGGATTTCGAAGGCAGGCGGAAAAAAAAAATTATCTACTTAAAAAAAAAAAAATACTAGGGGACTCTGCTCCCTGCTCGCTTCGCTTAGGAACCTCCGACTTGATTCGCTTATTAACCCCTACTGAGCTGCACCCGCCTATTCACTGCTTTGTCTTTCACTGAATAGGAATATTAACAGTGCATACAACGACAAAAGCAGAACAATATTATAGAAATCCCTGTATTCAATGTGCGAAGTTGAAATACATAATACAATTTAACACCATGTTTTTTTTTTTTTTTTTTTAATGAAATATTATTAATATCTAGAACGTTTTACGTTACATCTTTAGTATATGATCCCCTTGAAGAATTTTTAATTTTTGTCACTATTTGGCGATGAAATTTTTTGGTCTAATTGCTTGTTAAAAAAAATAAATGAATAAATAAATAAAATAAATAAAATCTAGTACCTACATGTCGTGATCTTTTTGAGGACCAGAATTTTACCCTTACTCATTATAGGCAAGCATTTAATTTGGTGATTTTTTTTATATTTACATTTGTATTACAATAAGTTTTTTTAAAAAAGTAACTGAATTTAGGCTTGGAAATTTGATATTCAAAATAGCATTGCTTGTGATTCGGATTATTAATTCTTAAAAATTTCTAATATCTAATTATTTTGAAAGAGAGGGGAAAAAATTAAATATTATCTGTATAATTGACTGCATTTCTTTTTGACTTTAAAGTGTATTTATCTTTTTATTTAAAAACATATTTTAAAATACTTCGGATATATATTGGCATAAAAAATATCTTATAGTCAAATTCAAACTCATTTATAAATGATAGAATCTTCTAATTTCGCACTGATAAGTTTTACCATTAGAGAATCAAAAATTTCTATGATTTATTTCATATATAGAATTATTGGAAGAAAAAAAATCATCACCTAAAACTCTTATCAAAAACCGAATACATTTTATTCTTCGTTATTTTAAGAAGTAGACAGGAGAGAATTAAAAATTGAAGTTTTAAGAGATTTTTTCCAAATTAAAATTATAATAATAAACATTTTTTTTCTTTTCAGATATTTTCAAATGTGTAAAATTATTGCCTAGCTGTACATTAAAAATATTTATAGAGAGTATTATATATTGACCTAAATTAACTAAAAAATTCAATAGTAAAAAGTACAGGCATTACATATTTCATTATTTACAAAGAAGAAAAAGAAAACATTAATATATATATATATATATATATATATATATGTGTAATTTGAATAATTTAATTCCTTTACAACACTCAGCAAATGAAAGATAGATGAAAATACCAACAATAAAATTTTAAATGAGATGTATTTTGTATAAAATTATTGTCACGATGATAATTTAATTAAATTACACTGAGTAGTAAAAAGATGTTAAAGTACTTACGCAGAAGAGAAATGACACACATAACACTTAAGCCTAACAATGAGATAATTTGCATAATCCATTAAACCAGTAGAAACATTCGTAAAATAATAGAAATGGAAAGAGATAAATTAACCAAAAGAATCTGTTGAAAGAAAAGTGAATTCATGAAATGAAAAATAGAATTTTAAATGCTGAAAACCAGAAATGATCTTAATCAGGAAACTTGCATCTCTGTCAGCATGTGCAAGATTTCGGATCGTTTTATAGCTATTTCAAGCAATATGCAACTCAAGTTTCTATGTTGCAAAAAAAAAAAAAAAGTAAAAAAGATATATATATATATATATACATATATATGTAATTTGAATAATTCAATTCCTTTACAACACTCAGCAAATGAAAGATAGATAAAAATACCAACAATAAAAATTTAAATGAGATGTATTTCGTATAAAATTATTGTCACGATGATAATTTAATTAAATTACACTGAGTAGTAAAAAGATGTTAAAGTACTTACGCAGAAGAGAAATGACACACATAACACTTAAGCCTAACGATGAGATAATTTGCATAATCCATTAAAACAGTAGAAACATTCGTAAAATAATAGAAATGGAAAGAGATAAATTAACCAAAAGAATCTGTTGAAAGAAAAGTGAATTCATGAAATGAAAAATATAATTTTAAATGCTGAAAACCAGAAATGATCTTCATCAGGAAACTTGCATCTCTGTCAGCATGTGCAAGATTTCGGATCGTTTTATAGCTATTTCAAGCAATATACAACTCAAGTTTCTATCTTGCAAAAAAAAAAAAAAGTAAAAAATATATATATATTAGTAATAATAAACCCGAATTATTTTGTGTAACCTTGTAAACGAATGATATATATTTTTTTATACCACATTATATGTGGACCATATCTTTGTGCTTAGACGATAAATACGTTTATTTTATTTTATTTTACAAAGTCTAAATTTATTAAAGTGTACCAAAAAAAAAAAAAAAAAAGTAGTGTATTTAAATACTTTTGAATATCTTTTTACATTAATCACTTGTTCTATTTCAATAAAAAGTTTCAAGTGAAATCCCTACGATACAGTTTAGAACAACAAGCTTGGACGCGTGGTAATATTTGTTTTTGAGTTATGCTGATAAGAGACACACACAAACGCACAGACAGACACACAGATCAACCACTAAAAGCCTGATTTTCGAAATCAGGAAACCTCAATACGTATATGGTAAACTTACTTTTGAAAGTTAGACTCAAAAATAATATTTTCTTTAACATGTGGATAGGGGAAAGTGGAAAATGTCCTCGATTGCGTATTAAATAATAAAATAAATAAGCAAAATTCAATTACAACTTTAAAATAAAACTATAGCTTTGACAGAAAATCTTGTGATTTATTAAAATTTTAGTGTACCAAAAATACATTTTGAGAAATATACGTTAGAAAGATTGAATTCTATCAAAATAAAAGCTAAATTAGAGTATATTAATCAAATTATCTTCTTAACTGTAAGAAGATTTTAATTTGAGGATCATGAGAGATATTTCATTTAAAAATGCGCATAATTTCTCTGTAAATAACAATGTATAGAACACTGTAAAAATTAAGGATTATCAATACACATGTAAATCTACGTCCTTGCCAAAAACATTTTAAAACTGTAGCATTAGCTTTTAATCTAGTATTTCTTTTTCTGTTTATAGTCAATATTTCATTTTTACCTTTGCAAACGGAAAGTCAGTTCAAGGTTTCAGATGAAATAACTTGGTCAATTTTATTTATATACGGACGCTTTTTTTTTTTTTTTTTTTTTTTTAGTTTATCAAGAATTTTTTACTAAATATGACTAGGATCTAATAAAAATTTCGACAAACAATTTTTACAAAATTGAATTTCTGAATTTTTCATTAAAAGAACGTCATTTAAAACTTTTATGTTCTTTTGACAAACGGTTAGGAAAATAAAATTAGAATTAAACAACATTTTGCATCCTGTATACACTCATATACATTATGAGTAAACGTCAATAAGGTATGTATAACTTGGGACAACAACTGATTTACAATTTGAATTTTGGGAAATATTAAAATATAAACTTAATGTTCATTCCAGAAAAAAAGAAGGATATCTCGTGCTCAAGAACAATATTGTGAGAAAAAATAAATAAATAAATAAAATAAAATAAAATAAACCAAACGAGATTGTGGCACTGTGCTTTACGAATTTTGCACTGTATAATTTTGTAAAAACTTGCTAGGAATAATTCTCTGAAATAAATAAATTAGACTGCTATATTTATAAAACAGGGAAAAACGATTACCTATTTATTGTAAAATTCTACATTAAACGGCATGGAATACAAGCGTTTAAACCAGTTCGATCCAAATGTAATTTTATTAATCGTATTTTAATTCTTGCAAGACAGTACTTTCGTTAAAAGATGTCATAAGATTTCAAATTAAAGTTCGCAAATTGTGAACTGTTTAAAAATACTCAGATGGACACACGTTGATAAATTTAGTATAAATTAGTCCTCTTATATGTATTTTTTTTTTTTTTTTTTTTTTTTTATTTTAGGAGAACACATTTCGGTCATCTTTAAAATTATACCAAGAGTAGTTTCATCCTTTTTTTTTTCTGCTACATGTGATTTTATTTGATTTTATCAACTCATCCTAAAATTTGTATTTGCATCTTTGCATTATTTTGTTCCACATTTTGCCAACATTAAAATTTTACACGTAAAGAATACTTATTTTTAAAAAACTCAGACTTTGATAACTTTTAAATTTCATTTTGAGAATGCAGTCTTCTACAAAAAGACCTTTTCTTTGAGGCAAATTCACTGTTTATACCAAATCTGCTTACAGGTATGTTACATAAAATCTTGATTTTAAATTAAATGCTGATGGCATTCAAGAAATATTTAAATCTTCAAAGCAAATTAACAACGATAAAAGAAAGATTTTTCATCATCTTTATTTTTTTCCAATAAGAGTAAAATGAAATAGACTAAGTAGCATTAAAATCATATCAAACATGATTAATAATTATAAAAGAAAGATTATCGTCATTCCCTTTTCCTTGGAAGGTAAAATTATGGATGACGTATGCCCATCAGTGGAAACTTCTGGAAAAAAATAGAGGCTGAAGAGCTTTTAACTTTTTCCAACGGTCCTGTCTTAATGAGCCTTGATTGTTCGTTGTTTGAATGCTAGTAAGTAGCATGTGATTTCATGAAAACCGAAATTAACCTCATTTAGGGCTTAACGCAATCCACTCTGGAGCCACGCAAAATCAGTCGTCTATGTAAAGAAGAGAGCGCACCCTGAAGGAATTGACAAAAGCTTTAACAAACCTCCTCAGCAAAGACTATGGGCATCGTTAAGGGCAGAGAGGAAAAGAGTTTCCCCTTTCGGAATAGGGTTGATATTGCCGAACCCCGCTAATGAAGAAGTTTGTTCCCGGAACTCTTCATTTTCTTAATCTAAATGCTATTGCAACAAGTCTAGGAGGGGAGGGGGAGAGTAAGACCACACCAAATATTATAAAATTACTTGTGAATAATGTGCGTCGCACAAGATTTTTGCTTTCTTCCACCCTTCACCCCCTCTGTTGCTTCAGAGAGTTTTAACATATTATATATTTTGTGTTCTGAAAATGCATATTCAAACAATCAGATTTTTTTTTCAAGTTCGACAAAAGAAAAATAAAAGAAGAAACCAAAAGAAGAAATCTACTTTATTTCAATCTTACGCAAGTGCTTCATTTTTCTCCAATTGTGATTTCTTTTGCAATCGTCATCAAACATACTAATCTGAATCGTTTAGATAATCAAATAATTGAATACAAATAATGAAGACTCACTATTTCTAGAGAATTGTTCAAAATTGTAGTTACAATTGTATCTTTTGCAAAGAATTCCCCCTCCCCCCTCATTTATTCAAGATACTTTTGTTTCGAAAAAATTCAAAGTTATTTATTTTCTCTTTTAAACGTTCATAATCAAATCAAAATAAAATTTTTTTCTGCAAAAATATTGCTTTTACTTTACTTTTTTTTTCTGATTTAGATAAGATCACACTTTCTAATTCGGATACCTTATCTCTCATTTTGTTTCCAAACGTAATTCATTACATGCGTCCTATAAAAAAAAAATAATAGTATAGTAATAAAACATAAATTATCACGTTTGTAAATGTTAAAATCTTTGAGAATTATCCAAAATTATAAGATAACAGGTGTATATATCCCTTAGTTTCTTCCCTTTTTTACTACATTTGCTATACAATTTTACTTATTCTTAACGAAAACATGCCAAATTATGGCACACTTCTATGTTTGAAAATTTTTATGCCTGACTTTTATAATTATTACCAGATTCTGCAATTAGTTTTGTAGAACTATTTTTTACTTAAGAACGGAGATTTAATACGTTAAATCCCAGTATTACGTTTATTTGATTTTACTTTTAATTTAAAATGATAATAATAAAAAGCCATGCTACATGTATTTTCTGTAACAAGGTGATAGGTAGTTAGAGAAATGTTAATTTTCCAATGTTTCTGAATCGTATATACATTACAGTTTGGGACAAAAAAAAAAAAAAAAAAAAAAAAAGAAAAAAAAAAAAAAGAAGCCGCACTTGGATATTTTCACTTTCTCTTTCTGCAACCGCCAATTTTATTGTTTAAAAAGAAATTTTCGAACAAATTTTATTACGTCGTCCCCCACGTACATTTTAGGATTGAGCCCAATGTTAAAAACAACAGGCAATTTACAGAAGAATTGTAATTTTAGAAAGTGTTTCAAAAATGGCAAAAATAAGGCAATAACAATGCCCCAAAAAGTATTAATTTTAAATGAAAAAATATTTTAATACGTGAGATGGCAAAATAATTAAATATTAACAAAATACTGGTTGGATGGTTTTTAGCTATAAATTTTTTTTGGCTATTTAAACTGGACATTTGGCTTTAGGCATCCACGTTGATAATCCAAGCGAGATGACCGCAAGTTAAAAATATCCAGTGCTTAAAAACTTGGTTTGTATTACATTTAGAATATAGAAGGGATTTAGAAAGGTGTTTAGCAACATAATTTCTTTAAACACAAAGCAACAAGGATTAATCAAAACACATTTAAATGCCAGAAAAAAAAATCAATTCTTAACGAAAAGAATTACGAAAGCAAGACTTCAGAGGGCTAAAAAAAATATCAGTTAATTATTGGGCTGAAGTGGTTCTCTCTGATGAGAGAAGTTTAACTTATTTTGAGCTATAGGAAAAAAGCAGGTCTGATGACGAAAATGTGATCAACTTAAGAAAAATCGTACTTTTGAAACAGTGACACATTCCCCGTACATTATGGTACGTAGGTGCATAATTTTTCAATGAGTTGAGCAAACTTTCATGCACAAAGGATCAATTAACTCGAAATAAAACACTGCCATTATAAAATTGGTCCCTGCCCGACTATTTTGGAGGTATCTCAGACTTTTCCATAATCAGCATTTCAAGATGACAATGCACCTTGCTACACGGCGTCTGTGGTACGTTTATTTGATTCAAATTGTTTAAATTATCTATCCATTCCCATGAGCACCTATAATTCTCTAAGTAATCCTAACTATTTTCACTTTAAGTTAAATCCCACAAGGAATATCGTAGAATTTCTTCTTTACCAGACCTGGAAATAGTCCTATTCTCAATCCCCACGAAAATGTTTAGTCTATAACAAGGGGTGCGGATTCAAAATTTGTAACCTACAACATTGCAGGAACTAGAAAAAAATATTTATGATGTTTGGCACAATGAAATTTCTGAAGTTCATGTTAAAAAACTGTATATGCCACCCCGCATTAAACCAGTAATTCCATATAAAGGTGGGAATACCGAATGCAGAATACGTATTTTTATTAAGTAAGTGTTTAGATCTAACAAATAAATAGTTTTATTTAATACATTAAAATATAACGTGTTTATTTCATGTAATAAAACATAATAGAATAAGAAGAATATGTTTATTACACAACTTTTAAAAAGAAAATTTTATGTAGGTTTTTAATAAATACTTCGTATAGTGTATTAAAGCGAATTATTAAATCAAAAATGTACATAATTATCATTATTCGTCTTTTGTATTACGCAAACATGACAGTTTGATTTGTTTCAATCATTATTTTTGAAGTTATTACAAATACAAAAGGTATAAGTCAATTTTTCTGCAGTGCGAATTTTTTTTTGCCCCACTCTGTACAGTCGGTAACAAAAGTGTCCGAACACTAGAAAAAATTCCTATGTAAAAAAAAAGTACACTTCATACTGTTTTGTTAAATAAATCCTTGTCGAATCCTGTTCTTAGTCAGTGTAAGAACATGATTCGATAAGGATTCCCTTTCTGTGTTTAGTAATAATTGTCAGCTTAACAAGGACAAAATAGGTAAATTTATGTATAATGTTTCATAGTTGTACCTTTTATTTATTTATTTATTTATTTATTATTATTATTATTATTATTATTATTATTTTGAGTACTGGAACAAGAAATTTTTATATGCAAACAGAAAATTATTTCCATTTTTATACTCACATCATATTTTCAAGTATTCTTATTCTCTTGCTGTAGAATCCAATTTGCTTTATTCTCGGCCTTATTCACCAAATCAGTGTTAACCCATGGTTCACGGAACACTTGTGTTAGAGTTAACACTACCTTAACCCTGGGTTAGAAAGTGTTCGTATTCACCATCCGTGGATTAGTTGACCCTAGAGTTATCTGTAAGAGTCTCGCTGATTGGTCAATAAAAACGCAATGCATTAAAAAAGTAAACAAAACTGTTTTCGCTGTAACTGTAACATGCTCATTTAACCCCAGAGTTAACCCACCAATTTAGGAGGATTAAAAAAAGAGGGTTACCTCAAGTGTTAAATCGCTGATTTTGTAAGGTGAATACCGATTTTGAGATAACCTAGCATATTCTCGGGTTAACATCAGTGTTAAAATTTGGTGAATAAGGCTGTCTAAGTATGTTAAATAACGACTTGATAACTACCTTTTGTGTAGGTATAAAAATAACTTATCAGACTCAATTTTTTAAAAACTTGATTGTGCACTAGAAGGAAAATGACTGATTTTCCAGCGATCCTAAATATAGGAGTTCTTTTTTCTACCAGTTTCTTTTTCTGCCTAAGTCGCTATTTCTTTAAATAAGAGGACAATTTGCCCTTTTGTCATTATGCTGCGTACTTCATTTTATTCTTTACGTCATTTATGAGGTCTTTTTGAAGCCCAACTGTCCAAAATATCAAAACAATTATTATTTTGTTTATAATAATTGTTATTTTGTTTTTAATATATATATATTTTTAATTAAGAATTTAGAATCCCAGCCCACTTAATCAATCATATAATTCTTCTTTCTTAAGTCGAAGCAAAAATAGAAAATTGATGATGAATTTTCTCTTCTATAGAAAATTTATTCTATTAATTCGATTATTTAATTTATTCTATTAATTTGAAAAAGCACGTTATCGAAAAAATGAAAAAGTTATTAGCCAATTGTAGTGATTATTGCGTAAATAATAATTAATAATATATACAAGGTACAGGCTACAAATGTAGTAATTGTCATGTCAAAAGTATATACATATCAGAACCTCTATTTAACAGACCTGTACTTTATGAATTTATACATTTTACGAAATTTCCTTACGAAGTAAGATTATTTGAAGAATTTCTTTCTAAAATAATCTCCAAATAGCGAAGCGCAATCCTTATTTAATGATTTTTTTTTTCTCATTTTTTTTCTGGAAATTTCTTCTTTTTTCATATGCACTTTATAACGAATAATAAGCTAAAAGTTTATTTTCTGTGAAACATTCTGAAATTGAAATAGCGGAAATAATAACTGAATTAGATATTTCAAACAGCGTGAAAAGTGAAATAGTACAGCAAAAGATGCGTGTTGAAACGATCAAAAGTTTGATGAAATTTTAAACAACCATGATGATGAAATTATTATATAGTCGCATATTAACCCGATCAGGTTATCGCTTTTTTCAGCACCCTATCAGATTACCATGGGTCGCTGAAGACCCGAGGCGTGATAAAACACGTAATTTGAAATTAAATAATCTGATAAATTCTTAAGCACTCTTAAATATTTCTACTTTAAGAACAAATATGATTACTACAAAAAAAAAAAAGAAAAAAAAAAAAAAAAAAAGAATAGTTTATTTTTCGTTATAAACACACCCGCCTCCCAAAAATGTAGGCACTGACTAAAAAATTTATAACTTTTGAATATATTGAGATATTTGAAAAATTTAAATTGCATAATAAAATTTAAGAATAGTATCTTTACGGAAAAAACCAGCCACGGATTCGACGGGTAGGTATTTCTTCTATACGTGGATTATGAGAAATGAGGCAAAAGAAAAATGGTTCAGGTCTCCAACGACCCACGATAACCCGTTCAGGTTAAAAACTTTAAAAACACAACTTCTGTTACGGTTTCATTATGATGTAAGACAAGTTTTAAATATAATTTATGATACAGAAATCAATGTCATTGACTACGAATATTATATTGAAAAAATTATCTGTTGTTCAAAGTTTAAGATTTTCATAACATGGGAGAGTAGGGCAAAATTTTATACAGATGGGCTTGATAAAAATTATTTTCACTGTAAATTAGTAGGCCCAGTTTTAAAATACCCTTTTTGACATTTCTATGAATATTTTTGAATGTCAATTTATTGAATATCGATTCTACTTTAAAATCTTCTTAAAGTTTACGAAATTAAATATTTTCATAACACTACCGAATAGTTCAATTTTTTTGACATAAATTTGCAGTATGAGGAGTATTGTATCGGAAATAATATAGAATTGCATGATAACTGGCCCTAATAAAATTAATAAATACATTAGGATAAGATAAATATATCGAAGTTGAGCTCTGGGTAGCTTAATAAATGGGACTTTCAGTCTGCTCTCGATCCGGGTAATCAATAGAGTTTATTTCCCTTAAAATGAATCCAGTACATCCTACACTAGAGTTATATATATGAGAACATATATATATGAGGAGCTAAGCAGAGCCCGCCATGACAACTAGTTCTTTTATGTTTTGTTATTGATCTTTATAGTGTAAGAAAATTGCAATGTATATTTTAAAAAAGGAAAAACTATCTAATTATTTCCTTATAGGAAGACAAAAATTATTTTGTTTTATCATTTGATAGCTGGATTTCTACACTGAGAAAAAAAAAAAAACTTTCTATAGAATGAATAAGTGACCATTTTCTAAATCCTTTAACTAGAAATATAGATTTCCGAGCTATGCGCATAAGGCATGCCAATAAACTGAATAGACGAAATTATCGAGAATTTCTAGTGTACACATTTCTAGATGGTGAAACAATATTCTGAATACTCTAAATATTCTGAATCATTTATATTGCGAGAAATTCTCGATTGATTTTCTAGAATTGGCCTAGAATAAACCAAGATTATAGTTGCAGAAACACGCCTGTTGTAGTCTCATTTATTTCCAGAGATTTTTAAATAACTTTGCCCTCGAGAATATAGGCAAACTCTCTAGAATTCTAATAGGGTCGTCTAGAACTCGCTTTCCAAGGGGACTAGAATTTATAAGGATGATATGGAACTATTTTTTCTAGAGTCACAATTTAGATTCTAGATGTCAGTTACAGAATTTTTTCTCAGTGTACAATTAAGAAGTTCCATATTACCCGTGAATTTTCCTCAAAAATTGATAAGTTCTGCCATCAAATAAGAGTTTATTGCATAACTGTACACCATAACAACAGCAAGTAGTCTAACAAATTCTGCTATGAATATTAACAAAACTGTCAGTCACAATAATACTAAATATTCCGGCATTTTGAATATCATGTAATTGATATAAAACAATCGCGTAATTAGTTATCACCAAAGAGCCTAGTTTCAACTTTTCTAGTGTCAAGTTCTGCAAATGGTTCTGTATGAGTTTTTACATTTCCTAAAGATTTAAATATTCGTTTTCATATTATTTTTACGACTTCTGTGTTTTTGTGTTTTCTAATTTCACGAAATCCTTCGTAGAATATTTTCCAGTTGTTACATGTTTATTTTGAATAGATACATGTATATATATAATAAATAAATAATGTACATATACATTATTTTTCTTAGTGAAGGTAGATGAAATGACAGTTTATGCGAGTCTCTGTGTTGCTGGGATGTGTTACTCATTTGTATATTTTTCTTCATTATTCTCTTTTTTTTTTTTTTTTTTGAGAAAGCCCAATATTATTCACAGGTGAAAATTGTTTAAATTAGTGGACAGAAATAAACTCTCCATGATTACATTAAGTGGGTACATGTCCAAGTTTCCTATCAGATCATGTAAACATTGTCATTATAATAAGATTAGAAGAAAAGTCATAAAAACCCTCACACCCACTCATAAGATTTAAAAGTTAAAATCTGCATATTATTTACTAAAATTTGTATATTTATTTGCGGAGAAAATATGTGTATTATTTATTGAGTTGGTTTTAGTATACGAAAAGAGTAGTACTTTTAGAGAATCGGAATTTTCCCGTATGTTGGAAATTTCAAAAGATCTCTAATGACATGCACTACTTTAATATGCTATTTGAAGGCAAAAAAATCATGGACATGTCACTCTATCGTTTTGAAAAGTGAAATAAGGGATATTACAGGGTGACAAGAAATAACTTGGACGAAGTTGCAAACAAAATATTTGTAACTACCACTAAATTTATAATTTATTTCATTAAGTATTGATCCTAGAAAGCGACTAATCAGGTGTAAGTAAGTTAGTTTTGATAACCATTATGATTAACAAACGATCTGCCATACTTGAATTACATAAGCAAGGAAAAAAACAATGTGAAATTGTTCAACTATTGAAAGTGCCTTAGCAGACGGTTTCATACACAATCAAAAGATTTAAAGAACACGGACATGATGGAGACAGGCCAGGAAGAGGAAAAAAGCGCGCAGTTAACACATCAAGAAACCGGAAAGTTATCAAAAACCGAGTTCAACGAAATCCTAGGATTTCAGTGAGAAAGGTTGCTAGAGAGATGAAGATCAACAGGGAAATCGCACGTTTGATGGCAAGAGTAGAGCTTGGTCTTCGCTCTTACAAAATAAAGGAGACTCAAAAGCTAACAGCAAAGAACAAAGGCACAAGACTTCAAAGGTGTAAAGTACTGTTAAAGCGGGCCGCAGGTGATCGATGGCAAGCATTTGTCTTCACAGATGAGAAACTGTTCTCGACTGAACAAGCTCACAATAGCCGTAATGATAGAGTTTGGTCAGCAGAATCATCTGGACCTTCTTGCATTGTTGAACGGCGTCAACGACCCCAATCGTTAATGGTTTGAGGTGGGATATGTGCTAGTGGGGAAACGCCACTTGTTTTTGACGATCAAGTGATAAAGACTAATCTCCAAACATATCGCAAACTCATTTGGAAGAAGATGTCTTACCTTGGTCGCCAACGTTCTTTGGAAACAAAAGATGGACCTTCCAACAGGATTCCACACCTGCACACAGAGCTAAACGCACTCAAGACTGATGCGAGACAAATTTTCCTGACTTCATTGGAGCTCAAGAATGACCACCGTATTCCCCAGATTTGAACCCGATGGATTATTCGGTTTGGTCCATCTTGGACACTAGGGTGTGTGCTAGACCTCATAAAACTTTGGCATCCCTAAAGAAATCCTAATGCAAAGAATGGGATAAAATATCAGTAAGTGAGTTGCGGCCCATAGCCAAAAATTTTGTGACACGCTTAAAGTTCTGTATTAAGGCTAAAGGTAGCCACTTTGAAAATTTGTAAATATATTAGACAAAATATTATATTCATATTTATTTTGAAGTTTTGTCGTAATATTTTCATTAGCATTAAAGTTATAATGTGTCATGTGTGTCCAAGTTATTTCTTGTCACCCTGTATAATAAATGGATTTAAAAGTTGAATAATTTTTATTATGAGCGTAAAATATCCGGTCAATAAACGAACATAAAACCTACGGCAGCTTAATTTGCTGATGTTCGTTAGATGAAGTAAAATATATAATTCCTGTTGAATATTTTACTTTGCGCGTAGTTTTAAACTTGAAAGTTCAGTTCAAGATTTTAATATTGATCCAAGTAGGTTGGAATTATTGTACTTAGAAAAGCTATTAGTGAATTTAAAATGATAATGTTAGTACTCGCACAACGTCTATGAATATGTAATGGTGGTTACAAATGTTCAAACGTCGTGTTTCTTGTCAAAAGAATGTTTTATTAGACGTTCAAAAATAGTATTATTTTAGAAAATACTGAGAAAGTGTGAGTTATGTCATCCATAAAACGTATACTTCCACTTTTACAAAAACCGTCAAATGTAACACTATCAGTCTCAGTTTGATTTTCATTATCACGAACAAGACAAAATGCTCCATTTTCAATTTTGATTTTGTTGACACGTCTATAAATAATACTTATTGGTTGGACAGAAATAGTGATGAATGTCTTTTTTAACACAATTTTAAACTTTAATTATCTTCTACTTATAATTTTATTTAAGTTTTACGTTGTTATATTTAGTAAATCATTACTCGGTATTTTTTTTTCAATAAATGTAATAAAAAATTTTTAATTAATTTATTTTTATACATTTTTTTTATTAATAAATGGAAATTTTATGCCACCATGAAAATTTTACAGACATTTTTTAAGATTTAAATCTATAAAAATTAGTACGCTGTGGTCTTCCCAATATTATCTTCTGTAGTGTTATATATAACAGCGCCACTTACCAATTAACATGCACAAATATTTAATAAACATTGCGTCTCAAAAATAAAATCTTATATATTCGATTTCAGATAATTTTAGTGCATTTATATGACACAGAACCTGCGACATTACCTTCCTGTAAATGGAATTAAATTGCAACATAGAAGCGCCAATAGCCGGTCGATATGCACTTAAATTAAGTAATACACAAACATGTTTGAATTTACTGTTAAAATTTAACAATGTAAAATGAAAAAAAAAAAAAAAAAAAGAATAAATAAAAATTAATTATCAGGAAGCAATTTTAAACATTTTTCTAAAGTATAAAATTTAACTTTCTAAATTTAAGTAGCTTTCGAGAGTAATATAATTGTTTTATAGATAATATAGAGTTTTAATATACTTGCTATAGTTAAATTTGAATGTAAGTATATATATTCAAAATTTTATACTTCTGAAACAGCAAGTTACAAAAAAAAAAAAAAAAATATATTTATTACGCCCACCATACACTTAAAATTACATTGTTCTAGAACGTACAAAGCACATTTTTCAGAACATTATGCGAACGTACGTATACAAACTTCTAAGAACGTTTCTGAAGGTGAAAGTTACACATGTACTGTACGTTTTTTAAATAAGCTGACCAAGCGTCTTCATTTTCTGGGTATAAACCTTTATTTTGAAGGCATTTTTGTAAGTTTTAAAAAATTGTACAAGGTAAATTATTTAGTGTTGATATTTTAGTTTTAGCCCTTATTTATTAAGAATAAAAAATATATTCGTAATTGGATAATTGTAGCAATTTTTTATCGCTTCTCTGTTATAAAAGTACTCTGATCTGGTCCGCCTATCTTTGGACCGTTCCTTTTGAACGCCTTAATGAGGGATACTTAGACGTTTGCAACACGTGCAACTGGAATGTTCTGAGGACGTACTTGTAGAAATATTTTTGAATGTTTAGAGAATGCTTCGCGTTCTGGTGCTGCTTGGGCTCGCGAAAGGAATGTTTCGCTTAAATTTCTTTGCAGTTATCAGTCCACAATCATGAAATAGGATGCACACACACCTTTATTCAGATAATCCTTTACGGTAAAAATACAGCAAGACTACTACAATGCATGTATTTAAAATCTAAAAGTATCTTAAAGCACATTTTATCATGTGTTTTTATTAACTTCGATTCTTGTTTGTTTGTCCAGTACAAGTCTTGCAATCGATTTTTAACTAACTTCCCGACTAGCTAGACATTTGAAACTTTCAGGACAGCTCAGAACACGGTGACAATACATTTTTTTAATACTTTTAGTCAACTGTTTCAGGTCCCCACTGCCTTCGGCAGCGTTTATATGATTCGACAGAAAGTTTATTTAACTAACTTCCCGACTAGCTAGACATTTGAAACTTTAAGAATAGTTCAGAACACGGTGAAAATAGATTTTGAAAATATTTTTAACCAACTGCTTTGGGACCCTGCTGTCTTCGGGGGCGTTACCAGTACAAAGCTTGCAATCGATTTTTAACTGACTTCCCCGCTAGCTAGCCATTTGAAACTTTTATGATAGCTCAAAACACGATAGCAATGAATTTGTTTAATACTTTTAGCCAATTATTTCGGGTTACGCTACCTTCGGTAGCGTTTCTATGATTCAACAGAAAATTTAAAAACATGGTATATAAAAAGTTCTTTTTATTTGTAATTATTTGATTTTGTGTTATAGACCAATTTTGCTCTGTTATCAGTGCTTTTATTTTGTTGTGCTTAAAATATTTTCCAACCGTATATGGAGTTATTTTACTAATACCCCCTGATATATGGGAGGGAAAAAAAGGGGGTTTTCACATTAAAACAATGGGAGACTGGAGGACTTCTTTATAACAATAAAAAGTTATCTTTCAGAACTATGATTAACTGAAGAGCTTATTAGTTATATATGTTATGGGATAGAATATTGTAAAGATGAAATTGTTCAAAATCTTGCATATGAAAACTTTTTTGACAGAATATAGCTTTATTAAAACCCGAATAAACTACTGCGTCAGAAACGCCAAAGAAAAACATTTGAGATGCATACAGCTGTTTCGGTAGCCTTAAGCGTACCGTCTTCAGTGCAAAAATACGGTACGCTTAAGGCTACCGAAACAGCTGTATGCATCTCAAATGTTTTTCTTTGCCGTTTCTGACGTAGTAGTTTATTCGGGTTTTAATATTCCAACGCCAAGTCTCCTGTTATTATTAGAATATAGCTTTATTCGAGTTTTGATCGTCGTGTAGGATTACCGTCGTACTATAGCTACGCATTGAGAAATGTCACTTTATTCGAAGACTTAGCAGAAAAAAAAAATGATCGTTTGATATTTAAAGGAAATAATAATAAGTTCCGGAAATCTCAAAATTCTTCAAGACTGCCACAACATGTTCAGTCCACTAAACTTTTCAACTTTTCATATATTATCTCTTTATTAAATTTAAAACGAAAACAATGATTAAATTCAACTTGAAAGTGTTCTAAAATTAAATAGACTCGTCCTGATAATGAAATCAAATTTCTCTAAGGCAACTGAGTCATTTTGAGTTAAATATGCATGAAATCTGCAATCACCAAAAATTAAAAGTCACATGGTATTTCTTGTTTATTTTTTAAATATGTTATATGTCGAATTAGTGACAGCGACCTCTTTCAGATACAAATTCTCAAAAGTCGGTTCAATATGCTTCAAATGACTTTTTTCTTTTACTGTATAGAAAAAAAGAAATTGCCCATTTGAAATCAAGTTATTAAAATAAGAATGCAAAACTCATAAACCTAGAAAAAAATTGTAATCGAAGATTATTTTTTAAATACCAAATTGTACACCGTTTTATGTTTTTAAAATTTTTTTTTTCTCCTTTTTGCCATTTGAATTTTTTGCATGTAGATTAGAATGCTGCACACAAAAGAAAAGAAAATCGAATATCAGAAAGTAGGCAGTTTTTATTACATATAAGTTTTATAGGGGGAAAAGTATAGAAATATACACTGAGAAAAAATTCTGTTACTGATATCTAGAATCTAATAAAAATAATACCATGTCATCCTCATAAATTCTAGTTCCTTTTACTAACGAGTTCTAAAACCCCCTATTAGAATTCTAGAGTGTTTTTCTATATTATCGTGGTCAGTCTCATTTAAAAATCTGTGCAAATAAATGCGAACACAAGAGGCGAGTTTTAGTAAGTATAATTTTGTTTTATGACCCAATTCTAGGAAATCAAGTGAGAATATCTCGCAATACAAAGGATTCACATTATTCATAATACTGTTTCACCACCTAGAAAAGTGTAGACTAGAAATTCTTGGTCATTTCGTCTATCGAGGTTATTTGTTTACCTTATACGTATAACTCAGAAATCTATATTTCTAGTTTAGGAATCCAGAAAATGACTCTGAATTTGTTCTAGATGAAAACGGTATACACATTTTTTTTTCTTAGTGTAGTAATTTATTGAAAAATGTATAAATAAGATTTACTGAATTTTTCTCTGTTTAAATTTACTACAGAAAAATTATTAAAGAGACTTTTATTATTTAATTCTGTTTATGTCTCATAGTTGAAATCAAATGATTATATTAGAAACTGCATCTTTACTTTCGAATGATACAATAAAATGTGTTTAAAATGTTAAAATTAAATGTTTTAGGACTTTTTCTTTTAATCTTTTAAAATTTCATCGCAAATAAATTTTGTATGCAAAAGTGTTATATTAAAACTTTGTGAAAAGTCGTATTTTAAATAATACCTAATGCTTTTGTTATCACTTGGAGTTAAGTTGTATTGCAATTAGCAATTGCATGTTTAATCAAAAAATGTGTTATCCATTTTGGAGACTGGGTAAAATACCTCAAAAAAAAAAAAAAAAAAGTTTCTTTTCTAATTTTTAAATATAATATTTCAGGGATTATAATTTGTCTCAAATAATATGAAATATCTAAAATGCTACCTAAGAAGCTATCTAATTATCTAATAATTAATATCTAATAATTAAACGTCTAGATATTCATCATTTCGAAAATTTAAAGCTAGACCAGTTTTGATTACATGATTACTCTATCGAAATCTTACTATTGTAAATCTTTTATCATGTCTTGTTGCCAGGTAACATCGATCATTGTAGATGATGCTGCTGAATATAGCGCCTATATGGATAAAACATTTTTTCTTGTGCTAAAACATATCACACAGAAGTTACTTGCTAGTAACATTATATGATAAAACCTTCCTCGCAAATGATTGAGGAGGTAATCATGTATATATCATTGCTTCTCACCTCGTGCCATTTGGTAACCCACTTATAATTTTTTGCTATAAACACTCGTCAAATAACGGGTGATATGGACTTGTGAATGATATTGTTCTACAATATTTCACATACCAGTTTCCATCTAGGTCACTTGAAATAAAGAATCTATATAAATCTCCGAAATTTATCAGTAAAATGTTTTGAAGATAACATTTTCATAAAAATTCGCTGTTCCTTAATATAGATGAGCCTTATTCCTTAACTGACCTCTTCGCATGGGGTTCTTTATCTGCAATCAATATATTTCTTTGAGTAATGATGAAAATATTGTTGTGCGAAGGATGTTCAGACTAACAGTCTTCAACAAACAACAGTTGACATGTAGGTAAAATATTAAAAGAAAAAGCTAATGCTCTATAACCATGCTTTTTAGGTAATTTGTAAATGTGTTTTAATATATATATATATATATATATATATATATAATTATATATATATATATATTAATGATCAATTAAAAAAGGTCGGGAATTTCTTTCCAGAAAGTTTTCCACTTTCTCATAAGATTAAAAATTAATTTTCCTCTACATATGCACGGTATTTGTTTTAAATGTTCTATATGACGAAACGCATTTTTTAATATAAGCTGTGAAAATATAACATTTACTTTGAAGGAGCACCAAAGTTTGGAAGATAAATTTGGTTAAACTTAAAAACCCTTAAACCCTGACACAATAATTTCTAGATTTCATAAATAATACGTTAAAAAATAAATAAAACTAGCTGGAACCCGTCGAATGCGACGGTCACTTTATTGACCGTAATGTTTCAAAAACCGTCGCATCATTATTTAAATGTATTTCAAGTTAAAACATCTAATATAATTTACGACATTTCACTTAAAAAAAAGAAACTCGGAAAAATGCTTATAAATAGAAATACTATATACGACACCACTTTCTACAAAGTATTGTCATTGGTGACGTCAAACTGACTCCAAAGAAATAGTTGCTATCTTTTATTTTCTATTTCGTTTAATACTATGACTACATGTTAGCTGACCCGCCCGGCGTTGTCCGGGCCTATGATAATAACTTTAAATAAACCTTAAATTTGCATGATTTTAAATCCTAAACTCGATTTTGTTTGAATTTCTATTTTTAAATAAAGCATCGCGAAAAAATAATCAGATGTTACAAAAAAAATTACCTTGAACCAAACGAAACTCTGCCTTGTGACCACGGGTGCCTGCGGCAGCGCATACGCTGGCCGCTAATAACATAAAAAAATTCCCAAAAATTAATCTGGAACCAAACGAACCCGACCGGCGTTGCCCGGGCCCATGATAATAACCTTAAACGAACCTTAAATTTGTATGATTTTATATCTTTAACTCGATTATGTTTGAATTTCTATTTTTTAATAAAAGCATAGCATCGCAAAAAAAAAAAAAAAAAAAAAAAATCAGCTGTAACAAAAAAATTACCTCGAACTGAATGAAACTCTGCCTTGTGACCCCGGTGCCTGCGGCAGCGCATACACGGATCGCTAACAACATGAAAAATTTCCCAAAAATTAACCTGGAACCAAACGAACCCGACAGGAGTTGCCCGGGCCCATAATAATAACCTTAAATGAACTTTAAATTTGTATGATTTAATATCTTTAACTCTATTTTGTTTGAATTTCTATTTTTAAATGAAAGCATCGCGAAACAAATAATAATCATATATAACAAAAAAAATTGCCTCAAACAGAACGGAACTCGGGCTCGTGACCCCGGTGCCTGTGGCAGCGTATATGCGGGTCGCTAATACCATGAAAAAATTCTTAAAAATTAATCTTGAACCGCACGAACCTCTGAATCGTGTTTCCGCCGCCTGTGGCTGCGGCACCGTATAGCAGGCATGCTACGCACGCGCTGCAAAATTCACTTTCCTCCACCAGGGAGCGCAGTATGTTGCATACGAACATCGCCAATCATCTTGAATTTCCAAGACCTTTCAAATAAGGTGTTACATGGTGGTGTCAACTGCAAAATCCTTTAGTTGCACTTTCTCCCGCCAGGGGGCACAGTGTGTTCTTTACAAACATCACCAACGGTCAGGAAATACCAAGACCTTTAAAATAAGATATAACATGATAGGTCTACTACAAAATCACCTAGTTCCATTTTTCACCACCAGGGTGCGCACTATATTGTATACAAACATCCATAATCAACATGAAATTTCAAGACCCCTATCACTGATCGCCTTGGATTTCCAAGACCTTTTAAATAAGGTGTCACATGGTGGTGCCAACTGCAAAATCCTTTAGTTGCACTTTCCACCACCAGGGGGCGCAGTGTGTTCTGTACGAACATCACCAACGATCAGGAAATACCAAGACCTTTAAAATAAGATGTAACATGATAGGGTCTACAGCAAAATCACCTAGTTCCATTTTTCACCACCAGGGGTCGCAATATATTGTATACGAACATCCCCAATCGACATGAAATTTCAAGACCTTTGAAATGAGGTGCTACATGTGTGGGTCTAGAACGGATTTACCTCTCAAACTAATTTCCCCCCTTCCCCCCCCCCTCCAAATCTACTTTCCCCCCCCTTTAAAATCGAAAATTCCAAATTCGCAGAAAGTGATTTTTTAGTATTCGACTCTAGTCCCCATATGTACACTTTCCACACCGTGAAGTAATTTGGAGCTTTAACCCGTCCCCCCCCCCCCGGGGGGGGGAAAATGTTCGACTTTTTTTTAATTTTCTCTTTTCATTGCACAACTACAGACCAAGACCTTTTTTTAGACACCTCAACCAAATTTTTACACCAAGTAGTTCTCTCAATATAGTGGAAACAGACAAAAACATGTTTCAAATTAATATATAGATTTTTTTTTCAAATAATTGATTTACACCAAACGCAAGAAAATCTTGAAAAATTCTTGAAAAAATTGAATGTAAAGTTGATTGTGCACGCGTAACTTTCCTCAAATTCAACGAATTTAAGCAGTTAATAGCTCAAAAGAAAGAGCTTGATCCACTGAGTGTTCTTAGACTTGTGTCAACAGCCTACGTTAATTAGAACTCTAGTTATAGAGGTAAAGGAAAAATCTTGAAAAAATCTTGAAAAAATTGAATGTAAAGTTGATTCTGCACGCATAACTTTCCTCAAACTCAACGAATTTAAGCAGTTAATAGCTCAAAAGAAAGAGCTTGATCCACTGAGTGTTCTTAGACTTGTGTCAACAGCCTACATTAATTAGAACTCTAGTTATGAAGGTTTGAGTGTAGGAAAATCTTGAAAAAATTGAATGTAAAGTTGATTGTGCACGCATAACTTTTCTCAGACTCAACGAATTTAAGCAGTTAATAGCTCAAAAGAAAGAACTTGATCCACTGAGTGTTCTGAGAGTGAAACGATCAAGATCCATTCATTAGAAGAGGAGCTATGAGAATTCGAATTGTTTGAGTGAATGTGTCCCATAAGAAATGTACAGGGAAGAATCGAGTTTGAGTATAACTTGAGTAAGGTGGAAGTTGAGTAAATTTCAATGATTGATGACATATCTGTGCCTAAATACCTTTCATTTAAAAAAAAAAATGAAGGAAATCGGCCGGATAGAACGGCCAGACGGACTGACTTTAGTTTTCATAAATTTTTTTAATATATAAGATCTGTTTTTACATTTTTGCGATTTTGTTTTTTCGGGTTAAAATATCCACCAGTGAAAGAAATCGTAACTAATGGCCTTCAATATTTTAATTACAAAGTCAATAACCTTTAGCTTATCTTCGAATGAAAAACTTTTCGTCGAGTATAAATGATATTGAGTACAACTTTACAAAATTACATAAAAAGAAAGGTAAAACTGCGGATAAACCCAAGACAAGCGTAGTAGGTATGTAAAACAGATTACACTCTTTTCGAGAATTAATATGATAAACTAGTTTACAGAATAAACCAATTCTTAAAAAAAAATCAGATTCAGAAACTTTATTAAGGGAACTGGGACGTTTTAACCTTCAAAAAATCGATTTTTCAATTTTAGCCTAAAAAAATAGGGGACATTTCACTGATTCCGAAAATATATAACATGTATAGGTTTGAACTGCCGAAAGCTTAACTATTAACGTTTAAAAACGTAAACAAAGTTTTTTGCATTTTTCTCAAAACATGTTTTTTCCATATTTAGGTACGCTCGTATAAAATTCTATGCATCACACAAATCTGCAATTTTGTGATATAATATTTTAAAGCATTTTTCATCTATTAAACATATTTTTATTTATTTGTGGGCACCAGTTTTTTTAGGGGGGTGCTGTTTATGTTAAAAGAAATCATAATTTATAGAATATCAAGTTATATAGCATTTAATTTTTTTTTTTTTTTCTATTTTGTGTATATTAAAATAAAAATATGTTCACTATAATTATTGAACCTTTACTCATGTATTTTGATAATTTTTATGTGAATTTATGCAAAACTTTTTTTTCTGAGCGTACCGATTTGTGGTTATGTATTTACAGACAATTGCATCAGAGCTCATATTCGATTTGCTATTAAAAAATAAATACTTGAAATTAAAAGGATTTCTTTAGTGTTTTATAATGAAAATATTATGTTCTGTTTATATGTATAATATTTTAATTCAAATATAACTTTTACTTGGGGAAAACCCTTTATTTGAAACTGCAATTTTAACTACTTTTTCGTTGTCGAGAACGTCCCAGTTCCCTTAAAATTTACTTTTAAAAGCAATTTATTTTTTTGTAACTAATAAATATTTTTATTTCTATTATGTCAAATTCTAAAAGAAAAGAAAGAAAACGAACGAGAGAGTAGAAGGAAAACAAAATTCCCTTAGTTTATTTAAAAAAAAAAAAAGGGGGGGGGGGCATTTCTTCATGCTTTCCAAGAAAAATAAGGTATTATTGATATCCTTCCCTATAATTTTTGTCCTCTTTTAACGCAGCAGTCATAACGTAACGTTATTTTCTCCCATCTAATGGAACTGTAGTTGAAAAAGTAGTTTTACAGGCTCCTGAGAAAAGGAGACCTGATCTAACTGAATAAGAATGTCACTGAGGGAGAAAAAGAAAATTTAGATGAAAGAAACGATAGCAGCTTCTTTTAAGGTAAAAATAAATAAAGGAATAAATCTTTAACACAGGTTTACTTCATAAAACAGAGTATTTCCATTGAAAAAATAAATAAATAAAAATATAACAAAACATATAAATTTATCTATAAAACAATAATTTAAGACAATTTATTAAAATCGTTTTTAAATAACTTAATTTATTTGAAAATGAAAAAGAACGTAATTGATATTCACTTCTTATTTTTATTTATTTACAATAAACTAGCTTCCTTGATTCTATTACTAATTTGCATGTGACATTCACAAAACCCTTTGGTAAATGTTTAATGTACAGATTTAAAATAATAATGATAACAATAATAGTAATAGTAAATATTTTGAATTGAATAATAAAAACATAATACTAAAAACGCGGTATAAGTATCTACTTCTCGTTCTTTTTTTCATTCAATTACATTAAACTAGCTTTTTCATAGCTACATTACCACATTTGCGAAAATTTACATGAGTTTCGAAAGCTTAAAAAAAAAAAAAAAAAAAAATCTCTATTTTAATATAATAAATAAAAGTTTCTATTCAAAAATTTAAGGATATAAAAGAGCAACATATAAAGAATATTTTATAAAATTTTCATAAAAAAATATGGAAAATTCAGCCGGTGAGTCCTGGTGTTTGGTGACCCTTCAAAAAAGCGATGGACACGATTTCTCAAAAATTAAAATTTATTAACTGATCTTATTGAAATTTTGCACACTTCTGTAAAATAGAAGTGACCAGGAATTGAACGAAGGATTTTTTTTTTTTTTTTTTTTCCCGATTAGAGCTAATTTTACAAGTGTATACATGGGGGTCAAATATACCAAAATTATACTATTTTTGCATGTAACTTTACCAAAAACTCAAAATTCAATTTTATTTCAAAATCCTTTGTTCAAGAACTATACAATTCTGCTTTGAAGAAGTGTACTAAATTTCAATATGATCGGTACATTGGCTTTTGAAAAACCACGCCCACCGGTTGAATTTTACAAAATTTTTACTGAAAATTTTATAAAATGTTCTTTTAATGTTGATCTTTTATGTACTTAAAATTTTGTATAAAAAAGTTTATTTTTATATTAAAAAATATAGAAAATATGTTTTTTTAGCCTTCGAAACCCATGAAACTTCTTAAATATATATATATATTGATACAAACTGTGAAAAAATAGCATTTACTTTGAAGGAGTCTCAAAATTTTTAGATTTAAAAAATAACTAGTTAAAAAAATAAAACCACTTGTTATATTTTTGTTACTTCGTTTCTCCGGGTAAAAAAAGAAAAAAAAAAAAAAAGAAAAAAAAAAAGAAAAAAAAAAAAGAAAAAAGAAAGAAAACTTTATTAGTGGCCTTCAAACTTTTAATTCAAAAGTTAATAACATTTAATTGGTCCTTGAATGGAAAACGTATTGTTGAGTAAAAATGTTATCGGGTAAAATTATACAAAATTTAAAAAAATAAATAAATAAAAGAAATCGTAAAGCTGGATAAAATCTAAAACAGACTACAGACTTTTCAGGAATTAATTTGAAAAACTAATTTATAGAATAAACTTATTTTTTAAAGAATCTGATTAAGAAATTTTATTAATATTTTCTTTTTTATGTAATGTATTTCTTACAAACTAATAAATATTTTTATTTGTTTTATTTTAAATTCTAAAAAAAAAGAAAGAAAGAAAGAAGAAGAAGAAAAGCAAAAGACAGAGTAGAAGGGGGAAAAATCCCTAAGTTTATTTAAGATAAAATCAATATTTCTTTAAGCTTGCCGAGAAAATCAAGTTATTATTCATATCCTACACTTTAATTTCTGCCCTCTTTTATCACAGAAATCGTAACATAACGATACTTTCTCCTACCTAATCGAACCGTCGTTGAAAAAGTAGTTTACAGGCTCCTGTCAAAAAGAGTCCTGTTCACTCAATCAGAATGTTGCTGAAAGAAAGCAACAAAAAAAAAAAAAAAAAAAAAAAAAAAAAAAAACAACCTTAGATTAAAAAAAAAAAATCTTTAGCACAAGTACTACATAAAACAAAGTGTTTCCATTGAAAAAAAAAAAAAAAAAAAAAAAAAAAGAAAAGAAAAGAAAAGAAAAAATAATAATACTAATGATATGAGCAGAACAACTACATATAAATTTATCTATCTAAAAATTTTTAGGCAATTAAATAATAATAATAATAATAATTTAATTGAAAACATAAAAAACATGTGCTTGATATTCACTTCTTATTATTCTTTATTTAGGGTGAACTAGCTTTGTCAATTCCATTACTAATTTGCATGTGACAAAACAATTTTGGTAAATTTTTAATGTATCTAAATTTAAAATAATAATGATGATGATAATAATAGTAGTAAATATTTTAAATTAAATATTAAAAATACAATATTTGAAATGCGGTATAAGTATTTATTTTCTTGTTCTTTCTTTTCATTCATTTATATTTACCAAGTTTTTTCACCACTACATTGCCACATTTGCGAAAAACATTATACAATATTTTAATATAAACTGTGAAAAAAAAAATAACAATTACTTTGAAGGTGAAAATAAATTTGGTTAAACTAAAGTACCCTTAAACCTTGAAAGGACATGATTTTTAAATTTGAAAAATAATTAAGTAAATAAAAGAAAAAAAATGTACATTTTTGCTACTTTTTTTTTTTTTTTTTGTGTGTGTGTGTGTGTGTGTTAAAGAAAATTCACCAAATAAAGGAATTTTTGCTAATGGTTTTTAATTTTTTAATTACAAAGTCAATAACACCTAGTTGATCCTTGAATGAAAAACTTTTCATCGAGTACCATTAGCAGCAAAATTATTCGAGCTCTAGCACTGATTCCTATGGGAAAAAAAGTACACTTAATACTATTTTGTTAAATAAGTCCTTGTCGAATCATGTTCTTAGTCTGTCTAAGTACATGATTCGACAAGGATTTATTTAACAAAACAGTATTAAGTGTACTTTTTATATAGGAATTATTACTAGCACTCGAATCTTTTTGCTGCCGACTGTATGAACGTTTTTGAAAAAAACTCTCCAAAATTAATTAAAAAAATAAAATAAAATAAGATAAAATAAAAATAAAATAAAACAGGTAAAGTTGGATAAACCTGGACAACTGTGATAGGTATCTAAACACATTACACTTTTTTCAAAAATTATTTTCAGAAACTATTTACAAAATAAAACCATAAAAAAAAATTTATTAAGAAATTTTATTAATATTTGTTTTGTTAAGCAATTTATTTTCTTGAAACTTATAAATACCTTTATTTTTATTACTGTCAAATTCTTAAAGATTCACAAATATTGTCAAATTCTACAAGAAAAGAAAGGAAGAAGGAAAGAACGCGAAAAACCGAACAGAAGGGGAAAAAAATCCTTTAGTTTAAGATAAAATGTATTTTAAGATAAAATGAATATTTCTTAGCAAGAAAAATAAGATATTATTAATATCCTATGCTATAATTTTTACCCTCTTTTCACGCAGGAACGAAAACGTAACGATACTTTCTCCCATCTAATCGAACTATAGTTGAAAAAGTAGTTTTACAGGCTCTTGTATGAAAAGAACACTTGTACTAACTGAATGGAAATGTCACTGAAGGAGAAAATTTGGTTAAAAATAAAGTTAATAACTTCTTTTAAGGTCAAATATCTCTTTAGGTAATAGTTACTTTACAAAACAGTGTATTTTCATTGAAAAATAAATAATAGAAGTAAAATGAATACATATACATTTATCCATAAAACAAGGATTTTAGTAATCGTTTTTATTTAATTTTATTTGTTAACTTTTTTATAAAATACTTAAAACCACATAAGTGAGTGATTTATATTCACTTCTTATTTCCATTTATTTTCAATTAACCAATTTCCTCATTTCTTTTAATTATATGTCTGTGACAAAACAATTTTGGTAAATATTTAATATAACTAAATTTAAAATAATAATAATAAATACTTTTTAGGGTTTTTGTTATAATTATTTAATTATTAGTAATAAATGTATTAAATTACAATAATTTAAATTAAGAAATTACTAAAATATTATTACTGATTGTAAATTCAGCTTTTTTTTTTTTTTAGCATTTAATAATTTTTTTAATTAAAAACTTGATTAATTAAAATATTTATTATGTTAAGTTTAGTGCGTTAATTATTTTTTTTTTTAAATATTTAAATAAATTATTAATGGTAACGTATTTTTAGTTATTTAAATTTAATTATAATAAATTATATAAGTTTTAACGTAATTTTTATTTTAACGCTAACTTTTAACTGTAAGAACATTTTTTGAATATACTTCTAATTAACGATTTTTATTTTTATTTGTAATAAGTGATTTTTATCTTAATTCATAATTTCTTTTATTTTGTTTCGTGCTTATTTGACTGCTTGTATTAAATAAGTGATTCAAATATTTGTAAATTTTGGTTTATTTCTTGCATATAAACATAAACCAATTATTCTTTAGGCTTTCAATAATTTATCTACGCTTTCGAAGACGCATTGATTGACGTAATGCTTTTGGTCCATTTCAATATTTGATCTTATCTTGGTTATTTTTATACCTCGGTGGTTTCTCTGTGTATGATTTGTTGTATTTCTGTTTTAAAATTTAACATCTGATAAATAAAAGCAATTACATATGAAAATCTTTTCAAACATACCCAAGAAATAAATGAAAAACATCACAGAAAGAAATTGATAATTTAATTGAGGAAGAGTTAAAAGATAAACAAAATAAAAAATATGAAAACATATAATGTTTAACACTCTTCAGGGGCATCAACTGAAACATTGTATGCAGATATATGTAAATTTTTGAATATTTGTAAGCATACAACCAAGAAAGTACAGATATTAAGGCGGTATTCACACATACAATATGAAACCAATTGAACAGAGAAACAAGATACTTATAATCAGAAAGTTATAGTAGATAAAAGTAAAATTTAGAAGAAAATCATTTACTTACTGAAAACAATAAGTAAACTTTGATATATATATATAACAGTTTCCATATTTTTAAATATAATGTATGTATAAATCAGATGACAATGTCGTAAGGCTCTAACATTTTCATAGTTTCACTTCAAATTATTTACATTAAAGATTATATTCATTGTAAGAGTTTAAGAAGTTCGGTCTATGATTTCTTATGTTTTCATAAAATTTTGTCACAAGCAAATATTTATTTTTTTCTGAAGAAAATGACGAACTATTGCACGAATTACGTTGTTGACATAATAATTTTTCATATTATTTACAGACGAGCGAAAAATATTAAAATAAGCGTGAATTTTTATTATTTTTTATTTTTTGCTTTTATTGCTTTTTATGCATTCAAGAAAAATGACATAGTTGTTGATATAATTTCACGCTTTTAGTTATTTTTAATACTTTTTAACAAATTTTTGAAGAGTTTGTCATTTCTGTTCTTCGTCTCTCAGTCGGTCTGTCCGCGTTTTCATATCCGTATATAATTTTAGAATCCCATAATATCTATATATGTTTGTAATTTTTTTCAGATATACCGTAAGATGATTCCCACAGTGAGAAGCGTCTTAAATTCAGACAGAAATGTGTCTTAAATACCATTTTAGACACAAAATGTCTGAAACACGTAAGTATGCGAAATTTCAGATAGTACACGCGTCTGAATTTAAGATACGTAGGTGTCTTTTTATAAATGGACTGAAATAAATATCTGAATAAGGTTGATATATCTAAAACTAAGACACATTACAATTTAGACATTTATATTACTTAGTAAATTCTTCAGATGGAATCCACTTTATGAGCAACATGCATACCCTATTTAAACCTCTTTTCACATTCAATAAATGTAATATTTTATATAATAAGTAGTTAAGTTATTTAAACTATATTAGCTTTACAAAAATTTTCAAAACATACTCTAGAAATATGTATCTTTTCTTTGCTTGGAATTATGTTTGAAATAATTTGTAACACAAAAAATTTAAACGCAAAACTTATTCAGCTAAAAATTTTTTTATTTTAATTTTAAGCTGTCTTATAAAATAAATCAAAAGATATTAAGATGAACGAAGTGAGTAACTTGTAGCTAAGATAACGAATTTGTAACTAATTGTAACAATTTGTGCATAAATGCTCTTTTTTTTTTTTTTTTTTTTTCATTTAAAAATTCTTTTCTTCCGCATGATTTCTTATATCTCAATGCAGGGCAACAAATTTTCTGGTTATTTATTTATTTATTTATTTATTTATTATTATTTTAAATATCAGTTTAAAAAAAGGAAACCATTTTTCAAACATCATAGGCTGCGACTTTCACACATTTGTTATGCATTTTGCAAAAGAATTCTAAATTTTTACTCATAAAATTTAAGATAATATTATACATTAAGCTTTAGATATATTATCGATAATTTTATTACAAAAAGTACTGGCATAAAGATAAATTTGCAAATTGTTCGACAAATACCACATATCTAAACTACACTCATGTCCATAAATTAAGGATAATTCAGATTCACACTGAAATCGAACTTTAATGCAAAAATTTCACCTACAGAAATACCACACACATCTTTAAGAATAATATGCAAATTATAGTAAGCCATCAGATGACGCAGATATGATGTTACAATGACGAAAGTGTAAGAAGGGGGTAGATAAGGAATAGGAGCAAAGAAGGAAAATTGTTCACAAGCGTTCTGTGTGCCGCTCAGTGCCCCAACCGAATGGTTATGACACAGAGGACGCATGCAGATAATTTTTTACGTGGTAGAATTATCGGCCGACTAGAATGTGGGCGTACTCAGATAGAAGTATCGGGGGAACTTAGAATCGCCCAAAGTTTCATCTCTAGGCTTTGGCAACGATTCCAAAATGATGGAAATGCCAGTAGACGTTACAGTACTGGTCGGCCCCAAGTTACAATGCCGAATGACCACCGGTATTTGGCAGTAACTGCCAAAATAAGCAGATAAAGCACAGCATCAAACCTGTCTCGTCAGCTGTCTGCAGCCACGATTGCCACAGTTTCAAGACAAACCGTGTATAGACGTTTGTGAGATATTGGTACATATGCTCGCAGGCCTGTTAGATGTGCTGCACTCACGGCAATGCACTGTTCCAGCGGTTAATTTGGAGTAGAGAACAAGCAATGTGGACAGCGGCACAGTGAGCTTGTGTGATGTTTTACGACGAGTCCAGGTTTAGCTTGCAGTGTGATTCACACCAGACTTTCGTATGTAGAACGTCAGGTACCCGTTACCACCAAAGCGACAGCATTGAACGACACCGTTCCTGTGGGGCAGGAGTGCTCGTTTGGAGGGGGGGGGATATTGGGCACCAGAACAGATCTGCATGTTCAAATCGGAAGAATGATAGGCCAAATTTATCGGGACATTATTCAGGAACAATATGTACGTTTGTTTAGGAGTGCCATGAGCCCAGAATTTGTGTTTATGGATGACAATGCGCGTCCTCACCGTGCAAACGTTATATACAGATGCCTACAATCTGAAGCTATCACCCGCATGGAATGGCCAGCATTCTCTCCCGACTAGAAACCGATAGAGCATGTGTAGGACATGCTTTTTCGACGAGTTGTAGTCAGTCAACCACCTCCTATATCATGTGTACCGGAACTTCGGAGAGCATTGCTTACTGAGTAGAGTAATATTCCCCAAGATCAGATCAATAATTTAATACTAAACATTCCTAGGCGTTGTAAGGATTGTATTTCATCATCTGAGAGACATACAATATTTAACCATCATACCAACCATGTAATGTTAAGTTTTTGTAAGGGAGATATTTTTTGTAATTGCTTCAGGGAGCAAAAATCTTAGATTTTATAAATGATATCCTACATAAACCACCTTTTTTTGTTCTTGATCTTTTGTTTAATAAATGGACGTTATGAATAAGTCATGTTTGTTTTGCTTCTGAACCTTTATTTGCCTCAGTTAGCATTATCCTTAATTTATGGACATGAGTGTATTAAACAAGTTGCCAGTCACGCTGCCAGTCATTGTATTTCAGTCGATTAGACGCTGGTTTGTACGTCCTTATTTCTAAAAGTACCGATTAAAACATAAAACTACGATTTGTTTCGTGAATGCTAGTGTATAATATAATCATACAAACAACCCCCGCAGTGTATCATGGTGCCTTCGGCTCTGAATCCTGTGGTAGACGATTCCAACCTAGTCTCGTTGAATAAACATTTTTACTGTAAAAAATATTTTATTTATGCTTTAGGAGATTGTAAAATCTATTTTTAACCGAAACGCATAATTACACGCCACCTTTTTATTTCTTTATTTATATTTATGAAAAATTTTCACTGTGGTCAGTAATGGCTACCTAATACAAAAGGGATTAAAGATTGCAGAATTTCAAACACACTAATTTAGTGTAAAGATGTTTCTTTTAAGATACTGAATGTGTCTGAATAAATAAGAACTTTTAGGCATCTTAAAACTGAACAACTGATTTTAGACATATTTGCGTCTGAATTTCAGACAATTGTATTTATAGTGTGTCTAAGACCAAACGATTTATCAAAATTATACATTTTTGTATTGGGTGGGGTTGAAGTTCATTAACTATTTGTTGTTAGTATCACAAAGAATTTCTGTGTGAATAAAGCTATTTATATTAAGAAATTCATGTTAGAGTAATTTACAAATTATTACATCTAAAAAACATTATCTTGAAAAGTTTGGTGCTTTTATCATTTAAACGCTAAGTTTTTATTTTCATAAAATGGGATTTATATTTATTAAAGTATAAATTTGGATAGATTATTCCCAACTCAGCGATTCCATTCTGTAAGAAACCAAATTAGCTGATGATAGTTAAGAATTTTGCAAATTAAAATGTCAAAATCATAGTGCAATCTAGCAATTTTTTTCTTAAATATCAAATTTAGTTGGATTCTGAAACTTAGTACAGTCGGTAACAAAAGTGTCCGAACACCAGCAAAAATTCCTATGTAAAAAAAGTTCACTTCATACGATTTTGTTAAATAAATCTTTATCGAATCATGTTCCTACACTGAATAAGAACAGGATTTGACAAGGATTTATTTAACAAAACCGTATGAAGTGTACTTTTTTTACATAGGAATTTTTGCTAGTGTTCGGACACTTTTGTTACCGACTGTACTTAGATTCATGCCAAGTTAAAGGGTGAATCGTCAAAGATTCTAAAATCCTCTGTGATTATATGTCCGTTAAGATCATCTAAATTTTTTTAAATAAACTGTATCTTTAAACTGCACATAACAAAAAATAAAAGACTTTCGAAAATTTGTAATATTTAGGCAATTTTATGTGTAGTGTACGACCGAACTTATTATTTATATGAATCAAGAAATGTGTATGAGGTTTTCAGTAAACATGTAATAAAATTTTTGCTAAAGTAAACTATAATATATTTAATATTTAATTAGCTATCTGTAAATACCTGATTTTAATGCAACGGATTGTAAATTTTATTGTGCGCGTAAATATATGTTGTTTGTTGCACATACATACAGCGTCTAAATTACCAATAACCTGTACTACACAGATTTTGTATTTAAATAATTATGACATCCACTTCAAGACTTTTGTGGGCCTGGGAGGCTAAGCTTTGTAATTTCTCAAATGTAATTTTATATGTTTTGTATTGCACGAAATTTTATCTATACATTCATTTTCTAAGAGTTGATATAGTAATCTTTATATATATATATATATATATATATATATGTGTGTGTGTGTGTGTATATATGTATATATAGATTGTAGAATGTAATGCAAACATATAACCATTATGCACAAGAACAAAAAAATATTATATCTTAGCATTATAATGAACTGGAAAAAAACCTGTATGTACTGTCGGTAACAAAAGTGTCCGAACACTAGCAAAAATTCCTATGCGAAAAAAGTGCATTTCATACGGTTTTGTTAAATAAATCCTTATTAAATCATGTTCTTACTCTGACTAAGAACAATATTCGACAAGGATTTATTTAACAAAACCGTATGAAGTGTACTTATTTTACATAGGAATTTTTGCTAGTGTTCGGACACTTTTGTTACCGACTGTATATGCGTATTAATTTTGAATAGAATAAATTTTACTTAGAGTTTAATTGAAATGTATTTATGCACAAACACACGTTCACTATCTAACCAACTTCTTTTGAATTTTAGTATATATATATAGGGCAAGTGCACCAGTGATTGACACTTTTAGAGCAATCTCTGATGTTTTTAATGTTCAGGTCATCAGAAAATATTTTTAGAAATTTTAAGTTAGTACATATGGTATGAAAGACATTTAGAACCACATATATGTTAAAATCTCTACATTTGATAACAATTATTTTTTTTTATGAATTTTTATTTGTCACCCGCTCAATGTTCCAGTATTTGACACTGACAGTTTTTCCTTTTATCAGTAAATGGCACCCTATGTTCCAGTGTTTGACACTGGTAGTTATTCTTTTTACCAGTTATTAGCATCCTATGCTCCAGTACTTGACATAAAATGTTAAAATTCTTATGTGTAATATATATGATTTTATTATTTTTCTTATTTATTTATTATTTCTGGATAGATGTCAATTACTGGAGCCTGCCAATCACTGGAGCACCTACCCTATATATATATATATATATATATATATATATATATATATATATATTATTTATTATTTCTGGATAGATGTCAATTACTGGCCCCAGTAGCACATAACCTTGTTTTAACGTTGTTGTAACTAAATTTTCACTGTTCAGACTTATTTCCAACGCTATAACAACGTTATGTGCTACCTGGGGGAGCCTGCCAATCACTGGAGCACCTACCCTATATATATATATATATATATATATATATGTATGTATATTGAAAAAAAATTCTGACGAACTTCGACTTTGATCATATAAAATACAAGCTTCAACATACTTTTAATATTCAGATATGGCTGCACTTTAGTGTCCACAATAATAAATTAGAAAAATAATATGCGTAGCATAAATAGTCCCCCGCTTAGATAACCTCGAAAGGCTACAATCAGCAGCAAAAGTCAGTCTAAGAACATGATTTGGCAAAGATTTATTTAACAAAACAGTATTAAATGTATTTTTTTTTTTTTATTAAGGAATTTTTGCTAGCACTCGGATACTTTTGCTGCGTAATGTATTATTTTTACGGAATTCGCGCTTTTTGGATGCTTCCTTCAGGAATTGCATATTGAAACGATGGTAGGGCATGCATTAAAATACTAACCTGGAAAATTGCTGGATTTTAAACTGTAGATTTTAATAAAAGAGATACTGTTGGTAAATAGACGTGTCGATTAAAAAAGCCAGTTGGTGTACCCTTCTGAAATCAATATTTCGCAAGATATGGAATGTTTTCGTCAGTTATTTGATGTAAATAAAGGAGAATAAGAATGTGCTCATTCAGATAGTTCTGTCTTATGGAACACAGTATTGATGCTTAACCATTTCTTATCAACAGGATCCAATTCTTCGCCTGGTCCTACAACAGGAAATTTAGCATCAACAGTGTCTGAGGATAAACTTCCTTAGGTGCCCATACATGAAATTGTATAATAGCAGCTGTGGCTCCTGATCCAGGCGCGCTTATTCAGGGGTGGTGGCATGCATACCTGTGACTACAGATTATTATAAAGATAGGGCACTCCCGTATACTCATTGGTATCCAAAATGCGACTATAATGACCCTGTGCCTCAGGTCTTTTCCAACTCTCCAGCTTACGTAATTACTCGTCTTATTTTTATTGTATCTATATTTTCTTTTGACAATTTTGTTATTGTTTATTAACTTCATCGTCACAAACTTGTTTTTAAAAGCTAATATAAATATTAAGCAAGTAAGTTTTGAAAATATACATTAACCAAAACGTATTTTTTCTTTTAAAGCATTTTATATTATTTAAACCAACCAATGTTAAATATTTTCATATTGTTATTTCATAATTATAGTTTGTAATTTTTATTTGTACTTTAATGTGTTTAACAAAGTATATTTTTAAACATTATAAAAAGTAATTTTATTTGTTAACAGAATAACTCTGAATATTTTGAGTAAGAGTCTGTGAATTAAAAAATAATAGGAAATAAAGAAAAAGAAAAGTTTTACAGACAAACCTACTACTAACTACTCGCAAAAGTTGCTATTTAGGCAGATGAAGGAATTCTTATTTCCTCTATTGACCCCTAATGCTCCTATTGGCGCTCTGGTTTGCGTTATAAGTTCAATGTTCTATCTGTATATGGCAATCTGTGACCTGTGACATGCGAAATCGGGTCCACTCATCTAGTTTTCGTCGATGAGCCTTCTGACTGCAAATACATCATTGAGAAAGCGATAATTCCAAAAAATAATTATTATAAACTGCTGTTGCACTTTGGTGAACAAAAGGCAAGAATACAGACACTTCACGAAGATATTATCAGCAACCGACTATTTAACATCATAAGAAGGGTGATGGAAAATGAATTTTTTGAATTCATTTGACATTGTAATCCAAAGCTTGATAGATGACTGTAAATTACCACATGACTTGTGTTCCCCTCCAAATTATACCTCTGGGGGTTACGAAGCGGGGGAGCTATCTCCTCCGTTAAGAATCAAAATTGTGATGCCATATATATCCGGAGCACTCTTAAGTATGAGTCCCAAAATATCGCCAGTTGCCCATAATGTTGCGGTCATGGGTACCCTACGGGTGGTTCCCTACCTGTGTTGGCTGACCTCTACCTCCAAGTGGTGGCCCCTGGATAGGAGTTTGTGACTCTGAACAAACAGAATCAGAACGAACACAATATTGTCGAGGTTGTTGGGTGGGACAACAAACCCGATTTCTTCTAGGGTATGTGGGGCGACTGGTGGGGGCTTCGGGCACTACAATCGCACTGGCGTGGCATCTCGAGGTCCCGGTCCAAGGGTTCTAGCGAAAGCATTGTGCTCGGCTGCTCTGGGTGGCCCAAACCAAGGTGTGTCTAGGAATCAAGAACGGGTGTTTCTGCGATTCATCTGGGCAATAGCTAACAATTTCTGCCAATTATTCTCTTTGGACTCTCGCGAGTGACTATTGGTTAATTCTAGTTGTTGCCTTTTCAGAAGAAGGGGACCCATCTGAGTAACGCTTGCCTACGAGTGATAAAGCGAAGTTTGTTGAGACCTCTGGATGGGATGATTGCCAGCAGTGCTTATTTGAATCCTGAGCTAAGCGTGCTTTTCGCGCTGTGGTGAAGCTTTCTGCGGCCAATGGGGTTCTAGGTTATAGGTGTCTCCCTTTTTGCGATATGGATCGTGTTTCAGTAGGTCTTTATTTAGATCGAGACTTACATTCACGAGCTCTTGGTAAATAAATTCGTTGTCGTTATACTGGTACAATGCGGGTTCGTCGGTAGACGTGATTCGTGTTGTTTTTGTGCAGTTACTTCTAACTCTTCACCTCAGGCCTGGCTTCTCTAATAGGTGTTCAGTGACTCTCCTGGACCTGGATAATTTATTTCTCGGTGAGCAGACTAGGGTCGTCGGCTTTTGGAGATTTTCCTCCGCCTCAGCTGCTACGGGGCTGTGCCCCTAGCTGTGGTTACGGTGGATGCAAGAGATGCTTGTTATCCTGTGTCCTTGTACAGCTCTAAACCTTGCGGTGAGCACCCCAGTGGAAGATTTCTGCCCGTAGTGTAGTACTAGTGTGACGTAAAAACTTCACAATTCAACCCAACAACACGACCCGAATTTCAATTCCGACGAGCAACTTGTATTATTAAAATAATAAAATTTATGCATGAAAAAATGCAAAAAGCTTTTCATTAATAGGAGAAAAACAAAAAGTATAAATTGGCAGCTGCAATACGTTATACGAGGGTTGCTATTTATATTTCTGGCCTAATAATGAAAAAACAAATATGTAGGATCGAAATTGGTTTTATTGTTTTTCAAAATATTCTCCATGATGATCAATACACTTTTGCATGCGTTTGAACCAATTTTCAAAGAACTTTTTCCAGTCCGATTGAGGTAACTCCAAAACATGCGTTTTGAATGCATCAACCGCTTCTTCGGGGGTCGAAAATCGTTGTCCACGTAATTTATTTTTGATGTGTGGGAATAAGAAGAAGTCATTGGGTGCCAAATCAGGGCTGTACGGCGGATGACCCATCAGTTCGATCTTTCGCTCAGTCAGAAATGCATTTGTTTGAGTCGATGTGTGAGAGCTCGCATTGTCATGATGAAGAATGATTCGCTTGTTCTTCTGCTTTTTTCGAATTTCTCCAATGACTTCTGGCAAACAAATGGTCGTGTACCATTCAGAATTGACCGTCCTGCGTTGCTCTAACGCCACTGTTGCCACATGACCGTTAATGCCGAAGAAACAGGCAATCATTTGTTTCGACGTGCTTCTTCCTCGAACAACTTTTGTTGGTTTTGCCTCGCCTTGGAAGACCCATACAGTTGATTGCTGTTTTGTTTCCGGCTCATATGCATAGATCCATGATTCGTCACCTGTTTAGATGTTATACACAGCCTTTGATGTACCTTGAACGTATTTTTCCACCATTTCCTTGCACCAATCGACACGAGCCTTTTTTTGAGCGTTTGTCAGATTATGCGGGATCCAACGCGAACAAATTTTTTTTACGCTCAAATGTTCATGCAATATTTTATTGATGCTAGTCATACTAATGTCCAAAGACGCCTCAATCTCACGGTATGTCACATGACGATCTTGCTTTATCAGTTCACGCACAGCATCGATCTTTTCTGGCACAACAACGGATTTTGGACGACCTGCACGGGATTCGTCCTGGATCGAACATCGACCACGATTAAATTCGTTATACCAATTTTTTACAGTGCTGTAGGATGGCGCTTTATCGCTGTATAAAGAATTAAGTTCATCGAAGCACTCTTGTCTTGACAATCCACGTCGAAAGTTATGAAAAATAATCGCACGAAAATTTTCACGATTCAATTCCATTTTTTGAAAGAGAAGAACTTTTCAATTTACTGTCAACAACACAAATAAAGCTATAATGGTAAATCGTCTGCTGAATTTACGTTTAAAAATATCAAACTTTCGATTAAAATCGTCTGCGGTCGCCTAGCAACACTTACTGTTGCCAAGGCCATAAATATAAATAGCAACCCTCGTAGTATGAAGGCAAGAACAAATGTGCGTTGCCTTGAGGAACAGTACTTACAACAAATGCGCATGAAATCCATTAAAATGTATTGGAAACACTTATGCTGCCAGCACTTCTACTCGGAAAAATATTACTATAGTTGATGCAAGTCTAATTTATCCCCGTTTAATGAAATTGCTCCATTTAATCGCACATAGCTTACGTATTATCCATTTTTTCGCTCAGCCATATTCTTGCTCATAAATTTACTTGCTTCAAATAACTGAAGGAAGCAGCCCATATCTCAGCGAAAGATTTCCCAGAGACTGCTTCAAAATGTAATTAATTAACAAATATATAGTGTACGTTGATTCAAAATAAATTTACTGGTAAGATGCTCCTTACACAGCTGAAGAACCAAGAAAATCCATCAAGTATTTCTTTAGATATTAAACAAAACGTCAAAATAAAATGTGCGTGTTAACCATCGATTCAAACTGTGGGTGATCAAATTATTAGATTTTTTGACATTTTTTCTATTTTCTAAAAAATTACTGCCAAAACATCTTGAATTTGAGACATGCAATGAACATTCATAGACTCACACTTTTTACTATACATTCAGTTATGAGTGCAGTTAGAAAACCAACCACTAATTTAAAAAAAAAGCACAAATACTTTATATTATCCTGTATCATGAAATGCTATAAATGACCTGTAAACATAACACAAGATTCATTATACTATGCACTATATTTGAATACATTTTTGTGGTAATCGCATGATTATTTAGTAAGATATAGTTCTTTTTTTTCTAAATATATTAATTTCTTTCGCAAGTTTTTTGTTTACAACAAGAATGAGTTCAAGAAAATCTTACAAAACTTGTAGAAAATTTGACAAAACATTAGAGAAACATTCTTCTGAAACATAAAATGCACGCTTTTAATTTCCGCTGAAATATGAGTATTTGTAGTAAATAATTTTTTACTACGGTCTGTTAAAAATTTCTGTAAATTTTCTGTAAATATTTATCCAGAGTCTCTGTAAATTTACAGTATTTCTTATTTAAAAGTGAATAATCGAGATTCTCAATCTTTATTCTGTATTTTTACGTATTTTTATTATTTAATTTTTTAATTAAAATTAAAAATGACTGTTTCAATTTTAGAAAAAGCATTCCAAGTCCGAAATTATTCTCACCATTAATTAATTAAATTAATATTACTTATTAAAATGAGTGCATAAAATAAGTTTTTTAACATCTTCGTTTATTTTTCTCTGTAATTTTACGTAAGATTTAAGATAATAAATTACACAGAGTTTTCTGTTGATATTTTTAACAGTGTCTTGAGCTTTAGTTCTTAGATAGGACTATTGTTTCTGTCTGTGCATGCTAGGGTGCTTATATGGCCTCGAATTTCAAGGAAAGTCCTTATTTTGAAATATTTTTTCTAAATTTTTAAAAATTGTAGCAAGAAAATTACTTAATATAATTAATATATTTTTTGCTCTTATTTACTTAGAATAAATATATCGCCGCAATTAAATAACTATATTTTTTAAGTTTATTTTATTATAAAGATACTTTAATATGGCCACTATGGGTTACATACAAACGGAACGCTTGCAATTTTGATGACGTAAATTTTGCAAGTATTTTGCAAATACAGTCGGCAGCAAAAGTAACAGAGCACTAGCGAAAATTCCTATGTAAAAAAAGTACACTTAATGCAGATTTGTTAAATAAATCCTTGTCGAATCATGTGCTTAGTCAGTCTAAGAACATGATTCGACAAGGATTTATTTAAGAAAAAAGCGTTAAGTGTGCTTTTTTCATATAGGAATTTTTGCTAGTGCTCGGATACTTTTGCTGCCGACTGCAGTCATACATTTGGAACGCCTGCAAACGGCTTTGCAACTGGAAGTGTTTCATTTGTATGTACCCCTATGTTTATAATGTTTATAATGTGTTAACTGCGACTGTTTACAACTTTGATTTAATGGCTAGGAGCATATTGATATTTATTTTAGATATTTAGAGAAATAGTTTATGAATCTTACTTTTCTAAGGAAACCGCATTTAATTTGGAAGACCTCATATAACTGAATTTTTAACTCACTTGTTAGAATGAGAAGGTAATTTTATCCATTACAAATGCATGTGACCATGTTTTTTACAGTTCATTGGACACCTTATTGTACAGTCGGTAACAAAAGTGTCCGAACACTGGCGAAAATTCCCATGTAAAAAAAGTACACTTCATAGGGTTTTGTTAAATAAATCCTTATCGAATCATGGTCTTACACTGACTAAGCACAGGATTCGATAAGGATTTATTCAACAAAACCGTATGAAGTGTACTTTTTTTACATAGGAATTTTTGCTAGTGTTCGGACACTTTTGTTACCGACTGCGACTGTATATATAAATATAATTTTGATCGATTAAAAAAAAACAAAAAACTTTATATTTCTTGAAGTCAAAATTAAACGCCGGGAATTATCCTGACGTTTGTTAAAATGATGTTCATAAGTGACCTTCTTTTCATAATCAGGCTTAAGAATTTTAGTAAAATGTGATATGTTACCATACAAATTTAATCTAGATTTTCACGATTTCAAATTAAGTTTTGAACATTTTGAAATATATTATAATTTTGAGCACTAACATATTGCCGTTAGAATAAGAAGTGATTAATAATAGTTAATTTGAAATTGTTTATAAATTGATTTTATTGAAAGATTTTTTTTTTTTTTTTTTTTTATGTATGAAAATATTCTCAATCAAGAAATATTCTAAAACGATTTTTTGTTTTCTCTAAGCATAAGGTTACTTATCAAGTTCAACAGATTCATTCAGAATGTTCTGCATATATTTTCGTATTGTAATTAGCAAGTCTTAATGGATCTTTCTGATTGATGTGCCGAAGTCAGTATCCGGACTGATTTAGGATCAAATGGTTTGTTGTTCTTTAACTATGTAGATGTATTTAGTGTTTGAGATATTTTTCTACGTATAATTTTAGATTTTCTTCTGTAGGTCACAAAAACAGCTTTCACGAAATTTAGGATACAGTCGGCAGCAAAAGTATCCGAACACTAGCAAAAATTCCTATGTAAAAAAAGTACACTTAATACAGTTTTGTTAAATAAATCCTTCTCGAATCCTGTTCTTAGTCAGTCTAAGAACAAAATTCGACAAGGATTTATTTAACAAAACAGTATTAAGTATATGTTTTTTATATAGGAATTTTTGCTAGTGCTCAGATACTTTTGCTGTCGAATGTGTGTTACGGCAAAAATATTAAAATTTCATTTTTAGTTAGTGCATCGCTATTGTGAAAATGTATGCATTTACTACTCTTACATCAATAAGATATCAAAAATTGGTTGCCATAATTTCTCACTTTAACGATAAGTTTCATGTTACCCTGTTATGTGATCGAATTTGTCGATTTGATTAATATTTTTGTTATGTTCATTAATTCCTTGCGGATATTTTTCAGTGAACTACAATGCTTTAAAAACATATACAGTCGGTAACAAAAGTCTCCAAACACTAGCAAAAATTCCTATGTAAAAAAATGTACACTTAATACAGTTTTGTTAAATAAATTCTTGTCGAATCCTGTTCTTAGTCAGTCTAAAAACAGGATTCGACAAGGATTTATTAACAAAACTGTATTAAGTGTATTTTTTTAATAGGAATTTTTGGTAATGTTCGGAGACTTTTGTTACCGACTGTAATATACTTTTCCATAAATGATCGGACACTTCACCATTCAGACGTTTTGCCAAATATCTGAAAAATTAATAGACGAATCATCTTGAAAATGAATCATCCTGAAAGGTGCACCGGTAAAAAATTAAACAAAAATTAAAATGTCTAGTATCACCCTATATCATATGATTATGAGGCTTTTAATTATTTGCATAAGTTTTTATAAGATTATCACATATATTCTTGGAAATATAACTTTTTTTTTTTTTTTTTTTTTTTCCTTGAAGGGGGGAAAAAAAACTTTTTTAATTATAAGACACGGGATAGCATGATAATCAGAAATATTATAGCTTTTTTTTTTTTTTTTTTTTTTTTTTTTCTGTTGAGAGGAACTGAATATCAGTTAATCTCTTCCAATATGCTGCTGTTAATAGTCTAAATGTACAAGTTACCAAAATTTTACTCGAATATGTAATTTAAGATATTCCTGAAAAAGCGAAAGTTAAAGAACAATTCGCCAAATAATTTATTAACAATTCGGGGGGAAAAAAGAAAGAATAAGAAATAATATTTCTGTATGGGAATTTAAAGTGTAAATTATTATACAGAAAACTGGTTCTGAAAAATAAGATCGTGGTGCGCGCTATCCCGTAGTCTTCATTTCATTTATCTAATTTTAAAGTCAGTCCCGTAACTCGTTTCAATTTATAACTTTGGTACATACTTAGCATTTATTAGTTTGATGTTTGCGTTAAAGGAAATGAATCAACTAAACGTGTTTCAGTAAAAAACTAAGAGATATCAATCGAATTATTGAAAACTTGTATTAAAATGAATGTGGAATTGAAATGCGTTTTTTATTTTAATAATTATAAGATTGGTGTTCTCAGTGAAGGTGTTTTAAATTAAATTACGAGTTTTATTATAGTTTTTAAATCTTTAGGGTATAATAGGTACTTTCATTTATTTGAACAGGCCTTTATCTATCCATCAAGAGTATACATTTCGTATTTTAACATAATTTTTTTTTCTTTTTTAATTTGATAAAATTTTAAACTGCATAAAATCATTATAACCTAATTAAAGTTATCTTGTAATATATGGATTGCAACTGCGCTGAACAAAGGTTAAGGACGTTTTTATTTAAGCCTTAAATATTTTATTATTTATTTTTTAATACCATTTTGGATTTCTTTGCACATTTAGTCCACTTTAACCGAAGAAGAATCATCCTTTTTGGAATGTATTATATGAAAAATATTTCTTTTTTTCCTCAGTTTTTTTCATTCATTCAATCATTCTTTCTCCCCCAAATACTATACATCTATATTTCAGCAGTTATCTTTCTTTAGCAAAGAAGATATTACCTATTCATGGAAGACATTTTTATTCCTAAACTAAATGGATTAATATGTCATTATGTTAAAAAAAAAAAAACCTATAAAAGAGTCATTTCATTTAAAACATAAAAGAAATGAAGGCAAATGGAGGATCTTTGTTCTTTCTTTTAAGTACCATGAAGAAGGAAATTTTTTTTAAATCTCTTAATGAGTTAGATCTTCAAACTTCATGGAGTGCTTGTAAAAGTCTGATTAGAACTATATTTCAAGAGCCATTATCAATTGTTTCTGTGGATGTTGATATCTGGCATTCTTTCGCAATCGACCCCCTCCATAGAAAACGAAAGGGAATTTATAGAACATATTATTCTTTTGAAAAATCCCGAATCTGTGCAGTGCCCCTCTGAGTTTTCCTTAGCTTTAGTTGCACACGGCTGTATCAACAATATCGGAGTTAACCAAATAAACGCACAACCCCCAAATCCCCATCCATTGTACAATTACATAATTCTTTTGCCAAAGAGGGGAATAAGCGCTACCCAAAATCAATTGCCGGAAAAATGAAGCTTGGAGAACTCGCATCCCCTCGGGGTTTCGGATTCAGAGGGATCCTAGGAATTCGCCGACTTTATTTCCAACACACGCCTTGGATGGAAGCAAAAGAATCTGAGAGGATCGCAAAATGTGTACCTCCGCCTCTAGCTCCGCCTTTATAAAATGATAGACATCTGATTCTCCAATAGGAAAATTTGAAAATGAGAGCTTACGGAGTGAGGTGTTAGGATCTGATCAGAGTTATGGCAGTTGGAAGCAAGTATTTGCGGATAATCGCACCTAAGCGCGTTATGCTTACGGGCAGGGCGCTGACTGAGAATGACCAAGTGGCCGTACGAATCATGAAGGTAGGAAATCTTTTATACCTGTCATTCTTTACAGAAAAAAAGTAATATGTTGCCAAGGTTTGGTGGATAAATATTGCAGGGAAAGGAAATACAGAAAAGTGCTTGTGACATGTTAACCAACATTGTTAAACCCCTCACAGTTCTTTTTTCATAAGATTTTATGGCTTTTGTTTTCAGCTTGTAATGCAAAAGCAAATTTAAAATATTAAAGAGTGTCCTTTACAGTGCGAACTAAAATACATCGGTACATCTCAGAAAATTTATGGTTGTCTTTGCTAATAATATTGAATATGTAAAAGAAATGAAAATTTTACTGGAATGGATGTATTATTTTGCAATTAATACTGTTTACGTAAAAATAATCTTGCTTGCTCATATGGAGTAAACACGTTTGTACTGAATAAGATCTTTTTAAATTTAGGATAACGAATTGAAAGTTTTATTTTGTTTATTTTTAAACTGTACTAAATTGGAATAATGAATTCTAAATTGGGTAAAATAATAATAGCAAGCAAAGAAAGTTTGAGATGGTATTGCACTATGGCGCTTCTGAGAATATTAAAAACTTGTTGAATAAGCATTTTCAAAAAGTCGGTCCTGCCAAACTCTAACGATTTTTTTTTTTTTTTTTTTTTGACACCATTACATCCACATAATTTTTTCACATTATATAACCCTTTCCGATCGGAACGTTTTTACCTTAAAACATTACAGTCTTCTGTTTTTGCCTGCTGAAAGAAAAATATGGAGTACAACCACCATTTGTTCATCAAAAGTGGTACTTTACACTTTCTAGGAATTAGTACGATCGCTCATTTCTTGTTTTTATTACATACGATTGCTGTAGATGCAAAAATGTATGTGGATATGTAGATATCTAACCTACACAATTGTGTAGATTAGGTAGGAAAGGGTAAAGAATGAGATTCTACAATTAAATTAGAGAAATGGAACTTTTTTAAAATAATGATGTTAAAAGATCGGACAGTTTGTAGCTATATGTCAATTAAACTGAGGCATTGTCAATCGAAAAAAATCTATCGATCTTGGAAATAGAGATCTAAAGATCTTTGAGACAGAAACAAAGAAAAAAAATCCAATCTCTCCTTCTTTAGAGGAAGTTTGTGCACATGGGAGAATATCTCCCGAAGTGTTAGCCGCTGAATTTAGCAGTAGTTTCAAAAATGTTTTTATTTTCTTTCCTTTCTTTTCTTCTTCCCCTTTTTTGTATAATTACTGTACTCTAATACGTTTTAAAAATCGAACATAAAAAATACTGAATTACAAATGAACTTCTTAAAATCTCAAAATCTGTCTGATTTTAAGATTTAATATATACATATATTTTAAAGTTTTAACTATTTATTTATTTTCAACATTTTTTTTTAAATTATTTGTTTACATTATTAGTATTTAGTTATTTGGTTTTAAGCGATTTAGTATTATATATCATATTTCATCACTATAATGTGTAGACACCAGGAAAGTGTTCATAATAAAATTTTTAAATGTAATCTTGACAACTGAAGATTGCATATTGAAAAATGCATCATTTTACTTAAAGATGGTAAAATAATGAAAAATCATGATATAACTGTAACTCTTTCCCCAAGGAAAAAAAAAAAAAAAAAAAAAAAAAAAAACGGACATTATATCTATTTAAAAACGGAAAATATGTTTTTTTAAATTTGTCATTTAGAGTGCCCAATGGTGGTTCTAATCCTAAATGTAGAAGGCTCTATATACACTGTAAAAAAAAAAAAAAAAAAAAAAAAAAAAAAAAAAATCTAAAATAGGTAAAAATTTGTAAGATATTTGAGTAAAGCAATGTTCCAAATTGGAAAGTTCTGTTTATAACCCAAAATGTGTCACAAAATCTATCTATTTTGAGTTTCCAAACTTGTTATGTATGGTTCACTACCGTATTTTATATTTTTGTTTATAATAAATAAAGACGTTGTAGAAAATACTGTATCATGCGTAGATGATCTAAACAAAATGTAAACATCTCGTATGTATACGTATGTACACTGCAAAAAATAAACCCCAAAACAATTCTATCCCAAATTGGTCCCGTATCCAATTTAGGTTGAAATTTTGGGTTATAAACAGAACTTTTCCATTTGGAACATTGCTTTACCCAAATATCTTACAAATTTTTACCTATTTTAGATTTTTTTTTTTTTTACAGTGTACAGAGATAGGGATTTGGCTCCTCACTGTTTCTGAAAAGAAATTTGCCTTCAATTAAAATGTTGATAAACCTAGATGGGAATATTCTTCCCATAGTGTCGAGAGTTCCGCGCCATCCCTGTATAGATAAAAGTTCTCTCTCTCTCTTTTTTGTTAATTGTAATATAAAACAGGAAATTTCCTTTTATAACGATCCTTTCTAAATAGGGGAAGGAAAATTAAATACTACTTTCGGGTAGTATGTACAGAACAGTACTTAGCAAATATAGTGTAAGTTATATTATAACAAGGCTTTACTTTATGCATGTTTATTAATTATGAAGCCCTTTGATATATTTGTGATGTATATAATACTGCCATTACACACTTTCGAAGTTATTAAAATATAATTTCCTTTTTTTTTTTTTTTTTTTAAATAAAAGCTTTCTAATTTCAGTATACAGTGGTAAGAGATTTGTACCAAGACGTTTATAAAAGTATAATTACAAAAGGGGGAAAAAAAAGGCACGAAAAATATCAGAAAAAAAGTAGTAAAAAAGTAAAACCATGTGTCACGTTCATAATAATTATTTTAATAAAAATAAAAATTTACAATTTATTTATTCTATTGATGTTTTCAATAAGTTTTAAAACTAACTGAAATTTATTTATTTTTTTTCAATTCCTTGCTTTTATCTCCATCACCTTACATTTTTCCAAATTTTACATTATCTCTCTTTCTCTAATATAATTTCTTTAATTTAAATAATGTAAAATATTTAAACCTGTAAGACTAGAACATTTTATATATTTTTATATACAATTTTATACACTTAAAAAGCATTTTTTGAATTTTTTTAAATAAATAATTTTATAAACATTTATATGCATTCATATAATTGTTTAGGAAATTCAACATATATATCTATTCTATATGTGTTTCCTTGCTTACATATTTATAATATATACTCAAAATTGAATTTAGCAATCATATTTCTTGAAAATATTATTAATGTTACAGTTTTGATTTCAATTCTTGGTATTTCATAAATATATATTTTAAAATAATATTTTTAAACGCCGTTTATAAGTTTTATGCCCCTCCCCCCCTTCTTTTCTCCTGTGTCAGGTTTTAGCTTCCTAAACGTGCCTTTAAAACTGGAACACTTTGTAAAACCGTTTATACGTTTCTTTTTTTCTGAGTTTTAATATTATTTCCTTTCAAAGTGTTCGTGTGATAATTGCTTTAATTTATCCAATAACCATAATTTTTTTTACAATTTAAAATAAGCAATTTTTAATTACATACTTGAGAAGGAAAAAAAAAAGCAATCCTTGTCTCGTTTTTCTTATGTGATATATTTAAATAAATATTAATTTCTCTGATTCTCCAGAAAAGCGTTTCGTGCGATATTTTTTGAGAAGGACTGATTGGTATAAAACTTACTTCGAAAGCCAATGTAATTTTGCTTTGTGTAAAGCAATGGAAAATCATTAAAAAATTCAATCTGGCATTAATAACTGTGATGAGTAAAATACATGAAATCGACCTGTTATAGTACTTTCTTTTTCTCTTCCTTTTTTTTTTTTTTTTTTTTTTTTAATTATTATCGGTGCGACATTTTTTCTATTATACGTAAATTAATAAACAGTTTCTTGAAAAAAAAAATGTAAATCCCACGGAAACCTAATTCATTTACATAATAAAATTTAATTTTTCACAGTTGAATTATTGTTATTGCACATGTCATATTGAAATTTCTTTTGAAATTTTTAACAGTTTATTCAAAGCGCAAATTTGATATAATTTCAATTGATTATATACAAATTGGTCTGAAATTATTAGGAAGTTATTAAGAATGTTTAGGAAGAATTATTAGAAAGTTTAGGAAGTTATTAAGAATGCATTGCAATAGTTTCTCTATGAAATAAAACAGGATATATGAAAATTCTTAAAACTAAAATACGTGTGACAAATTATTTAAGAACATTATTATTTTTTAAATTTTCGTGGTAATGAGTTATTTTTAGTTGATTATGGAATAAAATAAATATTGTTTTTAAAAAGTTAATGCATTGTCAAGCTCAATACTTAGTGTCAAAAGAATAGGATTAGCTTTATGTTAATATGTATGACTTTGTTATTAAATAGTATTAACTCTTAAAATAAACGCAAATAACGGATAATTATTTTAATTAATTAATTTATTATTATTATTATTATTATTATTATTATTGCTTTCGTTAAAATAGGTTTTCATCCTGAAGACCCGCGAAAGTATTCTGAAAATATTCATTTAGGAGGCTATTCAAATGTTGTTCAGTACAGAAAAAAAAAAAAAAAAAAAAACTCTCGGATTTTTACCTTATCAGAAAGTTCCCATAATAATTTTAAAATCTCTTACCCTAAAAATATATTTATTGTCTTTTTATATATAATATTTCAAATTTGTGTATAAAGGTTTTAAAAATACTCCACATCGATATCAACACCGTCTAATTTTAAAAAGTTTATTAAAAGAAAAAAAAAATGTTTTAGTTACAAAAAGTTTTTTTTTTTTTTTTTTTTTTTTGTCCTCTTAATTTTACATGGAATTTCGTAATTGGAATCTGCAAAAAATCTCCCCTTTCTAGAAAAGAATGGTAATTTTTTACATAGAATGCGTTTACTGTAAACGTGTCTTTAATTTCAGCATGAAAAGTGGGTAGTATGGTATGCTTTTACTGTTGTTTTGTTGTTGCAGTTATGTTTTTCAAATTGTTATATCTTGAAAGTATTTATTTTCTTTTGATAAAATTTTATGATATGCAAATTGGTTGCACATTTTTTTTTCATTTTTATAGCTGTTAAAAAAAAATAATAATAATAAAAATAATAATAATTAGATAATAATAATACTAATAATGATAATGATATTTTTTTGTATATAACAAGCCACGGAGATATAAGGTTAAATAAGAAATTCTTTATATTAAAAAATATTATATTAAAAAAAGTTATATTAAAAAAATAATAAAATATATTTTAAAAAAATGTATTTACATTAAAAGAAATAAAACAAAAATAAATAAAATAAAAAAGTGCAACATTATCTTTTTTCTTTCTCTCTCTTTCTTTTCCCAATACAAGCAGAACTTGCTTTGTATATCACATCCAAATTTGTGTATGAGAATGTCATTAATTATGCATTTTAAAAAATGCATTTATGTTAGAACTAAAAAATTTGAGAATCTGTGTCACCCTAAGCAATTTTAGTAAAATTTAGAGAGTTGACTTCTTAAAGAAAAGTATATCAAACTACTGTAAAATTCTGAGCGTTGACCGTTTATTTAAGGTCACCTTCCTTCTTCGAGAAAAAAATCATGACAGTTTTACAGGATAACGTTTTTTTCAGAGCATTCTTTGCTGGTTGCTGACCGTAATTTAGTGTACTTTATTTATTTATTTATATGTAGTAAAGAATGTACAATTAAATGTTCCAGGTGACTGTTCATTATTTATATACATACTGATAAAAACAAAAGCGTCGTAGTATAATAATAATTGAATAATAAAACATTAATGTTATTTAACTATGAGCGACGTGTAATATGTTCAGAGGTGAAACGTTTTGACTTTAAAATTTATTTTGATGGATAAATCAAGAATTTTCGGTTCAATCAATATTCTGATAAATTAATTGTAAAAGTTCCAATGAAATATTGAGCTGTTTAGAATATAACTGCAATTAGTTTAAAAGCCAAACATTTATTTATATATTTTTTTAAGTAATAATTAAACAAGGAATAATGAACCTATAAAAAATAAAATAGTGATATTAAAATAAGTGTAGTAAAGTGTTACCATTTACCCTTTTTACCATAAAATTACACTATTAGTACTAATATTTATTTATTTATGAAACTAATTATAGAAAACAATTAGTTTTAAAATTTATACATTAAAACAAATTATATGGATTTTTTTTTTTTAATTATTTATACGCATTACACAAACAACCTCTCTTTTTTTCCTCTCTCTCTTTACTCCCCCTCTTTCTTCCTCTTTCTATTTCTCTAAATATGTTATTCATATATTTAAAAAATTTCCCTGAATTGATTCAATCAACAATTAAATTTTCAAATTATCTATTCAGTTTCGTATCTTTATCTATGCATCTTCATAAATATTACATGAATATTATTCTACAAATGATTGCACCGATTGTATTATTTCATTATTTGTTAAAGGTGGGATATCACTTATAAACTAATCTTAGCTACAATGTCCGGGTAGGCAATAACAACATGTTTATTTTTATTATTATAACTATTATTATAATATAATTTTATATTTCTACCGGAAAAATAATAAGTATTTGTTTGCACAATAAGTATTTGTTTGCCCCCCTCCCCCTTTTTAATACATAAAAAATTAATGTTTTTCTTTTTTATATTGCTTCAGTATTTGTTTATAGTATATTTGTTTTAAGATATAATAAAAGGGAACTACGGCAAGAATTTAACTGATATCGTAATTATTACACGCAGCAGAAATTGAAGCATTAAGATAATTAATGTATAAAGATGATTTTTTTTTTTTTATTTAACATATATTTAAACATTTTTAAAAATAGAAATCATCACTATATTAAAAAGTGTGTTTATAAATATTTCTGAATATACATTATTAGAATTTATCTATGTAAAGGAAATTGGCCTGTTATTCGGAGACGTAGTATTTGAGGACACCGGGAGGATAATTTTCGTTATCAGCATCTCCCTGAAACAGAATACGAAAAATAAATTGTAAGGAATCTGTTCTCTTACTTACATTATCTAAGAAAGTCCCTAACTTGAATTTTGCTGGACTTTATATTCATAAAAAATAAAATAAAATAAAATAAAATAAAATAAAATAAATAATAAAATAAAATAAAATCATCATAAAAAATATATTCATTTATTATTAAATAATATGTTTGAAGGTGATTAAATAATTTTTTTAATCATGGTTTGTAAAAACAGAAAATCTATATAATGCAATTTTTTAATTCGGAATGAATTTACTTCAGATTACAAATATACTTTTATGAATGCATGTTTATTTAGATTCTGGATATTTTTGTATTGTCTGAATTAATTTAGCTGTCCTTTCCCAGAGATCTATAGTTCTAAAGTATATGTAGGAGACAGTGATTATTAAATTTATTGTCTAAAGCAAATTATTATTGAGAAGATTTCATTTATTAATTTATTTTGTGTGTACCAACTTATTACTTTAAATACTCTAAATAATATTTAAAATGCTCTAAATATAATTTTAAACGGCCTTAATAAATATTATTTTAATGATTTACAGCATTACATTTTACGAATATTATTTTTGAAATTTCGAATATTGCATATCTATTTTAATATTTGATATTTTTTGGTTAATTTTATGTTATAGTAGTTAAAACGTACATTACACAACATTGAATAAAAATACATTTTTTTTTTTAAGTGTATAAATTTATATATATATTTTTTTAATAACTTAATATTTCAGCTGTAATTAGTTTATGATTTTGACTCAGATACATAAAATTTATATTAAAATAATCTATAATAAAATAATAATTGAAAAGACATTTTAGCAGTTTTTATTGCCCGAAGTATAAGAATAAATATACAATTTTTATACCAATCATATTTCCTCTCAAAGATAATACATTCAGCATCTTCTAATCCTTTCCAAGTACTCCCATTTTCAAAGCTACATTAGTAAACTATTAGTGAAAAATAAAACCCTTGGGAGATACAAATCTCGAATTTTTATTATTCCGGTTCTTTTATTTTTCAGTCACTCAAGAAGATGATGAAAAATAAAAGATTTGAAATAAATTTATAATCAATCATTCCTATACTAAGTAGCTTACAATAAAACGTTTAAAAGAAGAATGATTGATTAAGGAATATAAATTGCGACTCAAAATAAAAGGCTTTCCTTGATGAATGATGATATAGAAGCTAAGAGTTACACTTGAATTCTTTTTTAGCTGTCTACCGATATCTCAGAATGCTGCATAAGACTTTTAATATGCATATATTGTTGTCAAACAAGTAATTAAATTCTTATCTGTTTATCTCTAGTTACTTCGTCTTAACATATTATGCAAACGAATACTATTTCAAGAACACTCGAATAAACTTGTATTTGTCAACTATATTCTGTGCTTTTTATTTTAAAGCTTATCAAAATTATTTATATGTCTCGTAAGTGACTGAGATAACGCATACATATCAAAATAACAAAAACAAGTACGATAATAATAATAAAATAAATTGAATAATTGAAAAAAAGAATTAATTGAAGTAAAAAAATCAATTTTCTTTTATTATGTAATTTTTGTTTTTATGTTCGTTTGGATATCTAAAAATTCGGTAAAAATGTGTGCATTTATCTCTTTTGCAACAGAAGAAAATATTGTTCGACTACCGGTTTTAAATGGACTGCACGTTTTGAGAGTTCCAGAACACGAATTGTCCAATTTTGAAAATGCCTATTTGTCTGCGTGGGACAAATATTTTATAGCAGCTTTATCTCAAGAACAAATGCTTAGAATTTCACAAATTTTTATGTAGTTGCAACTTGACATAAATTAGTGCCTATCGTCCTCTGGTGAAATTAACCCAACAGGTGGCATTGTTATTATGGCAGTATAGGACAAAATTGCGTATAAATGTCCACAAAAAGTATTATTTTTAATGAATAGTTGTGAAATGAAAAAGGACTATTCATAATAGTAGTAGTCATCTTGGATTTTTTTTTTTTTTTTCTCTTGTATATGTAGGACTATCTTCACCCCACCCCTCCCAAAGGGGGTGTAAATTTTCGATATGAGTATTTTTTTTTTTTAAAGAACAGGTTAATAACTTTACAACGAATGGTTGAATCATAGATCTGTGATAATTTAAAACAAAGTTACCGATTTTTTTTTTTTTTCATTTTTGTCAAAAAGAGGACTAAGATAAAAAGTAATGCATTTCCTTCGGTATCGTCTTTTTTTATAGAACACAAAACTGACTTTATTTTGTCTTTTAGTTACTTTATTTTGTCTTTTAGATTTTATACTTCTGTGAAGAGAAAAATCGTGTGTATTCAGCATGGAAAATATGTTTTTGTGAATAAAAATTTATCTTTGCTCAGTTTGGGATAACATGCGATCCCAGCATCTTCTTACTAGCTCCTTGTCATGCTTTGAGGGGTGGTAGGGCAAGACCATTCCTAAAGGTGATGTGTTGTGTGGTTGGGGGAGGGGGGGAGGAGCAATGCCCTGAACATACTGTCGGAGGATTCTTATCTCCGAATCCCGACATGCTTCGGAATTTCGAGGGAGGAGTGCTAATGCTGTACAGATGTCCCCGAGCTGCTTCTCTCTCTCTCTAAATATACAAATAAATAAATAAATAATAATTATAATAAATAACATATACTGCGTGAATTAGTACAGAAAATGTAGAAGAAAATTTTGTGGTAGCCCCAACATACTAGCTGTTTTTTTTTTTTTTTTTTTTTTTTTTAATGTTGAAAGAGGTCAAAAGAAGTTTGAAAAAATTCCGAAAATTTCAAGCATGAATGATATGCAATTCTAATTCCTTCAGCTATGCATGATGAAAATATATTAATGTATTCAGTTAAATTCTAATTATTAGAATCATAAATTAGATAATATGTTTAAAAATCGATTTTTTCTTTATTTTTAAGGATAGAATGTAGAGCGAAAAATAGACAGGTTTTGCTTTTAATTCATTAAGAAATAATTTACTAAAAAATTTCTTAAATATTTATTAATTATGTATTTATGTCGATACATTTTTCTTTTTCTTTCTGTTGTTTTCTTCTTTTCTGTTCCTTTTTAAATAGATAAATTAAGAAGTTTTTATTTAAAGATTGTAATTTAAACTGTAATAATAATAATAAAAGTGAAAATTTCTGAAAAAATAATTAATCAGTCATACATAGTAAATACACAATGAAACTATTAATCTTTTGAAATTAAGGTAAGCATGTTCGTGGTAAGAAATCCATAGATGATAGCAAGGCAAAAAGAAAAGAATACACACTCTAGAAAAAAAAAAAAAAAAAAAAAAATCTGTAAATTTACAATTATTCTTAGTTAAAAGTAAATAATCAAGATTTTTAATCTTTATTCTGTATTTTTATCTATTCCCATTATTTAATTTCTCAATAAAAATAAAAACTGAATGTTTCTACCTAAGAAAAATTATTCTAAGTCACAAATGCATTCTGGCCAATAATTAATTAAATTAATATTAGTCATTAAAATGCATATTTAAAATAGATTTTTATTAAATCTCTGTTTATTTTTCTCTGTAATTTTACATAAGATTTAACATAAATGATTACCAGAAGTTTTCTGTTGAAATTTTTAACAGATGTACTGTAAATTCATTTGAATTTAAATGTGTTAGACTTTGTAATATACTTTTCCAAGATTCAGTTACTCTGCTTAAATAATTAAATTACTTATCCCCCCCCCAAAAAAAAAAAATAAAAAAAAAAAATAAATAAATCTTTTTCACTTTCTTTAAAACTATGTTGAAAAAAAAAATCGTTGGAAAGTTTTTTTCTTTTATCTGGTAATTTCCTCATACCACAGGATATGTCAACAACTATACATTCTTTCATTCACTAAAATTTCCTTTTTTGTCATTTACAAAAACATCCATATTTGTACGTGAAAGGTCCAGTGATCTTACGATTCTGAAAAAAAAAAAAAAAAAAAAAAATGCGTAATAATTTGAAAGTGGTTACTGGAAATCATATGTTTTAACCCCCCCTCCCCCCCCCCAAAAAAAAAAAGAACTTTTGAAAATCTTTCTTTGAAATCATTTATTTCTCTGCATATGTATCCCAATCACATCGTAAATTTTTTATCTTAAAAATACAAATTTCATCTTATTGTCATAGTTACGATGACTACGAGTAGATTTTCTGTTAGAGAAAAATGTTTATTATTATTATTATTATTATTGGTGTGCACAAGATTATTGTTTCTTAAAGTAACTAATTAGTTAAATAAATAAATATTATTGTAATTTTTATATATTGATTCAAATTTAGATACTTGTATCTTAATTTTGTACACGTGTATCTACATTAATGAATGTAAATAGTTACAATTTATTTATGATCCATATACGTGTGCTAATTGTAAAATTTACATAATTTCTTATAAAGCGTGTAATTATAGCTTGTAAAAGACACAACACTTATTTTATTTATTTAATAAATTATTTCCATTAAGTTAAAATTATTATAACTTTTCCTTTTTAAAACTAATAATATTTTAGCTCCATTTTACAAGATCGGGATTGTATTACTCTGTAGACACATACGTAATTGCCCAAAGATATTATATGTATATTTACAATAAATTATCATATTTCACTTAAAGTTCCAACCATTTTATGATGGCAGAAAAAAAAAGAAGAAGTTGTTATTGCAGAATTGTTTTGCTGATTAACAGGAACAGGACTGTTTTGACCTGTAGCACTTCAACGATTCAGCAAGCTGTCATCGCTAACTCACCCCTGTCACTAGGTGGGTAAAGGGAAAAAACCGTCACCGGGGTTTGTCGGCATAGATTCTGAAGAGAACCGGAATTCTCCGCTCTTTTCCCGGGTGCAGTCGAAGTCATAAACAGTAGAATGTTTCTATCACGATGCCGCGAAGGTAGGACTAGCCTGCCGTGAAAGTTATAAAGGAAATAAGTTAAGGTTTAGATTTATGAAGGCCAAGTCGCCAGAGGCCATTTATTAGATTCGCCTGGTAACTAAAAGATATGGCTCGCCTTCCCATCATATTCCTTATTCCTTTAGTTTTACAACCTTAATCTCTCATAAATAAACTTGCGTATTGTGCCCTACCTACATATGCCTTATTTTCATATTTTAAAGCCTAATATACTTCTTTATAGAGGTTCAGATTTCATGTTGTTAGTATATTATTTCATGCTCTTCTGAATCACGTAAGAGAAAAATATTTAGAAACTCTAAGAGAAAAAATAAATAAATAAATAAATAAAAAAGTAAGTTAATAAATAAACAAAAAGTAAATAACAAATGTTAAAAAAAATATTTGACCCAAATTTTAAGTTCTGAGGAATGGAAAAAAAATTGCTCTTTATATTTGTAGATGCAAATTGTTTGCTGCATTAAAAATGGATAATTATCCGTGCAATCTATTCTTCCTATACACACAATCTTAAACCTGCTCTTAAGTAATTTATTTTGAAGCAGTTTGACTGTGTGTCGTAAAAATTCCATATACCGATGGCCTGAGAACATCTAACAGTTCAATTTATTTTGGAATTCAGCGTTTTTCACGATATGATATGGTTTACGGTTATTAATCTATTCATGAATTAAATTTACTGTTTACTTTGTATAAACGCCGTGGCTGTTTATCTACAGAATATGTGATTTTTAATGGGGAAATTTTTATTCACAGTTGTTTTGCATTCCTTATAACACTGCGCTGCAAAAAAAAAAAAAAAAAAAAAAAAATTGCGAGCCCTGATACCATTCTTGCTGATTCTTATGTAAAATGACCTCCTGAATCCGAATATAACTACCATTTTGCCCAGCCACCCACCATTTTCTCGGGACGTCACATATATATATATTGTTTAATAAATAACAGTAATAATAGATTAAAAAATATAAGAAATGTAATACATAATTTCAGTGGCAAATCCCCTACCCCTAAATTTTCCCCTTGCCGCAAATGTTGATGATTTAGAATTTTCCAACTCTGTAGCCCCTCAGAAGGTATTTAACAGTTAAAATAATCCTTCACCTAAAAAAAAAAAAAAAAAAAAAAAAAAAATCAAATTTATACCCATAAAATTACCGAAAAGTGAGAAAAATAGGGGGCCGTCCCTAAAAAACGGTGGGTGATAGGGCAAAACGGACATCATATTCGGATTAAGGAGGTAATTTTACATAAGAATTTGCCAAAATGATGTTGAGGGCAATTCTCATGCCGAGGAGTGTTATGAGAGACAAAATGTTAACTATCGCTTTATATTGATAGGTCTCTATTTCCGGAGATCTCCCATATCTCTATATAGCAGAAAGCAAAACATGCTCACGGATTATATTGTTCTAAACTAAGGGATAAAGTATGGAAACAGCCTCCTCAATATTATGATTCTTTAGATCACTTATTCGAGAAAATCCTTTAGAACATTCTTCACACACATATGGCTTTTCTCCTGTAATGAACGGTCCTGTATGAACATCACTATTCGTAAATATATAAAAAACAAAATCTCACAAATGATTTAACTAATTCCTAAAATTTTGTTACTTCAGTATGTCAGTGAAAACAATTCGTTTACTTTGAACTGGTGAAACTGACAATGAATAAATAATGGTCAATGTACACATATATTTCTACAAAGACACCAAATACATTTCTGGAAAAAAGAACAGTGGCTACGAATGTAATTCTAATAAATGCACACACACACAAAAACGAAAATACATTTACGGTTTGTTCTTTAAAGAATTCTCTATATATTTTTAAATTGTTTATTTTGTCATAAAAGGTAATATACAAACTATTTCTGCTATTTTCAATACTTGGTTTTTTACAATAGTTTTATATCGACTCTGTAATTTGAAAAGCAGTTGATTAGGGAAAGCAGCATTTAATGTGTTCTTTTAAATGTTACAAATATAATAGCTGAAAATTTCAAAGTGAAAATTTAATTTCGATCTTAACGAATTTTTAATCTAAATAAACTTTTATGAAATAACTTTTATGAATAAGGTAGATTTTGTGAGACTAAAATTTAATGTATAACTTTCAATTAACCAAATTTCAGGCAAGTAAATGAACACAATGACAGAAATTTAAAAGTAATGTATTCTTTGTAGATTAGTGAATAAGAATATCCATAATATATTTAGTATAATTTTTGCATTAAAATAGTGAATCTGCATAAATATAATTGTTGGGTAATACGTTTTACATTTTTATTTTCTCTTACCGACATATATGGTTCAGAAAGCATTGTTTTGTGTCAAATTTTTGAAATTAATTTTTTGTTTGTATTTACACATTTTAAAGACCCCTAAAACCGGAAATCATATTTTTATCGGTTGGTCTGTGTGTGTTTGTATGTCTGTCTGGGTATCTGTTATCAGTATATCTCAAGAAAAAATAATAGCAAGAAGTCCAAACTTGGTGTTCTAAATCTGTATCATGTACTGATGCTACACTAAACTTTTCGTTGAGATAAAGCAAATGGTTCATGTACAAGGTCATCCAAGAGAATTCAAATACATTACGTCTATGGGCTAAATTTCTGGTAAGTACAGTGTAACATCTATAGACTGTCCTAAACAAAATAGAATGAGCACTTTTTTTTTTTTTTTTTTTTTTAATTATTAAATCATAAAAGCGTGTTTTGTGTAGATTGTGGTATTTAAATCATTAATCATTCATTTATTGGGCTACTTAAAGTATTTAAGGCTATACCTGGAAAATGTTGAAAATGTATTTCGTTGTCTGTTATGCGTGTTTCATAGAGGACTAAATTTAAGTACACAATATGATGTGCATGCAGTTTGTAGACAATATACAGGGCTACCCAAAATTAAGCTAAACGTTCTTTTCTATTAAATGTAATCGACGTGGTTTATTACATTTTACTGTGTCGACGAACACTGCTCAGAAAGAAAAATTAATTTCTCATACCAATACTGTAAACAAAGTAGATTTTGGATTTCTCCTTTCAACTGTGGATTTGATACGATATCATGTTTTGAGGAGCTCTGAATACAAAAATCAAATTTTTAGCGGTTGATCTGTATGTATATCGGTTATAAAAGATTGGCAAGTTTCAAGACAAATTAATAACAGCTTGGATGTCTTTTTCTTTCTTTCTTTTTTTTTTCTTTTTTAAAATAAATGTAGGCACTATAATAGAACGGGGGATTGAGGGGTGGTACCCCCCCCCCCTTTTACACAGAATGATACGTCAAATACAAAGGTTCCTAAACCTATTTTAGGTAATTTTTAATGTAGATCGAACTTCATTAGCTTACCTTATTGGTTTTATGTCATAATTTCCATTCTGAAATGCAGTGTAAGAAAAAGTCGTATGAGTGATATATCGGATTATTTCCTTTCTTTTCTATTTTTGTAATTTATACAATGACTAAACATAAATTGAATAATATAATAACTTAATATTTTATTCATTCATATACTGAATGTGTGACAAAATTATTATTTATTATTTAATGGATTTTTAGTTAATGCGCAGAATGAGATGATTAAAAAAAGCGCCTTTAAGTTAATCGAAATATTTTAATTTGACATAATAATTCTTAGTGTTTAATTTGTAGTAAACTACGAATAATGTACCATTTATGAACAAGCAAAATTTATTTACGTTTACGTGCTTTACTTATAAATATATTTTAAACCATTTTTAATGATTGTGAGGGTTTTTTTTTTTTTTCTGTCTTTGGTGGGTGCGAAATTAGGAAAAAGGTAAGACTAGGTTATTTCTATTTCAGGTAATGCGTTGCTGAAAATAAATGAAACAAAAAATCTGTCTAACTAATAATAATAATAATATTTATTATTATTAGTTATAATAATTATTATTTCTAGAAGAGTTGAATAAAGAGACATGAAAAAATATAAAGATTTCTTGAAAAATGTTGATGGTATTTCATTCCACGAAATGAAAAATAATTAATAATGACTATGAACTGGCATTTAAAAGCAATAAGTACCAAACTTTGAATAAACACCATAAAATGCAAAAACTCGCAATAGTTATTTCGGGTCGAAAAAAGACACGACCCTTCGTCAGGCGAACAAGGTAGGCACGAATGCTGCAAATAAAGCGGCAACGCAATTGTTGTGAGTTCTTGCATTTTATAGTGTTTATTCAAAGTTTTGTACTTATTATTAATCGTAATAATAGCTTGCAGGACTAAGATTTTTCGATAAAAATGTGCAAGAAGGAACAGTAACACAGCTTGAAAAAGTGTAAAAATTAGAAAGTATTTGAGTCAGAAACATTTTAATATAAAAGAAAAAATATGCAGAATAGCAGATACTGTGTAAATTAAAAAATATATTTATAGAATCTTGAGTTCTAACAAAGATAAGTAAATATATGAAGAGGCGGAGGGTTAAATGAAACAGGATTAATAAATTTCATCCAAACAGATACAGTTTACAATAATTACTATTTAATTATACAAAAATCTGATTATTGGAAAATAAGCCGCATTTCAAATTCAAATGAATGAGAAGAAAATACTAATCATAATAGTTGTCTTGCTAAGTATACAGGCTCAAAATTTTTACAAAGTTAATTTCATGGCATAAAAGTGATTTGATTGTGCAATTTATGGTGCATTTGTTAAATCAATTTTTATTTTATTGCGCGATATTTATTTTATTAATGTTTACTAAATAATGATGGTATATATTTATTTATTTATTTATTTTTTTTTTTTGGTCAGCCTCATATAGTTATCACATTAATCTGAAAAAGTAAAATATTGATAAAGACCGGAATTGTAAAGTATGTAAAGGCCTATTGGACAAGGACAATAAATATCAGAACATTAAATTATTCTAAAATCAACCTTTTAATATGATTTTTACTATCTGTCACGAAAGTTTAATTAAATGATTTAAGTATTATGTTTTTCTACAATATCAGATTTACAATATCATTTCATAGGTGATTTAATAAAGTATATGTATGTATCTAACTAACATACGTGTATAGAAAGTTAATAACATAAATTTTGCAATACGAAAACTTAGAAATAAGTTATTATTATTATTATTATTATTATTATTATTATTATTATTATTATTATTATTTCTTTATTATTGTTAAGGAAGAGTTAAATTAGTACAGCTTAGACTCACATTTTTTGCATGTAAAACACTATTAGATGCAAAAGAAGAATTAACATACTTCAATTTCTAAAAACAATATTATCAAAGTCGCACAATGTAATCTTTTAACGAATCACATTAGAAAAAAAAAAAGAAAAAAAAAAGAAAGAAAAAAGAAAGAAAGAAAGAACACACATTTTCACAGATAAAAACAATAGATTTTAAATATTTTCGTTTTCTTCAGTGATGTATACCAGACTCCCTGCTGTTTCAAGATAAGCAGTCAACGAGTGAAGGACATGTTTCAGTATTCTCGCAAAGTACCGTTAAAATATTACAAGAACTAAATTCCTTGCTTGGACAAAGGCACATATATCTCAGTAGGGGATATACTTATTCGTTGCTTCACTGAAAGATTATAATCTTGATTCAGATCAAACTTGATTGTTCCAAGCACAAAGTTTCATTGTAGAAAGTTGAAAGAATTATTTTATAAGAAAAGATATGAGAGTTAGTTTTTGTAACAATATATGGATTTTAAAGAAAAGTTGCGCATAATAATTAAACCATAAGCTGCTTTGTACAGTCGGGGTTGATTACAGTTTGCACGCCTTTCTACGCATTATGTTTTGCAAATTTATATTCGTTTGAACTGTCGTACAAATTTAGAGAAATGTATTTTAATGGTAAAATGTTTGATTGTATAATACACTGGTTCTCATAATTGTAAGGACACCCGTTTTTTTTATATTAACTAAACACTGAACACTATTATTCAAACAAATATAATTTTTGTTAATTTGAATTTCATTAATAGACTATATTTAAAAAGTTTTATCGTTTTGCTATTTAAAAAAACTTTAAATATGGTCAAAAAGATGATTTTTCAGGTGTTCACAATTATAAGGACAGCTTGAATCTTAGTATTTTTTTTTTCAGTTATTCTTTAAATTAATATTTTATGGGGTCTCTTTTTAAGGTGAAACAGCCAGACATTTATTCAATTTCAATACCATTTCATACAGCATAAATGATATTCTGAATATATTTAAACTATTTAAAATTGCTTTCCACTTTCATGCACTTTTCTAATATGATAAGTTAAGGTTTTTTTCAACTTTTAGGTCACGGGAAAGACAATAATAATGAAGTTTCTTTCTTCAAACTATTTCCTATTGTTCTAGAAATAGAGGAAAAATGTAAGTCTTGTTGAAAAATATAATATTACCCCCAAAATATAATATTACCCCCAAAATATAATATTACCCCCAAAATCTAACAAAATTCTGAGAATTCCACGATTAAAATTTGCGGATATTCTCTTCATGTTCATAATAATAGCAAAAATTACTAAATTCATTCTGCCTTCATAGAAACAGCTCCCCAGAGTACCATAGATGCATCTTTAAAATGCCCGATTCATATCTGCCTTTAAAAAATCTGCTCTATCTTTCTCTATCTTCAGATCGTGCCAGTAACTGTTAAATCCATTTGGTTAATCAAGAATAAAATGTTTTTCATCCGAAAATGCAACATTTTACCATTTAATATTGTCTTTATTCAACTTTAACACAGACGTTATTTCCCCCATTAAATGCTTATTGATTATTACAGGTTTTTTATTCATTTTAACATATTACTAATTATTTTAAACATGCAAGAATGTGGACCCCAACCTTTCGTTAAAAATTACGAGCAAATTTAGGTATGAGTAGAACAGTAAGAGGGATTATGAGTCTTCGATCTCTGTAAAACAACTCTGATTTTGCATCAGATCTCTCTTCTATCGAACCAGCAATTCAACGTTTGATCACATTTCCTTCAGCAATTTTCGATCTTCGAATTTCATTAGAAATTCGGCGGATTAAAATTATCCTTCCACTTAAAAAACACATTTATCATACTTCACCACATGAACGTTCTTTTTTTCGAAGAATTATCAGTAATGTCCGTCCAAGAAAAATTGAAGGCTTATATATGAATTAATGTTGTCCAGTAGTTAACAATGTCGCGTGTCAACTGTAATTTATCCGCTTGTAAGTTAAATAAAACGGAAAAATCTTGATTGTCCCTATAATTATGAACATCTAAAAACGTGGAGAAAAAAATATTTTGCATTATTTTTATTAATTTTCTTTTATATTAAAAAAATTATAGAAGTTTTGGTTTTTAGAATACTAGATATATTAAGTGCACTTAGTATAATCTTGTTCACAATTATTTTTACATTAGTTATTTCAAAACATAAAGTGTCCTTATAAATATGAGAAGGAGTGTATATATATATATATATATATATATATATATATATATATAAAATTCTCTTTATACTCTATTTTTCCAAAATTTTGTGGCGTAAAATTTATTTTTGAGTCTGTTGGAGATGTTGTAACTAGTTTTTAATTTTCAAAAATAACGTAGAAAAAAAATGTATGAAACATTCTTATCTTAAAGTATGTATTAAAAAAAAAAAAAAAAAAAAATCTAGTATTTTATTAAGCATCAATGTGTTGAATTTAACATTCATTTCCATTTTATTCGTATACTCAATTTTCTTTAAGATTTATTGAAAAAGTATAAAAAATGTTTCACGGAATTAAAAAAATTGTGAAGATATAAAAAGGAAATATATATTTTTATTTTGATACACACACACAGGAACACAACATAAGGGTCGCGAATTGTTTGAGATGTGGGGTGAGAAACATCAGTAAAAGTAAAATGCCCAATGAAAAATGAATTTTTAATTTATTATGTTATGTAAAAAAGTTAAAAAGAGAAACAAATAAGTTTACACATTCAAAATTTGTCATGTGTGTAAAATTGACGTTTCTAATTTTATTAACAAATAAATAAATAATAACATATATCAGAGTAATTCCTATACTGGAATTACATATTATAATTTATACAAAATAAAAAAGTATATATGTAACAATAAAACTTATGTCCATTTTTATTAATGTTAATAAACAGAAAAAAATAAAAATAGAAAATAATGCTCATAGATACATAATATTTATAAATAAATAATTATTAGGAGAGAAGAACTTTATTTAGTAAAATATTATTTAAACGAAATTGTTGCATGAGTTTCAATAAAAATGAGTTATTATATGAATGGTTATGTATTATGAAACGCGTTAAGGGAAATGTCTCTATTAAGGCTCCCTATCAGTTAGAAAGGTCAGCTAAACCAAATATTATCTTAACCTATGGGGAAAAGATTCCCATTATTATTTGTTACATAATAAATATTTTTATATTCCGTTTTTACACAAAAAAAAACTCACAACTGCTAACTTAACTGATTTAAGGGTCATAGCCTCAAGTAAAAGGTATGCATGTAGTTGTAAGAGTGAGTGTGTAAAATAGAAATTCTGTATTTTATAAAATACCGATAAAAAACATATCTGCGAAGTTTGAATTTTATGCAAATAATTTCTTGACATTTTTTGAAAAGAAAAATCAGTACTGAAAAGAAAGAAAGAAAAAATAGCTTTAAATTTTTTGTTTGGTGCAAATTTCTTTTTAATTTTTACATTATAAAACATCAATACAAATATTTTTTTCCAGTTTTTATAATTTTATATTATAAAAAAATAATTGGTAAAGTAAAATGATGATTTAATTTTTTCAGATTTTTATTATAAACAAATAATTTCTATACTAAAATAAATTTCTTTAACTTTATTTTGCAGTATATGTATGACAGTAATCAAACATTGCTTTATAAAAATTAAATTGGCATGAAAAATAATTTCATTATCTTTAAAAGATAGCAATTATTTTATCTTATATTTCAAAAAAAAACTTTTTAATTATAATACAAAATTTTGTTTTCTCAGTTAATTAATTTACTTGTTTAAAATTTTAACATATATACACTCCTTCTCATATTTATAAGGACATTTTATGTTTTGAATTAACTAATGTAAAAATAATTGTGAACAAGATTATACTAAGTGCACTTAATACATCTAGTATTCTAAAAACCAAAACTGCTATAATTTTTTTTTTATATAAAACAAAATTAATAAAAAATAATGCAAAATATTTTTTTTCTCAACGTTTTTAGATGTTTATAATTATAGGGACAATCAAGATTTTTTCGTTTTATTTAACTTACTATCGGATAAATTACAGTTGACACGCGAATTTGTTAACTACTCTACTGGGCTAAATTAATTCATATATAAGCCTTATATTTTTCTTGGACGGACATTACTGATAATTCCTCGAAAAAAAGAACGTTCATGTGGTGAAGTATGATAAATGTGTTTTTTAAGTGGAAGGATAATTTCAATCCGCCGAATTTCTAATGAAAGTCGAAGATCTAAAATTGCTGAAGGAAAAGTGATCAAACGTTGAACTGCTGGTTCGATAGGAGAGAGATCTCTTGCAAAATCAGAGTTTTTTACAGAGATCGAAGACTCATAATTCCTCTTACTGTTCTACTCATAATGATTGTTGCTAAATTTGCTCGTAATTTTTAATGAAAGGTTGGGGTCCACATTCATGCATGTTTAAAATAATTAGTAATATCTTAAAATGAATAAAAAACCTGTAATAATCAATAAGCATTTAATGGGGGAAAGAACGTCTGTGTTAAAGTTGAATAAAGGCAATATGAAATGGTAAAATGTTGCATTTTCGGATGAAAAACATTTTATTCTTGATTAACCAAATGGTTTTAAGAGATCTGAAGATAGAGAAAGACAGAGCAGAATTTTTAAAGGCAGATATGAATTGAGAATTTTAAAGGTGATGGTGGTCTGGCGAGCTGTTTCTACTGAAGGCAGAATGAATTTAGTAATTTTTTCTATTATTATGAACATGAAGAGAATATCCGCAAATTTTAAACGTGGAATTCTCAGTTTTTTTGTTAGATTTTGGGGGTAATAATATTGTTTTCAACAAGACTTACATTTTTCCTCTACTTCTAGAGCAATAGGAAATAGTTTGAAGAAAGGAACTTCTGTATTATTGTCTTTCCCGTGGCCTAAAAGTTGAAAAAAACCTTAACTTATCATATTAGAAAAGTGCATGCAAGTGGAAAGCAATTTTAAATAGTTTGAATGTATTCAGAATATCATCTATGCTGTATGAAATGGTATTGAAACTGAATATTAATATATATATAGAGAGAGAGAATATCTATAGCTGTTTCACCTTAAAAAGAGACCCCATAAAATATTAACTTAAAGAATAACTGAAAAAAAAAAAAAAATACTAAGATTCGAGCTGTCCTTATAATTGTGAACACCTGAAAAATCATCTTTTTGTCAAAAAGATGATTTTTCAGGTGTTCACAATTATAAGGACAGCTCGAATCTTAGTATTTTTTTTTTTTTTTTCAGTTATTCTTTAAGTTAATATTTTATGGGGTCTCTTTTTAAGGTGACTGTATTTAAAGTTTTTTTTTAAATAGAAAAAAGATAAAACTTTTAAAATATAGTCTATTAATGAAATTCAAATTAATAAAAAATATATTTGTTTAAATAATAGCGTTCAGTGTTTAGTTAATATAGAAAAACGGGTATTCTTACAATTATGAGAGCCAGTGTATACTGGAGACTGAAAAATCTCATTTTCGCTTTGACAACTAGATCTGCTCATTATCACAAAGCAAAAAGCTTCCTTTAACCTATTATATTTAAGGTTTAAGGAAGGTTACAAACTGTTATATTTAAGGGTCTTTTTTTTTCCCAGGGAAAATAACCCTTGCATTTACATAATATTTATGTCGAAAATACAAAAGTCAGTTGGAGAACTATTACTAACAGAAATTAAATCTAACCTACATTTTTACACTTTCAATGTTTTAAAAAGTTTTCATGAGTATTATTGTACAAAACATACGCTGGCATCGAAATATATAACATTTAGAGTATCATTTGAGAAATACGAAATCTTAATAATTTGTGGTCTTTTCCTTCTTTAAGATATACGTTAAATTTTCTTGAATTTGTCAAAAATCTAATATCAATACAAAATATGTTAAATTTTTCCGACCTAAAGACATATATATGTTTCATATAATAATATTATGTAAATATAAAAGTCTTGTTTTAAGTAAATTTTAAAGAGGATAAAATAAAATGTTGCGTAAACCTATCATTTTCATGTCTATAAAATTCAAATATTTTTCACCAACTTTTTATATAACTAAAAACACTTTCATATATATGTGTCTTATGTGCATATGTGTAGATTCACATATACGCAGGCACACATATGTAATAAAAATATTCAAAAGATTAATGTATTGGAATAAAAAAGTGTGTAAATAAAAGCAATAAAAACATTTAGTAAAAAATATACAATTTAAAGCGTATAATATTACACATAGTATGACTATTTTAAACTTATGAAGATAATGAAAGGATCAGGATGAATTTTAAACGATTTTGCTGAGCTCAAGCATTTTCTCTCAGCAACACATAAACGCAACCAAAGTGAAAAGGGTATTTTAATTCAGTACCTTCCCCAAATATTACTTTGTAAATTACTGTCATAAAGCTGTAATAAGTTGTATACTTATGCATTGAATATTAAACATGTTAAAATGTCTGAATTTAATTGAAAAATAAAAATTAACATTTATTACTTAAATAATGCTTAAAATGCTCCCTAAAATTATCTTTTATTTTTTTCGCAATTATATAATTTTGTAGTTTAACAATGTATTGTAAATATATCTGTGTATTACTTTGTAGAGCCATTAATAAGTCAAATGTTTTTATGTTTGAAGGCTGAAATTTCGTGAAAAGTTTTCGGATTCAAGCATAAAAAATATTCTTAGAAATTTAACTTATCAGTGAATCCACAAACTAATACGCAAATATGTTTAAAATATATTGTTAAATTATAATACAGTAAACAGAGAAAAAAAAATAGTTAGCAGGCACCGTTTAAAAAAAAAATAATAATAATAATTAAAAAATAAATAAAAATAGCTTTCGATAAATTTTGATACACTTAATATTTTTATATTTTTATAATTTTGATAGATATTTCAACCTATATCTATGCAAAATTGCATAATTCTGTGACAATTAATAAAAAAGGTTTATGACGCGCACATTGAGCATCCCTTAACATTGAGAAAAAGAATAAATTTTTATGTATAGTTTTTGATTGGATTAAAAAAAAAAGTCAGAGTGAAATCTAATATCCATCTATTCTTCTAAATATTTTTTTATGCATATAAGAACTTTACCTAGGACTAAAGAGTAACATTTTGTATTAAAATAGGTTTTACACAAGACATACATTATTATTATTATTATTATTTTAAGTAAAATTCACCGTTTTACAGTTTTTGTGTTTAAAATGATTTGTACAACTTGATTTCATTCTGAACATATGATTTAATGGTGTAATTATAAAATCAGAAATTTGTGAAAGTATGAACGTTCACTGGAAAATAACAATATAAGAAAGACTATGGACTAAAAACAATGTAACAATTTGAACAAAACTGTAGTACATAAAGTGTACATGAACAGAATTGAAAAATAATGATACGTATTTTAAAGAAGGCCTTTTATTTTGTTGTTATATGTAAAGATAGAAAGCATGTTAGAGTTACAATTTTACCATAAGATTACATTCAGTTAAATTTTTAAACATGGTAAAAACACTCGTTTAAAAGGCAAGACATTGACAATCGAATTTTAAAATTAAATAATAAATGTTACTTAATAATTTGTGGTCTTTTTCTTCTTTAAGATATACGTTCAATTTTCTTGAATTTGTCAAAAATCTAACATAAATACAAAATATCTTTCATTTCTATGTTCTAAAAGTTTGTAATAATTGTAATAATACATATTTGAAAAACTTTTATTAGGTTTCAAAAATGCAGATTTTTTAAATGGATCGAAGAAAGGGCTAAAATAACATAGGTAAAAAAAAAAAATTGTTAATAAGGTAGTCAAATGTTAAACTAAAATTTTAGGGTTTTGAAGTGACACGTCTCGACCAATTAAAAAATGCCTCTAAAAATATGCTCTTTTTTCATTGCTAAGGAATTTAATTATTTAAGTTTTGTTTTGTTTTTTTATCTAATGTGTTTTTAACTTAATACAAAACTTACTTATTTACCTAATACTATATACTTTAATATGCTACTTGTTTTTCAGCTTATAGCGTAACAATTTCTCAGATGTAAAAAAAAAAAAAAAAAACTCAAACTCAATAAAATCAGTACAAATTTTCTCGTATTTCAAAATAGTTCCATATACATAAAAAATCTGGAGTGACTCCACTCGACTTTCCGAACATCGAGTAATTAACAGTTTTGTAGATAAAGTAAAGAAAGAGGAGTTGTTAAACAAACAAAAAAGAGAAAACCATAATAGAGTGTTTGAGTATTTTTCTCCATATATTACACGATGTTTTATTTAACGCTACTGAACTTTGATCCCATAGATCATAATGACAAAGAATTTTTCGCTGTGTCCCTGTAAAAACCTATAAATGCTAGATTCACCAAAATGCTTATAGTTGGTTCAACAGTGATTTATAATACTCATATAAATTTTCAGCTCAATTGAATAAGGCGTTTAGATGCTATCGTACTTTTAAAAATTTGGTTCCATAGGCCATAATGATAAAGAATTTTTCTTTGTGTCCCTGTAAAAAAACTGTAAGTGCTAGATTCACCAAAATCTATACAGTTGGTGCAACTGTGACCTATAATACGTGTACAAATTTTTTACTCAGATTAATAAGGCGTTTAGACGCTATCACACTTTTAAAAATTTGGCCCCATAGGCATAATGATAAAGAATTTTTCTTTGTGTCCCTGTAAAAAAACTATAAGTGATAGATTCTCCAAAATCTATACAGATTGAGTATTTGTGACCTATAATATGTGTATAAATTTTTTGCTCAATTGAATAAGGCGTTTAGATGCTATCGCACTTTTAAGATTTTGCTCCCATAGGCCATAATGATAAAGAATTTTTCTTTGTGTCCCTGTAAAAAAACTATAAGTGCTAGATTCACCAAAATCTATAGGGTTCGTACTATGGTGACTTACAATATACGTACCAAATTTCAGGTTATTCGAACAAACCGTTTAGACGCTAGCGTGTTCACTCACAGACATACACACATACATACATACATACACACATACACACACACGTACATATATCATCGCAAAAATAGTGTAAACGGACTCATTGGACCTCGAAACGTATAGAAACATCAAAATCTCCAATTCGGATTTTTGACATGATTACAATACTTTCCTCACTATAGTGTTCGGAAAGTAAAAATAAAGAAAGAAAGAAAGAAAATTCAATACAGAAAAATAAAGAAGGAAGAAGAAAGGGAAAAAAAAGGGAAAGGTAACAAAATTTTGAAAATCGAAAAATATTACCATTATTCATAGCTATATTGCAGAACAATAATACTTAATACTTAATATTAATAATTATTATAATTATAATTATAATAATATACAGTGACATATTACTGAAATGTTGCATTACCATTTAATAACTTCTTCGTATAGAATATATATATATATTTAATGTTATATATATATATATAAATATAACATTTTAAGCCTTACAATATTTTTAGAAAGTTTCAAAAAAAAGTGTCATGATATAAAATCTGCGCTATCTTAAATGTCTAAACCAGAAAGGTTAGACATCTGCAATTTTTACATTTCATTCGCATTTAAATATTCTTCTCAGATTTTTTTTATTGAAAAAAATTTCCATTTATCTTTCCATAAAGGATCAAAATTGTGATGGCATGTGTCCGTGCCATCACTAGAGGTGAATCCCAGCCTGTCGCCAACAGCTCACTGCGTAGCTATAGTGCGACTTTTAAACGACTCAATCCAACCCAAAACTTTTCATCTTCTTCACTTATTAATTGCTCAATTATTGAAATTTATGTAATACATACTGTGAAGTTTAGCTATTTTATTTTAAATACGCCAATGTTGAAAACAACGATATCGGTTAAAATTAATATTTAAATAAAAACGTTATGTGCACAATAATACTGAAAATCTTTATAAAAAGGATTGTATTCTTGTGACTATTAAATATAGTTTAAAGATTATCAGTTTAATAAATTAATAAAATTCTGATTAAAAATAAAAAATAAAAATAGATATATGAATAGATCATATAAATAAATATAACATATCGCAGGTGTTATTTATAAAAAGAAACCTCTGCACGCCATTCTTTATTTATGATGGAGGGGGAAAAAACTAGAGCATCATCATACCATTTTTATCGTTATTTATTTATAGATGCCAGTGCAAACCGACAATCACATAATAATTGCATTTGTCTTGCTGAAATTAAAAGAATATTTATAAAATGTTAAAAAAAAAAAAAAAAAAAAAAAATGGATCCGTATAAATTATATGAGAAAAATATAATGATTATATATATATATGGTGATATTGATACTACATATTTTCAAAAGGGATTTTGAAACTGTAAATAAATGTGACATTTTTTCAGGATGTTTATCGTTTATCTTAGGTTGTTGTTTATCAATTTTTTTATTTTTATAGTTCAAACAGTTTCATGTTTATTCTGAAGTTTCACAAAATTTTCACGCTAAGGGGTGATCAATTCGTAAATTTTCCTTCTATTTCTCTATACCAAGGAAATTGATAATGATTTTTGTAAATAAATCTACATATTTTTTCTAGAAAAAAAAATAATAATAAAAGTTCCAACATTTAAGGAATTGTATTTGTGAAAACAAAATATATGATGAGATTACAATATATGTATATTGTGATATTATCTTTTGTCATGTAAGGATCTTGAAACTCTGTTAATTAAGAATAAATATAAGCTTAATCTGAACGTTTATTCATTTTTTTTTTTTTTCAGGATAGTGTAAACAAATCGATGTAATTTTAGTTTTCAAAAGTGTGTTTTACTTGTTCAGTGAATTTTTAGAGCGTTATCGCTGAAAGAGGCCATTAATTTTAAATTCTTTCCTCTTACACCAACGGAATTGGTAATGATTTAAATATCACGAATAACTGTTATTTATTAAATTGCATGATAAATTATCTTATAATGAAGAAAGAAACGAAATAAAATTTATAATAAAAATTCATTACTGCAATAGATTGTACATCGATAATGATAATTTAAATTGAAGTAAAATATAATTTATTCTTTAATAATAAAATTATGAACTTCTAGTAAAATAAAAATACTTAAATTTTAGACAAAATGAAAAAAAAAAAAAAAAAAAAAAAAAAAAGTTCTTTTTTTATATGTTTCTTGTTAATCCTTTTTTTTTTTTTTTTTTAAGTTTGTTATTTTTTTTTTTTTACGACGAAATGATAAATTATGTTATTTCAAATTTGATTAATTTCGAATAAACTCTTTCATAAGCTAATATATTATCTGTTTGCTTAAAAGTTGTAATGAGAGATTCTTCTCCAACAACAGTCCAGTGAGTTTCTCCTTTCTCAGATGATAACTTACATTTTCATCACTGCTGGCAAAGCTTGAAGTTAAAAAGTGATTAATTGCTCACAGAGTTTTAAATGGTGTTCTATGATATCTTGTTATATAACAGAAAGAAAAGTGGTAATAAGAGAAGAAAATACACCAGAAAGACAAAGAATCGTTTACAAATTATAAGGTTGGAGGGGAAGTTTTATGATAGTTATATATTGCTATAACATAAACTAATAATTTATTTGAAAGTCAATTAAATAAAATAAAAGGGGATTTTGTGTAACAAATATAATTTTGATTATGGTATAGACTCCTGTAAATAATGTCAAAATTTCAAAGAATTCTTAAAATTGCTCCATTTCCAATCGGAAATGGAGATTAATAATAGTCGTTACTAAAGTAACAAGAAATAATTTCTATTATTATGAAGTATTAATTATTACTGTAATAAAATTTAATCTTATTAAAATTTTTCATTAAAATTTTTTTGTTCCATTTTAAAATTCTATAGGCCATAGATAAGCACGCAGAATTCTTTTGTGCACTCTAAATGCATTGCACATGGGATCAAATTATTTATAACTTTATATTCACGGCAATTTAAGGCAGTTCGGTTATACTTGTAAGGGAACCTAAACTTTTGTTCCAACTAATTGCAGCTAGAGTTGGGAGTGGAAATTGTAGATATTTATGAGAAACTAATGCCCCTTAAGCATTTTTTAAGTTGAGATTGGAAATTCGGAGAACAATAATCCCAAAGTTTATATAGATTATGTCTTATAGCTCCTATTTGAAAAATAAAATGTGTATTGACATAGTGTGTGTGATTAAGCAGAAATAAATGTACATGCGACATGTTTATGCAAAAATTGCGAATTCTTACACTTATGATGGAACGTTTAGTTTTTCACTGGCATAAAATAAATTACAGAAATGCAAATTAATGTATAATGAAATTACAATTATTCAAGTAATTTTTCACAAAAATGATACGTTTCATAAAAATACGTGAAACATAGGGAAGTTTAACACAAAGATTAAGAATATCTTGAAAGTAGAAAGTTAGTACACAATTCATATTGTCTATAGGGGTATGACGGATGCAAAAAGTCAGTCATGTTTTAAATATATAACATGTAATTATACACACATTTACGGATAAACAAGACTTTATAAGTTTTGAAAAACATTAAGATTTTATAACAAACAAAATATATTTAAAAATTTGCGCATAAGCAGCAGATTGAATTTAAATGTAAAGTGAAAAATTTAATAACGTTCTAAAATTTACCAATTAATAGATACATAATAATATAGATACATAATAATACAACACTCACATAAAAGTTACTGTAATTCAATTTAAATGTTAGCACATATTTTTTCTTTGTTCATTTACAGTATAAATTAATAAATAAATTCATTTTAAATTGCTTAGGCTAATGTTAGCAATTAGGACTGTAACACTAAGTCCAACAAGGTGTGATTTTTATCATGTGAAATTCAAGAAAGTTATCAAACATAAACCAATAATTTTATAAAAATATGAAAAAAAAAAAAAAAAAAAAACTGGAAATGAGAAATGGAATTGGAAATGCTCAAAAATAGAAGGATTCACTATTCAGGGAACATGTCTTTCTACGAGCACAGAGATCGCAAGATTTCGGAAACCTGTATAGCTAATCTAAGCCAAAAATACAGTTCATGTTCCAGTCTTACGACAAAACCCAAATTTGAAAAGGAATGAATTAAATTTCAATAAATCATTAACACAATTCAACAATGAAATATAAATAATAATAATAATAATAATATTTATCCACATGTTATTCGGACTCCAAACTCAGAGAGTAACACATAACAAGTTGCCAATTATAATTCAAATCAAGCTAATTTTGATAAAACAGGTTTATTTTATTTTTGTTTATGTTTATATATATATTTTTTTGAGAGAATATTTTTTTTTTTAATATTAAAATCATTTAATTTAATCCTGAGATAATAAATTTTAATTTTAATTTTATTTTATTAATTAAAATAAATTATAGAATTTTATATTTCTTAGTCTCTAGCGATAATCTTAAAATTCTGACATGTTATGATTAATTAATTCATATTCATTTATTTTTGTTTCATTTTATTTATTAATTTTATTTATTAATTAATTTATTTATTTATAAAAAATGGAGATGAATTAATTTGTGCAAATTAAACTTAGGAAACCGCCAAAAGCTATTACGCATATAATTAAATCTAACGTGTGAAGAGTTAATCTTTCATAAAATCAACCAGAAAATGATGAAGTATCCTGTAATAGCAATAATTATTTCCTCATTTTTTTTAATTCATTAACTCTCCCACCCAACCTCCTTAAGCATACATCTGCCGTCGCAATTTCCATTGTTTTTATTTTGTTATATTATTTTTATAATATTTTTTATATTATACATTAAACATGTATAGTTATATATATATATATATATATACATGCGTTTCCAATATACTTGGTATATATATCTGGATATACGTTCCATGTACGTGATCGATACACAGGGTTTGCCAAAAGTTCTTGATACATTTTCAACTTTAATGTCAAATTAATTTGCATATTTACATACTGTGTGTGATTGAGCAGAAAAAATGTATATGTATTAATGTTTATAGAATAATTACACAATAATTCGTTCATGATTGAACGTTCAGTTTTTTTAAGTGGAAACCAAATTTTTATTACACAGTCACAAATTAATGTATGATGAAAGTACAATTAATGACATATTTTTTAAAATAACGATACTTTTCGTAAAAATCTGTGAAACGTAGGGGAGTTTAACTCAAAGAACAAAAAACAACTCAAAAGTAGAAAATTAGTACATAGTTTACATTGTCTGTAAGGGTGGGACTGAAGCAAAATGTCAATGATGTTTTCAAAAAATACATATGAGTTTCAAATATACGTGGGATACATATATTTGGATATATATTCCATGCATGGGAAAGGGGTTTGGCCTATTGTCCAGGTGTTTGTGAGGGGTTGCCAATATAAAGGCGTTTTCCAAAAGTCCCTGACACATTTTACATTTTAATATAAAATCAAGTGACTGACGTACAAGAGTGTAGTTTGTTCTAGAATGATTGTTGCTATAGAGAGCTTCAAATAAAAAGAAAATTTTCCTAATTTTGCTTCTAGCGCTATAATATTGCGTTGTATCTCAAAATAGCAAGGAAAAAAAAAATAAACATGAAAAACGCAAGGAAAGCAATTCAAGAGCATTAATTTTGTTTCGCTGCAATATTTCAATACAGTCGAACCGCGTTAACGTGAACGCTGTCAACGTGAATTCCTTTTAACATGAACTATTCCCACAATACCTGTCAAAATGTAGATTAGTTTAGTTATATGAAGATTAGCTACTAACTGCATGGACAACTGATAACATGAACAAATTTTTTATCCCCTTTGAGATTCACGTTAACGAGGTTCAACTGTATATGCGTCTTTTACATCTCGGACCACTTCCAAAAGGTAAACCAACTTAATTAACGTGTTCCCTCTAATTAATCGTGAAAAGGACTGGATTACATACAATGTTCTTCAATAGTTTAATATCAGTTAAAGGGGGAGCATTCACTTTGACCTTCACATAGTCCATAGTCTGGGGGTCAATAATGATTATAGCAAAACTGCAAGAAACGCCGCAAAAAAAAAAAAAAAAAAAAAAAAAGCACAGGGAAAAGTAGCGCCACCCAAGAAAGTTTTTGGAAATATATATATATATATATATATATATATATATATATATATATATATATATATATATATATATACTAGCTGACCCGACAAACGTTGTTTTGTCATATAAATTATTTCTAGAGAATATTTTGCTAGAAAAAAATAACTAACTTATTGTAAGTGTGTAAGGATGTGGTATATAAGTGAAACAGGTATGGAGCGCTGTGAACGGTGACTGTGAATTCCGATTATAACGTAAAAGACATAATTACCGAAATTTTCGCTACTTGCTTCTTGCTACTTGCTACTTGGTACTTTCTACTTGCTACTTGTTATTTAAAACCTCCGCTGAATGTCGAACAGCACAAAATTTTATTTCATACGGCAAATATTTCAATTTATGAGAGAATCTCTGATAGCAACGAATTTCACATAAAAATTCCGTCTTTTTTGAATAAGCTGTAACAATCTGGACCGATTTGATGAAAATTTTTATCAAAAAGTTATTACAATAGCTAACATCATTACATGTACATTTATCACAATTCAATCAATCGATGCATGTGAGTATGTGCATAGTATGAGCGAAGTGAAATGTAGAGTTCGTATTAAATAAAAACTTAAACTCGTTTTAATTAAAAGTGAAAAAGTTGAAACTCAATTTATTTTATAACAGGTATATTTTTTTAATCTACAAAAACTTAATTTACCATAATGCCATTGGATGTACAATATTTTTCGTTAATCCTTGAGGAGTATACACAAACAAATTCGAAGGTTTTCCAACCCTGGAACACGCAACATATAATTGGCCGTGAGAAAAGCACGGATTTTCTTTAGCTAAGCCACAAATTAGGACCCCTTTGGTGACTTTAAATATTTTAAGCCATTTTTACGATGAATTGAAATGGCTATCTCAATTGTGGAACTAAAGATCTTGGCGAGAAGCGTCCGAGCTACCTCGGTGCCAAATTTTTCGTACAATAAATAAATAAATAAAATATCAGTGACATACAAACGAACAAAAGTATGGGACCCCTTTGGTGACTTTAAATATTTTAAGCCATTTTTGCGAGGAATTGAAATGGCTATCTCAATTGTGGAACTAAAGATCTTGGCGAGAAGCGTCCGAGCTACTTCGGTGCCAAATTTCAAATTTTGCCAAAGGGATCCGATACTAAAAGTGTTCCATACAAAAAATAACTAAATAAAATATAAAAAATTAGCTACACAAATAAATTTGTAGGTTAGGGTGGTTGTCAATCAACGCGCGTGTAAATTTGATAGGAAATTATATAAAATACTCACTCCAATTCCGCACCAAGTTTGTAAAATGTATAGTTTTTTTATGCACACTTCAAAACTCTTCAAACACTAATTACATCTTGATGTAATATTTCAATTAGGACACAATTTTTTGTATAACAATAATAACACGAAGTTACAAAATATTTTCCTGGATTTGATCGCAGCACCAACTGTCGGGACAAACTGGAATTACAATAGAATATACGCAAGCGAAGTGTGACGTCACTGACCGTCAGTGGATGCAAGAAAAAGATTTCCTATGTTAATCTCCCATTGGATTTTTTATAAAAAATTATTAAAAATCGAGGAAAATTATTTCTCGATTTTAATCCCCGTATTTGGGTATAAATATGTATTAGTTATCGTATGCATGTGTTAGATTGAGTTATTTTGCTCTCAAATTGACAAAATTTTAATTTTAAATTTCAAAACTCTGTCTTCCTTGGCGTTTTTTGTAGTTGGAGATCAAAAACGTAATACGAAAATATACATGCCAGATGTATATTTTCGTAATATGTATTGTACGAAATTGTTTCATATTATTCATTACTCTCTTAATATAAGTTGTTGAAATAACCATTTATTTTGAAAGAATTTAAATATGTTCGCCATATGATATGGCGATATTTTTTTTATTTCGCCAAAGATGACAGAGTTTTGAGATTAAAAATTCAAATTTTATCAATTTTACAGCAAAAACAACTCAATCTAACGCATGCACATGATAACGAATACATATCTATACCCAAATATGGGGATTAAAATCGGGAAATAATTTTCCTCGATATTTAGTAATTTTTTCCAAAAAACCCAATGGGCGATTAACATAGGAAATATTTTTCTTGCATCCACGGGCAGCCAGTGACGTCATCACTTCGCTTGCGTATTATTGAATATTCGATACTACGATCGTAGCGCAGTCTGCCGGATCCAATGTGAAAAATTCCAAAATCAACAACAATTTATAAGTGATAAATTAATTAAATAAACAATTTAATTTGGACTGAATTGTAAATCTAAACCATTCTCGAATCCACCTGAAGACACACAAAAAATTTCATTAAACTCGGTCCAGCCGTTTAGGAGGAGTTCAGTGACATACACACGCACAAAAGAAATATATATATAAAGATAAATACAAAGGCACAGCTTTAGTATAGCCTTTCCCCCCGCTTGTCGACTTTAAATATTTTTGGCCATTTTTGCGATGAATTAACATGGCTATCTCAATTGCGTAACTGACGATCTTGGTGAGAAACTTCCGTACTACTTCGGTGCCAAATTTCAAATTTTTTCAAACTAAAGCTGTTCCATAAAAATAAAAAAAAAACTGTTTTATGATATATACAAAATAAAAATAAAAATTCTAATAAATTCGAAATTATTACTGTTTACAATTAAGGTGAAAACATAAAAGAACCTTTATAAGTTACATATAAAGTATCAATTAAAATGAAAAATTTTGTTTTACTGTAGAAAAGAAAAGTACTACTAAATTAAATAAAAATTTTAAGCTAATACCAAGTATCTCTATGAAAATATTTATTTACACGCGAATATTTTCATAGTATATTAATATTTTTTTTTCTAATTTTTATTGTTTATCACGCGAAATTAAAAATATTTTATTTCCGGAAAAAAAATTAAATAAACGTGAATTTTGTTTATTTTGGCATCAAATATATTTTTCTTTTTGATCATTTTAAAGTTAAAATGGAGTTTTTATTTAATATCTTTTGATCCAATTATCCGATTGAACTGAATTGTAAATCTAAACCATTCTCGAATCCACCTGAAGACACACAAAAAATTTCATTAAACTCGGTCCAGCCGTTTAGGAGGAGTTCAGTGACATACACACGCACAAAAGAAATGTATATATAAAGATAAATACAAAGGCACAGCTTTAGTATAGACCTTCCCCCCGCTTGTCGACTTTAAATATTTTTGGCCATTTTTGCGATGAATTAACATGGCTATCTCAATTGCGTAACTGACGATCTTGGTGAGAAACTTCCGTACTACTTCGGTGCCAAATTTCAAATTTTTCCAAACTAAAAAAATGTTACTGTTCCATACAAAAAAAAAAAAAAAAAAAAAAAAAAAAAACTGTTTTATGATATATACAAAATAAAAATAAAAATTCTAATAAATTAGAAATTATTACTGTTTACAATTAAGGTGAAAACATAAAAGAACCTTTATAAGTTACATATAAAGTATCAATTAAAACGAAAAATTTTGTTTTACTGTAGAAAAGAAAAGTACTACTAAATTAAATAAAAATTTTAAGCTAATACCAAGTATCTCTATGAAAATATTTATTTACACGCGAATATTTTCATAGTATATTAATATTTTTTTCTAATTTTTATTGTTTATCACGCGAAATTAAAAATATTTTATTTCCGGAAAAAAATAAATAAACGTGAATCTTGTTTATTTTGGCATCAAATATATTTTTCTTTTTGATCATTTTAAAGTTAAAATGGAGTTTTTATTTAATATCTTTTGATCCAATTATCCGATTGAACTGAATTGTAAATCTAAACCATTCTCGAATCCACCTGAAGACACACAAAAAATTTCATTAAGCTCGGTCCAGCCGTTTAGGAGGAGTTCAGTGACATACACACGCACAAAAGAAATATATATATAAAGATTTATTTTTTTATTAAACTTTTCACCATAAGAAGTATTGTAGTGTAAACCACACTCTCGGTATGCCTCTTACATAATTTTATATTAAAATTTAAAACAAGAAACGCTGTATAAATAAGAACAGGGAAAAACAGCGAAAAGTTGAAAGTGCATATATTAGGTTGATTTCTTTAGAAATCGACCTATTGCAATCACTTCGTTAATTTATGTATCCATTTGTTTATCTATCTTATATATAAGGAAAATTTTATCATCACGATAACTCCCGAAATAATACTCCAAATTGAACCAAATTTTGACAGCTAACTCATATCATAAATATCTTGGATGAGTTCGTTAACCAAGTAGCTCCTCTTTTCTCTTTTAAAGTGGCGGCCACTTAAAAATTTCAAATCCACATTGTAAAAAACATATTTAGGGTCGTATTTGTATAAATTTTGATGTAAATATAGATCACATAAGGGTTTCAACCAAGTTTAAGCTTATTAATGAATTTTATCCGCCAATTTTAACAGGTCCTTCCAGCTCATTCGGAAAGTAGGTTGATTTCTTTTTCATCAAGTAGCCGTCATTTTGTTTCAAAATGGCGGATACAAATTATTAATTGATTTGGTAGAAATATTGATGTAAGCTATGTATATGGGTTTTGATGTAGGCACTATCTATGATATCTACGCATGATGCTATGGCGTTTTAAGCAAATTGGTTCATAAATACCTTTTTATCTGAATTTAAAATTTTCAAGTGGCACTTGGAAAAAAAGATGGCAGGACAAGTTGGGAAACAAATATATCAAATACATTTGTGATATAAGTCTACTGTACAAATTTAGTTCGAAGTAATTCACAATCTCAAAAGTAATCATGTTGAAAAATTAAGTGGCCGCCACTTGGTTCAAAATGGCGGAGCAAGTTGTTCAGTGAACTAATCCAAGATATTCGTAAGATAAGTTCAATGTCCAACTTTCGTTCGAATAAATTCAGTATTTCAGAAGTTATCACGATAACAAAATATCAAGTGGCAGCGTTCAAGTAGACGCAAGATGGAAACAAAATTGCCGAGAAACTTGTCCAACGAAATCATAGTTGTTTGAATTATAAACCCATTTTTCAACTTTGGTTTGAATTGATTAAGCATTTCAAAAGTTACCGTGATAACAAATTTTCATGTGGCCGCCACTTGGAAACGATATAATGGAGCAAGTTACCCAGCAAACTCATCCCAGACATTTGAAGAACAAATTCACTGTCCAACTTTGGTTCGAATCAGTGCAGTGTTTCAAAACCTATTGTTATGACAAATTTTCGAGTGGCTGTCAAAGTGGCTGCAACTTGGAAACAAAATGGCGAAGCAACTTGCCCATCGAAATTATCCAATATATTTGTATGGTAAGTTCATTGTCCAACTTTAGTTTAAATTAAATCAGTATTTCAAAAATTATCGTGATAAGAAATTTTCAAGTGGCACCATGATTTCAAGTGGCCACCACATGGACAGAAAAGAGGAGTGAGATGCAAAACGAATTTATCTGAGATATTTGAATGATAAATCCACTACCCAAATTTGATGCGAATTGATTCAGTATTACAAAGTTATCAAAATGATAAATTTTCAAGTGGCAGACACTTGGAAATAAAATGGCGGTGAACTTATCCAGGATATTTGCACCATAAATTCATTATCCAACTTTTGTTTGAATCATTTTAGTGTTTTAAAAGTTATCGTGATGGCACATTTTCAAGTGGCAGTATGATTTCAAGTGGCCGCAACTTGGAAACAAGATGTCGGAACAAGTTGACAAGTGAACTCATCTAAATAATTATATAAGATCACTGCCCAACTTTGGTTCAAATTGAATCAGAATTTAAAAATTTATCATGTTTATAAATTTTCAAATGGTAGCCTAATTTCAAGTTGTCACACTTAATTTATAACATCCGCACATTGTTAAAAATGGCGGAAAATGTTCATTAATAAAGTTGGTTGTGACCCTTATATAGTCTATCTATACATCAAAATTCAAACAAATTCGGAATACGCTTTTTACAATTTGAATTGAAAACAAAATGGCGGAGCAATTTGGTTAACAAATTCACCCAAGATATTTATTGGATAAGTTCACTGCCCAAATTTGGTTCGATTTGGGGTATTATTTCGGAAGTTATCGTGATTTTAAATTTTCAAGTGGTAGCCTGATCTTAAGTGGCACTGCTTAACATAGGATATCCGCCCTTTTGTTAAAAATGGCGAATAAAGTTCATTAATAAAGTTGATTGAGATACCTATATGGTCTATGTATGCATAAAAAATCAAGCAAATTCTGTCTTAAATACGCTTTTTACAGTATGAATTTCAAATTTTCAAGTGGCCTCCATTTGAAAACCAAATGGCGGAGCTATTTGGTTAACAAACTCATCCAAGATATTTATATATAAGTTTACTGTCCAAATTTGGTTCAATTTGGAGTATTATTTCGGAAGTTATCGTGATTTTAAATTTTCAAGTGGTAGCCTGATTTCAAATGGCCCCGCTTAGCTTAAGATACCCGTAACTTTGTTAAAACTGCGGAGAGAGTTCATTAATAAACTTCATTGAGACCCTTATATATGGTCTATGTATACATAAAAATTCAAGCATATTCGGCCTTAAATACGCTTTTTACAATGTGGATTTGAAATTTTTAAGTGACCGCCACTTGAAAACAAAAAGTCTGAGTAACTTCGTTAACGAACTCATCCAAGATATTTATACGATAAGTTCGCCGTCCAAATTTAGTTCGATTTGGAGTATTATTTCAGGAGTTATCGTGATGACAAAATTTTGAATATATATATATATATATATACTAGCAGACCCGGCCACGCGTTGCTGTGACTAAGTTATACGTTGAATTATACGGCTGTAAACTATTTAGTACAGTTAAATTATTATTTACGAACAAAGACGAAAACGTTGTAGCCGATGTAAAAACCCACAGGGTTGAGATTTGAAACTTAGGTCAAAATTTGGAAGCGATTGATAAAAATTTTCGTAGTGTTGATATTAAGCACAAATTAATTTTATTGTAGGGTCCTATAAATTTTAATGGAGAAGTGATATATATTATTTCTAATGCTACTTTGGATAAAATTGCTAAAATGACTAATATATAAATTAAATTCTATTAAAATTCTATTAAAATAAAAGTATAAAAGAAACAGACGATTTTAAAATCAATTTTTATGGAGGAGTGAAATATAATATATGCTATAATGGATAATTTTACTATTAAATGACCTCATCATTTTAAATATTTTAAAGAGGGCAACAGCTGTAGTTATAAAAGGGAAAACAATAAGGCTAAACCAGAAAAATAAGTAAATTTGATAAATATTTTAAAACTTTAAAATTGGAAATCTTATGAAATATTGGACATTTAAAGTAAATACATGTATCATTTTAAATACAAAAAGATTTTGGAAAAGTTTAGTGTATTTTAACGAAGTGATGAGAAGTTTTTGAGTATGTTAAAATTTTAATAGTAAATTCAAGTCAATAAAGATGGGAAACATTGAGGATTAAGATAAGAATAATTATAAGATTTAAAAAAAAAAAAAAAAAAAACTTTTTATATACCATGCTTTTAAATTTTAATATACTAATAATATACAAATTAAAAGGAAAATGATAAATATTCTATCATAGTTTGAAGTCAAATTTGTTTTCAAATGTCTAAATAAAATATCTGATGTAAGATACTAATATTTTGCAGCGGAATAGATTTCATTTCTGTCATCCTTGGCGAAAAAAAAAGAATATCGCCAAATTATCTGGCGAAAATATTTAATTCCTTTCAAAAATCATGGTTATTTTAACAACTTATATTAAAAGAGTAATGAATAATATGAAACAATATTTCGTACAATACATATTACATGTCATACATACGTACAATGAATAATACATATTACATTTCGTACAATGCATACATCTGGCATGTATATTTTCGTGTTACGCTTTTGATCGCCAAATAATAATAATAATAATAAAAAAAGCCAAGGGCGACAGAGTTTAAAAATTTAAAATTAAAATTTTGTCAATTTGACAGCAAAATAATTCAATCTAACACCCGCGATAACTAATACATATCTATACCCAAATATAAGGATTAAAATCGGGAAATAAATTTCCTCGATTTTTAATAATTTCTTACAAAAAATCCAGTGGGCAATTAACATAGGAAATCTTTTTCTTGGCTGCACAGACGGTCAGTGAGTCACACTTCGCTTGCGTATAGAACTCATAGATATAGTATAGCATATATAGAATAGAATGATCATTGGGGAGAAAAAAGTTATTCCTTTTCATTTGGGAAAAGACGACGTTTTTACCAAAATATGGCCGTCTTTCCCCGAGTGAATACACACGGGAATACATACTAATATTTTAGCAAATAAAATTTATGAATAATTTATTTGCTAAAGGGGAATGGAAGACTCCAGATACAGTTTCAAATTCATATTTCTTTCTTTCTTTTTTTTTTTCAATACCACTTAATGGCTGTTTCCAAAGCTTTTATTTTTTATCTTTTTTCGGCATCAAAAATCTTTCTACGATAACATGGGGATGAGAGATCTATATATATTACTATATCTATGATAGAACTACATTAGCACTTTATCAATGTGTATAAAATCTTTAAATTGATTATGACGTCAATTTTCGTGAGATGCATAATTTAACTTTTTATAATTTTTTAACGTTCACGTTTGATTAAATGTATTTATTTTTATGTCGAAAGAAAATGAACTCGTATTTTTTTTTTTTTTTTTTTTTTTTGGCAACAATTAAATTAATGGAACTCACAGATATTTTGGAGCAACTTTAATAAAGGTCTATAATTAACAAATAATTGCAATAAAACAATATTGTGACAATAAATAGAGATAAAAACTATCCTATCTCTCAAGTTGGATCAAACTGCACACAGTGTGCAAAATTTCATCAAAATCAGTTCCTTAGTTTAGGAGTTTACCCCGGACAAACATCGTGACACGTAATTTATGTATATATACAGATTAAATTATAAAGTTTTGATCAATGAAGCACAAATAAGTAAAAAACAGGATTAATTTCACTGTATTATCTTCATTATAATATGAATTCAATTTACACTTCAGTCTAAGTAACACGTGGCCGGCTATGCTAACACCAAAAATTTAAAAAGTGGAAATAATTGAATTATACGAAATTTATTAATAGGTTAAAAAGTTGAAGATTCTTTGTGTAGATGGCAGCACCAAATATATTTCAGCTTTCATTTCAACCCAGTCGAAAGGTATCGACATCTGTTAGAATCATTTGGAGTTAACAGATAATTGTGACTGTCAAATAATAACAGACAAATAATTAGCAATAAATTAAAATTGCGACTATAATTTGAGATTTAAACTATCCTATCTCTCAAGTTGGATCGAACTGCACATGGTGTGCGAATTTTATTATAATCGGTTAAGTGGTTTAGGAGTCCATTGAGGACAAACATTGTGACACGAGATTTATATATATTAAGATATGAATGATTGTAATAGGTCGATTTCTAAAGAAATCAACCTAATAAAGTGCAGATGTTATAAACTAAGTGAGACAACTTAAAATCAGGCTACTACTTGAACGTTTATAATCATGATAGCTTTTTAAATTCTGATTCAATTCGAACCTAAGTTGGACAGTGAACTTATCATATAAGTATATTGGATGAGCTCACTGGGCAGCTTGTTTCTACATTTTGTTTCCAAAATTGAGACCACTTGAAATCAGGCTGCCACTTGAAAATATGCTATCACGATAACTTTTAAAATACTAAACTGATTTAAACCAAAGTTGGATAGTGAATTTATGGTTCAAATATTTTGGATATGTTCGCATGCTCCGCAATTTTATTTCCAAGTGGCGGCCACTTGAAAATTTGTCATAATGATGACTTTTGTAATACTGAATCAATTTGTATCAAATTTAGATAGTGGATTTATCATTCAAATATCTCAGATAAGTTCGCTAGGCTTTTTTGTTTCCAAGTGTTGGCCACTTGAAATCACGGTGCCACTTGAAATTTTCTTATCACGATAATTTTTGAAATTCTGAATTAATTTGGACCAAAGTTGGAAAGTGAACTTATAATACAAATATCTTAGATGATTTCGCTGGGCAAGTTGCTCCGTCATTTTCTTTCCAAGTTACAGCCACTTAAACTGTCACTTTAAAATTTGTCATAACAAAAACTTTTGAAATACTGCATTGATTCAAACCAATGTCAGACAGTGAACTTATGCTTCAAATATCTTGGATGAGTGTGCTGGGCAACTTGCTCTATCATATTGTTTCCAAGTGGTGGCCACTTGAAAATTTGTTATTACAACTTTTGAAATACTTAATTAATTTGAATCAAAATTGAAAAGTGGATTTATCATTCAAATACCTATTATTTTGGTGGGCAAGTTTCTCTGCAATTTTGTTTCCAAGTGGTGGCCACTTGAACGCTGCCACTTGAGAATTTGTTATCGGGATAACTTTTGAAAACTGAATTTATTCGAACCAAAGTCGGACAATGGACTTATCTTACAAATATCTTGGATTAGTTCACTGAGCAACTTGCTCCTCCATTTTGATCCAAGTGGCGGCCACTTAATTTGTCAACACGATAACTTTTGAAATTCTGAATTAATTCGAAATGAATTCGTACAGTAGACTCATCTCACAAATGCATTTGATATATTTGTTTGCCAACTTGGTCCGCCATCTTTTTCCCATTTCTGGCCACTTGAAAATTTCTTATTCACATAAAAGTTACTTATGAACCGATTTGCTTAAAACTCCTTATTTACATAGCCCACATCACTATTTCTAGCTAGTCCATTAATAATTTGTAGTCGCCATTTTTTTTTTCAAAATGGAGGCTACTTGATAAAAAAAAAAAAAAAAAAAAAAAAAAAAAAAATCAACCTGCCCTTCCGAATGAGCCGGAAAGAATTTTTTTATTTGCTTACCAAACTTTTCACCATAAGAAGCACTGTAGTCCAAACCAAACTCTCGTATACCACTTACATGATTTTATATTAAAATGCAAATTGTATCAAAGACTTTTGCCCAATCCTGTATATCCATATCCTAAAATTATATCCATTGTTATATGCAAAAGTTATACATAATTAGCATAATGACTTCCATCAATTGTGTTGTATCAGTCGTAAATATGCGTTCAAATGTTTTTAGAGCAGTAAAAAGAGAAGAAAAACAAATTTCCCATGCTAATCTACGTAAATTTTATGATTTTTTCCTCCGAATTTATGCGGTCAATTTAAAATATATTTCAGAGACATTTGTTTCTAGCGAATGTCGATAAAATTTCCACCAATTTCAGCTGAAATTACCTGGAATAAAAGTTTAGTTTCCATTGTAAGTAAATTAATATTTTGTGAAAGAATAAGATAGTTATTGTTTATGAACTATTGATAAAGTAATTCGCTTAAACTTTTACATTATTCCTTAACATATGGTGTCGCGGTAGCCCAGTTAGTAGAGCGCAGGGCTCGTAATTGGAAAGTTTGTGGATTCAGTACTCGAGCCGGCCAAAGGCCGCCGTGTACATTAATGGTGGCTGGTGCACGTAAAATCTGTCGTGGCCACAATATCCTCCATGTTCCCATCAAAATTATACCACTGGGGGTTACCGAAGCGGGGGAGCAATCCTCTCCGTGTAGGATCTAAATTGTGATGGCACATCTCCGGACCACCTCTAGAGGTGAGTCCCAGACCGACGCCAATTGCCCATTGCGCAGCGCTAGTGCGACGTAAAACCCAGTCAACCAACCTGAACATATGAAAAAGCGCTTACAAATTTTTAATGCACTTTTGTTTCGAATAAGCGATTAATAATTTGAATTTACAGAATCATAAAAGATTTATCAAGGATAATGTGTATTATAGAAATCCAAGAAGCACATAAGACATTTTGTAAAAAGCTAATTTGTTAGACATGCAACTACATGTTCGCAGTTGCAATTTTTTTTCGATCATTTAAAACTATTCCATGTCATTTTGTAATTTATAAGATACATGTCACTTATAAAAATATTTTAAGTGATTTGTGAATATCAGTTTAAACATTCCCTTTTTTCCTAACTACATTTTACTATGCATAATAAAAATGCACAAAAGTATATAAGTACTTAAAAGTATATAAGTACTAAAAAGTATATAAGTACTCGAAATTGCATAAGTACTTAAATATCGAATAAATGCTTGTAAGAAACAATATGTCATTATTCCCTTATTTATATTTAATAGTATCATAAAAGGAAAGACCTATCTGGGAGAAAACATAGGGATTCAAGGAACATTAATATTTATATATATATATTGTTAATATTTTTTAATTAAATCTTTCATTTCTTCATATGATTTAATTTTTCTACCCGTGAAATATCTGAAAAGGTTTTTCATGTAAATATATATATATATATATATATATATATGTATATATATTCTTTCTTTTCCTTTTTTTACTATGTAAATAGTTGGGAATGTTTTAGGTTGGCAAGGTATTATTACAAGGTAAAGGTATGTGGAAATGTACATTAATATATATATACAGGAACATTAATTAATGTATGTATATAAATATATATATATATATATATATATATATATATATATATATTCTTTCTTTTTCTTTTTTTACTATGCAAATCCTTGCGAATGTTTTAGGTTGGCAAGGTATTATTACGAAATTAATGTATGTGGAAATATCTTTTTCAAAGTTATGTAAATGCTGTGCAGGATAAATTTCCGGTGTCAGTTGTTTAATTCAATACGACAACGTTGGTGGGACAACATTTCCATTAGCCTAACAATTAATTTTTTGTAAATCTGTTTCTCCGATTATTTAAAATCTTTATATGCTATTTTGTAAATTATAAGATACATGACATGAAGCACTCTTAATTGATTTGTACTTGTAGCTGCCAGTTTAACGTTCACACTAAAGCATATTTTACAACGTTAAATAAAGACGCACAAGTGAAAAAAAAAATGTGTTTGAATTTCGAATGGGTGTTAAAACTTATCTCACAAGGGAACTATTATGTGTTGACAGGCGGCACGTGTTCACCATTCTTCCCACTCACGCTACAAATGAAATTACGGAAATCCCTGTAAAAGAGGTGGGAAGCACATGCGTATATAAAATAGACATGATTCCCTTGGGCCTTATAGAATAAAAACAAGGCATGATAGAATAGCAACAAAATATGTTAGAAATCGTTAATAGGACGTCAGAAATCTGTGTAGTATATTGTTTTCTAAGATAGTTATAAATAAATACTGACTTTTTTGCTTAAATTGCTTCTTTTGTTTCTAGAATATTACAAATTAATTTTTATAGTAAAAAATTTCTTTCATTTTGACAATGATAAATTCAGCTGTTGGTTATGTGATATCTTCATCTGATAAAAGCAGTTTCTGAAATCAATATAAATATATTTTTAATTATATGATAATAAAATTAACTAAGGTTTTTATGCAAATATATTAATTATATTCAGTCAAGGATAAAATTAAAAAAAAAAATATTTTATGAGATTTTTGCTTTAAAATAAATACCTAAAAGAGTTTGAAATTAAAAAATTGCCAATTTTTGTGGTTAATTTTGCTGATGTCAAATCTAGGGACCTGGACCTGGATGTCGATCGTGAGGTGAGAGGGGGGGGGGGGGGTGAAAAAGTTCTAAAGGATTTCCCCAGTTCAAATTTTCTCTAAAAGAAAAAAATTTCAACGAGTACAAATAAAAAAAAATCAAAAATGAATATCTATTTTATAAGTTGAAGTCTTTTCCTTTTAGCTTATTTATTGAATCTTCTTTTAATCTTCTTTTATGATTTTTAATTATGCTCTTACATTAAAAAGAATGTTTAAACCTTTAAAAAAAAAAAAATTGATATTACAATTCTAGTATTTTTAGATAAAGCTATTACATGTGATATTTAAGCACTGGAGATAGAGGGATGTAAAAAGACAAAAGCTTTAGAAAGAAGTTCTCTTTAAATTTTCTAATTGATTTTAATCCTTGATTTTTTCTTGCAATATTTTCCGTCTAAGAATCATGATTTTTTTCTTAAAACCCGTTCTCTTAGACCTTCCGTTCTTTTCTTCTTTAACTTCCATCACTTTATAAAAACTTCTTCTTCGCTTACATCATGTTACGCTCCTTCAAATCTCTAAATTTTTTTCATTTAACTCTTTATTCTCTACCATTATTAAAGGGCTTGTTCAAATTAAAAGTTGAGCTTGTTAAATTTATAAAATATTCTCTTAGAAAGGTAGTTTTCCTAAAAACCTTTATGGCGTTGAATTTTTTTATCAGCCGTTTTTAAAGGATACTCGGTGTTAAATTATACATACTGAAAGAGTAATTTTTTAAACTGGAAAATATTACAAAACTCATAATGTTACAAAATGTATTATGATGCAATTACCTTAATGTATATAAATTTTAATTGCTTCATAAATTGGAAACAGCTTCTAAAAATATTTCTCCATGTATTTTGTTTATTTTTAAATATAAATTTCCAGCTTTATGCATTCTTTTGATAATTTTACCAATAACTTAAATGGGCCCTTTTTGAAGTCAAGGAAATTTTGAAATTTCTTTATATCCGAAAAAAAAAATCGAGCAAAGAGTTTTTAGAGCAAAGTGTTAAATGTAATTCAGTAATTAGGAATAAATAAATAAATAATAACCCTCTGTAAAGAAAGTAACCCCCCCCCCCCCTCCATCCTTCGCTTAATCAACTAATGATGTTACGAAACTGTTTGAGATTGACACAAAAAGGCTGGAAATAAGTTTCGTATTTAATTTAAACTTTAAAAACTGAAGAATATTGTTATTTAGTTAAAGTAAATATATTTTATAAATGATAAAAGGTTGTTTTATGAGTTATATTCTCAATGTAATATCAACAAATGCTTGCAAAAATTAAAAAGAAAGCACCACAGAACTGGCATTTTAAAGTAAAATGTACAAAACTTTGAATAAACACCATATTGCAATTTGTGGTGTTTATTCAAAGTTTTGTACTTATTGCTTGCAAAAATTGTCTAGTTTAATTAAAAAAATTATAATCTGCATTCTCATTCACTGGTAAAATCCAGGTGTTTGAATTTATCTAACACTAGTTTTGTACAGCGGTTTTTGTTATAAAATAAACCTATACATCAAAAAAGAAATTTTTTTTAGAAAATATTGATAAAAGAGTCGCGGAAAAAAGGTCGGTCATGTTAAGCTACTTTTTTTTTTTTTTTTTTTTTTTTTTTTTAAATAAGTATTTTTTTAACCGAAAAACCCGAAAAAAAAATCGATAAACAATTAAAAATATTATTAAATATTTGTTTAAAGTAAAAGATAATCTATATTCACTTCTTTGAAATCTTGTCTTATTCACATTTTAATAGAAGACCTTCAGTTATTAATATAAAAGACTGATTTCTTCGACTATATAAGTACAAACGTGTATAGGTTGATCAGTTGGTTGCTAGGTTAAGGCCGATTGACTACGCTAGGGTTCTAGGTCTATGGGTGGAGTGCCCTTATTGGGACTCTTTCTGAAGGATTCTAGCCCATATTTACGCGAGTTTCGGGGAAAACCACACAAAAGTCTGAATGGTTACAGACGTGTCTAAAAAAAATCACGTAAATTTGATGTTTATTCCAAAAAATAGAAGTTCCAAAACATCCATGGAAAATGATATGATACAGTGTAGGGCAAAGCCTGGAACGCGCACATACACACACAAAAAAGAAAAGAAAAGAAAAGAAAAAAAATCCACACTCGGAAAATGTGCAACTGGATACACATTGCATATTCCTCATTTTGTTCATAAGCTTCAATGCTTTTTCAAACGAGAATTAAACTTAAAGTCGGCAGCAAAATTATTGAAGAGTCCACACTTTTAACACACATATATGTATATATATATATAATCCTTTATTTTACTCCATGTTCACTGCAATTTTGACCCGATTAACCGTGCTTTTAACTGATATCTGATTGTTAAATTTTTACATGTGTCTCGTTTATTCTAACTTTGAGTTGCATCCGTTTCAATAATAATTTTTTAAGTAATTTTGTATTATTATTTGTTGTGGTGAGTTTATTTTGATCTACGATTTAAAATGGTTTTGGATTATTATTTTTAGGCAATAGTTTTATTTTGATCTTTGTTTTTATGGTTTTACTATGGGTGTTTTGGGCCTGTGAACAAAGAAATTCTTAGCTTTTGCTTTCTTTGTGATAGAAAAACATCCATTTTTTAGCATATTTGCATTCTACCAGGCCCTTGAAAACGTTAGAATGCAAATACTGCTTTTTTCTCATTCCAATTTCCAATAATTCCTTAATATTTTTCTTTAATTCTTTTTTGGTTTGATTTGGGTAGTCTTCGCTTATGATCCGAATAATTGTTTTAATACTGATGTTAAATCATCTTTAAATTTCAAATTTTTTGCACTGATAATATTGTATTACTATATATATATATATATATATATATATATATAAAACACATTTTAATTCATGTCTGCATCTTTCGGTATTCAGAAACATCATCATTAATCATTTATTTCGAATTAATAATTTATGCTCTGCAAAGTTTAAAAACAAGAATATTAATAAACTGATCACAGCCACTGCTAAAATGGGTTTTCCTAAAAACTTTGTATTTTCTATTTTATATCCTTAACCATGTCTCTGTCAGTACAAAAAAAAAAAAAAAAAAAAAAAAAAAAAGCTGTGTACACTCTTGTGTATATCAACAAAAAAATCATAAAATAATAAAAGACAATAAAAATGGTGGCGGTTGGGTGGGCAGATGTTTGATTACGGAGGTGGGGTGGTGTTGTAAGGCTGGATGGTTGGGTGGGTTTGTGAAATTAAATACAAAAAAAAAAAAAAAATAGAAGGCTTGTTGCATTTGCTTTGTATTACTATGCAAACTTTCATTTTCCAATAAAATTTCAGATTTTTCCTTTTTGAGTTGTCAACTATATTTAATGTTCTAATTATACTGTTAAACACAATGTGATCAATCGGTGAATTTCATTGTGGCTTCGTGGTTTCAATGTTGTTCATCTGCTTAGAAATTTTGCATTTTTAAATCCTTATGGTTCCTGTTCTGGTTGTGGCAGGCTGGGGGAGTGTTGCCGGCGTAAAACTAGTGTAACCCCACAGGCAAGTCACAAGTCTTGCCGCCTGCCTCCTTCTTCCTATCTTGTGTTTCTTGGGTTGTTTTTTCATTAATTTTGATAAGTTTATGGTTTAAAGTTAAGATTTGTTGTTTTACTTTATTGATTCGTTTGTTTTGCAGGCTGTTAATTAATAGATCTGCTTTCTTTACATTAGTGTATTTCATCCACTGATGATTTTTTTTTTTTTTTTTTTTTTTTTTAATCTTATTGGTCATTGGTGTTTCAGTGATCTTGTATCTGTTGCTTGACTTCTACTATGCTTAATAGATCATCTTTATTATATATATATATATATATATTAGTTTAATCGCTAATTTTTATCGTCAACTTTCTTTTTTATAAGTAATTTTAAACTAAGATCTTGATTCGACAAATATTTACTTAATAAAACAGTATTAGGTGCCCATCATTTATGTAGGAATTATTGCTAGTACTCAGTAATTTTGTTGCTGACTGTGCTTATGAATACTGACGTGAGTAACATGTGGTCAAAATTTCTTCTGCTAAATCTTCATTATCAATTTAAATGAGTGTTTAACTGCATATTAATATCTTATTTTATGCCAAAATCTCCCATTAGGAAATTAGTCAACGGATATCAGAATTTTTAAACTTGTGGCTTCGATATTTATTAGCATATTCTCAAATTAACATATTTACGAATCATACTTTGTATTAAATTCTACTGACAGTAGCTACTTTAATGGTGTCGAGTAGTTTTTATTTAAAAGTTGTTTTATTTATTTATTTTCCATTATGACGCATAACTAATTTTGAGATTAAAAATAATATATTACATTCAAAACTTCATGCTTCGATAGCAACTTAAACTGATTAAAAATCACCACAAATCACTTCTCCTACACGTACGTTTTCAATATTTTTGCAATACTTCTTAAATATTAGTCTCTCGGAAATAAAGGACATTAACAATAAAATATGTCTTTACTTAAAAAAAAACTTAGACATGAATTGTTGCCATTCTGAGGGAAAAAAAAAAATTCAGTGTATTTTTAACGATATTTTATACGCCTCTTTTCTGCCGGTTGCAAACTGTTTCGGTCTGATAAATGTATTCTTAAGTTCTCATGTAATCTCTAGTGTATATCTCATAGCTAATCGTTCTACAAACTGCGTAGGTGGATACTCATGAATCAAAACTATCTCAACAGTCTGAAAGGCTTTCATCGCATTTAAAACTGCGGACTTTCAGTTGCGATGTGACATCACCGCATTATAACTCATTTTAGGAGTATCGTATTTTTAAATATGTTGCTCCCTTTGACAAGTAGAGGGAGAAACATGAGGCAGCAACAGAGAATTTATAATATTAATTATTATACATTTGACTGCAAAACGAGGAACAACGAGAATTGTATACGAATCGTACGCGTGATATTGTGTCCAATATGAAGATAAATTTAATTCACAATCTTAACTTTTCCTTTATGTATGTTGATCTACTTTTTATTTTTTTAAATAATTATATGGAAAGTAGATACTTTTATCTACTGATAAAGGAGAAACGAATATTTATTCCAGAGACTTTATGAAAAACTGTGTTTTAATGCTTTGCTTTTCTCATCTTGATATTTGTTATATGTTATATTTAGAAATTTTTTTCCAAGATGTACTATGGATACATAAAATAATTCATGTAACTTATTTTTGTGTCCAGTATTATTAGAGGCGACAGATTAAATTTCATATCATTATGGTACATTATGTAAACTTATACCGACCGTTTTACAGTACCTTTACAATAAAATAACTTTAATAAATGGTACAATTACCCAATTTCGGAGATTTTTTTTTTCCCTAAGTAAGTGAGGACTAAAAATGTGATAGATAATTATGTTAAACAATTTTCGTGTTACAAATATTTAAAACTTAAAAAAAAAAAAAAAAAAAAATCAAAACAATGTCTGTTCTGGAAATTCGAGGACATATGGTCACCCTATGTAAACCAGGTATGCCAACATTTTTAATTTATTCCAGAGGATTGCTAATATTCGCCATACCACTTATTTCGAAGAGTTTTTTCTTTCTTATTTAATTGTTACTACAGACTGGAGAAGATTACTTAACAATAAATAAATAAATAAATAAAAATAAAATAAAAGTGTGCAAAAAGTCGAGTACTAACAATGCTCCACAATACATTAGAAAAATTGGCATGTTTGTATAAACCTGTCACGGGACTTTAATGAAAATTTTGCTCGAAAATTTATGAATCAGAGATTTATTTCTTGTACATACACACAAAGAAATATATGTTTATTAATGATTTGGAATTCAGAAATAAGCACTAATTTGATACACGTAATTTACGAACAAATGGTGTTATTAAAATGGTTACACTACCATTGATTTTTTTTTTTTTTTTTTTTTTTTTTTTTTTTTAATATATGAATAAAATTAATTTAAATTATGGCGCCTTATCAAGGGTTTATTTCTCTAAAAGCCGATTTAATAAAAAGTTCTAATAATACTTCTGTCTAGGAGGAAGAGTTTTGAATATAATGAATTCTCAATATCTGACAGAAGGTATGTAATAAAATATTGAGATTTCATAGAAAAGATTATTTTAAGGTAATATTGAAAGATGGATTAAAAAAAGTGGTATATTTCCAATAGTTAAACAAACAGAATATATATATATATATATATATATCTGAAGAAGTACTATATTTACTTTAGTAAAATCAGACCTTATCACTTTATCTCGATATCATAGTTGCAAGCAAACAGAAATAATTCCGCATCACATGTTGTCATTTGAGGTAATATTCTATAAATTGGTTCGAAACCTATTGTTGAAAATAAGTCTACAAGTTATTTAACAAATAGTAAGGTACTTTTCTTGCAAGCTATTACAAATTTAAGAAACAAATCAGAATTCCTTAACAGCTCCAATTTATAAGAAAATACGTAGATATGGCCAGAGAATCTCTCTGCCTCTCTTTCTCTTTCTCCCCCTCCCTCCTCAAAAAAGAAAGAAAGAAAAAATAAAAAATAAAGCAAAAAACCAAAACGATAGGTTGATTTATCCATATTTATTTTTAATCAATGTACAATGTATTTCCATTAACAGATTTAAAAATGAAAATTTGGGTAACTGCCCTCTATCCCTTTTTTTTTTTTTTTTTCCCTTTGATGACAGACCAGTGTTGCCAGACTTTACGATATTTTTATTCAATAGTCACCAATAATTTTGAGAAGTGATATTTGATATACTTAAACGACGAATCAAATCGAAGAATCGTCTATTATGTATATCAAATCAAATATCACTCCTCAAAATTATTAGTGACAATTGAATAAAAACATCGCGAAGTCTGGCAACACTGAAAAGGGAAGTATGAATCAGTAAAATTGCTATTGAATTCAAGTCAATCTTAAATTAAAGAGCATGGTCAAAAACATAGGGTAGAGTGCAAATTTGCTGCAACAATCCCCCGTAGAGCAGAAAAACGACCCTAAACGACCCTGTTTCTATCAAAACCAAAGAAATAGAGCTCTTCAGCAAGACGGCGTGGTGCAGTGGTTTGAGTGCCTTGTCTGAATGAGGAAGGTCGTGAGATCGAACCCCGATGACTGCTGGAACTTATTTATTATTATTATTTTTTTTTTAATGTAAATGAAATAGAACACAATATTAAAATAAAGGAATAATTTAAGCTGGGATATTTATTAAATTCAATTTGAAAATATATAATAATGAATTTTTAGTTAGTAAAATATTTTATTTCAACTAAAAAAAAAATTAATAATAATAATTTTTCTTTATAATTTAAATATTTTTCTTTATTACACATTTTCTCTTCCCTAAAGGTTTCTCGAGTTCAAACCCCAACAAAGTCCTCATTTTTTTTTCTTTTTTCTTTCTTTCTTTCATTTCTTTTCTTTCTTTCTTTTTTTAATTATTAATGAAATAAAACAAAACATTAAAATAAATGAATAACTCAAGAGAAAATAATTATTAAACTTAATTAAGAAATTAAAAATAAATAAATATACTCTATATAAAGATACTATTAAGAAATACATAGGGTAAAATTACCTCTTTATGATGAAAAATCACGTTTAAATTTACGAATTTAATTCCAAGTTAATGGCTATGATTAGAAGTAAAAAATTATCAAAGCATAAGCACTTTTCACGATGAGAACAACGTATAAAAGAAAATTTATTACAATTAATTTCCTTACAATCTTGTTAATGAACACATATATAACTAGATAATTTTGGAAATGTAAACATATGCAAGAGCCAACAGAATAATACCAATAAGTAAAAGTTCTTTCTTTTTACGTATGAATAATAGCGCAATTAAAAGCAGATGAAAAAATGGCAATATAAATATTATTTTCCGTTGCACTATTCATTTGAAAAAAAAAAAATTCAGTTGAAATAAAATATTTTAATAATTTAATAGAATATTTATTTTTATGTACAAAAAATAACAAAATTAAAAGCAGACTATCAGCATTTCCTACTAACGACTTTGTCATAAAATATTAATAATAATAAAAAATAAAATAAAAAATAAACTTTAGGAAAGAGAAAAACGTGCAATAAAGAAAAATATTTTCCCTTAAATTATTTATTTATTTAAATTGTAAAGAAAAAAAAAAAAAAAAAAAAAAAAAAACAGTTGAAATAAAATATTTTAATAATTAAAAATATATCATTATACATTTTTTAAATAAATTTAATACACATCCCACTAAATTATTCATTTATTCTAATATTTTGTTTTATTTCATTTATATATATATATATAAAAAAAACAATAATAATAATATAAATTCGAGCTGTCATCAGGGTTTGATTTCTCGGCCTTTATCACACAATCTGAATACTCTAACCGCTGCGCCACGTCGTCTTCCTAAGAGTTTATGTTTCGTTGGTTTTGATAGAAACAGCTAAAAATTTTAGGATTGTTTTCTCGCTTCATGGGGATTATTGCAGCAAATTTTCACTCTACCCTATGTTTCGACCATGCTCTTTAATTTAAGATCGGTTTAGTTTCAACAGGAATTTTACTGATTCATACTTCCCTCGTGAGAAAGACAAAGAGAGCAACTGAAATTTGGTTCACTCTATCACCGATAACTTTTTGAACTTTTAGAAATTTTCTTAGCAGTTATTTTTATTTTATTTATTTATTATAAATATATATAGAGAGAAGTAACTCAAAAGATTTTGGCTAGTAAATTCTGAAAAAAAAAGAAAAAAAAAAAGTTTTTTATGTTTACGAATACGCAGCTAAACCTTATTTAGTAAAAGTACTCATATTTCATATAATATGTTTCATATAAGTTTTCTAAAGATGGCATTACCATTGGGTTGAATACCTCGCATATTTAAATTCAAGAAACAGTTTTTCTTTCTTTCTTTCTTTCTTTTTTTTTTTTTTTTTTTTAATATGTAATTTTTAAAGTAATGTTTATAATTTATATGAATATAAGTGGTATTTTTATACAAATAAACATAAATAATTATAAGAAGCATAATAATAATCATTTCAAGCATTATTTTTTACAGGATGATCCCAAACTTTATTTTATTTCCTTTAATTTGTTACTAGTCCCCTTTTTGCCATCGAAAAATATTTCGCTGAAATGTGTGAAGCATACCATGTCCTTTTTACTCCTGAAATTTCACTATAATTCATGAAGTATTTTTCTAGATATTTACCACAACATCTAAAATTAAAAGCGTCCTATCATTTATGGCAAAGTATTGTTTTTTATGCCTAAATAGGGTATTCTTTCAAATCAGCTAAGGCCTAAAAAGTAAATGGATTGAAATCTGCTGAACATATCGTATAAATTTCATGGATATAAAGTTCGCCCTTTCAAATTTTGCATTTGTAACTTATCGGCAGTCATTCAATGACATATTTTCCCCTATAGAAGTTTCAAGAAAGCACAAAAAACGTAAATTTAATCTGTAAAATCTTTATGAAAATTTAATGAAAAATAATATGTTTCCAAACAATTTATTTCCCTTCTTCGGACCCAAAATTCATCTACGGTCTAACTTTAGCTCAGAAACCATAGAGATCGTTTTGGGTCAAAAAAAAAAAATAAAAAAGTCTTTCAAAATGTGTTTTTCTTTTATAAATTTATTTGGTGTTTTTAAGAAGCGCCATTTCGCTCCCTTTTTTTTTTTTACATATATATCCATATATGCTGATATTTAATGTTATGAAAGTGCATTATAATTAAAAAGTATCCCATACCTAAAGGACGATGTGAAATTTATAAAGATGCAAGGATCCAACAAATAGTCAAAAACCAAAAATAAATTTTAAGATGGTAATTATAAAAATATTTGAAATTGTAAAAACCTCCTAACTTAAATATAGAATATGTAAAATAATATTCTTTATTATTTTAGCCTTTCAATGTTATTCTTTTATATTCTACTATCATAATTTAACGCGTAGAAGTTTATTAAATTGGCTATTCTTATACGACATTTATTTCACACTGCTCTTCTGTGAAAAATCGTATCGCATGTTTTATATTTTTTTTTTCTAGAGTAAATGGATGTTTATTTTCCATCTAACTTCGGCTGCATTCTGGCCTTCAAAGAGTGATAAAAAATAAATAATAAAAATAATAAAAACAGAAACATTGACCCCTTCCCCCGTCTCTAAGCTAGAGATTAACACTGTCCCGTCGCGCCAATTTGATAAAGTGGATGCTTTTGATTAAAGCGGTCTTTGCCTACGCTAGTTCATGCTTACTAAAATGTCATCCGCTTTCTGTCAGCGGATCCGGTCTTTTGGGAAAACGATCTGGGCGGTCCCTTAGCACAAACTCTTCTTATTATCTTTTTTATATTTTTGCTTGTTTGATAAAATGATTGACGATAACCCCTTATATAGCCACACACCTTGAAGTGCGAATCAAATGAGGAAGTCAGCTTATTAACTTTCGTAATACCTACATGTTTAGAGCATCATTTGTATCATTAATTTTTTTATTTACCCTTTTTCACTATTATTATTAATTTACTATCACTATTATTAAATTATTATCACTATGTATTCAAATTTTTAGATTTTAATTAATTCTCATCTGTTTATCTCGATAAATGTCTACGAGACAAATTTATTTTGCTTTATTTTCTCTTCTTAATGTATATATTTATAATGTAAAAAAAATTTAAGAAATTAATCCAGACAGAAAATATTAATTAACGCAAAAATCATTTAGACCATCATCAGGGAAGCTCTTCAATGCAGGGGGGAAACAGTAAGATATTTCAAGAGCTACAAGTAAAAACAAAGAGTAGCTTAGCTTTTTACATCTTACCAACAGAATAAAGAACTTAACCATCACAGTTCTGAACATAAAGTGAAAAATTATTTAAATACAAAGGATTAAAACAATAATACATACAAAAATAAAAACAAAAATATTAAAATAAAAATAAAAATAAAATAACGAAAACGAAAACGACAATTATCACAAATAGACATATAAACACATATAAACACTAAAGGGAAAATATTTACAGTAGCTTAACAATTACGGATATCAGTCATAATACAGTCGGCAGCAAAACTATAAAAGGCCACATCCACATTTTTCATTTAGTTTGATTGCTAATTTTAATCATCAACTTACTTTTCTATAAAAAGCATAAGACTAAGATCATGCCTCGACAAATATTTATTTAACAAAATAGAATTAATGCACATCCTTTAAATAGGAGTTATTGATAGCGCCTCAATAATTTTGCTGCCGACTGTATAAAGTGGATAAGCATTCGATTTCGCGGTATCTAAAAAATTGCAAAACGGAACTTCTAAATCAATTAAATTGTCTCAAATTCTTCAAATCCTAAAATTTGCATATTTTTCGAATTTTTAAAACTTATACATTAAAATCGAAATCTAACCTTTTATCATAAAGACTAATATTCCAAGATTTTTCAATTAACCTATTTTTTAAATCTTAAAAAAGAAATCAAATCTTCAATGCCAGAGTGTGTTAAAATTAAATCCTTAGGATAAATATCAAGAGAAACCTCTAAAAAGTTACTACAATCATTAAAAGGTTGGATTTCGATTATTAGTTTCATTTTTATGTTTTGCGACTGCATTTATTTTCATTTATTTATTTATTTATTTATTTATTTTTTTTTTAACATTGTAATTATGTTTGCATATATTCTATTTGCTGAATTTTCTTGTCATTGAATGTGTAAATATTTGTTTTAATATTGTTTATTTAATAATTTTAATATTTTTTTTAACCTTTCATATTATTTTTCCTCGATAATATATTGGAAAAAAAAAAAAAAAAAAAAAAAAAAAAAAAAACCTTCATTAAATTACTTTTTTGCTTTTTCTCTTGAACCAAACAATTCTATCCAATGCTTATGCAACATATCGAATTGACACTCATCTATTTAGGTTTTAAATCCATGCTATCAAATTGCACAAAAATAAGTGTTACTCTTTTCTAAAATGTACATAATGGTCTTTTCTACCAAAATATCCTCCTACCCAATTATTATCACTAAAGATGAATATTCTTTGTAGAGATCTGTTAATATTACGTAAGTAAGGATTATTTTATCTGAGGAATACAGTTGATTTAAAGTAAACTTTTCATTACAATCCTTCTTGACATTTAATGTGTTCAGAGAAAAGAATGACTGGGCTATTGGAATCATTTAGAGCTTTACTAATCCTTTATATGCCAAAAGTACTTTAAAGTACTGTTAAATTTAAAAATGTGTAAAATCGAATTTATGGAAGTAATATCGAAGGTACTTATAAGGAACAAACGTGTATACTTTAATCACACTATATGGCACTAGACGTACCATTAAGCCATTTATGTTAAAGAAACGATATGATAATGTACTGTTTTTGCAAGCCGTTTTTCCTGATATTCAACTGTGTTATAAACAATTTATTTGTAATCTCAAGAGTATCTCAAATCTTGAAAATAAGAAAATAAATAAATAAAATAAACATGATAAAAAAGCTTTTCGGTATATTTTTTCGATGTCCTAATTTTTATTTTTGATGTCTATATACAGGTGTCAACAGTACTTTAATGTACCACTCATTAATCATCATTATAATGCTATGTTAAGTATAATTTTTACTGCTTATATCTTTAAAAACTGCTCATAAGGAACTAAATAAAATTACATTTGACTTAAAATTTATTTTATGGTGCGGTAAATAAAGGGGAAAATTAAACTGGAACTTCGCATGACACGTTTTGCATAAATACATGAACTGCACAAAAAATCTAATTTAAATGCTAGAAAATTGTCTAATGTTACTACTATTTTTAAAATAAAAAAGTAAAAATTGTTAAAGCAAGTATCATGTATGTATTTTCAAAACGCAAATGTTAAAGCACAGTTTTAGAGCAGTCTATTCGAGTAACGTACCAATCCCAAGAGGTCTCCAACAAACGCAAGACAACAGGACGTGTTTTCTAATCGAAATAAAAAGTACGCGAATATTTGAACGCTAAGATAAATACTTTTCATATTTTTTCAGGTGGTTCGGAATGGAAAAAATACAAGTTCGAAATGGCATACAACTTAGAGCAAAAGCCCCCTCTCTACCTTCTGTCCACCACTGAGCGTGTTTAGCGGTCTTGCCATTGCAGCATTTGCACCATGTGGATCTTATACGGATACTACTTTAAAATGGATCGGAAAATTTTTCGTACTGCTGACCAAGGAATCGCCAACTCACGTGCCACCGATCGAGCACTTGCTGAAGAATACCGGGAACTGAAGGCTTTTTCAATCACAGCAGTAGTGACTTCTTCGACAGTTTCATTCGCGATCGGTTTCCGCCCTCTTCCTGACCACACACCCAAGTCTCCAGTCTCTTCAAATTTCTTAATCATCTTCTTCAAACCATTCTTCGATATGGGCCCTTTTCGCAATTTCTTTAAACGACGATATTCACGCAGTGTAGCTAAGCTATTGCTGCCGTTTTGATAAAACAGTTTTACCAGTATAACGCTCGATCTTTCTTCTGTAAGGGCATGATTATCGATGGCAAAGGCACGAAGAATGATTTTCTGGCTCTGACTTCAACTCTATTTATAAATTGTTTGACTAATTTGCATAAGGAATTATTGAAAAGCGCCCTCTGGTGGTCAAAATTTGAATTTTGTTTTTCTTTATTGCAGAAAACGTTTCCCCATATTCCATATAACGTATATACCAAATTTCATAAAAATCCGATTAGTAGAACAGGTTCGAGAGGGGTCTGAGTAGGGACACTTTAATTATAACCACCCTGTACATAATGAACAATTAATCTTCGAAGTGATTAGGCAACAGTTACAATTAAAATTTGAGGGTACATGTTAAATAAAAAAGACCTTAAATTTAGCAAAACTGTTCGTAATATGTCAGGAAGTTTTAAAATGTTAAACAGATTAAGTTAATATATTTTTTCAGACCTCCCATAATAAGCTAAACCATTGCACAATACGCTTCAAACTTTGAACATTTATTTGATACAATTATTTCAATTGTCGTTCTCTTTTAATTGTTCAATTTGCTTTAAAGCGAAAAAGTGGAAATGAAGTATTTTCTCTACATTAAAAAATAAATAAATAAATAAAAATAAAATATGGAAATAAAATTATGAAAATGTTGTACATTTTATCTAAAAGGCAGAGCCCATGCAATTTGACAGTTGTATATAAGTATTTAAAATATTAATTAATGAACTAGTAAAACGCTTTGCAACAAATCGAAATGTTTGAACTACTTTTTATTTGGGAGTCAACAAACTTAGCAGTTCTTTAGGACAAGGACTCAATTTACCGATACTATAAAAAGCCCCACAATTTTCATAATTTTATAGGTGACTGTAATTGACGACAACTGATAAACACGTCCTTGCTATAACGGGAACTAGGCTGACTATCACATCTGTTTAATCCAACAAACGCAGGTATTTTTGTGCATACGTTACTTATAAAAACCTGTGTACTTGGAAAATTGAGACTTAAATACCTGGTACTTTTATAAACTGAAAAAAAAAAAAAAAATATATATATATATATATATGTATAATTTTGCTAAATTTTAAGTACTCGTTTTTAACACCGTAAAAATATTTAAAAAGATAATTTATAATCAATGCTTTTCGAAATCTTTCGAAAACAATCAGTTTAACAGTTGATAAGTTAACCAATACACATACAGTTTGACTAAATTAAATATTATTTATTTTAATTTTTTATGTTACCAAATGAAAAGTGAAAAAACATTTTAAATAAACAAATCTTGAAATTTTTAAGCAGCTGAATATTATCCTGGCTGAAGCCATAGCATCAAAACCTTTTATTCTTAGCTGATGGAGGCCTGTTGAAAGAAAAACATCATCTGTTCATCCGGAAATCCGTGCCTTTGAAAAACCCGGCATCCCCGGAGGGTGGCGTAATCCGGAATCCGGCCTCCAAAGAATCCAGGATTCAATGCCGCGTCAGATTCCATGATCGAAGGATGGTGCTGCGGGGCCTTAACACAATTGTTTCGCTCCTGCTCAATATTCTCGCCTTGGACTTTCAATCCTCGCTCTACGGAACGTGCTCTGCATCAGACAAATAGGTTATATGTTTCTATGTACATAATATTTATTGCGATAAAGTATATTTTAATTAAAATAAAGGTAAATATGGAAAGGATCGGATATTTCTCTAGACATCGTAGCATGTGTCTTGCGGTACATTTGTTGAAAAATAATTAAGTTAAATAAAAACATTACTCCTAATTCGTATGTTCTGAAATTAATTCTATAATGTGTGTTAAAATACTGAAACACCAGTTAAAATTTCTTTTTTTAAAATACTTCTTACGAAGCAATATTCATTTATGTGTTATTTTATCAAAAAGAGAATGCCAATAAAAAATAAATATATATATATAAAAACTGTAAATAATTTATGTACCAGATATTTATAATGTGCGTAATAGCTTGACTATTTAGTCTTACTTCTCAAGGTTTCATTTAAATGAATGCATTTAAATTATCTGAGATATGATCGGTTAAATATGAATACACCATAACATTTACGTGTGTACTTTGTAAATATATATATATATATATGCACTGGTGTTAAAAATTTAAGAAGCAACAACCTGTTTTCTCGTTTTCTTCTTTTGTGCATAATTTTTAAACAAATAAACATATGAACATAAAATTTAGATGGCCTGTTCGTTAGACCATTAATCGAATTTCATATAATTTTAGCATGAGTAATAATTTTTAAACTAATAATAATAATTTTTTTTTCTTTTTTCAAAAGTATGCTTTGGAAAAAAGGAAAATTTCAACAATTTTAGAAAAGAAAACTTAATGAAAAGTAGTGTTAAGGATGTATTACAGATAGATAAAGACGCACATGCCTTGAAATGTTACTCTAAATCTCAATTTTTCTTTCTGTATTAACTTTTCTTTTACTTTTATAATAGATTTTAAAAAATTATACTATATATTTAATAATTTATAAACTATGAGCATCACCAAAATAATAAAAATGCCGATAAATAGTTTTATAAAGAACATCTTATCCAATTTTCCTGTTTGTATGTATTGTATTTTTTTAAAAAGTTATTCACACGCGAAAAAAAGAAGAAAAAGGAAGAAACAGAAAAGTGAATACAGGTAAAAAGATCCGGTTTTAATCTAACACATGAACGCATGTTCATCTTCACCTATCTGCAATGTATCCTTATGACCATTTTTCATTAAGTTTTCTTTTCTAAACTGGTTGAAATTTTTCATTTTTTCCAAAGCTTATTTTTGAGAAAAAATGAATATTTATTAGCTTAAAAATTATTACTTATGTTAAAGTTATATAAAATTCGGTTAATGACATAGTAACGAACAAGCCATCCAAATTTTATGTTCATATGTTTATTTGTTTAAAAATTATTCGCAAAAGAAGAAAACAGGTTGTTGTTTGAATTTTGAACACCAGTGTATGATTCCAAACACAAATACATATATATGTGTGTGCACATATGCATGTAATTTTATGTAATAATAAATTTTCTAACTACATCTTATTCAACAAAGATATCTGGTATCCGTTACAAAGAATGATTCATTAGAGACGTAAAGGTGACTACTTTTTAAACTACGAAACTTACTTTGTATTAGAGATAGGCAAAATAACTATTCAGAGATCAGATCAAGATTGCTGTAACAAAAATGATCATACCTTTAGAGCAACTCTTCAACTCTTTAAATTTTAGAATTCATCCACATTTTTAGTGCGTGTGGTACAAACTTTTAATTTTTTATTTTTAAATGAAACATTTCTTTTAAATACTGCGTACATTAAATTATTTATTTTCCACAGAATAAGGTTCGTCAAAAATAAAAACTTAAATATTCACGAAATTTAGAAATCGATATCATTATTGAAAGACAAAGAAAGATAAAGCATTTTATACCTAACTTACAGTTGTTATTAGCTGAGTAACGATTATTAGAAATCTATCGAGTATTGACCCTTTGTTTATTGAAGTCTAAACCTCGAAATAATGTAAAATCAACGATCCAAATAATTCCAATATCGCAGTTCTGTGGATTACGAATTTGTCCATCTGTGTTTGAGACGCAGGCGCAGTTAAAAAAAAAAAAAAAAACATACATTTTGAATTTGCAAAGTGAAAAGGATCAAAATCAGAACTGATCGAAAGAATTATTGATGCAGCCGCAGATAAAAGATCTGACGACCAAAGTTATGAAAAAGAGAGAAAGCAAAACGAAATCACTGAGTTGCAGTACATTCTAGCTCAGTGAACATAATCACAAGATTGAATTGTTGACGCAGGCGCAGTTGAAACATAAAGACAGTTGAAGTTCAAGAGCAGATAAATGGAAAAAAGCAAGAGTTATCACTCTTAATTGGGATTCGAAGATTGCTCTTCCTTAAACAAGATCTGAACATTTTGATTAACTCATGAGTCGATCGCCCCTCTCTACTTTGCACTGAAAAATACATTCAAACCAAATGCAACATTTTGATATGGCATTTATTTTACTAGAGGTGATTGTACAATACACACATATCCAATGTTAACGTAGTCCAGTGACTGTGTTTACATATGTTATTTTTAAGAGATATATTTCTCATTGATATAATGTCTTGAATTTTAGAATATATTTTATTAGAAAACGTTTAAATCATTATATACATTTCTATAAAAATACTATTTTAAATTTATTATATGCTTTTTCCAGTACTTCACTTATATGAAAAGAAGTTGTCCTCATGGAAATAACAAAATTCATGGGGAAAAAAAATATCATCCTGTTACGAAAAGGATTCGAAGTCGAGGAATTATGAACCATTTATCTTTTACACTTAAATATCTTAACCGGTAACGAAACTGCCCCTAATGTAAACACCATGTAAGTAACGATGGTAAAATCAATGGATCTTAAGAAAAAAAAAAAAAACAGTGACAACAACTAGTAAAGCAAAAAAAAAAAAAAAAAAAAAAAACTTTACTACCACGAGGAGCAAGAAATTTTAAAGCACATGATAATTATAATGGCGAGAAAAACCGTCTTGTTTACATATTAACTGTCGTAGAAAAAAAATTCTGTTGTGGCCCCCACATGACTTAATTACATAACCATAGGAATATATATATATTTATGAAAACATTGAGAGTTTTGTGTAACTGATTCATAAATAAACAGACAGGTTCCAGTCCACGAACATTCCTTAAAAAAAAAAAAAAAAAATTGCTATTCGAACCAATCAAATCACGATAATACGATTATATATGCCGTCGAGACAAATATACTAGTTTTTTTCAGAAATACTACTCAACGAATCGTCATAGAATATCTCATTGGCAAATGCACAGCTTAGAGTACAACGAAAATCATCGAGTACAGATGGCCCAGTTTTGTTCTCTTTGGCAAAAATCAGTATCGGAAAAAGATAAATTTTACTAAAATAATTAACTCAGTTAAAATATAGAAAGGGTTTCTGGCTATCCTAAAACAACATTTGCCGCAAAATTTTATCGCTAATCTCGCCATACTCCAAATTAGTAGCCACGTAGATTTTTGGTCTTGGAATCGAATTTGGCGAAAATTTGTAGTTTAGGGTTGCCAAAGTTTGGAAGCTCTAACTTCAATAACAATAGGAATATTCTGGAATATTCTAGAAATAGTTATTGGTTTATTGCGTAGAACTAAATTCTTCGAAAGTTCTATAAATGACTCACAAAACTATATATATATATATATATATATATATATATATATACATATATAATTTGAATAATTTAATTCCTTTGCAACACTCAGCAAAGATTGATTGTTGATGATTACAGACTAGAACTTACCTATATCTTTACGTATTACTTTCTACACGGTATTAAAGTAAAAGTGGAAACAGATGAAAGTTTTTTCATTTCCACGAATGTGGGCATTCACTTAGCGTCAAATTAGGCATTCAAATATTGCGAAAAATGGTAGTAAGAGATTTACAAAATTTGGAAACTTTACCTCAATTGAAGTCCAGTTCTGGAAATTTTGTAATGACGCATTGGTTTCTCGCGCAGAACTACCTTGAAAATTCCATAAACCACTGACAATACTTTCGATAAATTCAAATTCCATCCAGACTTCGAAATAGTCGGTTGTATCAGATTTAGCGAAATTTATGCTCTGCAGTGTATTTAAAATTGTTTATTTGGTTTCTGTAGTAAAAATGACCATTTCATTGGATTGTTTCAAGCATATTAATTTTTGTAGAACAAAAAAGAGATTTATTCAACTGTTCACTCAATATTAATTAAATAAGTGCATTCATCGATTAGAACTTGCTTATTTCTTGAAGAATTACTTTCTACACACTAAAACGTCGATAACGTTTTTTATCAATATCATTACAGGCTCTGTCTACGGGCTGAATATTCATTAAATGAAATACATCCGTCGACTAGAACCTATTTCTGTCTTAGATTCAATTTCGAAAAGATAAAATGTCGACAACTTTCACAGCAATAAATTTACGGGCTTTATCTATGGGCTGAATATTCATAAATAAAATGTATTCGCCGACAAGAACCTGATTATGTCTTTACAAATTACTTTCTACACGCTAAAATATCTTCAACCTTCATTACAATATCATTACTAGCTCTATCGTTAGCTTCTTTCGAAATCTCTATGATTGTAGGTCATATTTAATGGCCAAAACCTTTGTATTCTTGGTCATTATGGATATAATTTTCCTAAATATCTCTAAAACGGAAAATCATATAAAGTCCAAAAAGGGAGGTGCACAACTAGATGTTATAAGAAACCTATATACAATTTGCAACATTCTACGTCCAACCGTTATTGAGTTATGGGATATACATTACAGGCTCTATCTACGTGCTGAATATTCATTAAATAAAATGAATTCTTTGAGAAGAACCTGCTTATGTCTTTAAGCATAACTTTCTACACGGAAAAATGTCTTCAACTTTCATAACAATATCATTACTGGCTCTATCATTAGCTTTTTTTTAAGTCTCTATGATGGTAGGTCATATATAATGGCCAAAACCTTTGTATTTTTGGTCATTATGAAGATAATTTTCCTAAATATCTCCAAAACGGAAAATCATAGAAAGTCTAAAAAAGGAGGTGCACAACTAGATTTTATAAAAAACCTATATACCAATTTGAAACGTTCTACGTCCAACCGTTTTTGAGTTATGCGAGATACACACAAATACTTACATACAGACGTCCCGAAAATTCGTGTAAAATCGTTGACATCTCTGAAACAGGAAGTCGTATTAAAGCGAAAGTTGCAAGTGTACAACTAGACATTATAATAGTTACACATATAAATTTGCAACATTCTACGATCATTTATTTTTGAGCTATGCGAATTATAAAATCCATTTTGCAAATCGGGATTACTATACTTCTTTATACTTTGTATAAGGAAATAAATACGATTAATATAAAATAATGTTTAAATACTTAAAAAAATATTTATTTTTAATTATAAAATTAAATTCTTAATTAAATATTATAAGTATTTTAATTATTTCATGCAAAAACTTTATTTTTATATGGTGAAAAGCATGAATTAAAATAATCATATATATGTACTTTATGACACATGCAATCATACCAGAATTAGCAGTGCCACCGTGATGAAAAATGTTTTCTTGTTGAAAAAAATGTTTTTCATCCATTCTGACTGCCTTTTTTTTAAGATTCGTGTCTTTTTTTTAATAAATTCCCATCTACCTACATATAATAATTATGCATAACATACATATACACATTATAATTATTTTATTTCTAATATAAAATTTCTGTTAGTGTATATAAGTAATTTATTTTTATATATGAATTAAGATAAGAAACAAATCATATATGTAAATTCCTGCTCAAAAGTTTCACAGGATTTACAAGAGAGTGGATTTTTACAATTTATAAATTGTTCATTTGATAAAATCTTCTTTATTTTGGCTGTAGTTGTATGAGTATTTACTTCAAAAAATAGAGAGCTCACACTTGATCACACTTGATTTCTTTTTTCAATTTAACGTAACTATAAAGCAACAATAACACTTGACATAGCATAACACTTCACATAGATTACAAACACTTTCATTTAAACTGAATACTACTAAACGTAAAATCCTTAAACACAATTTCATTAAACTATAAAATACTAACTATAATGAGCGAATAAACTCTTAAAATATACTCATAAAATATCTAAAATGCTTCTATAAATACCGTCGACTTCAGGTCGAAAATAAAGATACATTTTTCTCTTTTCAAAGAAGTAACCGAACTCTCCTTTAACATATCTTCCACTAAAAACAACCCGGTGTTGCCACTTTTTGTAAACTAATTCAAACTTTTAGGAAGGAACTAAAGCATAGTTAGGAACTAAACCAATTACTTCATGAAACATAAAAACATAAAACTAAATCACACTAAATATAGTCCGACCCATCAAGAAATTATTCTTGATGCAGCGGTCTACATATTTTTTCAATTGGTCTTTTAAACAGACCCATGTTTTTATTGTAACTACGCGAACTAAACTGTCCTTTTCTGGATGGGTTGCAATAATTTTCCTCAAAGGCCAAATCGACGGAGGAACATTATCTTCCTTCAAAATCACATCATTCATTTTATAATTAATACTAAGTTTCCTCCATTTTTTCCTATTCTGAAGAGAACTCAAATAGTCCATCTTTTCCAAAAATTTATTTTCATCTTTTGAACCATGTCCCAATGGGAACGTAGTGACAATTTTTCCTCGTTGGCAGCTTCAGCAGGAACTGTAACAATATCACCAATTTAAAAAAAAAAAAAGGGGGGGGGGGGGTCAAAATATTAACATCCTTTGGAATTTCTTCACTATCAATTCATACTAGTGGGCGAGAATTTACAAGGGCTTCAATTTGTATCATAAAAGTATAAAGATCTTCGAAAGTTAAATCAGTATTTTCTATTACCCATTTAATATGAAATTTCAAGACCTAACTGCAACTTCCCACAATCCACCAAAATCTGGACTCACTGAAGGAATCATATGCCAATCAATGTTTTTTTGCAATAAATAATAGTAAATATTCTTATCCTTATTCAAGGCAAACAAATTTAAATAAATCAGATAACTGTCTTTTTGCACCAATAAATATTGTGCCATTATCTGAATAGATATGTCGAGGGCCCTTCTTCGAGAAAAAATCTCATCAATGAGGCAATAAAAGCTTCGGAATTTACATCACTTACTAATTCCAAATGAAGAACTTTCGTAACGAAACAGACAAAAATAACAATATAACCCTGGGTAGTTTTAGCATTTCTACCGCGATGCCTCAAAACACCGACAGGCCCTGCATAATCAATTCCACATGATGAATGGTCGATTGGGAGTAACTCTATCAAGAGGAAGATATCCCATTAATTGTTTTGAGGAACTTGCTCTAAATCCACAACAAATAATACATTTATGAATATAGTTTTTTATTATCTTTTTAGAACCTGTTATCCAATAGCTTTATCTAATAGTACCTAACGATAAATTTAAACCAGCAGGAAAATGTAGAACATGAAAATAATTTACAATTTATACACTAATTATGATGAGTTGTCAATATGACTGGATGTTTTGCCTTATATTGGAGAGGCGAATTCTGCAATCGGCACCCCACCCTAAACAAACACTCTTTACCAATTAAAGGGCAAAGTGAAGATAAAGAAATCGGTTTTGGAACAGGTTTTTCTAATTTTATGCAATCAATTTCATCTTTAAAATATAATTGCTGAATATAAGATATAATTATATTACCTGTAATTCTCTTTTCACTTGCAGATAGAGGGCAGGGGTCAACTTCGTTCATTTTCACATTGCCAACTCGTCCTTTACAATTTTTGACAAACCTTAAGCAAAAATCTAAAATATCAACAATTTTAGTAAATGAAAAATAACTCTCAAAAAGTAAATCAATTACACAATTTCTTACAGAAACATAAAGATACTGTTTAGCGTTCTTTTTCTCTTTATTAATAATATCCAATTTAGTTTTAACTGGTGGCTGTTTTGACCAGTACTCATTATGCAAAGAAAGCCACTGAGGTTCCTTCCGACAAAGGGAGCAATTAGAGAGAGTGTTAGGTGACAGTCCTCTAGAGGCGATATTCGCTGGATTCTCTTTAGATAGTACAAATCCCCAGCATTCGGATGGACCAAAATCCAAAATTTCTGAAGTTCGATTTGCCACATAAGGTTTCCAACACCGTGGATGAGATAACAACCAAAATAGAACCACTTGAGAATCTGTCCAAGCATAAATCTTGATGGAAATTCCTTTCAAAACATTTAATATTGTGTCATCTAATCTGGAGAGTAATAGAGCCTCGGAACAATTCAAGCCTCGGAACAGACACAGGTTTAAGTGGAGCTACCTTACTTTTATCCACTAAGATAGTCACCGATGATAGTCACCTTTGATGTGGTTTCCTGTGGTTGTACTACATATATAACAGCTGCATATGCTGCTTCTGATACATCACTAAATCCATGACTAATAAATTCCTTACTGGTAGTTTGAATCCATCGAGGAATACGTATAAGGCAAATTTGTTGAAATTCTCTCTGGAATATTTCCCATTTGACACGGAAACTTTCAGGTAATTGCGTATCCCAATCGAGTTCCATCAACCACAGTTGTTGATAGAAAATCTTAATGGATATATTGCAGGGAGCCAAAAATCCCAAAGGATGAAACAGCCTTGCAGATTCCGATAGGAACGTTCTTTTTGTAATGTTATCATTGAATTTTAAATTCACTTTAAAAACAAAATGGTCATTAGAAGATTCCCATGTTAGACCTAGAGCCTTAGAACAATCATCAGTATGAATCGCTAGATCTGTTAATTCACTGGAATTACTTGCTAAATAGGTAAGAACATCAGAAGAATTTCATCTCCACTTTCTTAAATGGAAACTTTTGTTTCCAATGTGCTTGAAAGTTTTTAATTACCTTTATGGCTTCTTCACCAGAAGTTCAACCACATGTTAAATCCTCTTTATAAAAAGGGTCTTTAATTATTGATAAAACTATAGGATTTTCACTCTCTATATCTTTACTAAGTTGATATAAGCAAAGAGTTGCCAAAAATTGAGCTGAAGAAGTACCATAAGTCACTGTTTTCAATCGGTACTCTTTTAAATCAGAATGCTTTGAGTTTCTCCAAACAACGCGTTGTAAATCCTAATCAATTGGAGCAATTAATATTTGCCTATACATTTATTGGATATCAGCACTAAAAGCAATTTTATTAAGTCTAAATCTTACAAGAATAGTGAAAAGGTCAGATTGTAAAATTTACCCAACTTACAAAATAGAATTTAAAGATTCAGCGTTATAAGGTTTACATGAACCATCGAATACCACACGCAACTTCGTGGAAATGGAATCCCTTTTAACCACTGAATGATGAGGAAGATAATAAAATTTGTTAGTAGTAATATTAAGCGAATCATCAAATTGTATCATATGACCTAATTTTTCATATTCTCGCATAAATTGTTTATATTCATACTCAAAATTTTTATCTAATTGAAAATGCATAAAATGCATCTAAAGGAATCCTGTTCTTAGACTGACTAAGAACATAATTCGACAAGGATTTATTTAACAAAATAGTATTAAGTGTACTTTTTTGATATTGGCATTATTGGCTAGTGCTCAGATACATTTGCTGCCGACTGTATAATGTATAAAATAATTTCTTACAATAGGCATGAAGTATTTTCTTCATTCAATAATTTGTATGCATATTTAATAACGTTTGTATGTAATTAAGTGTAATATTCGATTGATTTATAATAAAAACTAAACAACAGTTAGTTATTTTGCGTATTTCTCTCAGAATTTTCATGATATTTAACAAAACTTTTAATCTGAGTTGGTATTTGACTATTAATTTATGGGAAAAAAAATCTTTTCATATGTAAAATTATAACATGTTTCGTACATAGTATCGTGTTTTACGAGATATTTGATATATTTGTATTCTAAATACGACAACGTATTTTTACTACGCTTTGTGAAGTTTTTCAAATTTGGATTAAATTTCGTTAAAAAGTCTGCATATTGTAGAATTAAAAATTATTGGGCTTTTTTTATGCTATTAGAAAAATGTTTATAACCCTTTATTTGACATGATATTCATACATACATAAATATATACGAACGTTGCACGTGGTCTTTGTTAACATTTTTCAAATTTGTAGACGTGCGGTGCTGGATTCAATCCCAGGTCACGCTCGTCGGCCTAGCCATCTGGAGCTTTCTGTGGTTTTCTCCGAAACTTGCGTAAATACGGGCTAGGACCCCTTAGAAAGACCTCCACGGCAGGCACTCTCCTTCAGGCCAAGGATCTTAGAGCAATCAATCGGCCTTATTCCCAAACACCAACACATCAAATTTGTAGATAAATTAATTCTTTTACTGATACAGGATAATAGCAAATACCCTTTTTTAAAACTTAATTTGTTTTTTGGCTCCCTGATTAGTGTTAGAACCAAATATTTCCTGCAAAATACAAAGAAAATATTTTGGTTTATATTGCAAAAGTTTGAGAGAATTTTATCAAGTTGACAACTTTTAAATTGAAGAAAAACATTCTCGGGTAATTTTTTCTAAAATTTTCAGCACAAGTGTGTGCTCTTAATAAATTTAATTTTAACAGATATAGACATATACAATAATGAAAAAGGCATGCGTTGCGCATTGATTATTAACACTTTCCAACTCCACGTATTTGTTGTATCGTATAAATTTCAATGTTCTTTGCCAACGTTATCGCACAACGGACAGACAGAATGACTAAAAAACAAACAGATAAACGAATTGAACTCATAATTACCATTAAACATCGTTGGAAAGTGTTAAAAATGTTTAACGCAAAAGAAAATGCAGACTTGATATTCTAATTGCAACCCTTAATGTATCTGAATATTTTAGTATAGCCCTGGATATCTAAAGGTTAACCATATCAAATTCTACTTAAAAAGAAATATATATATATATATATATATATATATATATATATATATATTCTAGCATATTAACAATAAATGTCAATTTCTTTATGATTTTTACAGTAGAAAGTTATTTAAATGTGATTTATTTAAATGTCTGTCCCAAAGCGCAACGAATTAGCATTTTTTAGTGTCCGTGTACACAAACCAGTTATACAAGATCTATTAATGCCAATTTAAATAGGAAACATTCCATAGTAAACTTGAATAGCATACACCATTCTTTAAAAATTCTGAAAATATTTACGGATGGTGGAGGTGGGTAGACGGACAGATAAACAGATGAACAGCCTTACAGATAGATATAAAAATTCAAAACATATCCACATTTAAAAATTGCAAAACGAAGCGTTAAAAACGCTTAATGTAAACGAAAATGCAATTCCAGCAAATATCCCATAATATCCCTTAGTGTAACTGAATATTTTTGTGCGGCTCTGTAAATCTTAATGTTAATTATTCTATAAAAAGCCTTTTCTTATGCATATGAATAACATATTTTAGTTTCATCAAGATTTGTGCCAAGTAAAGTTATCAAATTTGGTTTATAGAACACAATACTTTGGAATACTTTCGAGTGTTCCTGTATGCAAACCAGTGATGGTATTTACTCCATTTTCTATGAAAACATCCGATAATTTACTTGAGTAATATATTTCAATTTCATTAAGATTTGTGTAAAAGAACCTTTCACAGAGCGTAAATTTCGAGAGGGCTCAGTAATGGCCTGGGGAGATTTCGCAACTGTCGGGAACCTTTTTTTTCTTTTTGTAAAACACGTCGAACAGTTCGAGCACTGCATCGTAAGTTAAACTCCTGTTTAATTTCAGTCGATATTTGTTTTTCGGAGCTAGCTCGCTTTATTATCATTCTTTTCTCAAGCATAGAAACACAAAATGACTTATCTGTATTTCATTGTCGTTCATATTTGCCGAGATTTTCACGAAAAATATAAATGACCATTCTCAATCTATTCAAATTTGTCGCAATTTGACGTGGAATAAATCCTGTACTTTTAAAAGCAACCGCTTTCCCTTTCTCAAACTCCAAAAGTATAGTACCTAGCGTCATAACATGCATAAAACTAGGATACGACGCTCGCAATCGATTACTAAGCATTTATATCGTTTGGGAGTGCCATGTTCAGAGCAAAAAACATGCAAATTTTGATTTCAGAACACATAAAAACATTTGTCCTTATAATTTTGTCCTTGTTACATGGTTGCCTAAATAAAAAATTTAATTTATGAATATGGATTTCCCACATATTTTCACAAAAATTAATAAAATATGCTACATTTATTATTAATTTCCAGCCATAAAATTTGCATAATTTTTTTTCTAACTGTATCCAAGATTTAGCGATTTTTCCCTTGTCCTTTTAATTTTGATCACCACTGTATAATAGACTCGATTTATAAAGATTGAAAAAAAAATCTAAGTGGAAAGCAACAAGGGCACTTTTTTCATGCCTTATCATCTACCCAAACAACCAATTATGATTTTTTATTATTTCCAAAACGGCAGTAGAGGTCCCTGTTGAGATAAAAAAAGATTTTGAGTTCTGTAATTTTCAAATCCAAAAAGATATTAAACCTTCATTACAGGTGTGCTTTAAAATTAAATTCTTAAAATGAATAAAAACCTTAAAAAAAAAAAAAAAAAAATAGGGCAATTAAACGCCACAAGATCATCTATGCATCTAAAAATATTTGATCTCAACTAATTAAAATTTTTATAATAAAAATATATTAGCAAAAGCGCTCGAAAATACGTGCATATTGTAATGCATTTGATCTTATACATTTGATCTGCAAAAAATAATTACTACCATTATTTAAAATATTTTCAAAAATAATAACTTGTTGAAAATATTAAGCAAATTTACGATTGTTAAAAATAACATCAAAAAACTTAATCTATTTCTTTTTACTAACACTTTTAGTTAATGAAAATTGGGTGGATAATTAATAGGTAATGGTGTCTTTTTAACCTCTTGAACTGCAATTTATTTTCAGTCAGCACTGCTCATGCAGACAATTTAATTTTCTTAGTTTTAAGAGGAGGGATTGATATAGAAACTTACAGTTTTGTTGCTCAAATAATTTGTTATTGTTAAAAATAATATTTGTTTCACACATTTATATGAATATTTATTGTTATATATACATATAAGAACATAATTAGTGTCGGGAAATTCATGACGAGCTGGACTCGTCATTTCAGTTGACGGGGTTAAATAAAAATGATGGCACCATCTATATAGCTGAATAAAACAAGTTTATTTCTAAAATACGAATTTCTTTCACGGAAATGTAAGAAATGTCCCCCTTGAGGAATGCTTTGAATAATTTTGTAAAAAAATATTACTCTAAATAATGTTATTACTAGTGGGTCTACAGAAGAGAAGTCTCAGCGTTCAATTTCCACGAATCATTACTATGAAGTTCATTGTTATTTTTTTAATCGTATTAATATAATATACATCCCTCTCTCTTTGTCTTTGAGGCCATCTTCAGGAGAGCTTCTCAATTCAGGGTACAAAGAGTAAGATGGTTTAAGTGCTGCTAATAAAAGTAAAAATTAGTATAACCCCCTAAATATTACCAACAAGGAAATATTCAAAAGGTGTCGTCTTCAAAAAATATTGAAAAAAAAAAATATATGTGATTCTACTCTTTATAAAACATCAGAAAAGGAAAAAATTATCAGCTGAAATGAATTACAGCGACCACAAAAAATTATCAAAATTAAACAAATTTGGCAATTTCACACTGTTAGGCGATTCGCTTTGAGTACTTGGCGGAAAAGCAAAACACGGTTCTGTTCGTACACGGCAATCTCAGTGCTAACGAACTTATCGCCTAACAGCGCTAACTCGTCAAAAATGCTTAATTTTGATCATTTTTGTGGTCGCTGTAATTCAATTCATCCGATAATCTTTTCACGTTCTGGTGCTTTATGCAGAGTAAAATAACATATATTATTTTAAATATTTTTTGAAGACGATTTTGAATGTTTCCTTGCAAGATTAAAAGAAAAATAATGCACTACTGCTCAAAATGCTGTTATACTTAACGTTATAACTCCATGGAATTTAAATTCTTTATACCAAATGTAAAATCAATTACATGATTACATTACACATTGTGACTCGTTTTTTTTTTTTTTTTTTTTTTTTTTTGTAGTCTTGTTCATTAAGTTTATGCTCAATATTTTTCACAGTAGACACGATTTTAAGCATTTAAAAATTAAATGTTTATTTAATTATTCTGAATGATATTCTGTCGATAGACTGTGGTGATGGGAAATATTTTGGATCCTCCCTTTACACAAGCTATGAGCACGGTATTCGATATACACAAAAGGCTATATTAAATGGTTTCTTTATCATGACCATCTCGTCAACGACACATTGGATCACCTTTTGCGTTTAATACAGCCTTAATTCTTCTTGACAAGAAATCTACGATGTCTTGGTAGGTCATTTGGGGAGTTCGTATTTGGACATTTGGACATCTAGATATCAGATGTGTCTTTCAACTTCATCCCTCAAATGACCAATAGGGTTCACATCTGGAGATTGTAGAGAGCCAACAAGAGAAAGTGAAGCTTTTGTTCCTCAAATCAATCATTTACAATTCCGGAAGTACGGCAGGGAGCATTACCATATTGAAAATACCCATCGCAATTAGAAGAAATCATTAGCATTACAGGATGTACTTGGTCAGCAACGATGTTCAAGTATGATGTTTTATTGCCAGGAAAACGTTCTCCGAACCATCACACTGCCTCCACCAGCTTGGAGTGCTATCGCAGTTCATTTAGGATCCATATTAGGTTGATTTCTTTAGAAATCGACTTACGGCAGTCACTTAGTTTATCTATATCCATCTATCTATCTATCTCTCTCTATATATATATAATGCAAATTTTGTCTTCTCGATAACTGCTGAAATAATAATCGAAATAGAATCAATGTTGGACAGCGAACTTATGTTACAAATATCTTGAATGAGTTCATTCACCAAGTTTTTCCGCAATTTTGTTTTCAAGTGGCAGCCACTTGGAAAATTTCAAATCTATATTGTAAAAAGCGCATTTAAAACTGGATCTGCTTGAATTTTGATGCATACATAAACCATATAATGGTCTCCACCAAGTTTATTAGTGAATTTTATTCGCCATTTTGAAACAAAATGGCAGATATTTTAAATAACAGGGGGGGGGGTCACATGAAATCAAGCTATCACTTGAAAATTTGACATTACGATAACTTTTGCAATTTCAATCAAAGTTAGACAGTGAACTTATAATGCAAATATCTTGAATAAGTTCGCTATGCAACTTTTTCCGACATTTTGTTTTCAAGTTGCAGCCACTTGAAATCGGGTTGCCACTTGCAAATTCGCCATCACGGTAACTTTGAAATACTAAGCTAATTCAAATCAAAGTTGGACAGTGATCTTACGGTTTAAATATCTTAGAGGAACTGGCTTTTGCTTCTAACTGGCTTCTACTTGAAAATTTGTTATCCCGATAACTTTTTAAATACTTGATTAGTTGGAACGAACGTTGGACAGTGGATTTATCATTCAAATTTCTTGAATGATTTCACTTAGTAAGTTACTCCGTCCTTTATTTTTTCAAAGTTCCGGTTTCTTGAAATCACGTTTCCACTTGAAAACATTTCACTTTAATATTGGGTGTGTGCGAAAGTTCTACCCGTTTTTGGATATGCAAATTTGCAATAGAATTGACGTCACACATAACATTGTAATGACGCAAATCGTCGTCCAATCAAACGCGGGGATGCCTCACATATAAATGCATCGTGTCTCACAAAGTTAATCATTTAAAAAAAAATAACAGAGGGTGTAACATGGAAATCAAGAAGGAGCATATAAGACATTGTTTTTTATACGAGCTCGATAAAAAGAGTACGGAAGTCGCAGCATGTCGTAACGTTTGTCAAGTTTATGGGGAGGATGCATTAGACAAGAGCACATGTCGTCGATGAATTTAGGGAAGGATACAGAAGTTGCCAAGTTTAGGCTAGGAGTGGACGGCCATCACACGTTGGAGACGACGATATTGATCAAACCATAAAGAACAACCCGAACCCAACCATGCTTCAAGGTACACCGGACAGAGACGGCTGGTTAAGTTGGGTTTTACGAGAAATTTGGATCGTTGGGTTCCACATAACCTGACAGCTAATCAACGGGATGAACGAATCGCCACTTGTGTTTCCTTGCTTTCCAGGTACAAAAATGACCCATTCTTGACACGAATTGTGACAGGAGATGAGAAGTGGGTTATGTACCATAACGTAAAGCGTCGTAGGACTGTGTGTCGCCCTTCTGATCTGCCTGTATCGACTTCGAAAACTGAACTTCATCCCAAGAAGGTGTTATTGAGTGTGTGGTGGGAGGTCCTGCCACTCAGCCAAACCATCAATGCTGCCTTCTACTGTCTACAGTTAGACAGGCTGCATTCAAATTTGGTAGCAAAGCGGCCAGGTCTCATCAATAGCCGCGGTGTTATCCTTCATCACGATAACGTCAGGCCACATGCTGCTGTCATCACTCGCCAAAAGTTACTGGGCTTTAATTGGGAAGTTTTATCCCACCCTCCCTATTCTCTTGACTTGGCACCAACTGATTATCACCTATTTTATGCGTTAAACAATTCTTTCAGTCAGAAAATTATCTTGATGCTGTAAAAACTGTCATTCAAGACTTTTTTTGAAACGAAACAGCCGGAATTTTACTGTCGTGGGATTTATCTCCTACCAGAAAAATGGCAAGAGGTCATAGATAGCAATGGGGATTATGCACAATAATAGGTACTGTTCATTTTGCGTTTATTTGCTCTTCTTTATGGGTAATAAAAACGGGTAGAACTTTTGCACTCACCCAATATTAGAAAAACTGAATTAATTCGAACCAAAGTTGGACAGTGGACATATCTTAAAAATATCTTGGATTAGTTCACTGAACAACTTGCTCCACTATTTTATTTCCAAGTTGCGACGACTTGAAATCAAGCTGCCACTTGAAAATATGTCATCACTATAACTTTTGAAATACTGAATTAATTCTAACCAAATTTGTAGACTAGATTTATCTTAAAAATGCATTTGATGTATTCGTTGGCCAGCTTGATCCACTATCTTGTTTACAACTTCTGGCCATTTGAAAATTTTGAATTCACATGGAAAATGCATTTATGAATCCTTTTGTTTAAAACTCTATATAAACATAGCCCACATCAATATCTCCACCAACTTCATTAATGAATTTTATCCGTCATTTTGTTTCAAAATGGCGGTCACTTGATAAGAAAAAAGAAAACAACCTACCCGTATGAATGAGCAGAAAGGACTTGTTTTTGCGTTGTTCCTCCAAACTCTAAAACATTCATCTCCATGAAGCAATTTAAAACGGTATCCATCGGGTCACAATGCATTTCTTTCATTTGCCCATCGTTCAATCCTTGTGTACATGAGCAAATTTCAGACACTGTATCTTATTTACTGTTGACAGCAACGGTGTTCGCACCGGTTTTCGGTTTCTATAGCCCATACGATGCATGGTACGATACACAATTCTCTTATAGATATTTTGAGACTATCTTTAGTTAAAATCTGCTGCAATTTGCTGCACTGTTACCATTCTGTTTTATTTACAGTTCGAGAAATTTTCCGTTCCGATGGATCATTATCTACTCGATGACGACCAAAATGTGCCCTTTCATACCCTTTCTTTTGCCTGACAGTCCAATGTTATACACTTACTCTACAGCGTGCTCGTGAACATTTCGCAAATGCGGCAGTTTCGTTAATACTTGCTACATGCATCCCAGCTCCTTCTATCACCACACATTCAAAATCAGTGAAATCACGTTTTTTCACATATAATTACAAGTAAATCACGTATACGACTCTCTCAGGGACTTAGCTTTCTTTTTTATACTACTCCATCTCTCTAGCGACAAGTCTGTGACGGAATATCTCATTTGCATAAAACATTAAGGTTGTCATAATAAAGTGTCCATTCAAGATAATTCAGTTTAGCTTATAAACATTTATACATATTTTGAAGTCAATCGTATAATTTTTATTACCTCTATCTCGGTACCCTCACACAGACACACAGATTGTAAACCAAAACTTTTTAAGTATCAATGGGGAGGTTTTTACAAACGTTTCCGTAATTATAAACAGTATAATTGCGTTGTGAAAAGAAGTTAGCTGACGTTTTAAGGTAAATAATAGAAATTTTTTCTTTAAAACTTATGCACAGAAAAAAAAATCATTCTATAGAGGTATTTAATTTCAATACTGTTAAATTATTAAAATCATATATATATTATATGTAATGCTGCATGTATTCATTAAAAGGATGCTTAACCATGCTTAACCAACCAAAAGGATGCTTAACTTTTTTTCAGAAATCTTATTCATGTTTTTTCTAGGTCTTCATGTGATACTTAATTTCATTTTTTGCAATGTTTGAAAAGGTTTTCAATATACATGTACTATTATTTCTTTAATGTTTTTAAAAAATAATAGTTTATTATAAAATTACATCATTTAATAATTTAAAATTAAAGAGTATATGAGAATTTTTCTGTTAATTATACAAACTATTGATAATAACAATTAATAAATATTGGCTTTGAAGCCACTAAGAATTTTCGACTAAGTATCAATTATGAATTTCGAATTAGGATTGATTAAATTTAGAATCTCATATTAAGAAATTCTAACTCATTTATTTAAATTCAAATTCTGCAACTTTACTCTATCAGAAATAAGAATAACATGCATATTAATTAAATGAGAATAAGTTTAATTCTACTTACCCTATCTGCCAGATTTCCCGGGTGAAAGTAAAACTAGAACTGCCAATACATAGACTCAGACCTCTAAATTCTGCTTAGCAAACGATTTATTGTTACAATCCTAACTTATGTTATTTGACTCGAATAATGACGAATAAGTCTTATTATATTAAAAGAGTTTGTTTTCTGGTTTTAAGATGCATTGCATCTCTCTTCGATTCGATTCGGCGACTGACTCAATCAGCTCCGTCCCGTCACACAATAGTTCTGTTCTGCGCATCGTATCCTGCCTCCTTCTCCATTCTCTTCCTCCCCGACATCCTCCGGGGGGGGGGGGCTGAGCATGGCAGACTGGCGACTCGATTCACCGGTCTTTTGATGACTCCAGATGGTGTCTTCAGAGTGACGACTCTTACGATGCCATCATCTCCAGGATGCAAGTCCAGAATTCTGGCCAAGTTCCACTGTGCTGGCTGAATAGAAGGCTCCAACACCAGGACTAGCTGACCAGGTTGCAGATGTGTATTGCCGCTCTTCCACTTTTCTCTAGACTGGAGTGAAGTCAAATAAGACTTTGCCCATGTACTCCAAAATTGCTTCTTGATCTGCTGGAGGAGTTTCCACCTGGAAGAAAAACTGGTACACAATGGATTAGTTTGGTTAAAAGAGTGTTCAGGAAGCTGGAGAAGCGGAGCCCCAATTAAGAAATGTCCTGGCGTAAGCACTAAGAAATTATTGGGCTCGGTGGAAAGTGGGACTAAGGGTCGTGAATTTAAGCAGGACTCAATAGTAGTGAGAATCGTAGCACACTCCTCAAACGATAGGCAACTGCCTTTACACGCTTTAAGTAAATGGCGTTTGGCCAATTTAACCGAAGATTCCCATAGGCCGCCAAAGTTAGGCCCGTAAGGTGGCATAAAATGCCAATGAATTTGTCTAGTTGTGGCAAAGTCTTGAATAATATTGGTTTTTGAAAGTGTCACGAGTTTCTTCAAATGGGCATGGGCACCAACAAAGTTGCGTCCGTTATCTGAGTAAATGTCAGTAGGATAGCCTCGACGCGCTATGAATCTTTGTAGGGCATATAAAAAATGTTCAGTTGATAAATTCGTGACTAGTTCGAGATGAATTGCCTTGGTGCTCATGCAGATGAATAGGCAAATATAGGACTTAAATTTTGTTTTTGTTCGTTTATGTTCACACTTTGTTTGAATAGGGCCTGCATAATCAAGGCCAACATGTTGAAATGGTCTACAAGGGTTGACTCTTGCACTGGGTAAGTCACCCATCATTTGTTGAATTGGGGTCGGTTGGATTTTGGCACAAGTGACACATTTACGAAGCTCTTTTTTCACAGTGGATCTACCATCAGGAATCCAGTAAGACTGGCGAATGAGATTTAATACTAGGTCGACACCTCCATGAAGACTATACGTGTGAAAATGTCTTATTAATGTCGATGTAAAAGGGTGATTTTTAGGTATGAGTATTGGATGTTTAATATCATAGTGATGTTTTTATCAATTCTACCTCCCACTCTCAATAGATTTTCTGAATCAAGAAACACATTGAGATTTTTTAATTTACTGCTGTTTGCCACGGGTTGGCCGCGCTGCAAAAGGGCGATTTCTGAAGCAAAGGATCTTTGTTGGACGAATTTAATAACAATTTTTCTAGCTTCTGAAATTTCTTGTACTGAGACTGGTCCTTTCAATTTTGTAGCATTTCTACTGTTATAAATAAACCTCTTCATAAATGCAATTACACGAAAAAGTTTATTACTTGATGAAAATTTTGAAACCAAATCCTCTATAACGGATTCATGCATTGGAGTTGACTCTATTAGTCCAGGAATTCCCACAATTGTACATGGGACTGAGGTAGCAATCTTGGACTCGTGATCTGAGACCGGAATCTGTGACCAATCAGGTCCAGACCACCACAAGTTAAAGTGGTTTAATTTGTTGGGTAACAGCCCACGGGTTGCACAGTCTGCTGGGTTATGTTTGCTTGGTAAGTGATGCCATGATGTTGTGTCTGTGAGAGCTCTAATTTTGTTTACTCGGTGTAGGGCATATGTGTTGCCCTTTAAGGGCGGATTTAAGATCCAACTACGGGCGATTGTTGAGTCTGTCCATAGGAGAATTTCCTCAACCTGATAATCCAGCGAGCTCTGGACGACTGACAAAAGATCCGAGAGTAATACAGTCGCGCATAGCTCCAACCTAGGCAAGGTAATGGGTTTTAAAGGAGCTACACGGGTTTTAGCTGCAATCAATTTTAAAGATGAGTTCTGACTTGGGCGTATATAAATTACGGCAGCATATGCCTTTGTTGACGCATCACAAAATCCCAGAATCTGGTAAATAGGTTCGGATTTTAGGTCTAAAAATCTGGGTACTGACATGGCCTTAAAGGAAGCAATTTTTTCATAAAATTCGTTCCACCTGTTTTGAATGTCTGGTGGTAAAGGATCATCCCAACCAAGTTTTAGCTTCCAAACATCTTGGAGAAGCAATTTTAAAAGAATAGTGGCAGGGGATAACAGACTCAAAGGGTCGAAGATGCGTGCAATTACGGACAATAATTGTCGTTTAGTTTTGACGTTTTCTTCTGTGTTGACGCCAACCTGCAGTGTATCCGATGTTAAATTCCAGTTTAGTCCTAAAATACGTTGGGATTGATCGGGGTTCAAGGATAATTCCTGATTTGTTGATTTTAGAGCCTCTGGGACCTGAACTAGAGCTTCCACATAATTTGAAGCCCATTTTCGCAGCTTGAAACCCCCAGCATTAAATAATGCCTGAAGGTCTGTGACCAAAGATTGAGCGGCTTCGATTGTTTCAGCCCCTCCAAGGAAATCGTCCATATACAGGTTGTTGCGGGCAGCCTGCACAGCTACGGGAAAATTGGGTTCTTCATCGTTTAATAGCTGTAATATGGTACGCAGGGCTAAAAATGGAGCACAGGCTGTGCCATAAGTAACAGTGTTCAATTTATACACTCTGAGTGGATCTGAAACATTGGCCCTCCAAAATATTCTTTGAAAGTCTGTATCAGGCTCTGCGATTAGAATTTGCCGAAACATTTTCTCGATATCACTCGAGAGGGCGACGTTATTTAAACGGAATCGAATCAAATTGCAAAACATACTAGATTGAAGTTTTGGCCCTTTGTGCAAATTGGAGTTCAGGGATTTGCCATTTGTAGTTACGGCCGACGCATTGAACACTACCCGTAGTTTCGTAGTGCTACTATTTTCATTTATAACTCTATGATGGGGCATATAATAATTGGGTTGGCGATTAAGTTCTTCAGCCCTTAGTAAAGTCATATGACCTAAGTCTGAGTATTCACACATAAACTTACAATATTCCTGTTTTAGGTTGGGATTCTGCGCAAAACGAGCTTCGAGCCTTTTAAACAGTTTTAGTGCACAGTTGGCACTTTCACCCAAATCTATCTCATCATGGAGGGGTAATTTGACAACATAGCGACCTTCGGGGTTGCGCTTGGTGGAAGATTTATATAGTTCCTCTGCCGGATCGGCTTCGGTTTCACTCTTAGAAGATAATATGGGCTGATTGTCAAAAAAATCGTTCAAGTTAAGGCATTGTAACGAGGAGCTATATGTTGATTTTGGTTCCATTCCATCCCTTGAGAGGGGGCCACTGAGTAAGTAACCAAGTGAACTGGGAATGACAGATGGTTCTCCTGGCCTTCCCGATACTGGTGTGCCACAAATTAGTGACGCAAAAATATCTGCGCCTAATAATACTTCGATTGGTTTTTGCTTGAAGAAATTCATATCAGCCAACTGCAGATTTTTTGTATGTGGCCAAGACGTCGTTTGCACCCGGAAATTTGGCAGAGGAGTAGTAACCCTATTTACTACTAGCGCTTTCAAGTTCCTATACTCGTTAGCGAAATATGGCGAGAATGAGAATTCCGTAAAATTCAAAACAGTTTCTGCGGAAAGACCGTTTATGCCTATAAGTCGATGAGAAGTGCCAAACAAAGGCAAATTTAGCTTCTCAACGCACTCCTTTGTTATGAGACTATTTTGTGAGGCACTATCAACTAACGCCCGACATTGAATAATTTTGCCGTTAGGTGACCTAACCTTTATAAGGGCAGTAGCCAATAATACCTTTTGGTTACTAAATTTTGCATTAGATTGTGAACTATTGGCCACCGACGTAGTAACAAGGCCGCCTCCCTGATCTGCAGAATTCTGTGCATAAATGTGTAGAAGAGTGTGATGTGAACCTGCACATACTTTACATTTAATATTAATTCTACATTGACGCACTTGATGATTAGTTCGCAAACAATTTTCACACAGGGATTTTGATTTAACTAAGTCCCATCGCTCCTGAACACTAATTCGATTGAATTTGGGACATTTAAACAATTGATGTACTTGAGAACAGGCGACGCATTTATTTTCTTTGACTAGCATTGAATTATTGACACAAGATTTTTTTACACTACTACCTTCTACTGGCTTCTTAAACATCCCTGGTTTATTTTCAAGCTTTGTTTGACTCGACGCCTCCCTTTCAATGAATGTACGAAACGAATTTAAATCGGGAATCGTATTCTCTAGACTGAGCTCCCACCTATGCCTAACGGATGAATCCAATTTTGAAATCATGAAATTTATAAGAATAAGATCGCTAAGAGGATTAGATTCCAATCCGAGGGTCGATAAATTTCGCACCGCTTAGTTACAAGTATCTATTAAATTGAAAAACGATTTAGGATCATCCGCTTTGTTTACTTTTACTGAAAAGATTTTATTTATTTGAGTTATAGCTAATTGACGTTTATTTTCGTAGCGCTGTGTAAGAATTTCCCAACAGTGTTTAAGATTTTCCGATTGTAACGAAAATCCACGAATAAGTTTTGATGCACTACCTCTTACACACGATTGGAGGTATTGTAGCTTTTCAACCTCACTAAGGCTGTCATTATCCAGAATTGATGATTTAAATAAATTTTTAAATGACAACCAAGATTCATTATCCCCGTAAAAATAAGGAATTTCAAGTTTGGGAAGACTAATATGCGAATTAACAGAAGTCCCGGGTTTGGTACGTGCATCATTATTTACATTTGGAGTATTTGATTGCGATTTACCCTCTAACACAACGGATAATTCTAACAGAGTGTCCCTATTCTTTAACACCTCTTCAGAGTTTTCATCGTTTTCCTCTTCGGAAAAATTTGTAACTATATCCTTGAATTTAACCTCCAGTGCATTTACCTTATCTTTTAGGATCCTTAATCTGGCTTGATCGCTTTTATCGCAATCATTGACCTTCGATTTTATAAATTCTATTTCTTTAATTACATTTTCAAATTTTATCACTTCATTAGATTTTGAGAACAACGCACTCTGTTCGGCGTCATTCGCCCTTGTTTTTCCCTTTCTACCCATCTTATGAGCAAACTAATTACAAACAATTAAATTTAAATATGAATTAATCGATTGCATTAAATTATTATTCTGCAGATCAGGAAGTAAAACAAAACAAAAATATAAGAACAAATGAAAAGAAACAACACATAATAGAATATTTTTTTTTTTTTTTTTTTTTTTTTTACTGAAATAAATAAACTAATAAAATATTAAATGCACCTTTTTCATTCTCATACTCTCATTTATTCAACAATTACTTAACATGAAAGTTTATTTCTGAAATTCCAAACCGAAACTTTCGGTTTGAAACCCAAACTATTTTGAATTACGTTTTCTCTCAAAACAAAACTTCTACGTAAGCATGAAAGCGAAACTACTTTGAATTACGTTTTATATCAAAACAATTTAACCTTGTATTAATGACTTATTTCAACGAATTAATTTTAATTTACTTTTAAGTTCTTATACAGATAATTTAATCCTACGTAAACAAAAGAATTTTTTCAATTTACAATTTTTTTTTTTTTTTTTTTTTTTTTTTTTTTTTTAATTTAACGAATTACGATTAATTATCTAATTAATAGGTATTAAACCTCCGTGAATCGACGGACCACTATGGCTTTGAAGCCACTAAGAATTTTCGACTAAGTATCAATTATGAATTTCGAATTAGGATTGATTAAATTTAGAATCTCATATTAAGAAATTCTAACTCATTTATTTAAATTCAAATTCTGCAACTTTACTCTATCAGAAATAAGAATAACATGCATATTAATCAAATGAGAATAAGTTTAATTCTACTTACCCTATCTGCCAGATTTCCCGGGTGAAAGTAAAACTAGAACTGCCAATACATAGACTCAGGCCTCTAAATTCTGCTTAGTAAACGATTTATTGTTACAATCCTAACTTATGTTATTTGACTCGAATAATGACGAATAAGTCTTATTATATTAAAAGAGTTTGTTTTCTGGTTTTAAGATGCATTGCATCTCTCTTCGATTCGATTCGGCGACTGACTCAATCAGCTCCGTCCCGTCACACAATAGTTCTGTTCTGCGCATCGTATCCTGCCTCCTTCTCCATTCTCTTCCTCCCCGACAAATATAATGTTCTAAATATAGTCAAATGTATTATAGAGAATATTAAACTTTCGATATACATCGCCATCTATGGAGCTAATAAGGATGATAAAATATATATGATTGTTCTGTCGCCATCTATCGAAAATATAAATAAACATGATACGATTGATTAAAATAATATTTAATTAATGCTTAAAATTAATACACAATTTACAATAATTGCATTTTTAAATACAAATACTAATAGAATTTAACAATATATTTAATGATAAACTACATTTATTAGTATATACGTGCAATTAATTTCTACACGTAAATAATCAATAGCGTTTACAAACAATTAAATTACTTAATTAAAAGAAAAATTTAAAAAAGAAATTAAAACGTAAAATACAAATGTATTAAAGAAAAAAGTTATAATTATGATATTTATTTTTATAAAAAGAATAAAGAATTCAAGTAAAATTAAGGTCCTTAATAAAAATAGCATGTTAACATACCTGCCATAATATATCTCAAAGTTTAATTTCATTTGCCTTTTTCTAAATTTAATTTATATTTCAAAAATTTCTAAGAAGTACATTTTTGAAAAAAACAAAAGAGAAAGAAAGAAAGAAAATTCAAAAATTGAATGAATATCAGTAGAAAAATCGAATTAATATCAGTCAAAAAGAAAAAAAATCATCGCGTTATTAATGTAATATAAAGTTCGATTAATTATTTAACAACGAACACGTGGTTCAAATTTCATGTTCATTACTTTATTTGTTGGAAACGTATGTGCAAGGAAAAAAAAAAAAGAAAAGAAAAAGAAAAAAAGAAATAAAAGATGTTAGTTAGACTATTAAATTTGCTACTTAGACTATTGGAAATAATTAGTGGAATATCAATGTGTTAATTTTCCCTTAATGTTAAGCCTCATTTAGAAAATCATTGAAAATACCTCTTTCTATCTCCGATAAAGCTTTGAATTTTCACGATGGCTATTTGCATATTTTTTATGAGTTGCCTCGGATATTTATCTATTAAATTATGAAAATGTATTTTTTAAACCGTTTTAAAATTCACAGTTACAAATAATTTCGTTCATATTTCATAAATGGTTTATTATATTTATTTTCAAATTTTAGATTATTGTTTCTAATATTTTTTGTCAATGCACCAGAAACTGACGTTAAATTTGGTTGAAAACCCCTTAACTTATAAAGAAAATTATGCAATTTTTTTAGATTTTTTTAAAAACAAAACTTTATATTTCTATCAATACAAAAGCTACTTAACAAAATCCTTGCTTAAAAAACACAAACATTGTAAGCGACCTACTTTTAACAGTAAAATATGGGCGGAGCTTTTGTATAATGCATTTTTAACTAAACATTTTTACATGTTAATGTTTACACAAAAAGAAAGTGATTAAAAAAAATGAAAATACAAACTTTTAGAGGGTGTAGAAACACAAAAACAAAACAAAATCACATAAGGCATGTATGATTGAAAACCTCAACCTGATGAGCTAGGGCCTAGAGGATAAAGAAAGATGCATAAATAACAAGTCATTAATGGGGAAGAACACTTTATTCATCGATATCTTACACTAGGACAGTACGTACACATGTTAAGTCTGACAACGAATGTTCAAATATTTTTCTGTCCAGACGCTTGAGGATGCTAGTATCTGCTGAAGGCGCTGTCGTTTGAATGCAGCGATATCATTTGAAGTTCTGATTCTATAAGGAGAGCATGCAACATTTTGTGAACGCTGGAATGCAATATACGTACCTTGTATATGGTGCAGTCGACGGCAATGAAAAAAACTGCTGCACAGTTGTACGCCAAATTGTAAAACGTTTAGTTATAAATGTAATGTATATATACAAAAGCCACGCCCATATGTGTACTTTAATGTTTAAATTTAGCCAAAAATATCCAGTTCTCAAAGAGTTAAAATAACGTTTGCGGTTATAGGTTCCTATTTAATCCTTATGCTGTTCCCTACCTTCTTTAAAAACTCGTACGTTGGGTTTTGAATAACACTGTGTATATTAAAGCCCATATATTGTGGTTGAAGTTACATTCTACTTCCGAGAGGGCAAAAAACATAATTCTGCTAGTGGGAAACGGAGTTTGTTTTGAAGGTTGGAATCCTTGTAGAATAAAAACTCGTATCTTTTGCGACTTGGAACCCAGGAAAAACTTGGAACCCAGGAGAACTTTGAAAAGAATCTAGGAGGATCTTGAAAGAAGTAAACTTAGAAGGACTGTAAATATAACACGGAGATGTCAAGAACTAAACTTGTAATTGCATTTGTAGTAACACATGATGGGGATACTTCTGGAACTTAGGAGCATCTTGATGGGAATTAAGGATGATCTTGAATAACGGAAAGTAGGAAGGACTATGAATGGGCCACCACGGAGATATCAAGAGCTGTAGATATACCGGCCTTCATAGAAACACTCTAGATAAAAGAAAAAATATATTAATAAAATATTAAATATTATGTTCATTTAAACAATACCAAATTGTAGGTAAAATGGTGGAGTCTTTATGTTAACCATAAAGATTCTGCCATTTTACCTAAAATTTGGAAGTATTAAACTAACATTAAAAAATGTATTAATTAAAAATATTTATTATTTATGTCGTAAAGATAATGTTTAATTAATTTAAGATCAATAGAATATTTTGTTGTATTTACATGAAGTGAATTATTTGTATTTGAACAATAAAATCGAAGACTAGGGGTAAATGTCTTTGCTACGTATAAAAGTGTATTTACCTATACATAAATTTTTTGAAGTGTTCATTTCATACTTGTAACAAATTATCTTGAATAAATACTCCAATGTAGCAAATATTCTTCCGTAGGAGCTCCCTCGGTAAGTCCCAGATTTCCCATATTCCTCCCAGCATATTCCGTAGGAATGTAAAATGTCTGCACTAGCGGCTTCCGTAAGACTTCCGAATTTCGTAGCTCCGTCGTAGTTCTCGAGAACTACCTCTGTAAAATTATTACTAGAATTATCAAATTAGATTTTCTCTCAGATTTCCCAAGCATGTCCGTTCTTCATCCGGGAAGAATTCGGGATATTCAAGGTATCCCAGGGAGAGATATATGAAGAACATTGCTATATGGGAGCTCTTAATATAGAACTGATCATACTATCATTCTGCTTACGTTACAATACATTCCATTTAATTACACTTATTCCAAGTTGTAAAAATTACTACAAGACAGTATTATACAGTGAATAAGTTATGTCACTAATTAGTAACAAATATTGAATTATTGATTCTCAATATTCTCAATAACTTGTATGTTAAAGAAATACATAAAAGTTTTCTTTCAACTTACTAAAATACGCCCCAGGAAACTAAATTTACAGCAAAAAACAGAATTAATACAACAATTTGTATTTCTATAATTGATATCATTAACAAAATGAAAACGAAACAAAAATAATTAAAGCATTATCAGTTTAAAAAATAAAAAGAATTCTCATTTCCATTTATTAAATAAGTTTTCTATCACACTAAAGAATTGACGATCACAAATAATCCAATATAATAAACACAAATTAGCCTCATTTATCAAATTAATGAAATGTATCTAATGATAAATTTATCTAGCAATCTATTGATGGTAACGAAATGAAAGAAAAGTGCCAAGTAATTCAGAGCCCAAGGCATGTTTATTCGATAAATTATAGTGAAAAATATTGAGTATTTATTTTTATCTCGCTAGTGTTGTGTTAACGTTTTTTACCTAGAATGATTTATTTCTTGCCAAACATACAAATTTTTTTTCAATAAATATTAAAAATTAAAAGTAAAATGGAAAATTTATCCCATGGCGAACTACCGTTCAATTAAATTTAATAAACATATCAAATAAACCAAGCATTAACATAAATCACTTTATCTAATTTTTAAAGAAAAAAAATGGAGTTGATTAATATCAGTTTTTCTTAGTCAATATTAAAGAGAAAACAAATAATATAAATCAGATACAAAAATACTTGAATAGTTTTTTTTTTTTTTTTTTTTTTTTTCGAAACAGTTTACCCGTCATTTTGAACAATTGTGAATAAGATAAAACATAAGATGACGTGCCATTCAAACACATTTATCAATGAATCAGAAACATTTGATATTATATTAAAATATACTAATACACTTTAAAAACATACACACGCACAAAAAAAAAAAAAAAAAAAAAAAAAGAAAGAAAGAAAGAAAATAAGAAAAGGAAAAAGGAAGAAAGAAAAAGGAAAAAAAAAAAATATGCCATTAATTAAGAAAGTATTAATAACTTTGTCAGGATAACGTTAAACAGAAAACAAACTATTATGTGTCTTTAGAACCTAATATGAACTACCCAACATGGCTGATAGATGTCTATTACACAGGAAATAGTGAAGAGGGACATTGTTATTTTTGAAAGTTTTTGTTACATGTTGAGAAAGCGGGAATTTTTTTTACGAGATTGAGTGATTGCATGAACCAATAGGCGTTTCATATTGAGTACAAATATTTATATTCATTATAAATAAATAAATAAATAAATAGTAAAAACATGTCATAAAGACAAGACAAGGCATAATAATGAAATCAAGATATAATTACGAAAGATAATTATGTCATGGAAGAAACAGAACATGACTATATGTTTCTTAACTATATACTGAAGGCTCTTCTAACAAGCTGTTTTTGTAATTATGTCTTGGAAGCTCTACTAAAATGCTATTTCATAATTATGTCCTTCAAGAATCAAGACATAAGTATGAAGAATAATATCCCAAAAAAATATTACTGACTTTCAGAGGATTGATCACTATTCTACAGGTGAAAATACAAGATGAAGCAAGTTAATGGTAAAAAATAAAATAAAATAAAATAAAATAAAATAAAATAAACTTTTTCATATGATCATCATTCCATTTTTTAATTCTCTGTTTATATCTAAATAAATATAATCTGATCACTGGTGTAGTTCTTTAGAGCTTTCCTCTGTTAACTCTTTCTAGACGGAATTTAGAATTCGCTTGTTATTCCCTACTGGATATGGTAACCATCTCTGACGTCATTAACTCGAGCCGTGTTTTAATTGCATGTTTAACCATTCTCTTGTAGTCGACTCACGTGAGTCCTCCGCCTCATCCCCTAACAAGGCGTCCCTTGTCCTCTTCCTGTAAAACGATGCGGGACACGTTCAAAGCCAGACGATGGGATGCGGACTGTACATTTGGTCGGGGAATACTGAGCAGTAGAAAACAATTGGGTTAGACATCCTTCGACCGTCTGAATCTTCCGCAACATTCGCACTCTGATGAGGCGTTCAGAAAGCATTGCTTTCTCTTTAAAATCGTCTTTTCCACTGTAGCAAAGCTTTATATTTATGAGAAAACCAAATGGAGTTCTTGTATAATTTTATAGTGTCTACATTTTGAAGTTATATTGCAAAGATAAAAGGGTTGTGTTTCCGAATGTTTTTAAGAGAGTTATATTTGCGAAAAAAAAAAAAAAAAAAACTTTTGGGACACATTTAAGGTTGTGAAGCTGAATTCTGGCTTTATCTCTCCTGCCTGTTTAACTTTTATTCATGTTTCGATCCGAAAGATAATTTAATAATCCATAAATATAAATAAAACGTGCTAATACGATGCCAGATCGACAAAATGAAATATTAGTAAATATTTCAACAGTCGACGCAAAACGCAATACTAATGAAGATTTCAAAGAATAATTATAATATATATAATAAATAATGTTCTTACTTAAAGTAACATATTTTTGTTAATGAGGTGAGTAAAGAGAGAGAGAGAATGGCCCTAGAAATTCATAAATAGTGTTTTTTAATTTATAAAAATATCAGGGTTTGAACACATCTGCTTTTTTTTAAAGACTCTTCCACCAGTGTTTTCGAAAAATGAACTTCTTTTTAAATTTATAGATCTTTTTTATAACAAAAATTGCTTTACAAAATTAGTTGTAGAGAAAATGAATGAATTTCAAGGACTGTACGAACCCTAATTTTTATGTTTTAAATATTATTTTACGCATTAAGAAAATTAAGCTTTAATCACTACATGTTCTTATTATATATTAATACTTTCACGTCTGGTGACACCAACATAATGCCATTATGAAATGTAAAGCCCCCTTACATAATTATACAAAAAGATTTTGTACATGTGTGATTTAAATCTTTAATTTCCTCCGGCATATATATGTATCAGTGGCATTTAATGCATCGATTACTAAGTATAAAATTTAAGTTGTTTAGGCATGAATACACAAATTATTTTCTCTAAATAACGTTATAGAGGAACACGAAAAGGCGGAGCTTACTTTTAAAAATCAGAAAAACACGCAGACGTAAAAATGTTAGTATATCATGTGAAAAATTAAAAGAGATATTTTATTTAAAAAATTCATAATTTAATTTAGCATTTAGTATTGATTTATAAGAAAATAGAAAGTTTGTCACATACTTTTTAACACTTTCCAACAAGGTTGAAAAGTGTTTATGACTTCGGGTTGTCTGTCTGTCTGTCCGCTCTCTAACTCCCGTAAATATTTATGTAATTTCTTGAAACTGATATATGTAATTTAAGTTCACTATCGGACGGTCCCTATTGAAAATGGAGTTTATACCTCTACTGGTTTGTGTACAGGGACACCCGAAAGTATTTCAAAGCATTGTGTTTTATGAGAGGTATTTCTATAAACCATATTTCATACCTTTACTGTAGATATATCTTAATGAAATTGAAATATGTTATTCAAGTTCACTATCGGACTTTTCCTATTGAAAATGGAGTTTATACCTCTACTGGCTTGTGTACAGGGACACCCGAAAGTATTTCAAAGCATTGTGTTCTATGAGAGGTATTTCTATAAACCATATTTTCATACCTTTACTGTAGATATATCTTAATGAAATTGAAATATGTTATTCAAGTTTACTATCGGACGTCCCTATTGAAAATGGAGTTTATACCTCTACTGGTTTGTGTACAGGGACACCCGAAAGTATTTCAAAGCATTGTGTTCTATGAGAGGTATTTCTATAAACCATATTTTCATACCTTTACTGTAGACATACCTTAATGAAATTGAAATATGTTATTCGAGTTCACTATCGGACATTCCCTATTGAAAATGGAGTTTATAACTCTACTGGTTTGTGTACAGGGACAACCGAAAGTATTTCAAAGCATTGTGTTCTATGAGAGGTATTTCTATAAACCATATTTTCATACCTTTACTGTAGATATAAATGAAATTAAATATGTTATTCAAGTTCACTATCGGATGTTCCCTATTGAAAATGGAGTTTATACCTCTACTGGTTTATGTACAGGGACACCCGAAAGTGTTTCAAAGCACTGTATTCTATGAAATTTATTTCAATAAACCATATTTTCATACCTTTACTGTATACATATCTTAATGAAATTGAAATATGTTATTCAAATTCCCTATTGGATGTGTACTGTATAAAATGGAGGAAATACCCCCACAGATTTATATACAGGGACACTCAAAAGTATTTCAAAGCATTGCGTTCTATGAGAGATATTTCTATAAATCAAATTTTAATAACTTTAGTTACCACGAAGTTTTAGGAAATTGAAATATGTTATTTAAATGCACAAAAAAATTCTTTGTATAGAATGTAGCACGATTAGAATTAGATTTACAGGGTGACACAAAAATATCCTTTTATATTAAGAGCTATTAATAAAAAATTGCTAGAATTGTACTTTCGTTTACATTAAGCGTTTTTAACACTTTCTAACATTTTTAAGTGTGAATATGATTTCAGTTTGTGTATCTATCCATCTGTCTGTCTATCTGTCTGCCCGTGCTCTAACTCATGTAAATATTTATGGAATTTCTCGAAACTGATATATTTTATTGAAGTTCACTATCGAATGTTCCATATTGAAAATGGAGTGAATATCTCTTCTGGATTGTGTACAGGGACACCCAAAAGCATTCGAAAGCATTGTCTTCTACGAGTGCTAATTTTATAAATATTTTCCATATAGAATGTTCGATAGAATTAATAGGTCCTGTACAACTAGTTTGTTTACAGGGACAACAACAACAACAACAACAACAACAACAAAAATACTAATGTATTACGTTTTAGGACAGACTTTTTTGAAAGTTATATTTAAAAAAATTTCTAATGAAAAAAAAATCATAAAATGTACTGTTTATATTCTAAAATAATTTTTTGTATAGAATATGATATGATTAACTTTCTGATTTACAGGGCTACACTAAAATATTCAGAGAGATCAAAAGCGGTAATTATAATCTAATGGCTGCGTTTTCTTTTGCGTTAAGCCTTTTTAACACTTTCCAAAATGCCTAAGAGTAATTTTAAAATCAATTAGTCTATCTGTATATTTTTCAGTCCTTCTGTCTGTTGTGTGATAACTTAGGGAAAGAATATTAAAAGTTATTCGATTCAACATTTACGTACAGTTGGAAAGTGTTACTTATCAATGCGTACTGCATGATTTTTCTTTCTTGTTTTATTCTGCACTTATAGTATCTAAAATTAGTTATAGTGCTAAATAAAGTTAAGAAATTGCCTTTACAACACATTCAGGGAATTGAAAATTATCAAAGAAAAAAATGGCTGCTTAATTTATTTGAAAATATAATTGTTTTAATTATGAATTTGATTAAAAATATTTCTTTTTCTTAAAAATTGTAAAAAGGATATTATTTATATTTAATCAAACTGGTTTAAACTTTTAGTGTGCATTTCGAATAATACTGTAAAATAAAATTATCCAGAGAGCTAATTATTATACAGTTTGACTGCAATTAGTTTATAATTTTAAAAAATAAGAGATTTAGTTGAAACTTACATTTAAATAATAGTTTTGTTTGTATTTTATAATACATAAAAAATCCTACATGAAATAAATAATTACTGAAAACCAACTTTATATTTAATAATGTGACTACTGAAAAATCACAATAAATTGAACAGTCCAGTAATTGATACGTCCAAAAATGTGATAAGTATATGCTGATATTAATATATATGCTCATATTAATAATTATAATATATTTTTCCGTCAGTTAATACCTACAGTCGGCAGAAAAATTATTCGATCGCTAGCAATAATTCACGTTCTTTCAGTCTAAGAACATGATTCGACAAGGATTTATTTAACAAAACAGTATTAAGTGTACTTTATTTTATATAGGAATTATTGCTAGCACTCGAATAATTTTGCTGCCGACTATAAATAAAAGGAGGGCATGGCAAAATTTTCAAAAGCATGTGGTTTTTTAACAGCATAATGCTGACAGATGATAGATAATTCGTAAATAAATGTTAGTTTTTCACCTTCAACTATAAATACTAATATTCTGAACGTTCATTTAAAAACTCATGTCTATAGGGTAACTGTACAAGTAGATTTTTGTTTTAAATTTTAAAGGCTGTAACGATAACCAACTCGACATTTCAATAAACTTATACTTTATATGGCTATACTGCGAAAAATACTTACTGAATTCTTTTTATACTCGAAAAATAAATTTTACAGACCTATTAAAATGCACCAGTAGTGAACACTTAAAATCCAGTAGTGGACACATTTTCTTTTCCAATAGTGGATATTTGTATTTTTTCAACAACATAAAATAAAACTCGAGCTGATTGAAAATGTATGTGTAATGAATAAAAGACATTTTCTCTTTTATTAATGTGCCAAAAGAACGAAAAAGTAAACCAGGTGTTCCCAAAACATTTAAATGCGGTTTTGTTCTTTACCTATTAGAAATAAGTGGGCTATATAAATGGCAAAATTTATTTTTCAAAATAAGATAAGAAATAAAGCCTCATTCATAAATATTTCTTCCCGTAGATAAATTTGGTCTATTAGAAAATTTTTATTTTCTATCCAGACGATATAAAGACCATTAGAAAATACAGCTTATGTGTATCTATAAAATAAACTGAATTACAGGACAGAGAAAAAGCTGACTTATGCTCCTTTTCCATATCACTCAAAAGGTTGTTTCTACAATGAAAACGAGGACCATATACTAAATGATAAAATATTTAGATCTAAGAAAAGATAACTCAAAAATCTCAAGTGACTCAAATAAAGTCTTAATATTGGTATGACTATGCAAACTGCGGGATATTTTATAAAATGCATTTTAAAGAGAACTCGCAATTGCTTTTATAAAATGATGCAATAAAACTTTATACATTTAGAAGTTAAAACGCCTTTTGAATTTAGCTTCTTTTATTGAAAAGGAAGAAAAAGGAACCTTTTAAATCAACAAATTTATGAAAATTTAATCATCATGCAGTTTAAAAAAAAAAAAATTGAAATAAATATTTTAAACATCTAAATGATAATTAATGAAGGAAATAATGTGATTTAGCACTCACACGACTTTTTTTTACCCCGCATTTAAATACTATGAAGACAGATTACATAATAAGGGGTAAAGAATAAAGGAATAATATAAAGAGTACTGCATATGAAAGTACTTTAAAAATAAAACTATTAATATATATATATATATATATATATATATATATATATATATATTAACAAATATTTCTGTGTTTTGGGGGCTGGCTATCGCCTCCCCCCCCTCTCCTCAACTACTCGTTTCATTCTACTACCTACATTTATAAAAATAAAAAAATAAATAAGGTTATTATTAAATTCAGTCTTATTCAACATAAAATTGGTTTATTCCAAATTATTCAGATAAGTTTTATCCGCACCACTTCTTGAAACTTAGAAATCTTGGTCAAACATTTAACGCGACACTCTCACATGGTTTTCAAGTTCTTCTTTATTATCAATTTTTATTTTAAATATTTCAAAATTAATGAAAAAAAAAGAGAAAATACACTTTTAATAGCTCACATGAGTAGACGAAATATTTATTAAATACTTTATCGCAGTTAAAATGAATTTTGTTACATATTAATAATTTTTTTTTCTCTTGAAATCAACGAAGAAATAAAGCAAAAACTTCTAAATAAATCTTTGTAGAACGATATAAATAGACTTTTCGAGAAAGAAATAATATTCTTGACAATATATATATATATATATTCTTTCTATATTTAGGAAAGTATACCTTACTGAATTAATGTAATAAATACGTGTGTAAACGTATTTATATTTAAAAGCCCACGCTAAGCGTAGCTAAGGGATTTTGTATTATTTACTAACGACAAAAATAGAGCATAAATTAAAAATTAATAAGCTTTTTATAAATAAAAGATTTAAAAATTATCTACTACGATAAATGAATAACTTTACAAATGGTAATTATATATATATATATATCTCCGTTTAAATACTTTTTCTGGTGCTATTTAATTAATTAAAACAAGAAAGAAACAATGCGGTTCGCATTGATTAAAAACACTTTGCAATTGTATGTACTTATTGGACCGTTTAACCTTCAATGTTCTGCCTATTACGTGATCACAAAACAGACAGAATGATCGAAAGAAAGACTATCTGAATTTACAATTATTCTCAAACAATGTTGGAAGTGTTAAAAATGAATAATTGTATGTGACCCTGTAAATCTTAATGCTAATCACATTATATTCTATATAAAACATTTTTTTGTGTGCATAGAAATAATAAATATGAGTTTCATTATGATTTGTGCAAAATAAAATTATTAAAATAGGGTTTATAAAAATACCTCTCATAGAACGCAATGCTATGGAATTTTCCGGATGTCTACGTACACAAACCAATGGTATTTATTCCATTTTCGATAGGGAACTTTTCATAGTGAATATTTGAATAAAACATACTAGTTTCAGGGAACTCCAAGAATATTTACGGGAATTAATGCAAGTGGACAGACAAGCCGAAGTCATAAACACTTTTCAACTTTGTTGAAAAGCATTAAAAGATTAATATTTAGACAAAGCACAAAAATAAAATTATTTTGCTTTAGATTTATAATTTATAGAGAAAACTATTTACTGCGTTAAATAAATAAATAAATAAATAAAACGGCATATTTTATGTTTATTCAATAGAATAGGGATCTGGCACTAAATTGAAATATATGAAGGACAATTTTTTAAATACACTACCTTTCCATAAGTAACCGGACACTTTCGATTTCAGGCGTTTTTTGAAATATATCAAAATGCTGGACAAATCGTCTTGAAACTTCAGAAATGTGAAGAACAAGTTATACTCCATATATTTAAGTTAAAGTTCTGCCCTGAAAGTAAAAGGGGAACCAGTAAAAAATTAAAGAAAAATGAAAATGTTTGACATCACCCTGTAAAAAGTAATGCATGAATGCAATCTGGCTGTAGAATATGATTATGGGGCTCTTTCTCAGTATCTGTATGAATTTTTATATCTCTACCGCATGTAATCAGGTAAATATAATAATTTCTTTAAAAAAAATTGGAAAAAAAAAATCACTTTTTAGCTATAATAAAAATGGTATTAAACCCAGTGCAAAGCTATTTTCAGGAAATTTGACATACAATGTTAGACATAGCATATTGCAATCAGAATGAAAAAAAAAAAAAATAGATATTTAATGAATTATGAGCCTTTTTACTGAATAACTTTCAGCCGCGCATGCGCAAAATTTTACGAATTTTCATTTGTATAATTTAATAGCCAAATGTATTGAGCTACTTATATAAAAACCCCAAAAAAAGTATTGTGTGAACTCAAAAAGTTGTACGCGATAGAATGAACTGAATTTCAACTATTCCCAAAAATAAGAAATTGGTAAGGGGGTTTTCTCAATATTTATTTACGATCATCGAAAACTGTATTACTATTCATTGAATCAAAATAAAAATGTGAGTAAAAACCCTTATAGTTTAGCTTTTTTTTTTTTTTTTTTTTTTTTTTTTGAGAGAGAGAGAGAGAGAGAAACTGAATAGCTGTTCATTCTATCGCGTACAACTTTTTGAGTTTACACGATCTTTGATTGGGTATTTTTTTTTTTTTTTATATATATATATAAGTAGCTCAACAGATTTGCTCAATACAAATACTATTAAATTATGCAAATGAAATTTTGCATGTGCAGTTAAAAATTATTTAGTAAAAATGCTCATATTTCATTAGATATTTAATATTTTTTTATTCTGATTGCAGTATGCTGTGCCTAATGTTGTATGTCAAATTTCCTGACAATAACTTTGCACTGCTTACCTGGTTTATTATAGCTAAAAATCAGCGATTTTTTTTTCAATTTTTTTTTTTTTTTCAAAATTTTTTAAAGAAATCCCTGATTACATGCGGCAGAGACATAAAAATGTATACATATAATAAGAAAGAGCCCCATAATCAGATGCTACAGCCAGATCGCATTTCAAGCATTACTTTTTGCAGGGTGATGCCAAACACTTTCGCATTTTTATTTAATTTTTTACTGGTTCCCCCCTTTTACTTTCAGGAAAACACTTTAACTAAAATATATGGAGTATAATATGTTCTTCACGCTGTTGAAGTTTCAATATGATTTGTCTAGTACTTTTTGAGGCATTCTGAAAAACGTCTGAAATCGAAAGTGTCCCGTCATTTATGGAAAGGTAATATATGTATGTGTATCGAAATTTTATCGAAAACGATTGTATAGAAAAACTCCTTTTTCAATGAGATATACTTAAAATACGAAGCAACAAAAATTCTATAGAATCATATTAGATCATATAGGAAATTAAATTATAAAATAAAAAATACTCAATCACATTGGCTGTTTCTACCTACAGTCGATAACAAAAGTGTCCGAATACTAACAAAAATTCCTATGTAAAAAAAGTACACTTCATACGGTTTTGTTAAATAAATCCTTATCGAATCATGTTCTTAGACTGACTAAGAACAGGATTCGATAAGGATTTATTTAGCAAAACCGTATGAAGTGTACTTTTATTACATAGGGATTTTTGCTAGTGTTCGGACACTTTTGTTACCGACTGTACCTCCCCGTGTATTCCTATGGAATTTCCATCGGTTCGTATTTTAAGGATAATTCATTGAAAAATAGAATTTTTGAATTAACTTTTTTGAATTCCTCTTTTTAATCATGTCGCATTTATCTTAGTGAGCACTAAAAAGAAAAAAGAAAAAAAAAATCTTTTCGAGATTGAAATTAGAGCTTTTAATTTGCTTAGCGAAATAAAAAAAATAAATATATAAATATTTTTTTACTTCAACCTATCTTAGGTATAATTAAATAAATAAATAAATAAATTTATTTATTTATATTTAATTTATTTAAAAAATATAGATATTTAAATATGTATATTAATATACAGTCGCTAACAAAAGTATCCAAACACTTAAGAATATGATTCGACAAGGATTTATTTAACGAAACAGTGTTAACACTACTTTTTTTTTTTATATAGGAATTTTTGCTAGTGTTCGGATACTTTTATTACCGACTGTATATATATATATGTATATATATTTAAAAGGAATCCTGTTTAAAGAGTGAATTTAATGAGTAGAATTTAAAAAGCTACATATTTTTCTATGAGATTTTTCACAAAATAAACTATCTACTAATAAATATTTGGACACTTTCGAATTTAAACGTGTTGCCAAATATCTAGAAAAATTCTCGAGGAAACTTTCGGAGTATAAAGAACATGTTTATATTTCAGCTCATATTCAGCTCATTCTCATATATTTCAGCAAACGTTTTAACCTGAAGAGGAAAAGGGAACCAATAAAAAATAAAACAAAAAATCAAAATGTTTTGGATCATCTGAAAAAAGTAATCCTTAAAATGCATTTTGGCTGTAGCATGTGATTATGACGATTGTTTTATTTATCTGTATTAATTTTTATGAGACTACCACATATATTCATTGAG